>OY776131.1:7956353-8572603 GCA_963675135.1 Galeopsis tetrahit
GACGTAGACAAGTTGTCGAACCACTATAAATTGTTTGTGTTGTTTACTGTTTTAATTGCTTAACTGTTTAATTGTTTACATACTTAACTGTACTAGAGTAGTTGAGTATAGAACAGAGTTCTCGAATTTTGAAGTTGAGTATAAACTTAAATTGGGCTCATTGTTAATTTCGTTATTCCGCATATTCTATTCTGATATTTCGATAGATTTTTGAAAAGTCTATTCACCCCCCTCTAGACATTTTCACTAGCTTACTCGTTATTAACTCAACTTTGGGGACCTATTATCTCTTCTTTCAAAGCTTCCTTCATAGCTTCTGCAGCTATCTCAATTTGCCTCTGATGCGTCTTGTGGTGACTCATCTTGTCAAGACGATCAGCAGTAAGCTCTAACTTTCTTGAACTTGAGATTAGCTCATCCTTGAAGTGAGTAGCAGTCTGTCTGAGCAACCTGTTCTGTTCAGTCAGCTCTGTTAGAACAGCTCTATAACGCACCAATTGATCCTGTGCTTCTCTTCTTTGCTCATCAGCTATCTCGCTCTTTACACGGTAGAGTCGTTCCATTTTGTTTGACTCTTCAGCTAGTGATCTTGCAAAGTTGATCGAACGCTTTTCTGAATAATCAACTTGCCTCTTCAAGAAATCTTCAATCTGGGCATACATCTCTTGTCTGAAAGTTGAGTCCATCTGGTTGACTTCACCAACAATCAACTCTCTCGAACTATCAACAAGAGACTGATTCTGCTCCACCAGAACTTCTTTCAAGTCGGATTTCAAGAACTCATCTATCGAAGACTGAACAACATTCTTCAAGTCTGTCTTCAATCCGTCTAAGAATCCTTCTGGAAAGACATGAGAATCTTGAATTTCAGCAAACTCATCATCATCATCATTAACAGCGATCTCATCTTCATCGAATACAAAGGCTTCGACAAACTCATCATCTTCTTTAGCAAATAAGATCAAGTTGTCTTCAGCTTTAGCACTTCCAGCAACTTCTTCACACTGATCTGAGACTTCCTTCAATTCAACCAAAGGCTCAGATGTCTGAACTCCAACATCAATGGATTCAGCAGCTAACTCTTCTTCCACAAGGTCAGTTTGAACTCCAACTTCAAACTTGTCTTGAGAAGACAGAACATCATCCGAAATATTTAACATCCTTTTCACCAAGGCTGTTAATGTATGCGCTGGGAACAATTCTGAGTGGTCTTTGACACCACTGTTTTCTTGCTGTTCCATCTCCCAGTCTTGAAAGTTTGAGATTCCCCCCATTCCGACAATGACTTCGAACAGGTCTTCAGTCGGGGCCTTCTTCAATGCAACCCAAGTGCATATCCTTAATTTTTTTTCAAATTGTTCTGAAGAAGTATCAATCTCGACTAATGGGAGCATCTTTTGCAGATTCTTGCTAACTTTCGCACGCAGTCTCTTCTCTTTGAGACACATAGGATAATATACCAAGGAATCAAATCTAATTTCGGGAGGGGTCTGAGCAAGTGTGGTCCTTGTCTCAGTTGTTGCAGTGGCAACTAGAGGGGTTCCCGAAATAGATGGGTTGAGTGGTTCAACATTTTCTGTTGAGGTAGAGGGAATTTGGATGGTGGTTTCTGGGGGATTTGATGTGGCTAGGTTTGGTTCGACAACTGCAGGAGTATCAGTTGTATCGAATATAGTAGTGTCTTGGGTAATGTTGGCTCTCAGTGGTTGCACTGCCAACACAGACGAGGTTTTGGGTGCAGGTCTGGCACGAGATCGAAGTGATCTTGCCTTGGTTTTGACGGGGAGAGAGAGATGAATTGAAAGAGTACGAGAAGAAGTACCAACCTTTTCAGCAGTCGAATTGTCTGGTGAGGGACTCGACTCGACTCTTACCAGTCGATAGATTTCAGAACCTTCAACACCTGTCTCAGCCTCCTTATCTGAATGAGTCTCTTCTGAATCTTCAGCAGGCTCAAACATCGCCTCCTCTGGCACATACTGAACTAGTCTCCCACTAGTTCTAGCCTCAGCTACCTCTTCAGATTCCTCATCATCATCCGACTCGTCTTCCTCAGCACTAGACGAGACGGCTTCGAACATCGCGTCTTGAGGATTAATCTGAACTTGCGCACGCTCTAACGCTCTTCCAGCAGCTTGCTTTGCAAGAGCTTCCTTTTTCAAATAGTGCTTTAGGGCATGAAATGGCTTGTCCTTGTTCCAACTTGTCTTGTTCGACAGCAAGACTGGTAGAAGGATGCTTAACTTGTTTCCGAAGCTGACTGCAGCAGACACCACCCACTCTCTGGTATCGGTGTCAACACGAATATTTCTTTCGAAATACATAAGACGATCCACGAACAACTTGTACCAGTTTCCTTCTGTGATGCCGTCATAAATTGCGGCCATCACTCTTGCCTTTTGAAGCGTGACTGAGTCATAGCTTCCTGTGACACCAAGCAACATTTTGCTTGCTATGTCGAGTAGAGTCGTGTATTTCTCCAGAAGTTCCTTCTTTTTCACAGCTAGGATTTTTCCATCTCTATTCAATCGCAACTTCTTACCACAAAATATGCTTAAGTACTTCAATTCCTGCCCTTGAGCATAGTTCTCCACATCGATTGTACCCGTAGGTAGCTTCAATGTGTCGAATACAGATTCACGAGTGATTTCCACTCGGCTTCCACCAACAAAGGCTTAAATGGAGTCGCCTCTTCTAGTAACGTTGGCATAAAATTCCAACACCTCTTCTTCCAGCACGATCTCAGGAAATGCCTCCAAATAAGGTCTCAATCCACATCGGCAGCACTTTACGAGAATCTCCTTGTTGTCGTCTGTGTGGTTGCCTTTGAAAAACACCGATCCTTCAACATGCACCCTGCCTTCTGAGGCGTACTTGCCTAGGTCGAATCTGGCTTGCATGTTAGTGCGAACATCGAAAAGAGATACAATCGACATAATAATAGCTTGTTTGAGAACGAACAGTAAGGATTATGCAAAGGATTTTGAGTTCTTAAGAGTAGAAAAGTTATGAATGCGTAAGGAGAGAAGAGTGGAACTGTTTGGGGTTTTGTTAAAACTCAAAGTTCGAATCAACTGGTGTGATTAAGAGGTTTGATCCAACGGTTGTGGCCTTTGGAATTCAGTTACGGAATCGAGAATATTACGTGATTTGATATTGTAAATTTTGGAATCCGCTTTTCCTATTGGTTAGGACAGAGGAGTGTACTCATCTGACCTAGTGTAGTAAGGTTTGGCGCGAACTAGGTGTATACACCTCATTAAAAGGGAGTGTATAAATCAAATTCTAGGGTTTTCCAATTTTCACATTATCAAATTATATTAATACCCTTAATTCGTACTGATTAAACACTTAGAATATTTGAATTATAAGAACACTTATCTTGTCTGTTCGAGTCTATCCAGAACAGACGAGTAGACTAATGCGCACCAGACGAGTTCCCCCTTCGATTGTGTTTGTCTATTCTGAATGTCGAACGACGTCATGTACCTATCTTATCTTGTGCGACGTATGAGTGTAGGTACAAGTAGAGTAGAATAATTAAGACGAATATCAATCTAAAGCAATGGTCAAGGTTCGAACAAGATGACTTTTAACAAACTTAAGAGTCAACATTAGGATATTTAAGAAATCAAAGATTCCCCCTTAAATGTTTATTCCCTTAGTATTACCCTCAGCTTTACCAGCTTCCTCATCGGGTTGTTTGGTCATCTTGTCTGACCTTGTATACCTGTCTGTTGAGCGAGTAGACGAGTGCTCTGTTTTAGTGATCTTGTCTCCTTATCTCTTTGATGTACCTGTCTGGTTAGTACATAGCTATAGGCACGTAGGGTCTAGATCAATTAGTCCTAGACTAATGCATAATTCACGAAAACGAGCCTCAGGTAATGGTTTTGTGAAAATATCAGCTCTTTGAAAATCAGTATGAATCTATTCCATGCGAATATCCTTCTTTTCTACATGATCACGTATGAAATGATGTTTCACATCAACATGCTTACAGCGTGTGTGCAAAACAGGATTTTGTGTAATGGCAATGGCACTATTACTATCACATAAAATAGGAACATTTGATTCATATATGTTGTAATCTCTAAGCTGTTGCATGAGCCAAAGTAGTTGACTACAACAGCTACCAGCAGCCATGTACTCGGCTTCGGTAGTAGAGGTAGCCACACTAGTCTACTTTTTCGAAAACCATGAAATGAGTTTTGTGCCTAAGAATTGACAAGAACCGGATGTAGATTTCCTATCTATTCTACAGCCACCAAAATCAGAATTTGATTAGCCACTTAAAGATAAATCATCATTTGAAGGATACCATATACCACGAATGATGGTCCCTTTCAAATATTTCAGTATCCGTTTAGTGGTTTCCATATGACTCTCTTTTGGATTAGCTTGAAATCGAGCACATACGCCAACAGAAAATGCAATATCAGGTCTACTAGCAGTCAAGTACAGTAATGAACCAATAAGACCACGATAATATGTTTGATCAGCACACTTACCATGTTCGTCTGGATCCATCCTGTATGTAGGTAGCATAGGTACTCCAGTAGACTTGCATATCTTGATACCATACTTGTCTAGTAGATTTCTAGTATACTTTGCTTGATTTATGAAAATCCCTTCTGGGGTCAGTTTTACTTGAAGACCAAGAAAGTAATTCATTTCACCCATCATGGACATCTCAAATTTACTTTGCATGAGTGTTGAAAAACTTTAACTCAACTTTTTGTTAGGTGAACCAAAAATGATGTCATCTACGTAAATTTGGACGAGTAAAATGTCTTTCCCTTCTTGTCTTCTGAACAAGGTTCTGTCGACCTTGCCCTTAGTAAAACCATTTTCTAATAGAAAGAGAGAGAGCGAGTATCATACCATGCTCTTGGAGCTTGCTTTAGTCCATATAAGGCTTTCTTCAATCTGTACACCTGGTTTCCTTTGACTTCGAAACCCGGGGGTTGTTCAACATACACTTCTTCCGCAAGAATACCGTTAAGAAATGCACTTTTAACATCCATTTGATATACAGTAAACTTCATATAAGCAGCATATGCAAGGAACAATCGAATGGCTTCTAGTCTAGCAACATGAGCATATGTTTCATCATAGTCTATGCCTTCAGCTTGTGAATAGCCTTGGGCTACTAGTCTAGCTTATTCCTAACGACTACATCATTCTCATATTTCTTGTTTTTGAAAATCCATCGAGTGCCAACTACATTATGATGTTCCGGCCTATCGACAAGTTCCCAGACGTCGTTTCGAACACACTGGTTCAACTCGTCTTGCATAGCGATGATCCAATTACTATCAGCCAATGCCTCTTTAACAGTAGTAGGCTCGATAGCAGAGAGAAAACAACACCAGCAAAACATAGATGGACTCGGCTGTTCTTGCGACTCAAAGAGTTATCGTCTAGTCTTCACACCAATAGTAGAGTCACCAATGATATTCTCAGTATCATGCGCAGATTTCCATGTTTTTCTAGACTTAACAGGAATACTATCATCATCTACATCAGGTATTGCATCATGCATATCAACATCATTTGTATCAGCAACTTTAATAGGAGTAGACGAGTCAACTAGAGCAGGCATGTCAACTGGTCTAGTAGACTTACCTTCTCGTTGTTATTAGACTCGAGAGCTTTCATGAATGGATTGTAGGCTTGGACGGATTCATATACCTCTGATTCTTTGTCAGATTCGATCGATAGATCAGTCACCTTCTCACTGATCTTGTCGACAGACGAGTCTTGTCGAGATTCATCGAAAACCACATGTGGTGTTTCTTCCACACAAAGAGTTGAATAGTTGAATACCCTAAATGCTTTGCTAGTTGAGGAGTATCCTAAGAATATCCCCTCGTCTGCTTTAACATCGAAAGCATTCAACTTGTTCTTCCCATTGTTATGGATGAAACACTTACAACCAAATATATGGAAGTATGAAATTCTGGGTTTTCTACCTTTCCAAACCTCGTAAGGTGTCTTACCTAGTGCCTTGTTGATCGCACTTCTGTTCTGAGAGTGGCATGCAGTATTGATTGCTTCGGCCCAAAACTTTTGAGGAGTTTTGTATTCGGCTAGCATGGTTCTACAGGCTTCTTTGAGAGTTCGATTCCTTCTTTCAACTACACCGTTCTGTTGTGGAGTCCTAGCTGCACTAGTAAGGTGCTGGATACCACGTTTAGCACAAAAATCTTGGATATAGCAATTAATGAACTCAGTACCCTTGTCACTACGAATCTTGACAATAGACTGGTTCTTCTCAACTTGTAACTTCTTCAACAGATCAGGTAGAAGAGTTTGTGTATCACTCTTCTTGTGTAGGAAGACTACCCAAGTAAACTTAGAATAGTCGTCTACAACAGCAAGTGTGTACCTTCTACCATTCAAGGTTGGAGGAGTTATCGGACCATGGAGATCCATATGTAGAAGTTCTAAAACTCTACTTGTTGAGAGAGTAGGAATTGACTTAAAAGAACCTTTTACCTGTTTACCTTTCTGACAAGCATTGCATACATGTGATTTGTAATAAACTTCGTTGGGTAAACCTTCCACTAGGTAATCTCTTGCAATCTTATTAATTACCTTAAAGTTCATGTGACAGAGGCGTCTATGACAAAGCCAACCGAGCTCTTTAGGGTTCTTGCTAAGAAGACAAGTATCCCGTGGACAGCTATTCCAATTCACAATGTATACGCTGCCTTATCTTATGCCGACGAGTAGGATAGTGTGAGTCCTCTTGTCTATGATTTCGCACTTTTGGCTTTTAAACTGCACTTTATAACCACGGTCACAGAATTGAGAAACAGATAGTAAATTGTATTTCAAACCTTCTATGTAGGATACGTCCTATATCTCTACATCTCCATTTCTGATGTAACCAAAGCCTTTCGTAACAGCAGTTGAGCTATCACCGAATATCACCTTGGGTCCTTCTTGCTCGTGGTAACTCGATAGAAGAGCCTTGGTACCTGTCATATGATGCGAACAACCACTATCAATGTACCAATTTTCTCCTACTGAGCCACCCTTCTTATATAAGTCGAGTCGACCCTGCAATGAAGATATTCACTAATTTAGGTACCCACTTTGTTTATTGGGGTCCTGGAGGGTTAGTCGACTTCAAGGGAATCCAAATATACATCGGAGTCCTGAACAAGTTTGATCTCTTAAGCTTCCTGCCATACTTGTTACAAAATAAGACCTTGTTGTCCTTATCTGGCCTATCATTCGATTTCGGGTCTACTCGTCTGAGATAGCCTTTCGACTTAATCTCTACTTGAGCAGACGCTGGTCTATGATAGTCAGAATAGGGCTTGTATGCATTAGGTCCATACGGTTTATAGACATGTTTATGTCTTTCCTCACTTATGATATCATATGACAAAGGTGGAGGATATAGGACATGTTGTGTACGATATTTTGGAGCAACCTTCCTAGGCCTAGACGCGTAGAGCTGAGACTGCCTTATGAAAGAAGGTCTAGGCTCTTGTCGTCTAGTCTGTACTTGTCTAGTACTCGTCTTCTCAGGACACCAATTTTGCAATCAATTTTGTATATGTTGTGATGTTTGCAAAACAAATAGATTCTTTATAATTTTACAAAAATACCCTTTATTACATTTGGATAAGTAATGGATAAACATAAAATATTATTTAAATTGTGAGGGCAAAAATGTAAAATTGGTTACTACAATGATGAGAAGCACATAGATGCAATTAAAAGTGGGTGGAGTGGTGCTTCACCAAAATCACTTTTAACAACTTAATTTAATCACTTAGTTGTGTTGCCAAACACTCCAAAAGTGATTATATTTTAAAATAGAAGTGCTTTTAAGCACATACTAGTGCTTGCAAACACCCACTTAGACTAGTATTAAGAATCAACCCAAGACTTCACTAACAATCATATCTCTCTCTGACAACATCAGGGGTTAAGATAAATGTTTGCTTCCAATTAGGTGAGATAACAATGCCATAGCTTAATTATCTGATGCAGGCTGCAGTACAATACACACGTAAATTCGTTGATTCTACGAATGTCCGGAATATACGTAAACGAGATTAAAAGTGATAATCCATTGATTTAAAATGAATACTGGAAGAACACAAATAAAACACGTCAAAAGGGATAAAACTCAATATTTTTCTATTCAATCAACTCCCCTTACAATGTTCTTGAAACTCATATTTATAATAGGTAAACTAGGGTTTTAGGCGTGTAAGCCCTAAAAGCCCGACCCACTAATAATTAATCAAAACCTAAACAAAGCTCTAACACTATATAAAATATGAATAATACTAAATAATTAAAATACAATCTTATCTCCATCATTATCTCTCAAAGATTTAGATATTTAGGCCCAGTTTGGTGGGGGTGTTTAGCCCACGACAAGCATATAATCGGACCTTTCTTAGGGAGAAGGTTCATCGAGTGGATAATTTAAATAGGTGGAGTTGCTTTCAGCAGGAATCGAACCCAGGATGTTCGAGCGTGAACCTTTAGATTGTGATACCATAAAAGAATTTTGTCTCTCATCTAAAAGTTCATACAATTGCATAGGTCCGCCATTAATTAATGTTCAGACGTAACTTTTCATTAGACAAAAAAACACAGTGATTGCATCATATGTTGTAGTAGTAAGGGTGTATTTGCAAACAATAGTGATTGATTCAAAGTGATTAAAATTGATTTTTGAAATAAATTTGAAAGTGCATAGTGTTTTAAAATTAAGCACTTTTAATCAATTTTGTTGTGTTGTGATATTGGCAAAACAAATACCTTCTTTATAATTTTACAAAAATACCCTTATTATATTTGAATAAATAATGGGTAAACATAAAATATTATTTAAATTGTGAGGCCAAAAATGTAAAATTGGTTACTACAATGATGAAAAGCACATAGAAGCTATTAAAAGTAGGTGGAGGGGTTCTTCACCAAAATCACTTTAAACTACTTAATTTAATCACTTAGTTGTGTTGACAAACACTCCAAAAGTGATTATATTTTAAAAAAGAAGTGCTTTTAAACACATACTAGTGCTTGTAAATACCTACCAACACTGTAGTAGCGATTCCATATGTCCTATTACTAAAATACCAATTCGTATAAAATGGAAAATCCTAGCCATATTTGTCACAACTCATATGTGAACAATTCGTTTTCTTCTTGTTGTGTTAGGGTTCATGGAGACGATTTAATCAGTCTCTTTTCCGAGCTTGGACAGAACATCCTCTACTAACGAAAATTCGAGGGTACAATTCTCTTGCATATACATCGTGTCTATCATTTAATTATTAATTGTTATGATGTGTCATGTGTGCAACATTTTGCAGTTTTGTTTTTTTTTAAATTGAATTTGCTCAAGACAATAATGGTTATGTATTGTTGTTGCAGTGATTACCAATGACAACATTTTAACTAATGAGGAGAGCCATCTTTGGAATCAAGAGGAGAACCATCTTTTGAATATCTTGAAGAAAAAAATTAGAATATCAAAATATGAAATTATATTAAGTGAATAAGTACTTTGGTTTGATAACTAATGAGCGGTACTTAAAAATGTATAAATTTTCACTTACAAGTAATTATTAGTACTGAAACTTAATATTCAAGCAATACAATATAAATCACTACTTAAAATGTAGTAGTATCACTTTTTAATTAATTAAATGTTATTACTGTTTAAAAACTGTTAATATTTTTATTAAAAGTGACTACCGCATTTCTCTTAAAATAATAGTATCACTTTTTAAAAAAAATCAACAAATACTTGGAATTAGTGGAAATCTTTATTAATTCACTATTAAAGGGAACTGACAACAATTGAGCAAAAACAAGAACCAAAATTAAGTACGAGTTATATAAAAAAATAAAGTTACACAAAAACAATTAAAAATTAATTAGAAAGAAAAGCAACACAATAATTTATATCATTTAGAGTAAATGAGCTATGGGCTTAATGCAAAGGAGGCCCAAAAATTGGTTACATACAATAATATATGCCCAGAAAAAGCTTATCATAGAGGAGGCTTAGACGATGAGCCAATTGACGGAAGTCCACATAGTTTCAGTGGGCTTGGGTTGATGCCTACATACGAGTCCATCTCATGAAATGTGATTTGTGAGACGGTCTCATACACGTTTTTGTCAATTACATAAATAAATTAAAAAATCGATCATTTTATCAAAACAAAAACCTAATTTATTATAGGAGAAGAACTAATTACTACAATTTATAAGTCGAGAAAAATACTTTTATTTATTATTTATTTTTGGTGATATATGTAATTATATTAAATAAGTAGAATACTAATTAAAAAAATACATGTAAATAAACGAAAATGCAAATGCCACATGAGATAACTGAAAATGGAAATAGTATTCAATATATGAGTAATATTTTATTAAGTCACGTACAAAACCTGTGCTTCATTAATTTTCTGGACAATTGTAAAAGCAAGCACAATAATAGGTTGAAGCTGGTGCAGTTGAAAGGCAAGAACCAAATCCGTTCTTAGATTTAAAACAGTCCTCTCTACACTTTGCAAGTTCACAATTATTCTTGTCTAGTATGATTTCACATCTCTGATTTGCACCATTCACTTCAATCAATCCAATTGTTAATACTGCAGCAACACAATAGAGGAAGAATGTGTGTATATATAAATTAATTCCAGATAAAAAATTTAAATAAACCCTCGCCAATATGGTTTAAGGAGGGTGATTTATGACACATGTGATAGCAGTACATTAAAAATTGAAAGTTGGTCAAATTCGAAAGCACTTAATTTGAATTTTAGACATGCAAGATATATATTTGTTGGAATTTTAACAAAGTTAAAAAATTTGGGGAAAAAAGAACCTGATATCACAAGGAAAAGAGCCCAAATCAACTTCGCCATTTGAAAACTACTCTTCTTTTATGTCTCTAAATTGAGTGATATTTGTTATTGTTGTGAATATGTGTACATGTAGATGGGTATTTATAGGCCAAGTCTCATATAGACTCGATGTACTCGAGTTGACTTAGTTAAATTTTTTGTAATTTTTTTCTATAAAGTGTAACACAATATTACTGAAAAGTACAACACATTTTTTAAAGAAAAGTGTAAGTTACTATAATTGAAAAGTGTATCGCAATTTTTCATGAAAAGTGTAAATCATTATAATTAAAACGTGTAACACAATATTACTAAAGCAACACATTTTTTAAAGAAAAATGTAAGCTACTATAATTGAAAAGTGTATCAAAGTTTTTAATGAAAAGTGTAAGTCATTATAACTAAAAAGTGTAACACAATATTACTGAAAAGTGCAACACACTTTTTAATGAAAAGTGTAAGTCCTTATAACTAAAATGTGCAACATAGTTTTTGTGAAAAGTGTAAGTCATTATTATATAACTAAAAAGTGCATCACACTATTAATGAAGAGTGCAACATAATATTACTAAAAAATGTAACACAATTTTAAATGAAAAGTGGAACTCACTATAATTGAAAAGTGCAATACAATTTTTAATGAAAAATGTAAGACATTACAACTAAATAGTGCAACATCGTATAACTAAAAGGTGCAATATAACATTACTAAAATATGTTGTAGGTCCCTAGTTGAGTTAATAATATTGAGTAAGCTAGTGAAAACGTCTAGAGGGGGGTGAATAGACTTTTCAAAAATCTTTCAATATATCAGAATACGAATGCGGAATATCAGAATTAAACAATGAGCCCAATCAAATTTATACTCAACTAAAATCCGCGAACTCTGTATGAACACTCTACTAATCTTGTTCAGATATGTAATTCAATCAATTAAACAATTAATCAATCAAACACAAATAAAACAGTAAAGTAAATCAAACACGAGATTTATAGTGGTTCGACAACTTGTCTACATCCACTCTCACAAACCCAATTGTGATATTCTTATTAACTCGTCCAATAGAGTAATGTGTTCTTGTAGCTTTAAGTCCCAAGAAATAAGACTTAGATCTTCTCGATAACACTACCAAGTGCTTCTTCGATCTAACTAGCTATTTAACAAGCAACTAACAACTTGAAACAAAAACAATAAAACTTATCTGTCTTCAGTAGTAGCCTTCTTTGATCTTCACTTGTTTTCTGGCTTCTTTCTGAAGTTAAACTCTGCGAGTTTCTTCTCTTGAATACTTCGTATCTTATCTTCAGTAATGCTTAGAATATCAGTATGTCAGTAGTCAGTAGTCTTCAACTGTTGAATACACCAAGGTATTTATAGACATCCAACTTCAAGAACTTTCTGTTATGTAACTAACTCTTCTTGAAAACTGATTTCTAACTTCTCCTTCTTATCCTTCCACGCGGTTATGCAGTTAATTAGTTATTCCATAACTAACTCTTCAATCTATATCTTCACACGCGTTTTAATAACTAACTTCTTCATCCTTCTTGTTGACTTGTCTTGTTGCGCACCTGTCTTGTCTGGTTTCGACACTTAGACAAATTCTGAATCTTCTTCTTACTCATCTTGTCTTGCGCAGGCCTTCTTCTGTAGACTTCGATATAGAACTAATCTAGTCCTATCATCTAATACTAACAAGACTATTACATTACATTAAGCTTTATAAAACAGCTTAGTCAACTTAAGATCTATACATGAATATGTACAAAATCGAAACTTGAGCTTCTATACAACTTTGAATATAGCTCAGTAAACAACCTAAATATACAAAGTACTTATAATACGTACTTGTCTTTTGAACACTTAAACTTTTCTTTTGAAACTTTTACTTGTCTTGTGAACTCTACTGATCTGCTCAAGACGACTTCATAACTAGACTAGATCAGTCAACACTTAGAAAATATTCAAGTCTACTTTTGGCTTATCAAAACTCATCTTATCTTTTCATCATTTAGGACTTGTCTTAGGATTCATATCCCAACAATTTCCCCCTTTTTGATGAAGCCAAAGCTACTTGAATCTTTTCTCAATAGTAGACTAGTTAAGTAGTTATCTTGTCTTTAATCATCAAAATACGTTATCTTTTCATTCATTCAAATAAAGATCAGTAGATTACACATACTAAATCAAAAACAAAAAGAACTAAGTAAAGAAATACTAATCAGTAATGTTACCTCCTTCTAGATTAGGAACACAAAATGCATCGAGGAGTCTTCTATGGATCTCTAAAATATGTTCTTCATTCTCGATCTTCTCCTTGTCTAGTAGCTCTTCTTCGAACTTCTTGATCTGGTTGAAGTCGATTCTTTTACCAGAACTCAGCATAGGAGTAGTCCATTTCGGATAGATCGGAACCAGAATATTAAAATTCACAGCAGCAGCTATCCTCATGATCAAGTTCCATAGCTTCAGATCTTCCATTTCCATGAACTTGTCAAAGATTGCATATAGCTCTTCATTACTTTCTGCATTTCCAAATTTACGAATAATCCAGTGATCTAACTCCCATTTTAACTTGACTTTGAACCAATCTTCTCTATGTTCATTGTCAATGAAGTTATCTATGAAAGCATCTTCAACTTCATCTGGATTAACCTTCAATTTCTGCAACCTGCGAATATGCTTGCCAACCTTCTTCTTGCTAGCATAATGAGAATCATCAACCTTCTGCTTCTTCATGATTGCAGTTTCATCTTCAACTTTAGGCTCTTCAATAATAAGCTTCCTCTTGACAACTCGTCTTGTCTGAACCTCAGGAGAAGCAACACCTTTGCCTTTCACCTGTCTCATCTGCTCTTCTGCTTTTGCTTTCTCAAGGTCAGCTTTCTTGACTAGCTTCCCTCTCTTGGGCCTTCTTAACTCTTCTATTGCAGACGCAACAGCCTTCATTTCTGGTTCAGCACTAGACTTTGACTTTTCTTCAACTCTACTTGTCTCTTCCCCCCTTTTGGCTTCATCACTTGCTTTAAGAGTGAATAGACTAGTAAAGCGAGTCATCTCTTCTTTCAAAGCTTCCTTCATAGCTTCTGCAGCTATCTCAATTTGCCTCTGATGCATCTTGTGGTGACTCATCTTGTCAAGACGATCAGCAGTAAGCTCTAACTTTCTTGAACTTGAGATTAGCTCATCCTTGAAGTGAGTAGCAGTCTGTTTGAGCAACCTGTTCTGTTCAGTCAGCTCTGTTAGAACAGCTCTAGAACGCACCAACTGATCTTGTGCTTCTCTTCTTTGCTCATCAGCTATCTCGATCTTTACACGGTAGAGTCGTTCCATTTTGTTTGACTCTTCAGCTAGTGATCTTGCAAAGTTGATCGAACGCTTTTCTGAATAATCAACTTGCCTCTTCAAGAAATCTTCAATCTGGGCATACATCTCTTGTCTGAAAGTTGAGTCCATCTGGTTGACTTCACCAACAATCAACTCTCTCGAACTATCAACAAGAGACTGATTCTGCTCCACCAGAACTTCTTTCAAGTCGGATTTCAAGAACTCATCTATCGAAGACTGAACAACATTCTTCAAGTCTGTCTTCAATCCGTCTAAGAATCCTTCTGGAAAGACATGAGAATCTTGAATTTTAGCAAACTCATCATCATCATCTTTAACAGCGATCTCATCTTCATCGAATACAAAGGCTTCGACAAACTCATCATCTTCTTTAGCAAATAAAATCAAGTTGTCTTCAGCTTTAGCACTTCCAGCAACTTCTTCACACTGATCTGAGACTTCCTTCAATTCAACTAAAGGCTCAGATGTCTGAACTCCAACATCAATGGATTCAGCAGCTAACTCTTCTTCCATAAGGTCAGTTTGAACTCCAACTTCAAACTTGTCTTGAGAAGACAGAACATCATCCGAAATATTTAACATCCTTTTCACCAAGGCTGTTAATGTATGCGCTGGGAACAATTTCGAGTGGTCTTTGACACCACTGTTTTCTTGCTGTTCCATCTCCCAGTCTTGAAAGTTTGAGATTCCCCCCATTCCGACAATGACTTCGAACAGGTCTTCAGTCGGGGCCTTCTTCAATGCAACCCAAGTGCATATCCTTAATAATTTTTCAAATTTTTCTGAAGAAGTATCAATCTCGACTAATGGGAGCATCTTTTGCAGATTCTTGCTAACTTTCGCACGCAGTCTCATCTCTCTGAGACACATAGGATAATATACCAAGGAATCAAATCTAATTTCGGGAGGGGTCAGAGCAAGTGTGGTCCTTGTCTCAGTTGTTGCAGTGGCAACTAGAGGGGTTCCCGAAATAGATGGGTTGAGTGGTTCAACATTTTCTGTTGAGGTAGAGGGAATTTGGATGGTGGTTTCTGGGGGATTTGATGTGGCTAGGTTTGGTTCGACAACTGCAGGAGTATCAGTTGTATCGAATATAGTAGTGTCTTGGGTAATGTTGGCTCTCCGTGGTTGCACTGCCAACACAGACGAGGTTTTGGGTGCAGGTCTGGCACGAGATCGAAGTGATCTTGCCTTGGTTTTGACGGGGAGAGAGAGATGAATTGAAAGAGTACGAGAAGAAGTACCAACCTTTTCAGCAGTCGAATTGTCTGGTGAGGGACTCGACTCGACTCTCACCAGTCGATAGGTTTCAGCAACTTCAACACCTGTCTCAGCCTCCTTATCTGAATGAGTCTCTTTTAAATCTTCAGCAGGCTCAAACATCGCCTCCTCTGGCACATACTGAACTAGTCTCCCACTAGTTCCAGCCTCAGCCACCTCTTCAGATTCCTCATCATCATCCGACTCGTCTTCCTCAGCACTAGACGAGACGACTTCGAACATCGCGTCTTGAGGATTAATCTGAACTTGCGCACGCTCTAATGCTCTTCCAGCAACTTGCTTTGCAAGAGCTTCCTTTTTCAAATAGTGCTTTAGGGCATGAAATGGTTTGCCCTTGCTCCAACTTGTCTTGTTCGACAGCAAGACTGGTAGAAGGATGCTTAACTTGTTTCCGAAGCTGACTGCAGCAGACACCACCCACTCTCTGGTATCGGTGTCAACACGAATATTTCTTTCGAAATACATAAGACGATCCACGAACAACTTGTACCAGTTTCCTTCTGTGATGCCGTCATAAATTGCGGCCATCACTCTTGCCTTTTGAAGCGTGACTGAGTCATAGCTTCCTGTGACACCAAGCAACATTTTGCTTGCTATGTCGAGTAGCGTCGTGTATTTCTCCAGAAGTTCCTTCTTTTTCACAGCTGGGATTTTTCCATCTCTATTCAATCGCAACTTCTTACCACAAAATATGCTTAAGTACCTCAATTCCTGCCCTTGAGCATAGTTCTCCACATCGATTGTACCCGTAGGTAGCTTCAATGTGTCGAATACAGATTCATGAGTGATTTCCACTCGGCTTCCACCAACAAAGGCTTAAATGGAGTCGCCTCTTCTAGTAACGTTGGCATAAAATTCCAACACCTCTTCTTCCAGCACGATCTCAGGAAATGCCTCCAAATAAGGTCTCAATCCACATCAGCATCACTTTACGAGAATCTCCTTGTTGTCGTCTGTGTGGTTGCCTTCTGAGGCATACTTGCCTAGGTCGAATCTGGCTTGCATGTTAGTGCGAACATCGAAAAGAGATACAATCGACATAATAATAGCTTGTTTGAGAACGAACAATAAGGATTATGCAAAGGATTTTGAGTTCTTAAGAGTAGAAAAGTTATGAATGCGTAAGGAGAGAAGAGTGGAACTGTTTGGGGTTTTGTTAAAACTCAAAGTTCGAATCAACGGGTGTGATTAAGAGGTTTGATCCAACGGTTGTGGCCTTTGGAATTCAGTTACGGAATCGAGAATATTACGTGATTTGATATTGTAAATTTTGGAATCCGCCTTTCCTACTGGTTAGGACAGAGGAGTGTACTCATCTGACCTAGTCTAGTAGGGTTTGGCGCGAACTGGGTGTATACACCTCATTAAAAGGGAGTGTATAAATCCAATTCTAGGGTTTTCCAATTTTCACATTATCAAATTATATTAATACCCTTAATTCGTACTGATTAAACACTTAGAATATTTGAATTATAAGAACACTTATCTTGTCTGTTCGAGTCTATCCAGAACAGACGAGTAGACTAATGCGCACCAGACGAGTTCCCCCTTCGATTGTGCTTGTCTATTATGAATGTCGAACGACGTCATGTACCTATCTTATCTTGTGCGACGTATGAGTGTAGGTACAAGTAGAGTAGAATAATTAAGACGAATATCAATCTAAAGCAATGGTCAAGGTTCGAACAAGATGACTTTTAACAAATTTAAGAGTCAACATAAGGATATTTAAGAAATCAAAGATTCCCACTTAAATGTTTATTCCCTTAGTATTACCCTCAGCTTTACCAGCTTCCTCATCGGGTTGTTTGGTCATCTTGTCTGACCTTGTATACCTGTCTGGTGAGCGAGTAGACGAGTGCTCTGTTTTAGTGATCTTGTCTCCTTATCTCTTTGATGTACCTGTCTGGTTAGTACATAGCTATAGGCAAGTAGGGTCTAGATCAATTAGTCCTAGACTAATGCATAATTCACGAAAACGAGCCTCATGTAATGGTTTTGTGAAAATATCAGCTCTTTGAAAATCAGTATGAATCTTTTCCATGCGAATATCCTTCTTTTCTACATGATCACGTATGAAATGATGTTTCACATCAACATGCTTACAACGTGTGTGCAAAACAGGATTTTGTGTAATGGCAATGGCACTATTACTATCACAGAAAATAGGAACATTTGATTCATATATGTTGTAATCTCTAAGCTGTTGCATGAGCCAAAGTAGTTGACTACAACAGCTACCAGCATCCATGTACTCGGCTTCGGTAGTAGAGGTAGCCACACTAGTCTGCTTTTTCGAAAACCATGAAATGAGTTTTGTGCCTAAGAATTGACAAGAACCGGATGTAGATTTCCTATCTATTCTACAGCCACCAAAATCAGAATCTGAGTAGCCACTTAAAGATAAATCATCATTTGAAGGATACCATATACCACGATTGATGGTCCCTTTCAAATATTTCAGTATCCGTTTAGTGGTTTCCATATGACTCTCTTTTGGATTAGCTTGAAATCGAGCACATACGCCAACAGAAAATGCAATATCAGGTCTACTAGCAGTCAAGTACAGTAATGAACCAATAAGACCACGATAATATGTTTGATCAGCACACTTACCATGTTCGTCTGGATCCATCCTGTATGTAGGTAGCATAGGTACTCCAGTAGACTTGCATATCTTGATACCATACTTGTCTAGTAGATTTCTAGTATACTTTGCTTGATTTATGAAAATCCCTTCTGGGGTCTGTTTTACTTGAAGACCAAGAAAGTAATTCATTTCACCCATCATGGACATCTCAAATTTACTTTGCATGAGTGTTGAAAAACTTTCACTCAACTTTTTGTTAGGTGAACCAAAAATGATGTCATCTACGTAAATTTGGACGAGTAAAATGTCTTTCCCTTCTTGTCTTCTGAACAAGGTTCTGTCGACCTTGCCCTTAGTAAAACCATTTTCGAATAGAAAGAGAGAGAGAGTATCATACCATGCTCTTGGAGTTTGCTTTAGTCCATATAAGGCTTTCTTCAATCTGTACACCTGGTTGCCTTTGACTTCGAAACCCGGGGGTTGTTCAACATACACTTCTTCCGCAAGAATACCGTTAAGAAATTCACTTTTAACATCCATTCAATCTAGTCTAGCAACAGGAGCATATGTTTCATCATAGTCTATGCCTTCAACTTGTGAATAGTCTTGGGCTACTAGTCTACCTTATTCCTAACGACTACATCATTCTCATATTTCTTGTTTTTGAAAATCCATCGAGTGCCAACTACATTATGATGTTCCGGCCTATCGACAAGTTCCCAGACGTCGTTTCGAACAAACTGGTTCAACTCGTCTTGCATAGCGATGATCCAATTACTATCAGCCAATGCCTCTTTAACAGTAGTAGGCTCGATAGCAGAGAGAAAACAACACCAGCAAAACATAGATGGACTCGGCCGTTCTTGCGAATCAAAGAGTTATCGTCTAGTCTTCACACCAATAGTAGAGTCACCAATGATATTCTCAGTATCATGCGCAGATTTCCATGTTTTTCTAGACTTAACAGGAATACTATCATCATCTACATCAGGTATTGCATCATGCATATCAACATCATTTGTATCAACAACTTTAATAGGAGTAGACGAGTCAACTAGAGCAGGCATGTCAACTGGTCTAGTAGACTTACCTTGAGCACTTACCTTCTCGTTGTTATCAGACTCGAGAGCTTTCATGAATGGATTGTAGGCTTGGACGGATTCATATACCTCTGATTCTTTGTCAGATTCGATCGATAGATCAGTCACCTTCACACTGATCTTGTCGATAGACGAGTCCTGTCGAGATTCATCGAAAACCACATTTGGTGTTTCTTCCACACAAAGAGTTGAATAGTTGAATACCCTAAATGCTTTGCTAGTTGAGGAGTATCCTAAGAATATCCCCTCGTCTGCTTTAGCATCGAAAGCATTCAACTTGTTCTTCCCATTGTTATGGATGAAACACTTACAACCAAATATATGGAAGTATGAAATTCTGGGTTTTCTACCTTTCCAAACCTCGTAAGGTGTCTTACCTAGTGCCTTGTTGATCGCACTTCTGTTCTGAGAGTGGCATGCAGTATTGATTGCTTCGGCCCAAAACTTTTGAGGAGTTTTGTATTCGGCTAGCATGGTTCTACAGGCTTCTTTGAGAGTTCGATTCCTTCTTTCAGCTACACCGTTCTGTTGTGGAGTCCTAGCTGCACTAGTAAGGTGCTGGATACCATGTTTAGCACAAAAATCTTGGATATAGCAATTAATGAACTCAGTACCCTTGTCACTACGAATCTTGACAATAGACTGGTTCTTCTCAACTTGTAACTTCTTCAACAGATCAGGTAGAAGAGTTTGTGTATCACTCTTCTTGTGTAGGAAGACTACCCAAGTAAACTTAGAATAGTTGTCTACAACAACAAGTGTGTACCTTCTACCATTCAAGGTTGGAGGAGTTATCGGACCATGGAGATCCATATGTAGAAGTTCTAAAACTCTACTTGTTGAGAGAGTAGGAATTGACTTAAAAGAACCTTTTACCTGTTTACCTTTCTGACAAGCATTGCATACATGTGATTTGTAATAAACTTCGTTGGGTAAACCTTCCACTAGGTAATCTCTTGCAATCTTATTAATTACCATAAAGTTCATGTGACAGAGGCGTCTATGACAAAGCCAACCAAGCTCTTTAGGGTTCTTGCTAAGAAGACAAGTATCCCGTGGACAGCTATTCCAATTCACAATGTATACGCTGCCTTGTCTTATGCCGACGAGTAGGATAGTGTGAGTCCTCTTGTCTATGATCTCGCACTTTTGGCTTTTAAACTGCACTTTATAACCACGGTCACATAATTGAGAAATAGATAGTAAATTGTATTTCAAACCTTCTACGTAGGATACGTCCTGTATCTCTACATCTCCATTTCTGATGTAACCAAAGCCTTTCGTAACAGCAGTTGAGCTATCACCGAATATCACCTTGGGTCCTTCTTGCTCGTGGTAACTCGATAGAAGAGCCTTGGTACCTGTCATGCGATGCGAACAACCACTATCAATGTACCAATTTTCTCCTACTGAGCCACCCTTCTTATATAAGTCGAGTCGACCCTGCAATGAAGATATTCAATAATTTAGGTACCCACTTTGTTTATTGGGGTCCTGGAGGGTTAGTCGAGTTCAAGGGAATCCAAATATATATCAGAGTCCTGAACAAGTTTGATCTCTTAAGCTTCCTGCCATACTTGTTACAAAATAAGACCTTGTTGTCCTTATCTAGCCTATCATTCGATTTCGGGTCTACTCGTCTGAGATAGCCTTTAGACTTAATCTCTACTTGAGCAGGCGCTGGTCTATGATAGTCAGAATATGGCTTGTATGCATTAGGTCCATACGGTTTATAGACACGTTTATGTCTTTCCTCACTTATGATATCATATGACAAAGGTGGAGGATATAGGACATGTTGTGTACGATATTTTGGAGCAACCTTCCTAGGCCTAGACGCGTAGAGCTGAGACTGCCTTATGAAAGAAGGTCTAGGCTCTTGTCGTCTAGTCTGTACTTGTCTAGTACTCGTCTTCTCAGGATACCAATTTTGTAATCAATTTTGTATATGTTGTGATGTTTGCAAAACAAATAGCTTCTTTATAATTTTACAAAAATACCCTTTATTACATTTGGATAAGTAATGGATAAACATAAAATATTATTTAAATTGTGAGGGCAAAAATGTAAAATTGGTTACTACAATGATGAGAAGCACATAGAAGCAATTAAAAGTGGGTGGAGTGGTGCTTCACCAAAATCACTTTTAACAACTTAATTTAATCACTTAGTTGTGTTGCCAGACACTCCAAAAGTGATTATATTTTAAAATAGAAGTGCTTTTAAGCACATACTAGTGCTTGCAAACACCCACTTAGACTAGTATTAAGAATCAACCCAAGACTTCACTAACAATCATATCTCTCTCTGACAACATCAGGGGTTAAGATAAATGTTTGCTTCCAATTAGGTGAGATAACAATGCCATAGCTTAATTATCTGATGCAGGCTGCAGTACAATACACACGTAAATTCGTTGATTCTACGAATGTCCGGAATATACGTAAACGAGATTAAAAGTGATAATCCATTGATTTAAAATGAATACTGGAAGAACACAAATAAAACACGTCAAAAGGGATAAAACTCAATATTTTTCTATTCAATCAACTCCCCTTACAATGTTCTTGAAACTCATATTTATAATAGGTAAACTAGGGTTTTAGGCGTGTAAGCCCTAAAAGCCCGACCCACTAATAATTAATCAAAACCTAAACAAAGCTCTAACACTATATAAAATATGAATAATACTAAATAATTAAAATACAATCTTATCTCCATCATTATCTCTCAAAGATTTAGATATTTAGGCCCAGTTTGGTGGGGGTGTTTAGCCCACGACAAGCATATAATCGGACCTTTCTTAGGGAGGAGGTTCATCGAGTGGATAATTTAAATAGGTGGAGTTGCTTTCAGCAGGAATCGAACCCAGGATGTTCGAGCGTGAACCTTTAGATTGTGATACCATAAAAGAATTTTGTCTCTCATCTAAAAGTTCATACAATTGCATAGGTCCGCCATTAATTAATGTTCAGACGTAACTTTTCATTAGACAAAAAAACACAGTGATTGCATCATATGTTGTAGTAGTAAGGGTGTATTTGCAAACAATAGTGATTGATTCAAAGTGATTAAAATTGATTTTTGAAATAAATTGGAAAGTGCATAGTGTTTTAAAATTAAGCACTTTTAATCAATTTTGTTGTGTTGTGATATTGGCAAAACAAATAGCTTCTTTATAATTTTACAAAAATACCCTTATTATATTTGAATAAATAATGGGTAAACATAAAATATTATTTAAATTGTGAGGCCAAAAATGTAAAATTGGTTACTACAATGATGAAAAGCACATAGAAGCTATTAAAAGTAGGTGGAGGGGTGCTTCACCAAAATCACTTTAAACTACTTAATTTAATCACTTAGTTGTGTTGACAAACACTCCAAAAGTGATTATATTTTAAAAAAGAAGTGCTTTTAAACACATACTAGTGCTTGTAAATACCTACCAACACTGTAGTAGCGATTCCATATGTCCTATTACTAAAATACCAATTCGTATAAAATGGAAAATCCTAGCCATATTTGTCACAACTCATATGTGAACAATTCGTTTTCTTCTTGTTGTGTTAGGGTTCATGGAGACGATTTAATCAGTCTCTTTTCCGAGCTTGGCCAGAACATCCTCTACTAACGAAAATTCGAGGGTACAATTCTCTTGCATATACATCGTGTCTATCATTTAATTATTAATTGTTATGATGTGTCATGTGTGCAACATTTTGCAGTTTTGTTTTTTTTAAATTGAATTTGCTCAAGACAATGATGGTTATGTATTGTTGTTGCAGTTATTACCAATGGCAACATTTTAACTAATGAGGAGAACCATCTTTGGAATCAAGAGGAGAACCATCTTTTGAATATCTTGAAGAAAAAAATTAGAATATCAAAATATGAAATTATATTAAGTGAATAAGTACTTTGGTTTGATAACTAATGAGCGGTACTTAAAAATGTATAAATTTTCACTTACAAGTAATTATTAGTACTGAAACTTAATATTCAAGCAATACAATATAAATCACTACTTAAAATGTAGTAGTATCACTTTTTAATTAATTAAATGTTATTACTGTTTAAAAACTGTTAATATTTTTATTAAAAGTGACTACCGCATTTATCTTAAAATAATAGTATCACTTTTAAAAAAAAATCAGCAAATACTTGGAATTAGTGGAAATCTTTATTAATTCACTATTAAAGGGAACTGACAACAATTGAGCAAAAACAAGAACCAAAATTAAGTACGAGTTATATAAAAAAATAAAGTTACACAAAAATAATTAAAAATTAATTAGAAAGAAAAGCAACACAATAATTTATATCATTTAGAGTAAATGAGCTATGGGCTTAATGCAAAGGAGGCCCAAAAATTGGTTACATACAATAATATATGCCCAGAAAAAGCTTATCATAGAGGAGGCTTAGACGATGAGCCAATTGACGGAAGTCCACATAGTTTCAGTGGGCTTGGGTTGATGCCTACATACGAGTCCATCTCATGAAATGTGATTTGTGAGACGGTCTCATACACGTTTTTGTCAATTACATAAATAAATTGAAAAATCCGATCATTTTATTAAAATAAAAACCTAATTTATTATAGGAGAAGAACTAATTACTACAATTTATAAGTCGAGAAAAATACTTTTATTTATTATTTATTTTTGGTGATATATGTAATTATATTAAATAAGTAGAATACTAATTAAAAAAATACATGTAAATAAACGAAAATGCAAATGCCACATGAGATAACTGAAAATGGAAATAGTATTCAATATATGAGTAATATTTTATTAAGTCACGTACAAAACCTGTGCTTCATTAATTTTCTGGACAATTGTAAAAGCAAGCACAATAATAGGTTGAAGCTGGTGCAGTTGAAAGGCAAGAACCAAATCCGTTCTTAGATTTAAAACAGTCCTCTCTACACTTTGCAAGTTCACAATTATTCTTGTCTAGTATGATTTCACATCTCTGATTCGCACCATTCACTTCAATCAATCCAATTGTTAATACTGCAGCAACACAATAGAGGAAGAATGTGTGTATATATAAATTAATTCCAGATAAAAAATTTAAATAAACCCTCGCCAATATGGTTTAAGGAGGGTGATTTATGACACATGTGACAACAGTACATTAAAAATTGAAAGTTGGTCAAATTCGAAAGCACTTAATTTGAATTTTAGACATGCAAGATATATATTTGTTGGAATTTTAACAAAGTTAAAAAATTTGGGGAAAAAAGAACCTGATATCACAAGGAAAAGAGCCCAAATCAACTTCGCCATTTGAAAACTACTCTTCTTTTATGTCTCTAAATTGAGTGATATTTGTTATTGTTGTGAATATGTGTACATGTAAATGGGTATTTATAGGCCAAGTCTCATATAGACTCGATGTACTCGAGTTGACTTGGTTAAATTTTTTGTAATTTTTTTCTATAAAGTGTAACACAATATTACTGAAAAGTACAACACATTTTTTAAAGAAAAGTGTAAGTTACTATAATTGAAAAGTGTATCGCAATTTTTCATGAAAAGTGTATTGCAATTTTTCATGAAAAGTGTAAATCATTATAATTAAAACGTGTAACACAATATTACTAAAGCAACACATTTTTTAAAGAAAAATGTAAGCTACTATAATTGAAAAGTGTATCAAAGTTTTTAATGAAAAGTGTAAGTCATTATAACTAAAAAGTGCAACACATTTTTTAATGAAAAGTGTAAGTCCTTATAACTAAAATGTGCAACATAGTTTTTGTGAAAAGTGTAAGTCATTATTATATAACTAAAAAGTGCATCACACTATTAATGAAGAGTGCAACATAATATTACTAAAAAATGTAACACAATTTTAAATGAAAAGTGGAACTCACTATAATTGAAAAGTGCAATACAATTTTTAATGAAAAATGTAAGACATTACAACTAAATAGTGCAACATCGTATAACTAAAAGGTGCAATATAACATTACTAAAATATGTTGTAGGTCCCTAGTTGAGTTAATAATATTGAGTAAGCTAGTGAAAACGTCTAGAGGGGGGTGAATAGACTTTTCAAAAATCTTTCAATATATCAGAATACGAATGCGGAATATCAGAATTAAACAATGAGCCCAATCAAATTTATACTCAACTAAAATCCGCGAACTCTGTATGAACACTCTACTAATCTTGTTCAGATATGTAATTCAATCAATTAAACAATTAATCAATCAAACACAAATAAAACAGTAAAGTAAATCAAACACGAGATTTATAGTGGTTCGACAACTTGTCTACATCCACTCTCACAAACCCAGTTGTGATATTCTTATTAACTCGTCCAATAGAGTAATGTGTTCTTGTAGCTTTAAGTCCCAAGAAATAAGACTTAGATCTTCTCGATAACACTACCAAGTGCTTCTTCGATCTAACTAGCTATTTAACAAGCAACTAACAACTTGAAACAAAAACAATAAAACTTCTCTGTCTTCAGTAGTAGCCTTCTTTAATCTTCACTTGTCTTCTGGCTTCTTTCTGAAGTTAAACTTTGCGAGTTTCTTCTCTTGAATACTTCGTATCTTATCTTCAGTAATGCTTAGAATATCAATATGTCAGTAGTCAGTAGTCTTCAATCGTTGAATACACCAAGGTATTTATAGACATCCAACTTCAAGAACTTTCTGTTATGTAACTAACTCTTCTTGAAAACGGATTTCTAACTTCTCCTTCTTATCCTTCCACGCGGTTATGCAGTTATTTAGTTATTCCATAACTAACTCTTCAATCTATATCTTCACACGCGTTTTAATAACTAACTTCTTCATCCTTCTTGTTGACTTGTCTTGTTGCGCACCTGTCTTGTCTGGTTTCAACACTTAGACAAATTCTGAATCTTCTTCTTACTCATCTTGTCTTGCGCAGGCCTTCTTCTGTAGACTTCGATATAGAACTAATCTAGTCATATCATCTAATACTAACAAGACTATTACATTACATTAAACTTTATAAAATAACTTAGTTAACTTAAGATCTATACATGAATATGTACAAAATCGAAACTTAGTCAACACTTAGAAAATATTCAAGTCTACTTTTGGCTTATCAAAACTCATCTTATCTTTTCATCATTTAGGACTTGTCTTAGGATTCATATCCCAACAATTTCCCCCTTTTTGATGAAGCCAAAACTACTTGAATCTTTTCTGAATAGTAGACTAGTTAAGTAGTTATCTTGTCTTTAATCATCAAAATACGTTATCTTTTCATTCATTCAAATAAAGATCAGTAGATTACACATACTAAATAAAAAACAAAAAGAACTAAGTAAAGAAATACTAATCAGTAATGTTACCTCCTTCTAGATTAGGAACACAAAATGCATCGAGGAGTCTTCTATGGATCTCTGAAATATGTTCTTCATTCTCGATCTTCTCCTTGTCTAGTAGCTCTTTTTCGAACTTCTTGATCTGGTTGAAGTCGATTCTTTTACTAGAACTCAGCATAGGAGTAGTCCATTTCGGATAGATCGGAACCAGAATATTAAAATTCACAGCAGCAACTATCCTCACGATCTAGTTCCATAGCTTCAGATCTTCCATTTCCATGAACTTGTCAAAGACTGCGTATAGCTCTTCATTACTTTCTGCATTTCCAAATTTACGAATAATCCAGTGATCTAACTCCCATTTTAACTTGACTTTGAACCAATCTTCTCTATGTTCATTGTCAATGAAGTTATCTATGAAAGCATCTTCAACTTCATCTGTATTAGCCTTCAATTTCTGCAACCTGCGAATATGCTTGCCAACCTTCTTCTTGCTAGCATAATGAGAATCATCAACCTTCTGCTTCTTCATGATTGCAGTTTCATCTTCAGCTTTAGGCTCTTCAATAATAAGCTTCCTCTTGACAACTCGTCTTGTCTGAACCTCAGGAGAAGCAACACCTTTTCCTTTCACCTGTCTCATCTGCTCTTCTGCTTTTGCTTTCTCAAGGTCAGCTTTCTTGACTAGCTTTCCTCTCTTGAGCCTTCTTAACTCTTCTATTGCAGACGCAGCAACCTTCATTTCTGGTTCAGCACTAGACTTTGACTTTTCTTCAACTCTACTTGTCTCTTCCCCCTTTTTGGCTTCATCACTTGCCTTAAGAGTGAATAGACTAGTAAAGCGAGTCATCTCTTCTTTCAAAGCTTCCTTCATAGCTTCTGCAGCTATCTCAATTTGCCTCTGATGCGTCTTGTGGTGACTCATCTTGTCAGGACGATCAGCAGTAAGCTCTAACTTTCTTGAACTTGAGATTAGCTCATCCTTGAAGTGAGTAGCAGTCTGTCTGAGCAACCTGTTCTGTTCAGTCAGCTCTGTTAGAACAGCTCTAGAATGCACCAACTAATCTTGTGCTTCTCTTTTTTGCTCATCAGCTATCTCGATCTTTACACGGTAGAGTCGTTCCATTTTGTTTGACTCTTCAGCTAGTGATCTTGCAAAGTTGATCGAACGCCTTTCTGAATAATCAACTTGCCTCTTCAAGAAATCTTCAATCTGGACATACATCTCTTGTCTGAAAGTTGAGTCCATCTGGTTGACTTCACAAACAATCAACTCTCTCGAACTATCAACAAGAGACTGATTCTGCTCCACCAGAACTTCTTTCAAGTCGGATTTCAAGAACTCATCTATCGAAGACTGAACAACATTCTTCAAGTCTGTCTTCAATCCGTCTAAGAATCCTTCTGGAAAGACATGAGAATCTTGAATTTTAGCAAACTCATCATCATCATCTTTAACAGCGATCTCATCTTCATCGAATACAAAGGCTTCGACAAACTCATCATCTTCTTTTGCAAATAAGATCAAGTGTTCTTCAGCTTTAGCACTTCCAGCAACTTCTTCACACTGATCTGAGACTTCCTTCAATTCAACCAAAGGCTCAGATGTCTGAAATCCAACATCAATGGATTCAGCAGCTAACTCTTCTTCCACAAGGTCAGTTTGAACTCCAACTTCAAACTTGTCTTGAGAAGACAGAACATCATCTGAAATATTTAACATCCTTTTCACCAAGGCTGTTAATGTATGCGCTGGGAACAATTCCGAGTGGTCTTTGACACCACTGTTTTCTTGCTGTTCCATCTCCCAGTCTTGAAAGTTTGAGATTCCCCCCATTCCGACAATGACTTCGAACAGGTCTTCAGTCGGGGCCTTCTTCAATGCAACCCAAGTGCATATCCTTAATAATTTTTCAAATTGTTCTGAAGAAGTATCAATCTCGACTAATGAGAGCATCTTTTGCAGATTCTTGCTAACTTTCGCACGCAGTCTCTTCTCTCTGAGACACATAGGATAATATACCAAGGAATCAAATCTAATTTCGGGAGGGGTCTGAGCAAGTGTGGTCCTTGTCTCAGTTGTTGCAGTGGCAACTAGAGGGGTTCCCGAAATAGATGGGTTGAGTGGTTCAACATTTTCTGTTGAGGTAGAGGGAATTTGGATGGTGGTTTCTGGGGGATTTGATGTGGCTAGGTTTGGTTCGACAACTGTAGGAGTATCAGTTGTATCGAATATAGTAGTGTCTTGGGTAATGTTGGCTCTCAGTGGTTGCACTGCCAACACAGACGAGGTTTTGGGTGCAGGTCTGGCACGAGATCGAAGTGATCTTGCCTTGGTTTTGACGGGGAGAGAGAGATGAATTGAAAGAGTACGAGAAGAAGTACTAACCTTTTCAGCAGTCGAATTGTCTGGTGAGGGACTCGACTCGACTCTCACCAGTCGATAGGTTTCAGCAACTTCAACACCTGTCTCAGCCTCCTTATCTGAATGAGTCTCTTCTGAATCTTCAGCAGGCTCAAACATCGCCTCCTCTGGCACATACTGAACTAGTCTCCCACTAGTTCCAGCCTCAGCCACCTCTTCAGATTCCTCATCATCATCCGACTCGTCTTCCTCAGCACTAGACGAGACGGCTTCGAACATCGCGTCTTGAGGATTAATCTGAACTTGCGCACGCTCTAACGCTCTTCCAGCAGCTTGCTTTGCAAGAGCTTCTTTTTTCGAATAGTGCTTTAGGGCATGAAATGGTTTGCCCTTGCTCCAACTTGTCTTGTTCGACAGCAAGACTGGTAGAAGGATGCTTAACTTGTTTTCGAAGCTGACTGCAGCAGACACCACCCACTCTCTGGTATCGGTGTCAACACGAATATTTCTTTCGAAATACATAAGACGATCCACGAACAACTTGTACCAGTTTCCTTATGTGATGCCGTCATAAATTGCGGCCATCACTCTTGCCTTTTGAAGCGTGACTGAGTCATAGCTTCCTGTGACACCAAGCAACATTTTGCTTGCTATGTCGAGTAGAGTCGTGTATTTCTCCAGAAGTTCCTTCTTTTTCACAGCTGGGATTTTTCCATCTCTATTCAATCGCAACTTCTAAACACAAAATATGCTTAAGTACCTCAATTCCTGCCCTTGAGCATAGTTCTCCACATCGATTGTACCCGTAGGTAGCTTCAATGTGTCGAATACAGATTCACGAGTGATTTCCACTCGGCTTCCACCAACAAAGGCTTAAATGGAGTCGCCTCTTCTAGTAACGTTGGCATAAAATTCCAACACCTCTTCTTCCAGCACGATCTCAGGAAATGCCTCCAAATAAGGTCTCAATCCACATCGGCAGCACTTTATGAGAATCTCCTTGTTGTCGTCTGTGTGGTTGCCTTTGAAAAACACCGATCCTTCAACATGCACCTTGCCTTCTGAGGCGTACTTGCCTAGGTCGAATCTGGCTTGCATGTTAGTGCGAACATCGAAAAGAGATACAATCGACATAATAATACCTTGTTTAAGAACGAACAGTAAGGATTATGCAAAGGATTTTGAGTTCTTAAGAGTAGAAAAGTTATGAATGCGTAAGGAGAGAAGAGTGGAACTGTTTGGGGTTTTGTTAAAACTCAAAGTTCGAATCAACGGGTGTGATTAAGAGGTTTGATCCAACGGTTGTGGCCTTTGGAATTCAGTTACGGAATCGAGAATATTACGTGATTTGATATTGTAAATTTTGGAATCCGCCTTTCCTACTGGTTAGGACAGAGGAGTGTACTCATCTGACCTAGTGTAGTAGGGTTTGGCGCGAACTGGGTGTATACACCTCATTAAAAGGGAGTGTATAAATCTAATTCTAGTGTTTTCCAATTTTCACATTATCAAATTACATTAATACCCTTAATTCGTACTGATTAAACACTTAGAATATTTGAATTATAAGAACACTTATCTTGTCTGTTCGAGTCTATCCAGAACAGACGAGTAGACTAATGTGCACCAGACGAGTTCCCCCTTCGACTGTGCTTGTCTATTCTGAATGTCGAACGACGTCATGTACCTATCTTATCTTGTGCGACGTATGAGTGTAGGTACAAGTAGAGTAGAATAATTAAGACGAATATCAATCTAAAGCAATGGTCAAGGTTCGAACAAGATGACTTTTAACAAACTTAAGAGTCAACATAAGGATATTTAAGAAATCAAAGATTCCCCCTTAAATGTTTATTCCCTTAGTATTACCCTCAGCTTTACCAGCTTCCTCATCGGGTTGTTTGGTCATCTTGTCTGACCTTGTATACCTGTCTGTTGAGCGAGTAGACGAGTGCTCTGTTTTAGTGATCTTGTCTCCTTATCTCTTTGATGTACCTGTCTGGTTAGTACATAGCTATAGGCAAGTAGGGTCTAGATCAATTAGTCCTAGACTAATGCATAATTCACGAAAACGAGCCTCAGGTAATGGTTTTGTGAAAATATCAGCTCTTTGAAAATCAGTATGAATCTTTTCCATGCGAATATCCTTCTTTTCTACATGATCACGTATGAAATGATGTTTCACATCAACATGCTTACAACGTGTGTGCAAAACAGGATTTTGTGTAATGGCAATGGCACTATTACTATTACAGAAAATAGGAACATTTGATTCATATATGTTGTAATCTCTAAGATGTTGCATGAGCCAAAGTAGTTGACTACAACAGCTACCAGCAGCCATGTACTCGGCTTCGGTAGTAGAGGTAGCCACACTAGTCTGCTTTTTCGAAAACCATGAAATGAGTTTTGTGCCTAAGAATTGACAAGAACCGGATGTAGATTTCCTATCTATTCACTTAAACATAAATCATCATTTGAAGGATACCATATACCACGATTGATGGTCCCTTTCAAATATTTCAGTATCCGTTTAGTGGTTTCCATATGACTCTCTTTTGGATTAGCTTGAAATCGAGCACATACGCCAACAGAAAATGCAATATCAGGTCTACTAGCAGTCAAGTACAGTAATGAACCAATAAGACCACGATAATATGTTTGATCAGCACACTTACCATGTTCGTCTGGATCCATCCTGTATGTAGGTAGCATAGGTACTCCAGTAGACTTGCATATCTTGATACCATACTTGTCTAGTAGATTTCTAGTATACATTGCTTGATTTATGAAAATCCCTTCTGGGGTCTGTTTTACTTGAAGACCAAGAAAGTAATTCATTTCACCCATCATGGACATCTCAAATTTACTTTGCATGAGTGTTGAAAAACTTTCACTCAACTTTTTGTTAGGTGAACCAAAAATGATGTCATCTACGTAAATTTGGACGAGTAAAATGTCTTTCCCTTCTTGTCTTCTGAACAAGGTTCTGTCGACCTTGCCCTTAGTAAAACCATTTTCTAATAGAAAGAGAGAGAGAGTATCATACCATGCTCTTGGAGCTTGCTTTAGTCCATATAAGGCTTTCTTCAATCTGTACACCTGGTTGCCTTTGACTTCGAAACCCGGGGGTTGTTCAACATACACTTCTTCCGCAAGAATACCGTTAAGAAATTCACTTTTAACATCCATTCAATCTAGTCTAGCAACAGGAGCATATGTTTCATCATAGTCTATGCCTTCAGCTTGTGAATAGCCTTGGGCTACTAGTCTAGCTTATTCCTAACGACTACATCATTCTCATATTTCTTGTTTTTGAAAATCCATCGAGTGCCAACTACATTATGATGTTCCGGCCTATCGACAAGTTCCCAGACGTCGTTTCGAACAAACTGGTTCAACTCGTCTTGCATAGCGATGATCCAATTACTATCAGCCAATGCCTCTTTAACAGTAGTAGGCTCGATAGCAGAGAGAAAACAACACCAGCAAAACATAGATGGACTCGGCCGTTCTTGCGACTCAAAGAGTTATCGTCTAGTCTTCACACCAATAGTAGAGTCACCAATGATATTCTCAGTATCATGCGCATATTTCCATGTTTTTCTAGACTTAACTGGAATACTATCATCATCTACATCAGGTATTGCATCATGCATATCAACATCATTTGTATCAGCAACTTTAATAGGAGTAGACGAGTCAACTAGAGCAGGCATGTCAACTGGTCTAGTAGACTTACCTTGAGCACTTACCTTCTCGTTGTTATCAGACTCGAGAGCTTTCATGAATGGATTGTAGGCTTGGACGGATTCATATACCTCTGATTCTTTGTCAGATTCGATCGATAGATCAGTCACCTTCTCACTGATCTTGTCGACAGACGAGTCCTGTCGAGATTCATCGAAAACCACATGTGGTGTTTCTTCCACACAAAGAGTTGAATAGTTGAATACCCTAAATGCTTTGCTAGTTGAGGAGTATCCTAAGAATATCCCCTCGTCTGCTTTAGCATCGAAAGCATTCAACTTGTTCTTCCCATTGTTATGGATGAAACACTTACAACCAAATATATGGAAGTATGAAATTCTGGGTTTTCTACCTTTCCAAACCTCGTAAGGTGTCTTACCTAGTGCCTTGTTGTTCGCACTTCTGTTCTGAGAGTGGCATGCAGTATTGATTGCTTCGGCCCAAAACTTTTGAGGAGTTTTGTATTCGGCTAGCATGGTTCTACAGGCTTCTTTGAGAGTTCGATTCCTTCTTTCAGCTACACCGTTCTGTTGTGGAGTCCTAGCTGCACTAGTAAGGTGCTGGATACCACGTTTAGCACAAAAATCTTGGATATAGCAATTAATGAACTCAGTACCCTTGTCACTACGAATCTTGACAATAGACTGGTTCTTCTCAACTTGTAACTTCTTCAACAGATCAGGTAGAAGAGTTTGTGTATCACTCTTCTTGTGTAGGAAGACTACCCAAGTAAACTTAGAATAGTCGTCTACAACAACAAGTGTGTACCTTCTACCATTCAAGGTTGGAGGAGTTATCGGACCATGGAGATCCATATGTAGAAGTTCTAAAACTCTACTTGTTGAGAGAGTAGGAATTGACTTAAAAGAACCTTTTACCAGTTTACCTTTCTGACAAGCATTGCATACATGTGATTTGTAATAAACTTCGTTGGGTAAACCTTCCACTAGGTAATCTCTTGCAATCTTATTAATTACCTTAAAGTTCATGTGACAGAGGCGTCTATGACAAAGCCAACCGAGCTCTTTAGGGTTCTTGCTAAGAAGACAAGTATCCCGTGGACAGCTATTCCAATTCACAATGTATACGCTGCCTTGTCTTATGCCGACGAGTAGGGATAGAGTGAGTCCTCTTGTCTATGATCTCGCACTTTTGGCTTTTAAACTGCACTATATAACCACGGTCACATAATTGAGAAACAGATAGTAAATTGTATTTCAAACCTTCTACGTAGGATACGTCCTGTATCTCTACATCTCCATTTCTGATGTAACCAAAGCCTTTCGTAACAGCAGTTGAGCTATCACCGAATATCACCTTGGGTCCTTCTTGCTCGTGGTAACTCGATAGAAGAGCCTTGGTACCTGTCATGTGATGCGAACAACCACTATCAATGTACCAATTTTCTCCTACTGAGCCACCCTTCTTATATAAGTCGAGTCGACCCTGCAATGAAGATATTCAATAATTTAGGTACCCACTTTGTTTATTGGGGTCCTGGAGGGTTAGTCGAGTTCAAGGGAATCCAAATATACATCGGAGTCCTGAACAAGTTTGATCTCTTAAGCTTCCTGCCATATTTGTTACAAAATAAGACCTTGTTGTCCTTATCTGGCCTATCATTCGATTTCGGGTCTACTCGTCTGAGATAGCCTTTCGACTTAATCTCTACTTGAGCAGGCGCTGGTCTATGATAGTCAGAATATGGCTTGTATGCATTAGGTCCATACGGTTTATAGACACGTTTATGTCTTTCCTCACTTATGATATCATATGACAAAGGTGGAGGATATAGGATATGTTGTGTACGATATTTTGGAGCAACCTTCCTAGGCCTAGACGCGTAGAGCTGAGACTGCCTTATGAAAGAAGGTCTAGGCTCTTGTCGTCTAGTCTGTACTTGTCTAGTACTCGTATTCTCAGGATACCAATCCTCGTATCTGACCTGGTTAGGTCGTCCACGACTAGTGGTCCTTTGTAGACTAGTTCTAAACGGAACAGGCTTGTTGTTAACATTCTTCTTACCTCCCTTGGTAATCGGAGTGTTAACTCGAGTCTGTTTAGGTACAGTGCCGTCAGATGGCGTTCCAATATCTTATATCATTGGTCCTTTTCCTTTATCATTAGTCAAAGAACTTGAGATGAAAGCAGTGGGGTTCTTAATGACTTGAGTAGATGAGCTAGGTGAGTATGCACCTATACCTGTCTTGTCAGTTGGAGCCCTATACCTATCTGACAGTTCAAGGTTAATCTTTGAAGAGTTAACCAGGTCAGTAAGCTTAAGGTCTAGAGTGACAACCTCAGTCTCTAAGAACTTATTACGTTCTTCAAGCTTTTTGCACTTGCTCTTTAAAACGTTGAACTCATTTCTCTCAGTTGCATGTGTCTTAAGTAGGTCTTGATATAACCTGTCTGTCAATGCACACTTTTCTTTGAGTTGTCTTAACTCTTCAGTCAAGCGTTCATTTAGGATTGTTACATTGAGATCTACTTTAGACTGAGCTTCCTTAAGATCAATGATTTCTTGTTTTAAAGCGATGTTCTCGTCGCTGACTTCAATGAATGCCTGGTTAGCAAGTAGGAGGTCTTCTTCATTCACACTAGTAGAGTGATGAAGACTACTCCCTACTTCACTACTGGCAGTATCACTTTCATCAGAATCCGATTCATCACATGATTGAAACGAAGTTGCAGATGATACCTCTTGATCAATTTTAGCCATGCAGCATAGGCCATCATCTACTATGAAAGCTTCATCGTGATCTCGATCAGACGGGTAGCTAGACGAAGACGATGGCAACTCGTCTGAATCCGACTAAGAGTCATCATTGGCCATCATTGCCTTCTTGCCACGATTATATCTTCTTTCCCTTCGTGCTTTGCGTTCTTCACGATCGTCAGTGCTCAGGTCCGGACATTCATAGATGTAGTGACCTGGCTTTTTACAATTATAGCACAAAAGATCATTAGTAGCCTTTTTAATAGGAGAGTTATCCCTTCGCTTATCACGTCTATCAGAACGCTTAATCTTCCTATCATCAGACTCTCTATCTCGTCTATTACCTTTCGAGACTTCGTCTCTCCTTTCGGACGAGTTTCAGTCTCGTCTGGTCTCAGACGAGTTCTTAGAAGCAGACCCTCTATGATCTCTATAGAACTTCTTATACCTACCGAAACGCTTGTTCAACCTGTCGAATTTCCTAACCATGAGGTTCACCTGATCCTTCAGACTAAGATCAGTTCCATCTAACTCGTCTTTAACAGTAGCAGACTTAGTCTTAGACTTAGACTTGTCTACTCTAGAGCACTTAGACGAACTAGACTTAAAGGCAACATTCTTCGAAACGACATTCTCTCTATCACTACTGGCAATGGGATCTTCTTCATCTAGATCAAACTCATGAGCCTTTAGAGTTTGAAACATCGTCTCAGCTGTCCACACGTCTATATCTTGAGTATTCTTAACTAGCATTTTCACCATTTTCCATCTAGCATCAAGACTCTTAAGAATTCTCAAATTTATTTCACGTGCAGTATAAGATTTGCCAAGAACTTCCAAGTCATTCATGATTTTAGTAAAGCGATTATCCAACTGGTCTATTATTTCACCAATTTTCATCTTGAATGATTCGAATCTCTGAACAACAGTAGAAAGCTTACTTTCTTTGATTAGGGAAGTCCCTTCACAAATAATAGCAAGACGGTCCCACATTTCTTTGGCAGTTTTACATTTTAACACTTTTCCTAGATACTCGTTAGGAAGGGTGTGTAAAATGTAATTCTTGGCCAAGCTGTCCAAGTTATTCTGCCTCATTTCTTCAGATGTTAATTCTGACCTGGGTTTGCGAACAAGAGTACCAACAGGTTTGTCTTTGTCCAAGGCAGTAGTGTTAGGGATTATCGTCACGATCGGTCCTTCGGTGACGACGGAAATCATCAAGTCGTGAAAACGTCTAGAGGGGGGTGAATAGACTTTTCAAAAATCTTTCAATATATCAGAATACGAATGCGGAATATCAGAATTAAACAATGAGCCCAATCAAATTTATACTCAACTAAAATCCGCGAACTCTGTATGAACACTCTACTAATCTTGTTCAGATATGTAATTCAATCAATTAAACAATTAATCAATCAAACACAAATAAAACAGTAAAGTAAATCAAACACGAGATTTATAGTGGTTCGACAACTTGTCTACATCCACTCTCACAAACCCAGTTGTGATATTCTTATTAACTCGTCCAATAGAGTAATGTGTTCTTGTAGCTTTAAGTCCCAAGAAATAAGACTTAGATCTTCTCGATAACACTACCAAGTGCTTCTTCGATCTAACTAGCTATTTAACAAGCAACTAACAACTTGAAACAAAAACAATAAAACTTCTCTGTCTTCAGTAGTAGCCTTCTTTGATCTTCACTTGTCTTCTGGCTTCTTTCGGAAGTTAAACTCTGCGAGTTTCTTCTCTTGAATACTTCGTATCTTATCTTCAGTAATGCTTAGAATATCAGTATGTCAGTAGTCAGTAGTCTTCAATCGTTGAATACACCAAGGTATTTATAGACATCCAACTTCAAGAACTTTCTGTTATGTAACTAACTCTTCTTGAAAACTGATTTCTAACTTCTCCTTCTTATCCTTCCACGCGGTTATGCAGTTAATTAGTTATTCCATAACTAACTCTTCAATCTATATCTTCACACGCGTTTTAATAACTAACTTCTTCATCCTTCTTGTTGACTTGTTGCGCACCTGTCTTGTCTGGTTTCGACACTTAGACAAATTCTGAATCTTCTTTTTACTCATCTTGTCTTGCGCAGGTCTTCTTCTGTAGACTTCGATATAGAACTAATATAGTCCTATCATCTAATACTAACAAGACTATTACATTACATTAAGCTTTATAAAACAGCTTAGTCAACTTAAGATCTATACATGAATATGTACAAAATCGAAACTTGAGCTTCTATATAACTTTGAATATAGCTCAGTAAACAACCTAAATATACAAAGTACTTATAATACGTACTTGTCTTTTGAACACTTAAACTTTTCTTTTGAAACTTTTACTTGTCTTGTGAACTCTACTGATCTGCTCAAGACGACTTCATAACTAGACTAGATCAGTCAACACTTAGAAAATATTCAAGTCTACTTTTGGCTTATCAAAACTCATCTTATCTTTTCATCATTTAGGACTTGTCTTAGGATTCATATCCCAACATATGTATGTTCATATAACTAAAAATATTATTTAAAATTGTAAGTTACTATAACTATAAAGTGCAACACCATAAAAAATAATAAAAAAATAAAATAAAGAGTTGACCTGGTCAACTCAAGTTCTTATATGAACTTGAGTCTCCAGACCAACTCGTATTTATACACCATGAAAAAATACAAGTACCTTAAATAATCCAACAAAGACAACAATTTACAAATATGAAATACGAAAACAGAAAACAGAACACGTACGCAAGATTTTAAGTAGTTCGATCAACTTGATCTACATCCACTTAACACACGACTTTAATCTTGATTGATAAAAAAATGTTTACACACTCATCACTCGAAAATGGAATTTATCCTCACTTCACTCGTGAACTCACAACTCAAGAACGAATGCTCGTACACGTCAATCTTTACGATTACAAGCTATAAGGTAATTATACTAATCAAGGTTGATTGCATCGTGTGTTGATTGCGTGCCTCTGATAGGTTGTTACAATCCCCTAACAAACTCACGTTTTCTCCATTGCCCAATCTGAATTGACAGCCTTTCTCTTCACTTGTTCTCGTAATAGAAGACAACGATCAGAAGACTACCAGAAGATCTGTCTCTTCTAATTTTCTCTTCTGATATCCCAACACTTAGTCAAAAAACTAACCCTGCTACTGGACATAGACTCAACTGATATGACCTCTTCTGATCACTTCATTTGATGAGACTCTAAACATCACCTTCTCAGCTGACTGAAAACCTCCAACTCATCTGATACATGCCTAAGTTAACTTGCATGACACCACCAGCTGATACGCCCAACAATTGACCATATATATCAGCAAACTACTATCAGCTGACTAGTACTCTGTTGATTTGAGATTGTGAGATAAACCACACACCTAATTTATTTAAGATAACAAATTTATTAAAAATTTAAGAAAATATTTATACGACAAATATTGCATTTTAAAAGTTTTTTTTTAATATTATGTCCGTATTATTATGATAAAATACCTACTCTCATAAATTTTGAAAATTTGATAAGATTGTTATCTTTTCTATTGATATTGTTAATTCCAAAAATTATTTTATTGATAGTTCGAAAATCTTGCTTAATCATGACTAATTCATATTAATTAGTTAGTTAAATATTAATTTAGGCAATCAAATATGTACAAATATACAATATAACATGATAAACGTGCAAAATTATAGTTTGTATAATTGACTTCACTAATATACATAAAAGAAAATTGGACTAGATAATCTAATATTGGTTAGTTAACATTAAATAAATTTAAAACTTAAATATTTCTAAGATTTGCAGTGAATTGCCTGAATCAAGTGAGATTTGAATATTTAAACGCGTTTTAATATTTAAAATTCTAACGCGCGTTTGAGATTATTGTATTTATATGACAAATTTTAGAAAATTCAAATTACCTAATTTAATTTAAAATAACAAATAATAATTTTATCTTTTAAAATAAAATTTACCTAATTTATTTAAGATAACAAATTACCTAGTCAAAGTCTTGTAAGTACACGGTGTACTTGAGTGGACTTTGACTGGTCAACTGTTGACCGTTGACCAGTCAATGGTCAAACTTTAACCATTTTTTTCGATTTTTTTTTTAAAAAAAAGTGTATGTTAGTATATTGAAAAGTGTATCTTTGTTTTTTAATAAAAAGTGTATGTTATTATATTAAAAAGTGCAACATTGTTTTTAATGAAAAATGTATGCTATTCTAACTGAAAATTGTATTTTATTATAACTGAAAAGTGTATGTTATTATAACTGAAAAGTGTATGTTATATATCATTTATGTTCTTTTATTGCTAGAAATCCTAAAGTCATATGAGCACAAACCGCTCAAAAGACAGAAGTCCCGTTAAAAACCTTCCTGCGGAAAACCCTCCTTAGGGACAAAGCCGCAGTGAAGGAAAAGGGAACTCCTCTGGACGTCATGTAAACCTATAGAAGTCAGAATATAGGTCTTTAAAAAGAAAAGTCTTTAATTGGTCACGGGGTTCGTTCCACCATTTGAATTTCTCCTCCGCCATAGTTGCAAGCTTATCAGCCGACGCATTGCCCTATCTATATATGTGCGACACTATCAAATTCATTCCACCTATCCGAGCCTTAGCATGCTGCCAAAGGGCTGCACATTTCCATGGGATGCTCATCGGTATCCCTTGAAGAGCTTGTACCACATACTCCGAGCCCGATTCCAACTAAAGAGTTTTGCAATTTATGTTGTTCGCTAGTCTGATTGCATGAAGCGCCGTAAGAAGCTCCGCTTCGAATGCATAGCATCTGTCGTATTTGATTGCAAATGCTCCCTTAAATTTGTCGTTGCTGTCCCTGAAAACTCCTGCTCCCGCTGAGCTCCCGGGGCCCCCTACAGCTGAGCCATCGGTATTTACTTTCATCGTGCCTGGGAGAGGGCACCTCCAATGAACTTGAATCATCTTAGGGGCTTTCTGTGGGTTGCAGGTTTGTCTGAATTCTTTGATCACTCTTAAGTCTGCCGTCGAGTTGAACATGTTGCCCATTTTCTCATTGTTCAACTCGCGCAGTGACGCCCAGATCGAAGTGTACACGCCTCTTGACGAGATTTCTTTATTGTCAAAAGTGGTTTCATTTCTGCACATCCATATTTACCAAATTAGTGTAACCCACGTTAGTCTCCATAGGGCCGATACTTGTGGACTGAACTTGATCTCCATTGCTTGTATTACCCACGGAAGAAATCCTTCGTTGAGTCTCAACCTTATTTGAAACACCTCCAAAATTTTGCCAGCAACGTACGAGAACACCTCACAATATCCGAACAGGTGGTCAAGGTTCTCTTCCTCCGAGTGGCATAGCATACATACGCTTGGCCCTGTGATGCCCATTAATCGCAATATGTCCCAGGATGGGAGTCGTCCGTGTATTGCTCTCCATATGACAGTTGATCGACGGGGGGGAATGAATGTTGCCCATATCCATTTACCCCAGCTGACCTCCGGAAAATGGGGCCGAAGTTGCTCATATGCAATCGATGCCGTCAAACACCCTTAAGTCGAAAGTGGCCACACTCTGTAGTCATCGCCTAAGGCGCACATCATGTCAGTGATGTTCGCCACAATATCTGGGAACTTTCCTACAAAATTCGCCTCCAAATGCCATCCATCTTTGTCTAAGAAATCTGATATTGTTTCTTGAAAATGCTTCCTTCTGTTGTGAGGCATTCCAATGCGATCGACTATGATGTATCCGATCCAATTATCCAACCAAAATTTTACCTTTGAATTTTCACCCAGTACCCATCGTGCGCGGTCCATAATATCCGCCAACTGAGGTTTTAAACCTCTCCAAATCGAAGAAGCTATGGTGGCAGATCTCATATTGGATTCTAGGCAATATCTGTTTCTCAGAAAATCCATCGGCCTCCCTGAAGTAGTGAGAACTTGCCACGCTAGCTTTCTAATATATGCCTTGTTTGCACAAACAATTGAGTGAATGCCTAGGCCACCTTCACCTTTCGACGTGATTTCTTTGGACCAAGCAATTGTGCACGCTCCGCGCCGATTAATATCTCCAGTCCAAATGAAATTACACACTGCTTTTTCCACTCGTTGCAGCATTACCCGCGACCATTTGTACACCATCATGGTATGTACCATGGACGAGGTGATGACATGATTGACCAGACAGACTCGGCCCGCTAACGATAGTGAAGATCCTTTCCAAGTACCAAATTTGCATAAAATTTTATCTAAGGTCAACGTTAGATATGCTGCCCTTGGAGCTCCTTTGAATATTAGCGCGCCTAGATAGGTGAAGGGAAGGGTTCCCATTTTCATACCCAGCGTCTCCCTTAGGTATCTCTTGTTGTTGTAGGAGACATACTTCCCAACAAAAGCACTTGACTTGTTTGGATTAAAAATCTGTCCCGACATGTTCCCATAGTTATCGAGCACCTCCCTAATCGATCAAATTGTTGGCCGATTGGCTCTACAGAAAATCAGAATGTCGTCTGCATAAATGAGCGAGATAGGGCACGACAGCCCGCGACGGATGAAGGTCGGCTGTAGTGAACCTCTTTGCACTCTGGCCTCTAGAAGTTTAATAAGGATCTCTCCCGCAAAATAGTAAAGAAGAGGCGATAGGGGATCTGTGTGGACTCCCGTTGATGCTAATAGAAAGCCGCACTGATTTGAGGATGCAGTTGATTAGTTGGCGAAACCTGATGTCGAAGCCCATTTTTGCCATAACTTTTAGCAGAAAACCCCAGCGGATCGTGTCAAAAGCTTTCCTGATGTCAATTTTTAAAGCAATGTTTCCATGAACCCTTGTACGGTCGAGGCAGTTGATCCCCTCCGAAGACAACACAATTCCGCAGTGGATGTTGCGTCCAGGTATGAAAGCAAATTGGAATGTCGAGAAGTTCGATTCCAAAATCGGACCTAGCCGCGTAGCAATAATCTTGGAGAAGGCTTTGTAGATGAAGTTTCCCAACACAATGGGTCTGAAATCCTCTATCTTTTCAGCCCCCTGGTGCTTGGGAACGAGCACGACAAAGTTGGAATTAAGACCGTGTGGTAGGAAACTAAATCTGAAGAAGTATTGCACCGCACGGATCACATCTGTCAGTATAACCTCCCAGGCTGCTTGATAAAATACACCCCCAAAGCCATCCGAACCCGGTGCACTCTCCGCTGATAGAGCAAAGAATGCTGCTTTGATTTCAGTAGGTGAAGGAATCTGCGAGAGAGTTTCATTTTGTGCCAGATTAACAAACGACTACACAATTTCCGTCAATGCACAAGTTTCGTCCTCTTGGCCCTTGGAATGTGACTCCGAAAATAGTCTGGTGTAGAAATCCGTTATATGCGAGGCTATCACCTCATGATCTTGACAACGAATACCATCAATGTTCATGGATTCAAGAGGGGGACAAACTTTCCTTAGTTGGTTGAGTTTATGAAAGAATTTGGTGTTGCGATCGCCATTTGAGAGCTATGTGATTCTATTTTTTTGCGCAAACAAAGTGTGCTGTTGGCGTAACACTGCATTTAGGTCCTGATTGGCTACCATTTCGCGTTGAGTGTTGTCCCAATTGTATCCGTGCACGCAGATATCACGCTGGATTGAGAGGAGACGGTCATTGGCTGCTGTGATCTGAGTTTGCACATTCTTGAATACCTCAACATTCCATTGCCGCAGTGCCATTTTAAGGCGCTTGAGTTTAAGTTTAACCAGTGTAATTGGGTCTGAGGCAGTGAGGAAGGGAACCCATGATTTTTTTATTAGCATCAAACAGGAGGGGTCATGCAACCACATGCTCTAGAATCGGAAATTCGATGCCTTTATGCGTGTACCCCTTATACATTCCAGGCGAATAGGATGATGATCAAAGCTTATTCTAGGGAGAGCTGCAGCAGCCACTGTCGTCCAATTTTCTAGAAAATCTGTTGAAGCTAAGATTCTATCCAGACGGGATGCCACCAGAGTACCGTCTTTGCGACGAACAGCCCAAGTGTAATTTGGTCCTGAGATATCCAGGTCTAACAGATTAGAGGCAGACATAAAATCCTGGAAATCTTGGCAAGCGACTCGAAGGGGAGGTGCAGAGCCGCAATGTTCATGTGTCCCCAAGACCAAATTAAAGTCGCCCATTAAACACAACGGTTGAAGGTTCAATTGAAGAACGTAGTGCCAAAGTAGCCGCATATGAATGTGATCGGAGGCCGCATGAACAAAACCGAGATGGAAATCCTGATTGTGCACCGTAGTACGTATAATAATAACTTGATCCGTGACACCGCAAACCCGCGAATTTAACTTCAGGTACGGTTTGCAAAGTACCCAGATGTTGGGCCTCATGCCTTCTCTTTCATTAGACATCAGCAACTCCATGTTCAAAGAATTCCAAAACTTAACACTAATATTCTCGATATAGATTTTAGGCTCAATGACGGCCAAAAAATTTAGTTTGTAGGTGCGACAATGATTCCGCAAAAGGTCTTGAGAATCAATATTGACAACACCCTGAATATTCCAAAATAGCACTAACATAAATAATCAGTGTAGTAACCGTGCTCAGGCGGTTCTTGCTCTCGGTGTGACTCTTCAATGTCCGAGTCATCCCAATCTCCCTAGCGCCCCAGTGCAGCCGAGGCCATTCTGTTGTATTTTGGTGATTGAGAATTCGTCTCATTGAGGTTCTTTTTATGTGAAACCTCCGATTCCGCTGCTTTCTTTAGTGCCTCTCCTAATTCCTCCATGTCGTCCGAATAAGTCCTTGGAATGCAAATTACAGACTTGAGCCTGGCACCCGTAGGCTCTGTAGTTGCTGAAGTGTTCATGCTAACTGCCTCCCCCTTGTCTAAATCAGCCACCTCATTCTTAGAATAACCCCCATCTGCAGCCCCCTGAGGATCGAGGACGTCAAAGTTGTTTGAGACTTTGGTGTCGTTGCTGTCCTCTATGATTGGCTTCTTGTTGTGTTTACGCGCACGACGACCCTTGCGCGGCTTGATAAAGTCCTTCTCCCATTCTTGTTCTCCTTGATCGAGTGGGGGCTCCTCGCCTTTTCCTGCGGCTGCCTTGTCACCCTTAGGTGATGTTATTGTAATGCGCTCCCGCTTGTTACAAGATTCCCATGAATGCCACCACCGAACAGTGACGACAAAATGTAGGAGGTTTTTCATATTTGAAGTAGGCGAATGAGCGGTGGCCTTTTCTCTCTATCAATATCTGTTCAACCTTATCCTTGGAGAAATCAATTTCTACAAGAACCTTGATGAAGTGGCCCATAGAGCCGTCCAGTGATCGCTCATCAATCTTGATTGGCGTGCCCAAAGCGTGTGTCATTCCCGTAATTAAGGATTTCGTCCAGTATTCGAACGAGAGTTCATATATGCGGACCCAGGTCTGTGCCGGCGAAGTATTCACCTTGTATGGGTTAAAGTCCTTAACCAATTTCGATAGTCTGAAAACCCCCGGGTTCAGGAACCAGGTGGTTTTCTTAACGCCAAATCCCTATCCGCTCCCTGATCAAATCGAACATTGTAATATCCTTGCCCCAAGGGGATCAAGTTCCAGTTTCCGCACAATCCCCACGCCCTCGTGAGGGCCTCCTTCAGCGGAGCCAGGGCCCACGGTTTATCACGCCGTGCGTTCGAGAGACGGCCAATAAAAGAATTGCGGCACATGGCCACACGATCTGCATTATCCTTTTCATCAACGGTAATCGACATGAAGTCTCCTTTCTTGACAGGCATGTGGATTGGAATGTCCGCAGGATTATCAGTAGTATCAGAATTGGTGATTGGTATATCTGAGTCTGCCATTAAGGCTTCTTTGAAAGAAGTCGGAACCCTAGCTGAGGAACTAGGGTTTTCAGCGGCTGCAACCGGTATCGTTGGGACCGATCGCACGTTGAGGAGTTCTTTAAGCCATGGGTGAGATTCGCATAGTGAAACAAACGAGGAAATCCGGTCAAGATTGGTGGTCGAGATCTCCATGATCGGTGGAAAGATGAGGGACTAACAGAAACCGTAATCGCTGCTCATTATTTTTTCTTTACTCTATGAAAATTGAAAACCAAAAAAATATATAAAGTGATCTGAAAAGTGTATGTTATTATAACTGAAAAGTGTAAGTTATATATTAATGAAAAGTGTATGTTATTATAACTGAAAAGTGTATGATCCATTAATGAAAAGTGTATGTTATTATAACTGAAAAGTATATGTTGTATTAATGAAAAATGTAAGTTATATATTAATGAAAAGTGTATGTTATTATAACTGAAAAGTGTATGATATTATAACTGAAAATATTATTGAAAAATTTAAATTTTCTGAAAAAAAAAAAACCGAAAAAAAGAATTGGTTAACGGTCAACAATTGACCATTAAAACTCCACTTAAGTACATGAGTGCACAAGAGACTCACCCAATTACCTATTGTTGCGTCAACAAATGATGTGATATTATGAATTTGACGTGCCGGATTATAACCTTTTCGATAATTTCTGCACGAATCCTTCTCTCATGGGGTCTTGAACACCTGCAAAAATACGCCAGAGGGATCTCCGTCGCGGGGACTCCGATGCTCAATTCAGAGGGAGATCATAAATATTCAGGGTGGAGTTATCCAAATCAGTGGAAAGCTCCTCAAAATGATATAATTGCAGCCGTGTTAGGGCGGAATTTGAGGGATATTTAGGTCGCTGGAAAATATAAGACGTTATATTTTCTGGTTAAAGAGTACTTTTTATATATATTCTCGTAAGTTCGTATGTAAGTGATTAATTATGTTGTGAATCAGATAATCAAGCTAAAATGTGTACCTTGGGGAAAATTTTATCTTTTCCCCCATTTTTCTCAACCGCTCCAGCCCTAGTCTAGATAACCCTCCAACCCTTATTCCTATCAAATAATCTGTTACACCTATATAAAGACATTTGTTGATTTCCATTAGCTCATAAACCTCAAGTTGTTGGGAGTGCTCGAATATCCCTCCAAGTTCTGAGCTCTTTTAGACACTTAATTCCTGTAAAACGTTCATTAACTCTCCACATATAAATATATAAATTTCATATTGCTTATAAGATGCTAAATAATTTAAATATACCCTCAGAAGGGAGTCATATTAATTTCAGATGCTCTGAGCCCTCTCAGCCCTCAAGTCTCTAAAGATGCTCAAGGGTCTCACCTTGGCCCTAGACCCTTTGGGAATAAAGGAGGCTGAGAACGCTGCCACACCTCAAGCCTCGGGTCTGGAGGTGAATTTCAATCCTTCCGGACCTCAAGGGGCTAATAAGGCTCCAACCTCTCTCAACTCTTAGACCAATAATAAACTTCTTCTGATTCAATCAGTTCCTTCTTGTTTTCTAAGACATAATCCCCTGGAAATAAATCATTAAGTATGCCCTCATGAGCTGCTCACAGCTTATAAAATGTCAATTCATCGGAAAAAAACCCTGAAGAGGGCGTCATATTACCCCGGAGGGTTTTGAACTCTCCTGACCCTCCATATGCTAAAGATACTAAAAGGTAATTTAGAGCCCTAAGCGTTTCAAGCATCCCGGGGCTCATATCACTACCCGCCCTCCAACTTCTGTTTCGCAAGTGAGTCTAGTCGACCTAGACCTCCAGAGGCGAAAGAAGGCTCAAATCTCTCAAGATTCTCGGTATAAACTCCTCAGGCCTCAATCATTTCTCCTTTGCAACGCTTCAGATTCTGCACCGACGTCCGCCACACGCGCCCTTGTTGTGATGAGCCTAAAAGACTACATACCATCGGTTTCTTCCACATTTCTCATCCTTACACTTCTCCATCTCATCTTTCGAATTAGAAGACCTAAAGGTCCTCAAGAACCTCGAGGTTTAGCCAACTTCAAATCATATAAGAAATTATGGCCATCTACAAGCCTCAAGTTTATTCGTTCTTTAAACATCAAAATATTATAAGTGTTTCTCACTTAAAATCTTGTAATTTAGCTACATTAAGGTCTCAAATCAAAGTGGTTCATACATTGAACCTCAAAATCTCATAAGTGTTTTTCACTTAAAATCTCATAAGTCTAGCAGCATGGCCTCAAATCAAAATTGTTCATCTCTTGAATCTCAAAACCTCTTAAGTGTTTCTCACATAAAAATTTGGTCTCATGGCCTCAAATTAAGTTCATCATTGAACCTAAGAATTGTGAAGGGCTTTCTAGCTAACTTCCTTCGGCCTCATGGCCTCAAATCGTGTTATCCGAATTCTAAACTCTCTTAGACAACCAATCACTACAAACTTGTCATTAACTCTTTGCATTTAATACATATTATTTATAAATGTTAAGTAACTTAAAAAAACCCTAAAAATGGGGTCATATTACTCTGGAGGGCTCCGAACCCTCCCAGTCCTTAAGTTGCTAAAGATGCTCAAGGGTATCTCGAGGCCTTAAGCATCCTGAGAATAACAGGGTTGCCACCCCTCCGGCCTCCAAGTTCAAGGGGAGTCTTAGTCCTTATGGACCTCAGATCGAAATAGTTCATCTCTTGAATCTAAAAACTCTTAAGTGTTTTTCACTTAATAATCTGGCCTCAAAGCTTCAAATCAAGCTCATCATTGAACCTCAAAATTGTAAGGGGCTCTCTAACACCCCTCGACCTCGTGCCCTCAAATCAAGTTCTCCGAATTTTAAGATTTCTTAGACATCTAGTCCCCTTAAAAGGTCATCATATTAATTTCAGACATTCCAAGGCCTCCCGACCCTCAAGTCTCTAAAGACGTCTAGGTGTCCTATCTTGACCCTAAGCCTTCTAGGTGTAACGGGGGCTGAGAATGTTGCCACCCCTCCGGCCTCGAGGCTAAATGTGAATCTTAGTCCCTACGGATCTCAAGGGGATGCGGAGGCTCAAACCTCTCCCAACCCTGGAACTCACGTAAACTTTTTCAAATCTCAATCAATTCTGATGCGGCCAAAATATGTCATCCTATAAGGAAATGATACGTGGACGCGAGATGAATTATTTAGTATGATTAACGACTATTTATTTTATGACTAATTTATATATATTTAATGAAGTATTTTTGTATTCGCTTGATGGACCTCCTTGCAGCCCATTTATAGTGTGATTTGAGTAATATTGAACCCAATACAATGAGGACCAGATGTTTGGGCCCAATATATGTGATAACAGGTCCTGTGATGATGATTCGTTGGCTTATACACATGAAATGAATAAAGAAGTATACGAGTTGGTGGGCTTGTTTGAGGTTGGATTAGAGCTAAGATGGCTCTAGCCCACTTAACTTTGAGGGGAATGGACCCCGAGATTATAGGGAGGTTATGACTGAGTGGAAATACACGAGAAGTGGGGGTGTTCCCCGAAAAATAGGAGCTGTCAGCAAAGGAACGAAGTTGGGAAGTCCCATGGACTCAGTCAGCCCTTAGATGCCGAGATTCATGCGAGAAAAGGAGTTGAGTAGAGGGCCACAAATATTGTGGGCTAAGCCCTGAAATATCAGAGCTAACGGATATGGAACGGAGCTCTGAAAGCTATGGTACCAAGTAAAAGGGGAGATAATTGAGAAAAATGGGGAAAATATAATATTTTCCCCAAGGTACGCGTTTTAAGCTTCATTATCTGATTTACAACGTATCTAAACATACAATCACGAATACACACACACATTGAATACTGAAATACTACTTGACCGGAAAATATAACGTCTTATATTCTCCGGTGAGCTGAATACATTGAAACCGAGCCCTCAGGCACTTAAGATTAATATTGTTTTGAGGAGCTTTCCACTGAGACGGATTGCTCCACCCCTTAATTCCATGAGATCTCCAACTGACTTGAGCGTCGAAGTCCCAGCGCCGAAATCTCTCCGACGTTTTTTTGCAGGTGTTCGGGAGCTCGGGATAGGGCAATTCCTGTAAATATAAACAAAAGGGTTCTCATCCAAAGTGACAGATTAACAATCAAGGTGCGTTATTTTTTAACGCAACAAATTCATTTTTGTATAACTTCGGTTTTCTATTGTTCTTCAAAATCATAAGTGTACTCTTAAATCTCATATTGACAATGTAACACCCCGTCCCAAATATTGAATATGAAATAAAAGAATTAATGATTTATATGGCACCACATGGACATGGGCGAGTTACTAGGAATCGTGCTCAGGACCCTTCCAAAGAATCAGTAGGACAACAACTGCCTAACATTACATTTGGAGCCGATATGGCAAGAGAATTATTCAACTCTCTCCAAACCTTTATGAAATAACAACAAACCCCACAACCATTTGCACCTATATTTGTACCCAACACCTAAAGACAATGAATTTGTCGAACAATTTCGACGTATGCAACCGCCCAGACTAAATGGGAAAGAGGGTCCTATGGAAACTGAAGAGTGGATTGTTGGTCCTATATAAACATATGGTTTTGACTGATGCACAAAAGATCTCTTGTGCGCAGTTTCAACTTGGAGAAGATGTTGCCCAGTGGTGGGAATCTTACGACCGAACATTGAATACTGAAGGAAGGTAGTCTTTGACGTGGGAGGAATACATCACTTGATATTGGAAAAAGTCAGCCATATCATGGCTAACAATCGATGCGGTTCCTATCTTGAAACTTAAAAACTCTTAAGTGTTTCTTACTTTTTATCTTAAACTTTGGTCATATCAAGCAGTGTTTCCATAATCGAACCGGCAATCAAATCGGACTCTCCACCGGTTCACTTTTAACTAGACTTTTATCACTTTTTGAATATGAATAATTATATCAAGTAAAAAGATACAACAATTAACCGTGGAAACATACACAAAATTAGTAATCATGCCCAATAACCTTTAATCTCATTATTTATCTCAGATCTAAAAAGTGACAATATTTATTAAAAAAGTGAGCCATTTTTTGATAAAAATATTATCACTTTACAATTAAACTTTATAACTTTTTGAATAATGATATTTTTCAAGTAACAAGTGACAATAAACTCATAAAATTGATGTAAAAAAACTAAAATTTATGGAATTTGTCGAACAAAAAACACCCACCCATCAAATTTATAGACTCTTCAATTGATTTTCTTTGATATAATAATTTATTTTTAAAAAAATATCCCATTTTTTTAAAGAGAAAAACAGAGAAAGTAATGGCCACAAAGAAGAATTGATTATGTGGCTGCAAAGACGAATGAATTTGAGTTAGGAGGGAATAAGATTGATTCTGAAAAAAATTGGCTAAAGACAAAAAATGGGTTGAGATATGTTTGAGTCCACTACAAAAAACGCGCGTTATAGAGACGGACCATTGTTTAATCCGTCGGCATTACCGACGGAATTCCGACGGATTCGTGGTGTTTGAAAAGTCAACGTAATTGCCGACGGAATTCTGTTCCGTCGGCATGTGCCGACGGAATATGCCGACGGATTGTTTAAAATTGGCATACCGACGAAATTTCTGACGGAATATCCGTCGGCAGTTGACCCGACAAATTCGCACCGCCTTGATTTCCAAAAAGATAACCATTGGCATTAAAGTGGGCGGTTACCGACGGAATATCCGTCAGCAATTCCGTCGGTAACCATTTTTTTTTATATAAGGAAGCGATACACAAAAGTTGTGTTAGAAAAAAAAACGAAGAGGGAGCTTTGATCGAAGGATTCGGTGGGGGCAGACGAGAACGAGGCTATTGAATCAATTTTCTCCGATTACATTGATACGGTATGTTTTCTTAATTAGTTTTATTACTTAGTTTTAATACTTATATATGTTTATGCATGCATATATGTAAATATGAATAAATTTCTATAATTTAATGTTAATTTTCATGTTATTGATTTAGTTAGTTGTTAAAATATTATGATCATGTTAGTATGTTATTTAATTTGTTGATTAAGAATAATTTTGATAGAGTAGTTTTTTAAGGTTAATTAATTAATTGTTATATGTATAGTTAATTAGGTTTAGTGCATGTTTCAATCAATTTTTTAAATTATTATTAGTTTAGATAGTGATTCGAATGTGGTATCACGTTGTAATTAGGTTATATATTGTTTTGATTTAAATTAGGAATATGTTGATTAAATTAGTAATTATTGATTAAATTAGGAATATGCTATATTAGTAAAAAATTTAAATTAGGAATATGTTCATTAAATTGATAATTATTGACCTAATTAGAAAATTATTATTTTAATTAGGTTTAGGTTTGTTAATTTAGGAATACGTTAAATTTTTTATTATTGATTAAATTAGAAAAATAATAATTAAATTAGGTTATTGTTGATTAAATTAGGAATATGTTGATTAAATTGTTAATTATTGATTAGATTAGAAAATTTAAGGATCAAATTAGATTATTATTGATTAAATTAGGAATATGTTGATTAAATTTTTAATTAATGATTAGATTAGAAAATTATTAATGAAATTAGATTATTGTTGATTAAATTAGGAAAATGTTGATTAAATTGGTAAATTGTTGATTAAATTAGGAATATGCTATAATTAAAGTAGTAAATTATTGATTAAATTAGGTTATTGTAAATTAAATTATGTATTTTTTATTGATTGAAACAGATGAGTGAAGAACCGAATCAGGGTTCTGGTTCACGTAGGCCATCTGGGTCACGTGCAAGGAGGCCTCGGGGTCAACTTAAACCGACACCTGTGATGGCTCCTCCTCCTGTGGTAGTGTCGCCGCCGCCGACTACGATGTCGTCTAGTTCGTCAACAGCCGTAGGTTCCTCCTCTCGTCAGCATCCCATTCGTCCATCCGTAAACCGTAGGCAAGAAGTTTGGATCCATCAAGAAACGTAAGTCAATAATTCTAATGTTTAACAATATTCAATAACGATTAACTTTATTTATTTATTTATAATGTGTTAGTTTATAAATTTGTTAATAATGTTACAGGTTGTTGCCTGGTAATGAGTTGTCCAGGATCTGCACAACATCCTTTCTGAAGTGCAAGATTGCTAAGGGTGCTATCACTTGGAGGATGGTGCCGCAAACTAAAAAGGATGAATACTTCGAGGAGTTCTAGGTATATAATTACAATAATTAAAGTTTATTAAATAATTAATTAATAGATATATAATTTATTATACATATGATTTGATAAATATGTTGAATATATATTTGTATAGAAAAAGGCCCGTTGGAATACGACGATCTACTCGGACGACATTATTTACGAGAAGTGGTACGGGGTTTGTTCTACTCGGTACACGAACATGATGTACGACTGGAGATTGGCGTGGCGCAACCGTAACAAGGAGCGTGCTCTGGGGAAAGACGAGGACGGTGTTGACCTGTGGGAGTCGTTGGTTGAGTGCTGGATGGACCCGAATTACGTGGAGAAGTGTGAGAAAGCTCGGGCCAACCGCAGAACCGACGTTGGAGGCGGGATGTCAAGGCATCGGGGAGGAGCCCGGTCCGTCCTCGAGCATTCAATTGCTCTCGTAAGTTTTCATTAATTTTAAAAATTAAATAATTATATTTAATTTATTTATATTAGTTATCTAAATTAATTTGTATATGTTCATTTGATACGTAATAGGAGCGGGATACGGGACGTGCACCCACCCACTTGGATCGGATGAGCATTATTCATCCGTTTGATGCCGATACACGGACGTCCACCTACGGGCGCACTACTGACCTCCACGTAAGTTTAATTAAATTTATGTATTAAACTATACATTTAGATAATTAAATTTATGTATTAAACTATACATTTAGATAATTAAATTAATTTTAATTTTTTAATTATGTAGCTGAACGTCCGGCAGAGGATTGAAGAGGTCGAGACGCAAGCCGCGACTACTGCTGAATCCGGAAGCAGCGGTCCCCCTCCGGCTGTTGACGTAGACCAGACTTACCTTGACGTTGCCCCGACCTCCAAGGGAAGGATCCTTGGCCTTGGTCGGATGAGCAACGTCGTCAGGTCATCAAGTGGTCGGTCCCGGAGTGCATCGCAGCCGTCCGTATCCTCCACTGCCGTCCCGGATCCGAACGTCATGGCAACGTTCGAAAACTACTTCCGCCTCTGGAGTGCCAACGCGGGTCGGACGTTGGGGATGTCTGCTGAGCAGATCGAGGTCGTCTATCAACAGACGATGGTGCAAGTCCCGCCAGGTGCAGCTCCAGATCAAGCTCCAGGTCCAACTGCAGCGCAGGCCGACGATGACGACGACGTCAACGTCAATTTGGGTGGTGATATGGATGATTTTTTTTAACTGTCCTTGAACTTATTTACTTTTCTGTTGCACTTATTTACTTTTCTGTTGAACTTATTTCTATTTGTGTTGAACTTATTTACTTTTTGTGTTGAACTTATTTTATCTTTCCGTTGATCTAATAATTTTACTATTTTGTGCGAGCTTTTATTTTTATGTAGTATATGTGGTACAACGTAACAATTATATATGTTAGTGTTTTTAGTTTATACCAAACATATTGAATTAATAAAACATGAAATTGAATTTTTTTTTTTAAAAAAAAAAAAATTGCCACATTACCGACGGAATAGATGTTCCGTCGGCAAATACAATTTGATAAATACCGACGGAAAATCCGTCGGTTGGATGTCATGCCGACGGAATATTAGGTGGGTAAAATGCCGACGGAATTAGCATTCCGTCGGAAAACACAATTTGATAAATGCCGACGGAATGGTAATTCCGTCGGAAAACACATGCCGACGGAAAATCCGTCAGTATGATGTTATGCCGACGGAATACTGGGCGGGTAAAATGCCGACGGATTTATCATTCCGTCGGCATTTCCGTCGGGAAATTTTCACCAAATTACTTTCTACTGACGAATTTTTGTTCACTTTCATATTCCAAATTTGAGGTTTATGCTCTGGAATTCAGAAACATCAAATTACTGTAAATTTTTCTACCATTTTTACTTTATACATAAAATTCCATATAATGTAATTACATGTTTTATATTATAAGTTTTGTTTGAATTTATTATAAGTTTAGTTTAGTAATGTCTTGCTCCACTTAAATGTTTAACAGATGGATTTGCCTGACCGTCATTGGATGTACTGTACTCCTAGATTGGTTTTAGGAAATGTGAATATGGAATTTTATAATGAACTCGTGTTATTTATTGAATTTGCAAAGCGCCACCCACATTACATGATTGGAGATTGCATTAGGTGTCCGTGTAATGCTAAGAAATGTCAGAATAAGCAATATAAAGAGATTGAAGAGGTTCTAGTACATATTGTGACGAATGGTTTCGTTGATAATTATTATAATTGGACTAGTCATGGTGAAGCACGTTGGCCTTATAGATTTGATGAAGTGTTATACTATTACACTGTTGGAATCTATCAACAAGAAGCAAATTTCGATCATGTTGGCACTAGTAACGAGGTAGAACAGCAGTTTGAGGACGAAGAACAACAGTTTGGGGAAGAAGAACAACAGTTTGGGGAAGAAGAACCGAATATGTATCAAACAATGATCAGGGAAGCTAGTTTTTCAAACAAAAAGAGGTGCCGACGAATGAGGCATTTCGGTTTTATGAGATGCTCAAATTAGTCGAAGAAGATTTATATCCGGATTGTGAATCTCACTCACAATTGTCATTTAATGCACGACTCATGGCCATTAAGACTGAGAACAAGCTAGCTAACAGGGCATATGAGCAAGTGACACAATTATGCAGTGAAATTTGTCCTCAAAATAATAAGGTGCCTACGACGTTTCATCAAAGCAAACAAATGTTGAAGAATGTTGGTTTGCCGGTTGAGAATATTGATTGTTGTGTGAAGGGTTGCATGTTATATTGGGGTGACGAAGATAACAGTCTGAAGATGTGTAGAATATGTGGCCATCCCCGGTACAAAGAGGCACGTCGAAAGGGACCTGGTGGTCAATCGAAGAAGACAAAGAAGGAAGTGTCATATAAGAAGATGTACTACCTTCCTATCATTCCTCGTTTGATGAGATTATATCAACCAAGTGCCACAGCACAACACATGACGTGGCATGATACAGATTCCTCTTCGGCTGAGTCGAGGGAGATGCGACATCCGGCAGACTCGGAGGCCTGGAAACACCTTGACAACGTGTTTCCAGATTTTGCTTGTGAACCGAGGAATGTGAGATTAGGTTTGTGTAATGATGGTTTTGCACCGTTTGGGATGCATGGGAAGCAGTATTCTTTGTGGCCGGTGATACTGACTCCGTATAATCTTCCTCCGTGGATGTGCATGAAACCTCAAACAATGTTTCTGACTGTATTGGTGCCTGGACCAACGAATCCAAAGGACAAACTGGATGTTTATCTCCAACCTCTTATAAAATACTTGATCTTCTTATGGGAGAATGGAGTCCAAACGTATGATGTTTTTAGAAAGCAGAACTTCACGATGCGTGCTGCTCTTTTGTGGACCATTAGCGACTTTCCTGCATATGGTATGTTGTCCGGGTGGAGTACGGCCGGAAAGAAAGCATGTCCGTATTGTATGGAGAATTCTGAAACTTTCAGTCTCTCGGTGAGTAGAAAAGTTTCATGGTTCGATAATCACCGTAGGTTCTTACCTCGAGGTCACCCATTTCGAAGAAATAAGAAGAACTTCTTAAAGAACAGAGCAGTCACAAACAATCGACCTCCACTTCGAGATGGTATTTTATTCATTTATTTAATGAGTATTAAACGTATATTTATTTATTGCTTTTAGTGTCATTTATAATTTACTCTCCGTACAGGATATAGGTTGTTATATGAGATTGAGTGGACGGGGTTGAAAAAAAGTACTGAGGAAAATGCAGCGGAACACAATAGACGAATTGAGGGTGGTTGGAAGAAAAGGAGTATTTTTTGGGACTTACCATACTGGAGTTCACTATTGATACGACACAATTTGGATGTGATGCACATTGAAAAGAATGTGTTTGACAATGTGTTCCACACAATCATGAACACGGAAGGCAAGACGAAAGACACTCCAAAGTCTCAGGAGGAGTTGAACACTCTTTGTCGCCGTGAAGAGTTGAAAAAGGATGAACGTACAGGTAAATTTCCAAAGGCTAGCTACACACTGGATAAGCCACAGAAACAAAGATTGTGTAGGTGGATAAAGGAGTTGAACTTTCCGGACGGCTACGTGTCGAACTTGAGTCGATGCGTAGACACAACAACGGGTAAGGTTGCAAGGATGAAGAGTCATGATTGTCATGTATTTATGCAACGCTTGATACCGATTGCGTTCCGAGAACTTCTTCCTCTCAATGTGTGGAGGGCTATCACTGAATTAAGTCTCTTTTTTAGAGATTTAACGTCTACAACGATCAAGATCGATGATATGATTCGTTTAGAGGAAGACATTCCAGTGATTTTGTGTAAGTTGGAACAAAATTTTCCACCTAACTTCTTTGACTCGATGGAACACTTACCCGTTCACTTAGCGTATGAAGCGAGAATTGGTGGTCCGGTGCAATACAGGTGGATGTACCCATTTGAAAGGTAAAATCTTACTTATTTTATTTCATTACAATTACACATGAATTCTTAGTTTTTTTTTTTATATATATATATATATATGTATATCAAGTATCTCCACAACTTGAAACGCAATGCTAAACCAAAGGCAAACGTTGAAGCATCGATTGTGAATGCATATTTGAATGAAGAGGTTGGCATGTTTTGTTCTTATTACTTTGAAGACCACGTCAACACAAAGTTAAGAAGTGTTCCACGTAACTTCGGTGGTAGATCCGCTGACAATATCAGTGAAGAGGTCGATGAAATGCTCTCCATATTCAAGTCTAAGGGACGGCCAATAGGAAAACCTACTGAACTATATTGGGAGACGGACTCGGAGGCGGAAATAGCACAAACGTATGTGTTATTCAATTGTGATGAAGTTCAGCCATACATTGAGTAAGTATTTCATATATAAATCGTTTATTTAACTACCACTTCATTTATGTCATTTAATATTAACCAAGTTTTTGAATGTTGTGAATTAGGATGTACACTCAAGAACTACGACGAGCAGAACCAAACATCTCAGATACATATATAGATGCTCGTCTTCAACGTGAATTTTCCCGATGGTTCCAACGTTATGTGAGTACCATTTAATTATGTTTTATATAAATAAATTAATATTTATTTTAATTAATTTTAAATTGAGTCGTATAGGGACGGGATAACGCTCTTGACAGTCGATTCTTACAAGATCTCAGCAAGGGACCACTACGTCGTGTAAAGACTTACAACGGTTATATTGTGAAGGGCTACAGATTTCATACGTCTGGGTATGCATCGAGAAAGGCGACTACCAACAGTGGCGTCTGCGTTAGTAGTGCGAATTACAATGCAAATGCAAGTGATTACTTTGGGGTGTTACGGGAAGTCGTCGAAGTAGAATATCCAGGATATCCAGCAAAGACTGTAGTGTTGTTCAAGTGTCATTGGTTTGATTCAGGCCATTTAGGAACAAGAATTCATCTGGAGTACAAGCTCGTTGATGTTAGTTCGAAAAGGACGTATATTGGGGATGATCCATTTGTATTTGCCCATCAAGTATCTCAAGTATACTACTGCACATATCCGGGAGCTCCACGTGGTTATGAATGGCACGCTGTTTGCAAAGTAAAGGCAAGGTCAATGGTAGAAGTCCCTAAAAAGGACAAAAATACTGAAGATGAATCTCCATTTCAAACAGAACAAATAGAGACTCCAACTAAAGTCTTTATGGGAGATTTCAATCTTTCTGTAGATTTGACGGCTGCAAATCCCCAATTAATCGAAATTGAAAACGATAGTGGAGGTGAAGAGAAGGGGGATGAAGAAGAGGATGAAGAGGAGAATGAAGATGAGGATGAAGAGGAGAATGAAGATGAGGATGAGGATGAGGAGGAGGATGAGGAGGATAGGGAGGAGGAGGATAAGGATGAAGAGGAGGATGAAGACGATGAAGATGAAAATTAATTCAATTAATGTAATGTATTTATTTTTTTTTTATAAAAGTTAATTAATTATTTATCATTTAGGTACAAATTATAAAAATTAAATTTACTATAAATATAAGCCACAACCAATATATTTATTAATATATGTGGAAGAAATGAATTTCGTGATTTTTTAAAAAAAAAAATGAGTAAAAAAGGTTTAAATATGCATATTTCATAATTTTAATAAAAATTTTAAAATTTAAATTTAAATATATAAATTATAAAAATTTAATTTAATATATATATATATATATATAAGTTAAACAATATATTTATTAATATATGTGAAATAAATATAATTTGTGAATTTAAAAAAAAAAATAGGTCGAAAATGAGTACATACACAATTAATATTACAACTATAAACAAAAAACTGACTTGTCCGAGTGGTAGGCGCCCACACACCCGGGTTCGAGTCTCAGCAAGGCCGAAATGTTGGCCAATTTATTCCAAAATGCTACAGTGTCGGGCCGGGTCGGGGATGGGTCGGGGCATTGTGGGGCCGGGTCGAGGCCTCCCCGGTCCCACCCATTTTTTTTTAATTATTTTGTTTTACCGACGGAATTTCCGTCACTATAAAGGCGACGGAAATTGCGTCGGTATATTCCGTCACTATATTGCATTCGAAATAAATTTTATCAAAATTAATTCCGCCAGAATTCTATCGGAATTTGCCGACGGTTTTGCCGACGGAATATCCGACGGAAATTCTGACGGAAATTAATTTCTTTTTTAATTATTTTAATTAATTTTTACCGATGGAATTTTGACCCGATTTTTAAACGGGTTGTCCGGATTACCGACGGAATATTTCCGTCGGAAAACATGACTGAAAATATCCGTCACTATTTCCGTCAGTAGTGACTACGGAATTAAAAAATCCGTCGGCAAAAAATACCGACAACATAAATGGAGACGGACAAAATTCCGTCGGTATTTCCGTCAGTAAGCACACCGGCCGACGAAAATTCCATCGATAAATCCGTCTCTAAAACGCTTTTTTTTTTTTTTTTGTAGTGGTCGCACTTGCCACACAAAAAGTGAAAAAAGGAGAAAGGGTTATTGTGGGCCACATTAATCTTGAAATTTAAGGAATTTTGTTTAAAAAGATCCGTAAATTTCTGTCTTAAACAAATGCATCTCAGCAATTTGAATGCATATGAATATACCACTAATATATTATTTTACACAATGTGATAACTTTAATTAAAAACATGATAACGTTTTCTCTTTAAAGTAGTGACTATCACTTTTCACTAAATTAAAATATAATCACTTTCGCTTACAGTATAACATTATCACTTTTCACTTTTCAATTTTCAATTAATGAATATAACCTAATGAGCGGTACTAAAAAAAAATGTATAATTTTTCACTTCCAAGTAATTATTAGTACTAAAACTTACTCAAATATACATGATTGGGTATCAATTTTACTTAAAATAATACAATATAAATCACATTTTCTTAAAATGTAGAAGGATTACCTTTTAATTAAAATGTATCACTTTTTAAGTAAATGTTATCACTATTTAAAAATTGATAATATTTTTATTAAATGTCACTATCACATTTTTTTTTCTTAAAATATTAGTATCACTTGTTATTAAAATTTTAGAAATTTTCAAATTTCAGCGAATATTTAGAATTAGTGGGAATCTTTATTAATTCACTATTAAAGGGAATTGACAACAATATTAATTGAGCCAAAATAAAAACCAAAATTATGTACATGTTATATAAAAAAATAAAGTTACACAAAAATAATTAAAAATTAATTAAAAAAAAACCGAACACAATAATTTATATCATTTGAAGTAAATGATCTATGGACTTAATGCAAAAGAGTCTCAAAATTTGGTTACATACAATAATATATGTCCAGAAAAAGCTTATCATATAGAAGGCTTAGACGATGGGCCAATTGACGGAAGTCCACATAATTTCAGTGGGCTTGGGTGGATGCCTACATACGAGTCCGTCTTACAGAATGTGATCTTTGAGACGGTCTCACACAATTTTTTATCAATTACCTAAATAAATTAAAAAATATGTTCATTTCATTGAAACAAAAACCTGGTTTATTATAGGAGAATAACTAATTACTACTCCCTCCGTCCCATACTTGAAGGCACAAATGAATTGGGCACGAGTTTTAATGAATGAATTGTTTATTAGTATTGTGTAAGATAAAGTGGGGGTAGTAAAGACTTTTCAACTTTATAAATAGTAATAAAGTTACTTTTTAGTGTAATAAAGTAGTGGCATTTGTTGTATTAATATTGTGATGTTTTAAGGAGATTGTTTAAAAGTGTTTTTGTTATTTTAGGTAATGTGTCTTCAAGTATGGGACACCAAAAATGGTAAAATGTGCCTTCAAGTATGGGACGGAGGGAGTACAATTTATAAGACGGGAAAAATACTTTTATTTATTATTTATTTTTGGTAATATATGTAATTATATTAAATAAGTGGAATACTAATTAAAAAAATACATGTAAATAAACGAAAATGCAAATGCCACATGAGATAACTGAAAATGGAAATAGTATTCAATATATGAGTAATATTTTATTAAGTCACGTACAAAACCTGTGCTTCATTAATTTTCTGGACAATTGTAAAAGCAAGCACAATAATAGGTTGAAGCTGGTGCAGTTGAAAGGCAAGAACCAAATCCGTTCTTAGATTTAAAACAGTCCTCTCTACACTTTGCAAGTTCACAATTATTCTTGTCTAGTATGATTTCACATCTCTGATTGACACCATTCACTTTAATCAATCCAATTGTTAATACTGCAGCAACACAATAGAGGAAAAATGTGTGTATATATAAATTAATTCCAGATAAAAAATTTAAATAAACCCTCGCCAATATGGTTTAAGGAGGGTGATTTATGACACATGTGACAGCAGTACATTAAAAATTGAAAGTTGGTCAAATTCGAAAGCACTTAATTTGAATTTTAGACATGCAAGATATATATTTGTTGGAATTTTAACAAAGTTCAAAAATTTGGGGAAAAAAGAACCTGATATCACAAGGAAAAGAGCCCAAATCAACTTCACCATTTGAAAACTACTCTTCTTTTATGTCTCTAAATTGAGTGATATTTGTTATTGTTGTTAGGGGTGGGAATGGGCCAGGCTACCCGACAGGGGCCTACGGCTCGGCCTATTAAAGCTCGACTCGGCTCGACTCGTTTAATAAACAAGCCGGGCTCAAGCTTTTTTAGAAGCCTATTTAACTAAATAGACCGGGCTCAAGCTTTTTCGTAAGCCTTTTAAGCCCAACAGGCCGGCCTATATAACTTCACACACATATATATATATATATATATATATATATTATAAGTATATACTTATAGAATATGTGATTTTCAAATAAATAAATTTAGTAACACTAGTTATATTTTTCTTTGTAATAGTTGAAAAAATATTTGAATATTTTTTTTTTTGGAACATTCTATTACTTCCATTTCTTCATATTGAGATTTAAAGAGTTAATTTTTATAATTTGATGATAATACTGTTGTAGATTTTTTTTTTTTTTAAATACGCTAATAAGATTAAGAGGCCTTTAGAAGGCTTTCGGGCCAGGCCTATTTATTAAAAAGGCCAGGCTTGAGCCTTAAAAAAAGCCTATTACAGGCCATGGGCCAGGCTCGGGCCTAAGAAATATATAACAGGCCAGGCTTTTTTTCTTAAAGCCTACCAAGGCCTGGCCCATTCCCACCCCTAATTGTTGTGAATATGTGTACATGTAGATGGGTATTTATAGGCCAAATCATACTCGAGTTGACTGGTTAAAATTTTTGTTTGTTTGTTTTTTTTTTTTTTTTAAAGTGTAACACAATATTACTGAAAAGTGAAACACATTTTTTAAAGAAAAGTGTAAGTTACTATAATTGAAAAGTGTATCACAGTTTTTAATGAAAAGTGTAAGTCGTTATAACCAAAAAGTGTAACACAATATTACTGAAAAGTGAAACACATTTTTTAAAGAAAAGTGTAAGTTACTATAATTGAAAAGTGTATCACAGTTTTTAATGAAAAGTGTAAGTCGTTATAACCAAAAAGTGTAACACAATATTACTGAAAAGTGCAACATATTTTTTAAAGAAAAGTGCAAGTTACTATAATTGAAGAGTGTATCACAATTTTTAATGAAAAGTGTAAGTCATTATAACTAAAAAGTGTAACACAATATTACTCAAAAGTGCAACACATTTTTTAAAGAAAAGTGTAAGTTACTATAATTGAAAAGTGTATCACAGTTTTTAATGAAAAGTGTAAGCCATTATAACTAAAAAGTGTAACACAATATTACTGAAAAGTGCAACACATTTTTTAATGAAAAGTGTAAGTCATTATAACTAAAATGTGCAACACAGCTTTTGTGAAAAGTGTAAGTCATTATAACTAAAATGTGCATCACACTATTACTGAAGAGTGGAACATAATATTACTAAAAAGTGTAACACAATTTTTAATGAAAAGTGTAAGTCACTATAATTGAAAAGTGCAACACAGATTTTAATGAAAAATGTAAGACATTACAACTAAAGAGTGCAACATCGTATAACTAAAATGTGCAATATAACATTACTAAAATATGTACATTCATATAACTAAAAATATTATTTAAAAGTGTAAGTTACTATAATTGAAAAGTGTAACATCATAAAAAATAAAAAATAAAATAAAGAGTTGACCTGGTCAACTCAAGTTCTTATATGAACTTGAGTCTACAAACCAACTCGTATTTATAATATACACCATGAAAGAACTTCCCAAGTTGATACCGAGCTCCTGATGGTTTCTCATGATCAATTGAATGCTATAATCGCTCAAGCCGTAGAGAAGGCATTAGCGTCCCAGGGGACACATATCCCTGGTGCTATTCCGCCAGCCGCCGAGAACGCCAAGCAAAAAGGTCCTAAATATATCCCTGGGACCTCACAAGCTCCTTCAAGAGAGATTGAAACCCTTGCAGGTCGAGAGGAGAAAGTGCCCTCTCAAGCTGAGAGAAGTGTCCCTACGAGGACTGCCAGAAGGAACATGGAATCAATACGGGAGGAAGCCCTAGTACCTGAGATAGAAGAGAGTACGAACGATGCCTACCAGGGAGCAGTTACTGATCAAATGCAAGCCCTCTAGAAGGAGATGAGAGATATGAGGAAGCAAATGACTAACCGAGTAAGTAAATCCCCATACGTTACTGGCTGTCAATTCTCCTCTAATATTTTACAAGATGAATTGTCGTTCAAGAATGCTGCTTAACTGCACCGCTACGGAGAGGGTGTCAAATGCAGGGTGTTCTTAACTACCTTATCCAAGGCTGCCCAGCAATGGTTCACGCAGCTAGAGCCGAACACCATCTGATCATGGGCGGAATTTAGTGAGTTATACCTGCACCAGTTTGCTAGTGCAAGGAGACAACCCAGGGCTACATTGACCCTATTCAACATGAGACAGGGGGAAAATGAGATCCTAAGAGCATTCTTAAAGAGATTTAATCAAGCTGCATTGGAGGTACCCACTGCCTCTCCTGAGGTCAAAATTAACGCCCTCACCAACGGATTGAGAGATGGAGATCTCTTCTCCTCATTAGCCAAGAAGCCAGTGCATACCTTTGATGAATTATTGCACAGAGCCAAGAAATACCTTACTCTAGAGGAGGTAAGGAAAGCAAAGAGGTCAGAAACGAAGCCAGACAGTGGAGAAAGAAGGAGAGATGCTACTTCGAGGAGATCCAGCCCAGAAGCACTCAAGAACTCTGGGAGCGCTGGAAATTTGAATGGTGCTGGAGGGTCACGTTTGGGCCCTTGAGGGAGATTTGAAAAATATACCCCCTTGAAGTTGGAGCCAGCGGAGGTCTTGGAAGTAGTAGGAGACCATCTTAACCTTAAGTTCCCCTACTCCATGGGCAAAGGTCCACAAAAGCCCAAATCAGATAGGTTATGTCGCTTCCATAACGAATATTGTCACGACACCAACCAATGTTGGCATTTGAAAGATGAAATAGAGAGGATGATCCAAGTTGGGCACCTCAAGGAGTTTATATTCAGGGATAGACAGGGCCCTCGAGGGCAGAAAAGAAAGGAGCATGAAAGGAAACCAGAAGACTTTGGGGAAAGTCTAATTGTCTCTCATTACTGATACTTGTTTCTTGATCTTACTTGTCTATCTGATTCTATTTGCTCTATTACTGATCTTAACTGTATGTTCTATCATGGAAGAAACTAACATCAATAAACTTCCTAAGTTCAAAGTGGCAGATTATGATTATTGGAAGCTGAGGATGGAGCCCATTTTCAGTTCAACCCATGATCTAATGATGTCCGTGATCAAGCAAGGGTCAATTACTACCATGATACCCAACACTGCAAATCTGGAACCTTCCAAAGCCATTGGTGTTCTCGTGCCTAAACCAAGGTTAGATTTAACTACTGAAGAGATGAGGCAGAACAACTTAGACAGCTTGGCTAAGAATTACATTTTGCATACCCTTCCCAACGAGTATCTTGGGAAAGTAGTAAAATGTAAATCAGCCAAAGAGATGTGGGACAAGTTAGCTATCATTTGTGAGGGTACTTCTCTTATAAAGGAAAGCAAACTATCCACTGCTGCCCAGCGGTTCGAATCATTCAAAATCAAGACTGGTGAAACAATTGACCAGCTAGATACTCGTTTTACAAAGATTATGAATGACTTGGATGTTTTAGGAAAGACTTACACCAATAGGGAGATCAATCTGCGTATTCTTAAGGCTTTAGATGACAGGTGGAAAATGGTCAAAATGATCATTAAAACCACACAGGATATAGATACCTGGTCTGCTGAAACCACATTTCAAACCCTTAAGGCGCATGAGTTTAAATTGGATGAAGAAGATCCAATAGTAAGCAGTCATAGGGATAAGGAAATCTCTAAGAGTATTGCACTTAAGGCATCTACCTCTAAGAAGTCTAGATCATCTATGTCTAAGTCCTCAAACATAAATGATGAACTAGAGAGTACTGATCTTGCTCTTAAAGATCAGTTGAACTTAATGATAAAGAGGTTTGATAAACTTAACAAACGTTATGGTAGATACAAAAGATTCTATAAGGACACTCAGGGCTCTAGTAACAAGGACTCTTCTAAGACCAGAAGGGATCACAAATCTTCTGAAAGGAGAGATGAGATCTCCAATGAGAAAAGAAGAGATAGGAACTCTGCTGATAGGAAGGATAAGAACTCTACTGATAGAAGGGACAGGAACCGATATCATTCTCCTACTAAACGTTCTACTAATGAACCTCTATGTTATAACTGTGAAAAGCCAGGTCATTACATCTATGAATGTCCTGAGCTGAGTGCTGAAGACAGAAGAGAAAGGAAAGCAAGGAGAGATCGCAAATATGCTAAGGGTAAGAGGGCAATGGTGGCCTACAATGAATCTGATACGGATTCAGATGAGTTGCCATCGTCTTCTTCTGATTACCCTTCTAGCAGTGAGAAAGAAGTCTTCATTGCAGATGATGGACTAGTTATGGTGGCAAAAATCGATCAAGAGGTATCATCTGTCACATCTTTTCAATCTTGTGATGAATCTGATTCTGATTATGATTTATGTGACACTGCTGATAGTAGTGTAGGAAGTAGTCTTCATCATTCCAATGGAGTGATTGAAGAAGACCTCCTACTAGCTAACAAAGCATTCATGGAAATCAGTGATGAGAACATATCTTTAAGACAAGAAATCATTAGTCTTCGAGAAGCTTAATTGCAATTTGATCCTAATATAACTGTTCTAAATGCACGGATATCAGAAGAGTTGTCTCAACTCAAATAAAAGTATGCATCTATGGACAAGTTATATCAGGGTATGCTTCATACACAAGCTAAAGACACCAATGAATTCAATGATTTAAAGATTAAATGTGAAAAACTTGAAGAGCGCAATAGATTCTTAGAATCTGAAGTACTGAGCTTGGATCTGAAGCTATCTGAGATGGTTAACTCTTCTAAGATTAATCAAACATTATCAGACAGATACAGAGCTCCTTATGATAAAAGTGGAATAGGTACTGATATGTCTAGTTCCTCTACTTCAGGCATTAAGAACACTACTGGAGCTAGTTCAAGTTCTTTGCAATTAGATAAAGGAAAAGAACCTATGACTTATGATAATGAACCAAAATCCAAAGTACAGTCTAAATACATTCCTCCCACTACCAAGAATGGTAAACAGAAGAATGGACCTAGACCAGTACAGTCAAGACCATACCAGAAGAGTACTACTCCTCTGACCAGAGCTGAACTGACCTGGAATCAGAAGAGGCAGACTCAGAACAGTAGGTCAAGACAAACTCATGCAAGTTGGAAACAGCCTAGACCTCCTTTTATAAGGCAGTCTCAGATGTACTCAACTAAACCTAGGAAATTTGTGCCTCATTATCATAACAAACCTGTTCTTTATCCTCCACCTTTATCTTATGATATCATTGGAGAGGAAAGACCAAAACGCATCTATAAGCCGTATGGTCCACAGGCTTTTAGGCCCTATGCAAACTATTACAGACATACTGATCTTCCTGAAAAAGAGATAGAACCAAGGAAAGGCTATCTCAGAAAAATAGATCCTAAGTCTGCTGATAATTTGGATAAGGTCAATAAAGTACTGTTCTGTGATAAGCATGGTAGAAAACTTAAGAGGTCCCAATTATTCAAATCTTCAATGTTTATTTGGATACCTCTTACTACTAACCCCCAAGGACCCCAATAAAGAAAGGGTACCTAAATTATTAAGATCACTTCTTGCAGGGTCGACTGGATCTATACAAGAAAGGTGGTTCAGTTGGAGAAATTTGGTACATAGACAGTGGGTGTTCTCACCACATGACTGGTACCAAGACTCTTCTTTCTGACTATCATGAGAAGGAAGGACCAAAGGTGATCTTTGGAGATAGTTCCATGGCAATCACAAAAGGATTTGGATACATCAAGAATGGAGATGTAGAGATTCAAGATGTCTCATATGTAGAAGGTTTGAAATATAATTTGTTATCTGTCTCTCAATTTTGTGACAGGGGCTATAAAGTCTACTTCAAAAGCACCAAATGTGAAATCTGGGATAAAAGAACACGTACAATTCTACTAGTTGGAGTAAGACAAGGCAGTGTCTACAATGTGAATTGGAATAGTTGCCCTAGGGATGCTTGCCTTCTTTCTAAGAGTCCTAAAGAAATCAGCTGGCTATGGCACAGACGCCTATGCCATATGAACTTTAAGATAATTAATAAGATTGCAAGAAATTACCTTGTTGAAGGTATCCCTAATGAAATCTATTTCAAATCACAAGTGTGTGATGCTTGCCAGAAAGGTAAACAGGTAAAGGTTTCCTTTAAGTTAATTCCCACTCTTTCTACTTGTAGAGTCTTAGAACTCTTGCACATGGATCTACATGGTCCAATAAAACCCCCTACACTGAATGGTAGAAGGTACACTTTGGTTGTGGTAGATGATTATTCAAAATTCACTTGGGTAATCTTCTTACACAAAAAGAGTGACACACAAACCCAACTACCAGATCTGTTAAAGAGGTTGCAAGTAGAAAAAGGTCAGCCCATTGTCAAGATCAGAAGTGACAAGGGGACTGAATTTATAAACTGCTATATTAAAGAATTTTGTTCTAAATTTGGAATTCAGCATTTGACTAGTGCATCTAGGACACCCCAACAAAATGGTGTAGCTGAGAGAAGAAACAGAACACTAAAGGAAGCTTGCAGAACAATGCTTGCAGAGTACAACACACCACAGAAGTTCTGGGCTGAGGCAATCAACACTGCCTGTCATACTCAGAACAGATGTGCACTCAACAAGGTACATGGTAAAACTCCTTATGAGGTATGGAAAGGTAGAAAACCTAGAGTTTCATATTTTCATATCTTTGGATGTAAGTGCTTTATTCATAATAATGGAAAGAGCAAATTAAATGCTTTTGATGCTAAAGCAGATCAGGGGATATTCTTACCTCTACTAGCAAAGCATTTAGAGTGTTTAATTACTCTACTCTATGTGTAGAAGAAACACCCCATGTTGTCTTTGATGAAGTTGTACAGGACTCTGTTGATCATCAGATCAGTAAGAAAATTGATGATCTGACCATTCAAACTGATAAAGACAGTGAAGAGACTGAAGTTTATGAATCTGTACAAGCCTACAATCCATTTCTGAACATCCTAAACAAAGATGATGATGTAGAAAAGGTAAAAGACAAAGGTAAGTCTTCTAGACCAATTGACATGCCTGAATTGGTTGACTGTTCTCCTGTGAATAAACCTGCTGAAAATGATGATATTGATGATTCTAATATGCATAATGTGGATGATGAAAGTATTCATGTTAAGACTAGAAAAACATGGAAATCTGCTCATTCTACTGATTATTGGTGAATCCAATAAAGGTGTTAAGACCATAAGACAACTGTTTGATTCTAAGCCTGGACCTAGTAATTCTCTGTTTTGTTGGTGTTGCTTCTTATCTTCTATTGAGCCTACAATTGTGAAAGAAGTTTTATCTAACAGTAACTGGATTATGGCTATGCAAGAAGAATTAAACCAGTTTACTCGAAATGATGTATGGGAACTCGTAGAGAGACCTACTGATCACAATGTGGTAGGTACAAAGTGGATTTTCAAAAATAAGAAAGATGAGAATGATCTTGTTGTGAGAAACAAAGCTAGATTAGTGGCTCAGGGCTACTCTCAAGCTGAGGGTATTGATTATGATGAAACATTTGCTCCTGTAGCTAGATTAGAAGCTATAAGATTGTTTCTTGCCTGTGCTGCTTATATGAAATTCACTATGTATCAAATGGATGTGAAAAGTGCATTTTTTAATGGTATACTTGTTGAAGAAGTTTATGTAGAACAACCTCCTGGATTTGAGGTAAATGGTAATCAAGTATACAGGTTGAAGAAAGCACTATATGGTCTGAAGCAAGCCCCAAGAGCCTGGTATGACACTCTTTCACTATTCTTAGTTGAAAATGGATTTACTAAGGGCAAGGTGGATCGAACCTTGTTCAGAAGACAAGAAGGTACAGACATTTTATTAGTCCAAATTTATGTTGATGATATAATATTTGGATCTCCTAACAAAAGCATGAGTGAAAGCTTTTCAAAGCTCGTGCAAAGTAGGTTTGAAATGTCAATGATGGGTGAAATGACCTACTTTCTTAGTCTTCAAGTAAAGAAATCATCTGAAGGTATCTTTATCAATCAAGCAAAATATACAAGAAATTTGTTAGATAAATTTGGTATCAAGACTTGTAAAACAGTTGGAGTACCAATGCTGCCAACATACAGAATGGATCCAGATGATCAAGGTAAGTGTGCTGATCAATCCTATTATAGAGCTTTAATTGGTTCTTTACTCTATTTGACTGCTAGTAGGCCAGATATTGCATTTGCAGTAGGTGTATGTGCTAGATTTCAGGCCAATCCCAAAGAAAGTCATGTGGAGACTGCTAAAAGGATATTGAAATATCTAAAGGGTACCATTAATCGAGGTTTTTGGTATTCTGCAGATGATGATTTATCCCTAAGTGGTTATTCAGATTCTGACTTTGGTGGTTGCAGGATAGATAGAAAATCAACTTCTGGTTCATGCCAATTTTTAGGTTCTAAGCTCATATCATGGTTTTCAAAGAAACAAACAAGTGTGGCAACTTCTACCACTGAAGCAGAATATATGGCTGCAGGAAGTTGTTGTAGTCAGCTTCTTTGGCTAATGCAACAACTTAGAGACTACAACATTGTGGAATCTAATGTACCTATATTCTGTGACAGCAATAGTGCAATTGCCATCACTCAAAATCCCGTTTTACATACTAGATGCACGCATGTAGATGTTAGGCATCATTTTATTAGGGATCATGTTGAAAAGAAAAACATTAGGATGGAAAAGATCCATACTGATATTCAGAGAGCTGACATTTTCACAAAACCTTTGGCTGAAACTCGATTTGGAGAGCTTTGCATAAGTTTAGGATTGATAGACATGGATCCTGCATGTATATAGAGCTGTACACTAACATTTCAGGTACTGAGCTGATATCAAGAACAGTACTCCAAGAAGGGTAATTCTGAAGAACAGACCATGTCAAGACCACTACATTCATCACAAACAGGTAAAAAGGTTACTAAGGTGCCTAAATCCCGATGAGGAAGCTGGTAAAGCTGAGGGAATTGAGAATATACATTTAAGGGGGAATCTATGATTTCTGAAAAATCATGTATGTTGACTCAGAGCACAAGTCACCTTAGAACAAACCTTACAAAGACCTATTTTATTTATTCTTTACTAAATTGTACTGTATTTCACCATCTATGCATGAACTAACACTTCTACCAAGGTGAAACAGGCACAGAAGAGGAGTTCTCCACTGGAGGAGGAACTGATCTGATTACAGATTTGATCTGTCTACAAATCTGATCTGATTACAGCACATATCTGTCTACAGACATGTTCTGATTATTGAATTGATTTATCTACAGGACTGTTCTGACTACAAAGTTAATTTGTCTACAGAACTATTCTGACTACAATGTCATTCTTTCTACATAACTGATCTGATTACTGATTAAACTGTCTACAGAGCTTATTTGATTACAGGAAAATCTGTCTACAGAATAGAACTGATCTGGGTTAAAGTAATGATCTGAGAAAGTACCGTGCTGATAACAAAAAGGTGAAAATCAGAAGAGTTGGGGAACTGATCTGAGGATTACTGAGCTGACCCAACTACTGATCTGATCTTCAAAGAGAATACTCAGCCAATTACAGTACTCAGCTGAATCCAGATAAGTAAATTTCAATATATTCTAAGTAAGAAATTGAAGTAAAGTGTGTATGGAAACAACTATGCTGATACACATCAGAACAGTATTATTGCCTTAGAGTACTTCTAAGTCAAGATCTGTTCAAGATTAGTTTATTTATAGAGAAGATTAGTACACTCCTCTATTTTTGACCTAATTTTAAAAGGTGTATTTATCAACACAAGTTGGCTCCAAATTGGAAAAGAGTTTAATGAATCTGAATCGTTTTTCTTGAAATTACACATTTCTATACTCAATCCAAATCACACATCGTGGGAATCTAAATCAATCCAAGCCCTAGATCTGTTTTGAATTAGATAACTACGATCAAACTTACTTCTTCTTCTTCACTTAAGTCATTTCTGCAAATTCTCTAAGCTCAAAAGTTTTCTCAAAATTCCTTTACTCTATCATCTACACTTCTACATTTATATTTCTATGGCGATTATTGACATTCTAAACGAAGCGAACGAAGTTGTAGGTACGTTTGATTCATCCAAATGGAATCGTAAAAAGGGCATTTTTGTTGAAAACTCTGTCTACTTCACCGGAAAGCAAAAGAGCGAGAATCAAGCCATTCTCACCATGTGTGAAGAATGCGGGCTGAAGAAGTATCTAGAATCATTCCCCAAGATGGTTTTTGAACCTGAGGCAATAGAATTCTTGTTACAGGTTCAAGGTGATTCAAATAGCATTCGTTCAACGATTTCTGGACACAGGGTTGTCATTTCCAGGGAAACCCTTGGAATCGCTTTTGATCTACCCGACGGGCCGGTAAACATTCTAGGTTACATGGCAGGGCAAGAAAAGGCGTGCGTAGGAAGATGGATAAATGTTGACCCCTCGACTCTTACCAACTTGAAGAAATAAATTCTTCCAGACGGTCTTCAATTGCTGATGGACATTGCTGGAAAATGCATGTTAGGTCAACACTTCAGTCAGGATGCACTCACTCAACTGAAGATTCGTGTTATGGCCGCGATTATTGATCGTGTTGAAGGTGACTGGCAAGGATTTATTTTGGGCAGGTTGTTGGCTGAAAAAGAGAAAGTGTTGTTTGATGAAGACACCAAAGAATTCTCCATTAAATCCATGATGGGATTTGGAAGCAAGTTGAGCATGTTGTTGCCTCAATTAGCTGATAAGAATGTGGATTGGAGCCTCCGAAAAAGTTTCATCAGGGCAAGTTTTTGTTCAAAAAGGAGTCTACAATATTTGAACAAGCTCAACGTCAGCGTCAACCACCTCAAGAGTCTGGTGGTTCTATGTTTCGTTCTGATAATGAAGAGCCGGAGACAAGAACAAAGGCTAGGCATGATCCTCACCGAGCTGGATTAAGAAGGGGCAGATCAGTTAGGGTTGCCTCTGGGAAGTCAGAAGAGTCTGTTGCTGCAGAAGAGAAGGAGCCTTCTGTAGAACAAGAGGTAAGTTCTTCAAGCCTCGTTGTTTTACATAAGAGAACAAAAGTTGCTAGTGTGCTTAGACCCAGAAGAGTACTCAAGAGCACTTCTTCTACTCCCTCAAATTCTGATCCTATCCAAGCCCGACCCATTGATCAAGAGTCTACCCGTTCTGAGGAGTCAGTACACTACTCTCCTATTCGTCAGAACACTCCTCCCTCACCCACCCAGAACACTTCATTTCATCCCACTCCCCAATCAAGTCCTCAACATAATCCCACTCCTCATTTTTCTTCTGAACCCGTTCATGATCACTCTACTGAGCATGAACATATACCTTCTTCTGAACCAATTGAGATCACTTCCTCACCAGAAACTGAGATTATTCAACCAAATTCAGTATTCTTGATGGATTATCCAGTATGTGATAAGGAAGAGAGAATAAGATTTAAACTGGGAAATGCTCTTCTCAAAAGTTTTTATGGTTTAGATGACAGCTCTATGATGTTTGAGCAACTTCTAAGGATAGGCACTTGGGTGTATCTTAGAAGAATTGGCCTGAATGAGTTGTTAATTGTAGCAGAAGGCATGGGTGGTTTATCTGTGTTCCATGACTGGGAACAAGAGCAGAGAGAAGCTGCAGGTGTTAATTCTTTTACAGAATTGTCCACACTAGATTCAGTTGTCCAGTTGATTGAAAGGCTGACTGGTTGTAAGTATTCTGTGACAAATTCTGCTGATGAAAATGTTGATACTGATGTCAACATGGAAGCTGAGGATATTGGTGTTGAAAATTTTGATAATCAAGCTGAAGCTGATTTGGAAGCTGATATGGACGCTGATTATGAAGCTAATACCAATGCAACTGAGGTGTTTGAGAACACAGTTGTACTTGAAGAGACTGAGGTCTTAGAGGAACAAACTTTGGGTGCTAATGAGTTGGAGAGCACACCAATTGATGTTGCTGAGAATACTGTGCTTGATGATGTTCAAGAGACAGTAAGAACAGTTCCTACTGAGACAGCTCAAGATAACTCTAGCTTTGAATTGTTGAAAAAGCATAATGAAGAGTTACAAGGCAAGCTGGAAGCTACTTTGAAACAATTTCAAGAAGCTACTGAGAAGTTAGAAAGATTGACTGCTACCAATTCTTATGAGCAAGTGTTGGAACACACAATGTCTAAGATCTACGATCTGCATAGATTGCAAGAGAAGAAACTTTCTGTTGAGTTGCAAAAGAAAGTTGAGTTGCTTGTGACACCCTTGAAGGAATGGTAGGATGAAGCCAAAAAGGGGGAAGTAAAGGTCATGAAAGTGATGGAGCAGACTCAAGCTCAGTTGGTTGTGAGTCAAGATGAGTTGAAAGCAAGTCAAGATGATCTGAAAGAAGAGATCATTAGTTTAAAGCTGAAAATCAATCTCAGAAGACAACAAAAGATTTCTGAACCTCAAGATATAGCAACAATTGAGAAAAACATTGCTGAATCTTCTTCTGGAAAGAGAAAGAGAAAACTGATCTTGTATGATGAAGAAGAGGTTGAAGAGACTGGAAGGGTTACCAGGTCTAGAAGTAAGCAGAAGCATGTAGTTGCTAGTAACCAGCCAAGTGAAGAAGAGATGGCTGAAGTTGTTAAGAAAAGCAATGAGTTGTTAGCTAAGAAGAAAGCTGAAATTTCTGAAAAGAAGAAGGCTGATGAACAGCTCAGAAAGCAAAAACTGAAAGATGCAGAAGCTGCAAGGAAAAAGTTTGATAATCGAGTTGCTGCTTTAAAAAGTAAAAAGAAATCTAAGTCTGTTGGAAAAGTTTTTGATGAGAACTACATGGAGTTCATTGTTCATTCTGATGATTTGGAATATTGGAATGATCTGAAGAAGAAATGGCAGATTGCTAATTTCATAGTGAAGAAATTTGGTGATCATTCAAGCAAAGAGGATGTATATTCTGATTTCGATGTGTTCATGATGAACATAGCAAGGGGCTTCTGGGAAGATATATTATTATTGGCTGCTGGTGCAGATATCCAGATCTTATGTCCGGAAGAACCTGTATGGGATCCTCCAAGATTAGAGAATGGATAACCTGATCTAAAAGAAGTTGGAAATATTATTTCAAAGATCATTAAGGATGAAGGTATAACTGATCACAATCACATGATGGAAATTAAGAACAGGATGTACTTGGCATTCAGAATTCCTAATGAAGATTGAAGATGAAGGACTATGTTGAAGAGATAACATTTCTTAACCTTATCTTTATTTTCTTTATTTGGTATTTCTATGTTTATGTGAAGTATGTGTATTATCTGATCTTATATGAATCCTAATCTGATTTTTGAATTGATGAATTGTTATGATTGACTATATATCTTAACTACTGATCTATTAACATTTAAGTAGTTTTGGCTTCATCAAAAAGGGGGAAATTGTTGGGATATGAATCCTATAAACAATGTTCTAGTTGATGATTATATGTTTTGATGGCCAAAAGCAACTTGAAGTTAATGATATATGTGATTATAAGTCATTCTAACTGAGTTATGTGAAATAAGTTTACTGATCTTAATGTGATATGAAATCTGAGTTTACTGATCTTAGTGTTTTACTAATCTGATATATGAACTGTTTAAGAACTAAGCTGAGAATGAATTGTATAGACAGCTTATAGTATAGGATTTAGATATACTCATCTGTATATATAGTTCAGTTGATGTATAGATAGGTTTTATATTTGTAAAAGTTGTATTCTATTGTATTCAGCATTGTAAAAGTTCAAAGCAGTAGATTGGATCGAAGAAAGAAGACTAAGAGACATCAGAAAACTACTAAGACTAAGAGACATCAGAAAACTACTTCAGAGTATGAAGAAATCAAGAGAAGTATTTTTTAAGGAAGCTGAACAGTTTTGGAGAACTGTGTTGACTGACCAAAAACAGTAAAATGAAGAAGAGTAGTTTACTGTGCTGAGTTAGTTGATTTGAAGAATAAGTTTGGATAACTTATTTGAAGTGTAACTGAAGATATATTTGAAGATATGCTGACTTGGAAAGATAAGTTTAAGTTGGTTACAAAGAAGGAAGTTACAACAAGAAACGGTTATGAGTTAGTTGAGAGTTAGTTTCACAAACTGCTAACTGTCATACTAGATCTTATAAATACCGTGTGATCTTCTACTTGAAAAGACTACTGATACAATTACTATTCAAGAGCAATCAAGAAGCATTCAAGTATTCAAGAACTCACAGAGTAAAGAAGATCGAACTGAAGAGAAGCCACAGATCTGAAGAGAAGAATCAAAGGCTACTACAAAGAGAAGTTTTACTTTTCATTTTAAGTTTGTACTGTGTAAACAAGTGTGCTAGTTACTTGTAAAATTACTAGTAGATCGAAGATATACCTGGAGGTATAATCGACAAGATCAAAGTCTTAATCTTGGGACTCTAAGCTACAAGTACTCAAGAAGAAAAGAGTAATAAAACATCGCAACTGGAGTTGTGAGAGTGGATGTAGACATTTGTCGAACCACTATAAAATCTTGTGTTCTTTACTTTCTGTTTTGATTATCTGTTTATATTTGTTTAACCAAGAACAGTAAGTTTTCTAAGAAAAGATTTAAAGGAAAGTTGAGTATAAAAGATTAACTGTTGAGTATTGATCTGAATCTAAGAACAGTATCATACAGAACACATTTTCGCACTTAAACTCTGATATTTTGATAGAATTTGAAAAGTCTATTCACCCCTCCCCTCTAGACTTTTTCTTAGCTTACTCAATTTAAAACTCAACTTTGGAACCAACATTATGTTCTTGGAATGTTTCAATATTAATTGACCAAAAACAAGAACTAAAATTAAGTACAAGTTATATAAAAAAAATAAAGTTACACAAAAATAATTAAAAATTAATTAATTAGAAAGAAACGCAACACAATAATGTATATCATTTGAAGTAAATGAGCTATGGGCTTAATGCAAAGGAGGCCCAAAAATTGGTTACATACAATAATATATGCCCAGAAAAAGCTTATCATAGAGAAGGCTAGACGATGGGCCAATTGACGGAAGTTCACATAATTTCAGTGGGCTTGGGTGGATGCCTCCATACGAGTCCGTCTCACAAATGTGATCCATGAGACAGTCTCACACAAATTTTTGTAAATTAACATAAATAAATTTAAAAATCTCATTTCATCAAAACAAAAATCTAATTTATTATAGGAGAAAAACTAATTATAATTTATTAGAAGAGAAAAATACTTTTTTTTGTTTATTTTTGGTGATATATGTAAATATTAAATAAGTGGAAAACTAATTAAAAAATATACATGTAAATAAACGAAAATGCAAATGCCACATGAGATAACTGAAATGGAAATAGTATTTCAATATATGAGTAATATTTTATTAAGTCACGTACAAAACTTGTGCTTCATTAATTGTCTGGACAATTGTAAAAGCAAGCACAAAAATAGGTGAAAGTTGGTGCAGTTGAAATGCAAGAACCAAATCCTTTGTTATATTTAAAACATTTCTCTCTACAGTCTGCAAGTTCACAATTATTCTTGTCCAGTATGATTTCACATCTCTTATCCACACCATTCACTTCTATCAATCCAATTGTTAATACTGCAACACAACAGAGGAAGAATGTGTGTATATATTAATTTAATTTCAGATAAAAAATTTAAATAAAAAAAAGTAATATATAAATGGTGAGTAACTTTGCTCTCACTTTTAACGAAGGTTACAAACTAATCGCTAAGTTGACGATTTAGCGACACACATTTTTACCATTAATTTAGACTTTTGACAAGGGGTTTAACCATCGCTATAAGAGAGGGATTAGTATCCCTCGCTAGTTCTCTCCAGCGGGCGATGGAACCCTCGTCAGAATTTAGAGAGGGTAAAGGTACGGTGGTAATTGTTGCTCACCAAACCCTCGCCAATATGGTTTAAGGAGGGTGGTTTTCCTTCGCTAGCGATAGTTTTTTTGCAATGATATATTTCCCAATTTATGACACGTGTTACATGTTATAGTGGTACATAAAATAAGCATTAAAAATTGAAAGTTGGTCAAATTCGAAAGTACTTAATTTAAATTTTAGGCATGCAGGATATATAATTGTTGGAATTTTAACAAAGTTAAAAAATTTGAGTAAAAAAAAACCTGATATCATAAGGAGAAGAACCCAAATCAACTTCGCCATTTGAAAACTAGCTTGTTGTTATTTTCTTCTTTATGTCTCTAGCTATATTGAGTGATGTTTGTTATTGTTGTGAATATGTGTACATGTAGATGGGTATTTATAATATACACCATCATGAAGGAACTTCCCAAGTTGATACTCCACTATTTACCAAATTAAAATTAATTATGCCAAAATCCAAAATTTCAAATTAAATAGAATTAATGTTGCTTAATTTTTTAATATATTAGCAAAAGAAGAAAGAAATTTATGTATAAATGTTAAATTGCTAGTATGAGGAAAAACTCAACGTGTTATTAAATATATAAACGTGACAAGAAAAGTTATTACGTACGTACCATATATTCCTCTTTAAAATTATTTCACAATTTTTTTTTATATATTAATGATGCATGTACCACACTCTTAGCAATTTTCAATACTCACTTATTAGTTAACTAGGTCATACAATACAATATTAGATCAACATATCACTATATTTGAGGAATCATATATTTTTAGAGAATTTTAATTTTTGAATAATCCAACAAGGGAATTAGGTATATTAAATAAAAAAATATAGTTTATTATATTAATGAATAATTTAATTGTATTGTGAAATTTTTAATTTTCATTGAATTATATAAAATAATCAACGAGAGTGTTACTACATTTTATAATTAAGCTTATTATTTTTTTTAAACATGAATTTAAAATTTAAAAGAAATTAAGTCATTCAAAAAAAAAAGTCATTCATGGAATTTAAATTTAATATTATATTAACTTAAATGATAGGGGTGACTGATTAGTATCTTGGTTTAAACGTACATGTCACATATATAATATTTTGTCATTGATTTGAGTATTTTAAAAGTGTTTATTTATCCGAAATGAGTGTGGCACACTTGCATAAAACTTTTTTAGTAGTTCGGTGAGAGTTCAGTAGAATTGAGTGGATAAGTTGCTTGATGGTTAAAGATAACAAAAAATAGTGCAAAAGTAAGTAGATTTAGATAACAAACCTAGATTTAATTCTGTAAATTCTTTGAAAGATTTTAATAAATGCATGATTATCAATAATAAGTAGTAAAAAACATAACACTTATAGTGATTCAGACACAAAAGCTCATACGCCCGTTTTTTTTTTTTTATTTAACAAGACAATTCTTAAATTATATAATTACTTGTTTTTAAGTGTCAAGGTGCACCAATCAAATGCAACATATTTTGATTCCTAGAAATATTGAGTCCTAATGCTTAACAATTTAAGCTTTCAAACCAATATCAATTTACCGGCTTACTTGCTCTTCTTCTCAACTTTTCCTCACTTCAATCACTGATACTAAATAAGTAAGTGTGGGTTAAGGTTTGAAAATTCCCACTAACTATGTGAGAGATACCCTTTATATTGGAGAATAATGCAAATGATATGATCTCTCTAAGCTTAAAACAAATATATATATTGTAGCTAAGTGGGAATACATAAAATAAAGTATATCAATTCTAAGAAACACTTGAGAAATTTATGTCCAAAGTGCTTATTGTATCATTTGATTGTTTGTGAGATTTATTGCTCTTGGAAATTTCATGTAATCTTGTTTGAATCTAGACCATCCCGTTTTTATAGTAGGATTAGAAATTTTACCCGTTGAAGGTAAGCTTAAATTTTTAAACACTTCTATTTTTGTTTGACAAAACGGTTATATGTTATTTTTTTCTAAGGTGTACCATTTAGGTAAAGCTTTATGCTTATGTGTTTTGCTATTTATCTTAGCATTCTACAAACATTTTACTGCAGCTCTTGGGTCCCATACCAAGATTCTTGCAGAGCGACTAAGCTTTTAGCTTTTATTTACTCATTAGCATACTACAAAGACGCTTAAAAGGGTCACTAAACTTAGTGTTTAGTGATGCCTTTGCTATAGTGATACTATGTCCAAGCGTCACCTAATTTGACGTTTTTATAAGTTGTTATTATGATGTTTGAAAGCATTGCCGTAGATGGTCATTGTGACGATTTTACTCTTCATAGCTAGTAACACTATTTGATGACGCTGACCAATGTCACAAACGTGTGCTTCAGTAATGCAACATTCTCGTGTTACGAAAAGTTATAATTAACTTAACCATCTCGTTTAGTGACACTTTTATGTGTCATGGTAACTCTATTTAGTGACGCTAACTGGTGTCACGAAGATGTGGTTCAAAGATGTTTTCTCGCATCATGAAAAAAATTACCCTCTCCATCCCGGTTTAGTCCATCTGATAATTAAATTATGACCCAATTCATAATTAAATTATGCTCAATTTGTAATTAATTAATCCAACTATTACACCATCTTATAAGTAAATTATGTCCAATTATTAGTCACTATTAGCCCATCTGATAATTAAATTGTGGCCCAGTTAATAATTAAATTATGTCCAATTTGTAATTAACCCAACTATTAGACCATCTTATAAGTAAATTATGGCCCAATTTGTAATTATATTATCTACTTGGAATAATTAAACTATAGCCCATCCGATAATTAAATTGTGGCCTAGTTAATAATTAAATTATGTTCAAGTTGTAATTAACCCAACTATTAGACCATCTTATAAGTAAATTATGGCCCAATTTGTAATTATATTATCGACTTGAAAAAATATCGAAATCGACTCGAATTTATAAATATTCGATCCAAAGCTCGCGAGCCTAGGGGCATAATTGAATCAAGTCAAATGTGCTTGATTTGTAAAATAATCAAAATCAACTCGAATTCTATGCGACCCTTACACGATGATCAAGATGTGTACGTGAGGATTTTTTTTTTAATGATAAATACCCATATAAGTGTGACTCAAGTGTATACTTGTACTTAGATTATATTTCCTAAGTGATATGTACGCGACCGCTGCCTAACCAAGGCGCGATCATAGTGGGACTCAAGTGTACACATAAATACAACGCGTGACTATAGGTGCGACTCGTGCGCAACCCTAGTGCGACTCATGGTACGCGTACTTAGGTTTTGCGCAATCCGAGTGTTACACTTGAGAACAAAGCGCAACCACATGTGCGACCCTTGACCATAGTGTGAGTCAAGTGTACGAGATCATTACAATTAAATTCACAGGATTACAAGGAATTTGTATACAAGTATATCGACAAGATATATTTTGGAATATTCCAATATATAAATTAAAAGAATTAATTTAATCTCTATTATTTCTATTAAAATTTTATCTTATTTAAAAGTCTTAGCCGGTAGAAAAATGTAAAATTAAATAATTTATATATATTAATTCTCTAACATCTAGTCTATGTTTTTACTGTATATATTTATTATGCATGTGATCGACCAAACTTTTTCATAATTTAACTTCTCAAATGGTTTGTGTATTTTTTTTTTTTAGTTCGTATATATGTATCAAAATGTTATAACGAATGCAAAAGAGACAAAAATATACCGACAAATATGAACACAATAATTACTTAGTTTATTAATTACTAACAAAATGTTACTTATAAAAGAGGGTTTTGTTTTTAGGAAGATTTAATGTTTGTCTTTTAATTTGTACTCTCTGTTTCAACATGATTGTTGTTTTGTTGTCGGGATTTCAAACTTAAGACCTAAAAAGAAGCACACTTCTAAGCCTCAAACCTACATCCACTAGGACAACACCTTAGAGTTTAAAGAGCATAATTTTTATTTTATAAACTTACCCTCCATTATCATTAAAGATGAAAGAGAAATTTGAGGGAAAATAGAAGAAAATGAAGGAAAATAAAAAACAATGAGTAATAATTTGTTTCAATTATAAAAAAAGAGAGAGAAATTAAAATAAATCAAATGAGAAATTGTAGAGTTATATAGGGATAGTTTAGAAATATCTATAATAATAATAGTTCAAACGATAAACTTTATGTAGGACTAAAAACAACAATCTTTCCTAAACGGATGGAGTAAGATGAATGGGGATGAGATTTAAAAATGTTATTAATATGTCCCTGTCAATATATATAATGAAGGAAATTGCACTTTTTTTTTTTTTTTTTTTTATTGAAGCATGAGTACAAAGGGTACACTGGGTACACAAACGACGTGTATTATTTCAAACACATAGTATTCTCTTTTGTCTTTTACACAACATTCACATGGTCTACCCTATTCCATTAACATGCTCTAATTAATGTTTTTATTTCTATATATAATATCACATCACAATATTCATTTATTCATTTCAGACTCATTCTTTTGAAAGGCACAATTCCAAGTTGTGTGTCCAAATCGTTTGCATTTGTCGGCCAAAAATGAAAAAGAAGGAAACTAATGGGAAGAAGATGAGAAGAAAATCACGTACTCCCTCAATTTCATAAAATTTGTCGATTTGGCCTTTATTTTTGTGTCAAAAAATTTGTCATTAATTTTTTCTATTTTTACCACGAATTTTTTTAAACTAACTCCTACAATATCATTTTTAATTGAAAATATATTAATAATTCATTTTCTCTTACTTTCTTTTAAAATGTAAGGGTGTGATAAAAAGGAAAGGTGAATGGGAAGAGAGAAAAATTAATGAGGGATAAATGTGTCAAAAAAATATGTTCCTTAATTTTATACAAAATGACAAATGCAACAATTTTTTTGAAACGGAGGGAGTAGAAAAATAGAAAGAAAAAGATTTAGAGCTGGTTTATTTTTTGAGTAAAACCATCTTCATTCCGCAAGATGAGTCTCATTTGATCTGATGTAAAAATTAAAAAGTGATACGTACATATTTAAGTAAGAAGTGATAATGTTAAAATAAAAAAAATGATAGTTTAAAAATATTATCACTTTTTAAGTGCAGTATAAATATACTGAGCCACATTTTGAGAAACATAAAATTAAAAAAAGAATTTGTGAGAAATATGTCCTATAAAAATATCTGTGAAACGTTCTCCTTACAAACTTTTGTCAAAAAAGATATTTGTCAATTAAACTCGGGAGTCGATTTAGAATCCAAATTTTTGTCGATTTTTTTTAAAAAATCTTGAGTTTTTTTTACTTAAAATGTTGCTATTAATGGGCGGACAAAATTTAAGGAGTCATAGTTTAAGAAAGGAACCAAACATGTGGGATTGTTTAATTATGTACGGTTTCTCATGTACTTAATCTATGAAGACAAAATGTCATTTTATCAATTGAAAATGAAATGAAATTGACAAGGAAAAATCAAGAGAAGAAACTCAAGCAACAAGACAATTAGGTGAAGTTAATACTATTTAATAGCTTTGTCAAAAAAAAAAAAAAAAACCCTATTTAATAGCAACCCAAAAATAATGGTTTAATAATTAATTTTTTCTATTCAAAATATATGTCATTTTGAATCTATGTATATACTCCCCCGTCCTAAAAAGATAGTCATACTTTCCTTTTTCGAATGCCCCAAATTATAATCACATCTCTTCTTTTACTTAATTTTTAAATGTTTTACTCCCTTCGATCCAAAAAGTTTGTCGCATTTGGACTTTAAATTTATTTCAAAAAAATTGTCGTTTTTCCTATTTTAACCCATAATATACCTAAACTACCCCTATTAATTTCTACAATGTTTTTTTTATTTTTTAAAATATATTAATGATTCTTTATTTTTTTAACATTCCCTCAAGGTAAGTTGACATTTTTTTTCTATGAATTGAATATTTTCTCTAAATATAACATTTCAATCATCTTGATTATAGTAATTTTCATGAAAACATCTTTTGTCTGATTTATTTATATGCAAACAAAGTTTAAGTTTTGGCTCCAAGTAAAAAAAAAAAAATCAATTAACAATGGCTCCAAAAGTTAGCATTTCAATTGATATTGGCTTCAAATTAAAATTTTCATAGATCGATAATAAAAAAATATCATTAAGAAATAAAATTACAGGAGTGGATGGAAAATGAGAAAATTAGAGAGTATAATGAAAAGGGAAAGGGATTGATTGCGAATGTGATAATAGGGTGGGAGGAAAGTCAAATAAGAGAGGAAAAAAAGGAATAAGAGAAGGAAATGAGATAAATTAATGAGGGGCAAAAGTGTCAAAAAATATGTTCCTTAATTCAATACAAAATGCGAAAGACGACGACAAACTTTTTAAATCGGAGGGGGTATTAACAATTTTACCCCTAATTAAATTCACTTCATAATTATATATTAACATTGAATCAAGAGTAATTAAGAGTTTAAGACTCATCTATTTTGGAATTTACACCAAATTTATGGAAGATCAATGGTAAAATAGACACATTAGTTAAATTTGATCACAATTATTATTTTTTCTTGAGATTATTCTCTAATAAGTCCACTATTAACACCCCTTAAGCAAATAGAGACACCAACTTCAATAGTTTTCTAATAGAGACAAATCAAAGATAAATTACCCATGATACCCTTAAAATAATTTTTTTTAAAAAAAATCGTAATTTAAACTAATATGAATTTTGAAATGAATTCTTGAAATTTAGTCTTGATTACCAGAAAGTTTATGACTTTCCAAATTCGAAAATTAAAATCGAAGTTTCTTGTTATGCGCTTAAACTAAATTAAGGAAATTTCCCAAATTCCATCTTCAATTTCAATTTACGAGATTCGGATATGCAATGAAATCAGACTAAGATATTTCTCAAATTGGATTATCAATTTCGATTTCAATTTGTCATTTTTGATTATGCATTGAAATCAGAATTAGGAACTGCATTTTTCAATAGATCCAGATTCTGGTACGTCTCCAATACTTGTCTATTATTTTTTTATCGTTCGATTATTGTTCATATCCTGAAGCCAATCATTGAATTCCTTAATCATATGCAGTCATTGTTGTTACTCCACAATTCATATCGCATTTGACATCGTAAATTTATTATTCTGATTTTTAGTTCTTGCATTGTAGATTAGGTATTCTGGTACATCAATTAATTATTTTTCGAATATATTTGCATTGGACAGACTGTCGATATCGTCCAGGATTCAAATGGATTATATAATTTTCTGCAAGGTTGATTTCAATGGGAAGAACACGTTGATTCGATTGACTGAATCGTCATCCTTTGCAGATTTGTTGGCTGAAATAACAAATATGCGTCCTCTAAGTTCTTAAGGTAATCTATCGAGTGTGTAAATATATGTCTATTACAATGCATATGTAGTAGGCACCGATTATGCATACCGTGTACATATTCAACTCCCTATGCATTTTGTGGATTGGGCTACAGAAGTTTGGGGTGATGGAGAACTTCATATAAGATTAAGGGTAATGCTATATTTTATTGAGTTTTCTTATGTAAACTTGGATGATGAATTACTGTTCAACCCTTTATTTTCTACCTATCAAATGTGCGAACAACGTTCTATGCACATATCCGTGCATATGTAGTGTGCATACCCACAAGCATACCGGATACATATATGCAAATCTTCGTACATTGTCCGGATCGTGCTCGAGAAGTTTGGGGTGATGGAGAACTTTATATAAGATTTAGTTAATGCTATATTTTATTGAGTATTCTTATGTAAACGTGAATGATTATTTACTTTTTCAACCCTTTTGTTTGCTACTTATCAAATGTATGAAGAACGTGTTTTATGCACAGTTCCGTGCATATATATTGTGCATACATAAGATTCTGCAAAATCAAAGTACTAGTCGCCGAAAAATGCAGATAACGATGAACAATCGCTGGAACAAAATCAATATTCTGCAGAATTCTCGAAGCTGAGCAAGTGAAACGCATTAATTAGAATGGCTTTTCTTACGGTAGTCACATTTTACCAAGTGACTACGCAGTCACTTTGTCGTATCGCGCCATGTGGCGTCGTAACAGTAAAAACGACCGGCTACCTGTCATACAGGTTTCAGTTATTTTTAGCATTATTTAAACTTTATTTTGTTATTTACTATATTACCCTTCTTTTATTTAAATTATTTATAAGAAAGTTTAATTTATTAAAAATAATAAAATTACTATCCTACCCTTTTTATAAAAATATTAATAAAATGACTATCCTACCCTTTTAATACAAATCAAATAAACAAATTGTACAAATATTATAATTTTAAATTTAAAAAATCAAATAAACAAATTGTATTATTGTCATTAGGGTTCTTTCCGCTTCGTTTTCTTCTCCACAGCGTTTTCTTCTCCACAGGGTTCTTTCCGCTTCGTTTGCTTCTCCACAGGTCACATCGCTGTTATGTTTCTCCCCCAATTTCACAATAATACTTGAAATTAGGGTTCTTTCTCCCCCAATTCCAACGTTCCGCAAAATTCGATTATCCTAAGTTACAACGAGTGTATAAGCCCGTTCTCGTACCATTTTGTCGCTCAATTCCCGATTTTCGCCGACGGTCGCTGACTCCAAGAAGGCGGACGGAGATATTCGCCGACTGCCGCTCACGCCAAGAAGCAGGACGGAGATATTCGCCCACGGCCGCTCACGCCAAGAAGCAGGACTGGGATTTCCTCCGACGCTTGCTCTCTCCAAGAAGCAGGAAGAAGACTTTCTCCGACGGTCTCTCACTCGAAGAAGCGGGAAGGTGATTTTCTGTTTTTCCGACTGTATTGCATGTGAACCCCGACGACTCACTACCCCTCCGACTCTGTTCGCCAAGCCCTAACATGGGTTGATAAATTTACAAGTAAGCCAAAACCTTCAATTTCGTCAATTTGCCTATTTCTTAGCTTCATTGTTCAATTTTGATTGGATTTCTCTGTTTGCATTGGTATTTGAATGGAAATTGCTTCTCTGTTTGCATTGGTATTTGAATGGAAATTGCTTCTCTGTTTCTGTTAGTTTTGTAATAGAATGGGTTTGGGTTGAAGTTATGTCGTTTACAAATTAATCACAAGTGTGTTATAGTTCATGTGGGTGTTCTTAACTCATAACGTAGATGCTTAATTTTCTGATAATTCACAGTTTATTATTCTTGGTTTGATTTAAGTTCAATTTTGGACGAGATTGGGATAATTCACAGTGTGTTATAGTTCATGTTTGGTTTTCGTGTTCGCTTAACAAGAAGAGTACTAATGTATTACTTAGTCCACATTGAAAAAAAGTAGAAATAGTTGAAAAAAATCTTAACAACTTTTGTATTTTGTTTAAAAAATAGCTAGGGAAAAAATGGGACAGGGTTATTTAGTAGTGGGCTGGAAATTTTGCAGAAAGTTGGTTAAAATAATAACTTCTTTAGGGGAAAAATTTATGGTTTGGACAACCTATCTGGATATTATATTTCAGTCATCAGTCGAATGATTTCTGTAACTAAGAAAATAATAATGCCTTATTCATTTTTTACATTCAATTTCGGACCAAATTACATTCAATTTTTTCTATATAGCAGGTTCTTATATATCCCTTTTAATTGTCTCGAGCATTGGCTTGCACTGAAAGTTGATATGAAATCTGGAGTGATTGAAATTTATGATAGTATGAGTAGTCGTCGTAGAAATGGCTTGATGAGAACATTTGCAAAGATCCTTCTTAAGTTGATACGATCAAAAGTTGATGAAAAAAACGGCATCAAGGTTTTTGAATTAAAGAGTATACCATGTGGACAACAGGTTAATGGGTAAGAATGTTATAATTTTTTAAGTGTTTGTTTTTTTATACAGTCGTTATACTAAAACTCAATTCTGATGCAGATATGATTGTGGAATGTTCATGATAAAGTACATTGAGCGTTTGGCGCTCCAGGAAGATATCAGTACAATTTGTAGCAATGACATGTCGGAATTGAGGAAGAAACTAGCACTCGACATTTTTTGTCATCATTTTGATCCATGACTTGTAATTGAATCATGTAGCCTTTTTTTTGTTTTTGTTCATGAACAGAATATGAATGTAGCTTGAACTTAATTTATGTTTATAATTTCATCTTTGTTGTTTTTTATCAGGCGTTAGATTAAATTTTAGAATGTAGTCATTTCAATTCATTCTTAAATATTACAGCGTAAAAACAACGTGAAATACATGTCTTGAAATTGCAAAAAAAAGATTAATAATACCCCGTTCAAATATTGTGGCCTAAAAACAACATAAAATACATAGTCTAAAATTAAGATAAAAACATGTTAGGTTGTAAAATTTTTGAACGCGTTAAATTTGGGGTTAACAATGTCGTTCTATTCTTAAAAACATGTTTAGGTTGTAAAATGATGATATCGGGAAACTTAATTTCATATTTGACACACGAAAACGAGATAACGACCCGTGTGATATTATAACGGAACGAAGGTCATTATCATCACTAACGACACCTTACCGACCATTCTCCTAGATCCATGTGATAATTTATACGAGTACTGTGTAGAACATGGATATCGACGTATAACATGTGTTGAATACTCCGATAAACGGGAGAACGACCCATATGACATTCCAACGGAATGAAGATCGTTATCGTCACCGACGACACGGTACGTTGTGTTCAAGTGTCGGAAAACTTCCATGACCATTATTATTATGGGTATAGAGTGAATATGTGTTTTTCGGTTGCCATGTTCATTGGACAGTTCACTACTGATTAATAATCGGTCATTTCACTCAATCACTATATTCTAGGTTATATAAATCATGTGTTCTTTATCAATCAGACCATCCATTGTCTTCGAACACATTAAATTTTGGGTTAACCATGTAGTACTATTCTTAAAAACATGTTTAGGTTGTAAAATGATGATATCGGGAAACTTAATTTTCATATTTGACACACGAAAACGAGATAACGACCCGTGTGATATTATAACGGAACGAAGGTCGTTATCATCACTAACGACACCTTACCGACCATTCTCCTAGATCCATGTGATAATTTATACGAGTACTGTGTAGAACATGGATATCGACGTATAACATGTGTTGAATACTCCGATAAACGGGAGAACGACCCATATGACATTCCAACGGAATGAAGATCGTTATCGTCACCGACGACACGGTACGTTGTGTTCAAGTGTCGGAAAACTTCCATGACCATTATTATTATGGGTATAGAGTGAATATGTGTTTTTCGGTTGCCATGTTCATTGGACAGTTCACTACTGATTAATAATCGGTCATTTCACTCAATCACTATATTCTAGGTTATATAAATCATGTGTTCTTTATCAATCAGACCATCCATTGTTTTCGAACACATTAAATTTTGGGTTAACCATGTAGTACTATTCTTAAAAACATGTTTAGGTTGTAAAATGATGATATCGGAAAACTTAATTTTCATATTTGACACACGAAAACGAGATAACGACCCGTGTGACATTATAACGGAACAAATGTCGTTACCATCACTAACGACACCTTACCGACCATTCTCCTAGATCCATGTGATATTTTATACGAGTACTATGTAGAACATGGATATCGACGTATAACATGTGTTGAATACTCTGATAAACGAGAGAACGACCCATATGACATTCCAACGGAATGAAGATCGTTATCGTCACCGACGACACGGTACGTTGTGTTCAAGTGTCGAAAAACTTCCATGACCATTATTATTATGGGTATAGAGTGAATATGTGTTTTTCGGTTGCCATGTTCATTGGACAGTTCACCATTGATTAATAATCGACCATTTCACTCAATCACTATATTCTAGGTTATATAAATCAAGTGTTCTTTATCAATCAGACCATCCATTGTTTTCTAACACATTAAATTTTGGGTTAACCATGTAGTAATATTCTTAAAAACATGTTTAGGTTGTAAAATGATGATATCGGGAAACTTAATTTTCATATTTGGCACAAGAAAACGAGATAACGACCCGTGTGATATTATAACTGAACGAAGGTCGTTACCATCACTAACGACACCTTACCGACCATTCTCCTAGATCCATGTGATATTTTATACGAGTACTGTGTAGAACATGGATATCGACGTATAACATGTGTTGAATACTCCGATAAACAAGAGAACGACCCATATCGACTTCTAGACCGTGCACAACTAAATTTTGGAAATAATTGTAATTCTTAAAAATAATTATAAATATCAATTATTTATTGTAAATTATTGGTAATGCACGACTTCTACACCGTGTACACTCTAATTTTGGAAATAATTGAAATTCTTACAAATAATTATAAATATCAATTATTTATGGTAAATTATTGATAATTATAAATGGTTAAATCAAATTCAAAAAATCGGCCCCCTCTCTTCCAATTCACAAAATCGTCCAAAACAACTCCATCCAACACCAAAATTTGTCCAAATCACCTCCATTCATCACCATACAGGGAAAAGGTATCGAAAGCCATACAGGGCAAAGGTATCGAAAGAAAGAAATGATTTCAAAAGAGGAGAATTCTGCATATCTTCATATCCAACGTCTGATGACATTGTGGAACGTTGTAAATACAAACTGCATGAGAAACACAAAAAAATGAATCGAGTGTGATATTGTGAGACGTTCATTAAAAGACATGTTATGCAACATCTTACAATTTTACTGTCATCTTCCCATGTTATTCAACATCTTCATATTATATATTTCAATATTCTATTTTACTGCCATTTACGAGAACTAATAACATGTGCTTCTAACATAAAATTGAGAAATACCATGTGCCTTTGACATAAAATTCAATTTAAACATTATATCAAATATATAATTCAATTGAATCGCAAATAAATAGTATATCAAAACTTGACATGATAATCTAACTCTATATTATGTCCTTCTAACTTCTAATTAGAGCAATCAAACAACTAATACGGTTACGAATGTGCATTCAATAACCACTTCTTTTTTACCCCATATACAAAAATATATTCAATTGAGTGCATATTAGACAATGGGAATGATACCGTTCTGCAAGTGTATCATTTTAGGTACGATACATTCAGTCCCTTTGCTAAATTGCTAAATTCAGTTGTAAATTTTCTTTGAGGCATTTTGTCGAACACTTGTTGATCAATCAAGTTTCTATTTAATTTGAATGAATTTAAAAAACAATTACTACTACTAAACAAATCAACCCCAATAATCCCAAGTTTGAGTATAGAACTCAATAAATCGAGCATAGAAATTGTAAACAAAATAAATCGAGCATAGAAATCGAAAATACTAACCTGGTTTTTAAAATCAGTGCGGCTGAAAGGCGGCGGCGGCTAAAAGACGGTGGTGGCGGTGGCGGCGGCGGCTGAAAGGCGGCAGCGGTGGCGGGCAGGCGCGGAGGCAGGCAGGAAGGCGGCGATAGCTTAAGGCACGTACGTTGAAAGAACAATTCAAAAACTAGGCTGTTTTAATAATTTTAATTAATTTGATTTGTTTTTTATTAATTAATTGATTTGATTTATTATTTTGTTATTAATAACATAAGGGTAAATATGTAATTTGATACGTTACATATTTTAATTATATTAATAAAATATAATTAATTATTTTATTGTATAAGGATACAAATGTAATTTTACAATAATGTATTTTAATTAATTTAATTTAATAGAAAATACAAATTTATGACACATTACGACACATTACGACAACACATATCGTAAAATTTACAAAAGGTAACAGGTCATCAAATCTAAACCTTTAGATTAGATTTTTAATGGCTTAGATTAAATGACTACGGTAGTCATTACGACAGGTTACGACACCCTGACTACATATAGAAGGTCCCTAATTAGAATACCTATTATTTATGAATTTTTTAAAAATTTGGAAGGTGCTTAAATCTCGTTTTTTTCGAGAATATTTTAATCTATATTTATGGTAATTAGTTGACCCTGTAATTTGAATTAAATATTTCGAATTGTGTCAAATTAGTAAAAGGGTAAAGTTGTCTAAGATTTTTAATTTTGACTCTATTAGACAAAAATTTATGGTGTAGGTTTTATTAGAAAAAATTAGTAGTGAAATGTGTAAAGTCAAATGTGTCTATATATGTGGGACGGATGGAGTATATTAAAAAATAATTAGTTTCTCATTTTACCCTTAGTTAATGCATGTATTTTTCATTAAAGAAAACACATTTATTTTTATTGATAAAAAAATAACACATTTATCTAAGTATTTATTGACCTTAAGGGTAAATTTAGAAGATATACAATTAATTTACAGTAATAAATGTAAAACGTCATATAATTTGTAAAGAAAATAAAATGTCAAAACGATATTATGAATAAAACGGAGTATATAATAAGGGAAAGTGGAAAGACAATTCTACTCTTCTTTACTCCCTCCCTCCCTCCGTCCCATTTACCGTGTGCCCAAAATTTAATATGAGAGAAGATTTAAATGAGGGTAGAATTGTATTTTCTACTTTATAGTAGTAATAAGATGTTTTTGAAAGGGTTGAGTTAGTTTGAGAGAAGTGTTTGAGAGAAGTAAGGACATATGTTCTAATTTTGAGAAAGGTGGAGTTTAAATTGAAAAAATTATTTTATAAGCAAATTAAGAAACGTTGAATTGAGACGTATTTTAGACAAATGTTGAATAAAGGGGTGGTTGAAGTTTTTTTTTAATCCAAACTGTATAAACAAACACATTACTTTGTATCTAAACAAACAATATTTCATAAAATTCATGTAAAAAAAAAAATCAAATACAAAGTTTGAACAGCAAAATAATAAATATAGACCTTCAAAAGCCAATATTTATTATATATAAAAAAAAAAAAAAGGTTGGTGTATGTGCGAGTGTGCAAATGAAGCCAAAAATCAGTACTGCGGCCAAACTCCAATTATCTCGGCCAAGGTGCGCCACCACTCGCGGCGGCGATCTTCATCTGAACTTTGTCCAATTCGGATTTAGGGCACGGAAAGTGGATCCGACCCGGATGATTGAACCCGTAAACGTCCTCAGCCTCCCGTAACAACTCACCAAACAAGGGATGGTTGAAGTATACAACAGGGACCACAACCCGACACGTGTCATCCTCCCCATCTCCCACGTGCACCGCCAGATACCCCTTGGGTAACTCCACCGAATGGCTTTTGCCAGAGCAGAGTCCTCTAGTTCCACTCCTCACCCATTTGCAGAGCTTCGAAATGGGGCCCGCCGCCGGCTCTAGGCGTTGGTAGACAGTGGCACTCCGCCGTGTACGGCGGTGGATGAAGCATTTGAAGACTTTGTTCAGCTTGTTGCGTCCTAACTTGATTCCCCTCTTCTTTTCCATGGTTTAAATTGAGGGGGTAGAAATATAGTGGGCATATATATATATATAGTTGTTCGGGTTTTAAATTTTAAATAAGGACATATTTGAAAGTTTATGGATAAAATTTAAAATCTTACGAAATCGAATCATAATTTTGGAACGGGGAAGTATTAATTTAAATTTAAATTTAAAATTTTAGATAATTATACTTAAATTATTAACTTTAAATGTGGTTACAAATTAGACTGCATTCAAATGTTTCATTAAAAGAGTGCCATGTCATATTTGGGAATAAATAATGTTATTTATTTATTTTTAATTATCTAAATTCTTAATTTAGATGGTAAATATGAGAAAAATATTAATTTAATTACAATTAAAACATCTTCATTTTTTATTATTTGACCAATTTTATTTATTCATTATTAGTAGGATATCAAGAGATTGTTTTACTCTTATCTATATGAAATCTACCACAATTAATTAAATTATTTTATCACACTATTCTAATTTTGAGATGGTCCACAATAACTTTCACACTTACAATGAAAAAATCTTTATAAATTTTATTCTCAAAATATTCTTAATTTTATAAAAAAAATGTTATTAATTTTGACTCACACATACATACAAGTCAACTATTTTCTTTACTTTATACATAAAAGTTTACGTAATTACCTTTCAAAATTCTACTCATTATTACACTTTCTTAATTTACGTATTCACCTACATGTGAAAGTTATTTCGGAAGGAAGGATCAGTGGTATTTGTTGGGAAAATATGATGGGTTTTTATTTAATATGACAAAGTCCGGTGTAAACCAGAGTTACTAAAACTAGTTTACATTTTGTGAACATAATTTAATAATATTAATTATAGGTAAATTCTAGTATGCCATTGGATTTTAAGTGATTTAAATATATTCTCAATTGACCAATTGAATTTTGACCTAAGTTAAAATTGTATTTCAATTTTAACAATTGTATTATGCAATTGAGTGCACTGACAAGAGTGACTTTTAATTATTTCAATAAAAAAATATTATTGTAACTTTTAACTATAAGATACGGATTATATATTACAGGTATAAGTAAAACTGATTCACACGTGATCAAATCAAAATTATAGTCCCCCGTTTTAAAGAAATTTGTACTTTTAAAATTGTACATTTATTAAAAATATAAGAAAAATGTGTAATGAGTTGATTTGAGGGATATTTTTATAAATTTTTATAAATAAATTAATAAAAAAAGAAAAGTAGATGAGGTAGGTTTGGAACTTTGAAGACTACGTTCCGTCAATGGTCAACATGTATTGATTATTACTTAGATTTATTAAGCGGTCTACATTTAGAAATTAGTCAAATGAGAAAAAAGAGTAAGTGGATAAATGCATAATTCTCCCATCCTCATTCTAAAATAAGCTTGAATAAATTTTCTCACATATGGTGTGAATCACAGCATTTAAGAATATGTTGTTAACACCGATATGAATTCGAGTTCACGTGAATCCTCTTTTTTTAATGTAATTATTATACATATGAATTATCACTGTATGTATATGAAGTGTCACTATTTAAAAAAAATAATAATAATAAATAATGACACGTTTTTACACGACAATTGTAATTTGTATGAATAACAATATACTTTCGTATGAAGAAAAATTATACTTATTCATTATACTTTCCAAGTAACTGACGTGTGGGAAGAAAAGCAATTGATCTATCTAAGTCCACGTTTTTCTCAATAAACAAAAACAGTCATATTAAACGCTACTCTATAAAAAGGCAACAACATCAAAGATGAAAAAAAACACGACAAAGTGGGATAGCTCAAGTGGTTAGAGCAACACTATCTAGGCCTTAGGTCCTGGGTTTCGAGTCATGGGGAGGGGATAAAAGGGATGGGTATTTAACTTCCATAAAAAAAAATCAAAGATGAAAAACACGAGCAAACAAGCACACTAAGGGCATGTTTGGTTTAATTGATTAAACAGGATAAATTGTTTTATCCCAATTATTCCTATGTTTGGTTTACAGGAATTAAACCCGTGATTAAAATAGGCTCGGAATTATTATCCTTCCTAATCATTTATTTGAGTGTTTATTAGTCCCAAAGAGAAGGTGGGATAATGCAAACATAAAACAAAACTTATCCCTAAAAAATTTCAAAATTTAATCCATCAATCCAAACACAAATCTCAATTCAAAAAATAATGCAATCCCATTTAATCATATCCTACCTTATCTATTCCAACCTTATCTATTCCAACCTGTAAACCAAACATGCCCTAAGTAGTAACATAACTAGAATATTTCATTTTCATTTGCTGTAATTGTACCCATCACTATCCACTCTTCGTGAATTTGGGTGGTCACACATAATTCGCAGTTTTCCATCTCTTCAAAAGTTTTCTGCGTAAACATCAATTCTTTATTTTATCTTTCGTTATATTTTTACACTTATTTATTCACTTTACATCAATTTTGTAGTCTAACCGTGAAGGTTCCTTGCTAAGGACACCATTGACATCGTTTTTGGCCTAAACAACACAACAAGCGTAACTCAAGGCTCAGGATATCAAGGCTCGGAAAGGGTACATATGAAAAATGGTACAGGTTTGAATATTTCACATTTTGGCAATTCAATATTAAATGTGCCTAATTCTAATACTAAGTGTTTCCCAATTCGCAAAGGATAATAATATTTACTTTGAATTTCACCCTTCTCATTGTTTTGTGAAGGATCAAACCACCCATCGCATCCTACTGCAAGGGGCCCTTAAACATGGCTTATACAAATTTAGTTTGACAGCTATTCCACCTTTTTAGAAATTCTCTCATGTTTCTCACACTCATCAACCATGTCCATCCTTTGAAGTTAATTCTGCTATAAGAAGTTCAACTCTTAGCATATGACACAAGAGGCTTGGACATCCTTCCTTTCCAACTACAATCAAAGCTCTCAACAATAGTCATATACACTTTGTTGATGATGCATCTAGTTCCATTTGTACCACTTGTATGAAGGCTAAATGCCACAAAAATCCATTTTCATCTTCTGAAACTGTTGTTGATCAACCTTTTGCCTTGATTCATTCTGATTTGTGGGGACCTGCTCCCATTACTTCTATTAATGGTTTTCGATATTATGTGAGCTTCATTGATGCTGCTACTCGATATACTTGGTTCTATTTACTCAAGTTAAAATCTGATGTTAATGATGTTTTTACTTATTTCAAATCTCATGTTGAAAACCAATATAATGCAAAGATAAAAACTCTTTCAAATAGATGGTAGCACTGAGTTTAAACACCTTATTCCTATTCTAAATGAATCTGAATTGTTCATCATATTTTTGTCCTTATACACACGAACAAAACGGAACTGCGAAAAGGAAACATAGACACATTTTCGAGCATGCTCTAGCTATGCTTTCCTATTCTCTAAGTACCATTGATTCATTGTGATGGTGTTTTTTCTAGTAGTGTTTACTTAATAAATCGAACTCCCACACCTACTCTTCATCATAAATGACCCTTAGAAAGGCCCATCGACACTAAACCTGATTATCATCGCCTAGAAATCTTTGTTTGTCTTTGTTATCCACTGCTCCGGTCCTATAATCGCCACAAACTTGAAAATAAGACTGAAAGTAGTGTTTTTCTTAGGTATAGTTTGCAATACAAGAGTTACAAGGCCTCCTTCCTATTTTCTAACAAGAAAGTTGTCATCACAAGACACGTTACATTTGATGAAAATTCGTTCCCTTTTGCTACTGCCTCCATAGCTCAAAATCACATCCCAACTCCGAGTCTCCTGCCATTGCTCCACTTGTCTCTATACCATCCATTGATCATCACATGATCTCTCCTGCAAACAATTCATCTAGCTCGCCTTCTAATTATTTTATTCCTGCCTCACCGCATAGGAGGTGTCTCAACATAGGCCGTTGCACTCTTTTTCCCTTCGACCAAGGTCTAGTTTTCGATTCCCAGTTTTGCTACTTGACAAGGTTTTAACGAGAAATTATTCATGCACCATTCACCCTTTTGACTTGGTAGAAGGTGAAGTGTTGAAGGAAAAAATCATTAATGTGCCTTCGTCAACAAGTAACTAATGGAGAGGCAATTTAGACATCTCATTATATTCCATGTATTTATAGCTCGACTCTAATTAAGAAAATAAAGTTGGGTATAAAAGGAAAAAGAAAAACTTAAAGTCATAAGTTCACAAGTTGTACCTAGAGCCGGCAATTTGGGCCCGACCCGATGGGCCGGCCCGGCCAACCCGAAACCTAGTATGGACTGGGCTCTAAAATTAGAGGCCCATATAAAGCTGGGCCTATTTGGCCCGACCCGATGGGCCCGACGGGCCTAATGGGCTAGGCTGAATTTGGCCCGCCGGCCCATGGGCAGCCCATTTGGCCCGATTAATTTTTTTCTTTAGACAAATAAATAATTAAAATAAGTAAAGTACATTATTTTTAAATATTATTGTGTTTTTTTATTTTATTTTATTTTGACTTTGAAATTTGAACTTATAAATTATTTATATAGTGTAATGTTATACTTTATGACCGTTTATGAATTATGCATAATTAATACATTAGTAATATATATTTTTAATTATATTTTTTGCTAAAAATATTATTTTTTAAAAAATATTTCATGGGCTGGACCGGCCCGCTAGCCCAGCGGGCTAGGGTGGGCTAGGTTGGGCTCAAATTTTATAGGCCCGAATAATTCATGGGCCGGCCCGACCCAGCCCACGAACATCGCTTGGCCCGATGGGCTAGGCTGGGCTGGGCCGGGCGGCCCGATTTGCCAGCTCTAGTTGTACCAGAGGTTGGGGTGACTATTAAAACTTTGTTGAGAAAACCCTCCTCAAAGATAAAACTCGAGCAAAGGAAAAAGGTACACCCTTATAGACCAAACCAAAACGAGTACGATAACAAATCAATCCCAAAACTGACCGAAAATTGAAATTAGATATTGAACCACACAAAATATCATGGCGGATCAAAGACATCACCCCAACATCCCTTATACGATGCGACAAGACCCATTTCATTTGCAAAGGGTGCCAAAGAATCAACTGTGAAGTCCTCTGAAGAGATAACGTTAAACTCGTCGATAACATTGTTCGGTATTTGAGGTTGTGATACATCCGCCCCTGTTTAACGGGTGCCTCCGGGCTTCTTCAAGATTAGGGATGGCAATGGGTTGGGTCGGGTACCTAGATACCCGAACCCGACCTGTTTTAATTCGGGTCCGGGTCGGGCTGACCCGTTCGGGTCACGGGACGGGGCGGGACAAATCGGGGCGACCCATTATAAATTATTTTTAAAAAAATTGCAAAAATAATATTTTTTTTTAAAACTTATAACATAAAATTTAGATTTGTATTGCAAAATAAATAAAATAGTCTTAGAAGCATGTTATAAATTTATTTTCACATTTGTGAAGGTGAATTATTGTTATATATATTAATAAACATCAAAATATTGAAGATATATTATATTTATATGTATAATATATATAAAAAATAAATATAAAAACGGATCACGGGACACGGGTGATACCCGGACCTGCCCCATTTCAATACGGGTCCGAGGCGGGGCGGGGCGAGCTGAAATTGCCATCCCTATTCAAGATAGAGCGGGGTGGCATGTTTGGAATGGGCGGAGGTATAACTACAAGATCATGATTTCGGACAGATGATTATCATGAGGAGTTCATGGCCCACTCCAAAAGTGCGGCAACCACCTGTTCCCGTGTGTTGTCTGATGACTCATCCATGAAGTCATCCAAGAGACCTTAGAATAAGTTGCTCACCGGGACTAAAGTGAGCACAATAGTCGAGTTAGGATTCTCCACTCGAGGAGTGCGATCCATTGGGGGTGCACGAGTCGAAGCTGGACGAGGACCCGATGGTGTAAGCCGAATCAATCTTCAATGACGGAAAAAGTTCCTACCCAATCCTGTTTCCAAAATGAAAATTAAATTAATAGATATTTCTAGATTTGAATTTGAAAAGTGTATTAATAAAGCCTAAATTATATTAATAAATCAAGAAAATTATAAAAATATATTAAAAAAAAAAACTCAAACCCTAGTCATATTCCCCAAATGTAAATTATGTTGATATAATGATGAAATATTCAAATTTGAATTTATTTTTAAAATTTACCTAGAGTTTAAATTATATTTTTTAATTTATCAATATAATAAAAAAATTAGAATTATTTCATTTTAAAATTTTTTTATTTCTATTTTTATTAAATTTAATATCTTCATATTTGTTTTTGGCAAAAATAAATAAATCTTATTTTAAATAAATATATTTGGTGCTATTATTTATTTATGATTTATATAATACTTTTTACTATATTTTATTTTGTTGGTTTTTAATTGTTTTATTTTACTAAATATTTTTGGTTAAATAAGTTTTATATTTTTAGATTTTTAAATAAATTTTTGTTAAACTGAAAATTTTGTACTTTTCAATTTGAGGAATTTTTTTTTTGTTAAATATTTTATTTGAAATTTTCTATTCTTTTCAAATTTATTTAGTGTTTGCTTATTTTAATGATTTTTTTAATAAAAATATACAATAAAAAATTGTTTTTTAAAATTTTCAGATTTTAATATACGTAAACGACCAAAATTAGATATTTGAATGGAGCCCCTAAATTTTTCGATGACTTTAAAAAATTTCGGCAGTTACTTAAAGGACTAAAATTGTAAAATGTATTTTGTAAAGTTAAATTTTAAATGATTTATTTTAGAATCATTCAAACTTTTAAAATTTAAAAAAAAAATCCTAAAAAATATACATATATATCGATGCTATACATTCTACAACATTGAAAAGGTACAAGTACAAGTACTTGAAAAGGTAAATACTAAATGGTCTTTAAAAATATTTAATAAAAGTTATTTGACAAAGTGAGATAGCTCAAGTGAGAGCACCCCTACCTAGGCCTTAGGTTCGAGTCATGGGGAGGGAAAAAAAAAAAGGGATGGGTATTTAGGTATTTAACTTCCATAAAAAAAAAAAAAACTAAATGGTCTTTAAAAGCTTAAAATGACAGACTACTAAGCTAGTTGTTAGCCTCAAAGGCCACATTATTGGGACAAGCTTACAAGCTTTCAAATCTAATTAATTTTTACAAGTCAACTCTATAAAAATTGAAACGGGACACTAGAGTCGGGAAAGCCAGAATGCAAACTGAAGCTAAACCGCTAAAGCTGTCGAATTTTTTTGTTTAGGTAAATCTTCGAAACCGTTGGTTTAACCGATGAATTGTCGATTTATATTTTAACTAATCAAAACTGAACCGTAAAATACCAGTTAAAGTTCAGTTTTTGAACTATAACCGTCGATTTGACCAAACCGGCGGTTTGACCGGTTCGACGATTTGATCGGTTCGAATCGCCCATATCTACATAAAAAATTATAAAATTACCCCTCAAAACCTTCTAATTAATTCATGTTCTTATTATATATGTCCATCTCAATATAAAAATGTATTACTATTAATTAGAAATTTATAATTATATATTTTGTAATTAATTTATGAATAATAAAATTTAAAATTATTATCTTAATGCTCATTTAGGCTCGTAGATATTCGATACTAGCTCGAGTTTGACTCAGAAATAAATAAATCTAAGCTCAAACATTTTAAAGTTCGGTTCAATTCAACTATATCCTTCAATGCAATAAATACCTGTTATATATAAAATGTTTGAGATAGGAAAATTGATTATATGAATATTTAAAAGAAAAAAATACATAATAATTGTAATATTTTGTTATTAGATTAATATTGTTTCCTGTGCATTATAGAAAAAAATCGGTTGTGCACTTCTTAAATGTGATTCCAGCTAATTGCAAGGTTTTGGAAGTTCATGAAATGTGTTTTTATTAATTAATCCCTTCCACAATTACTTTCACAGTTTCATTTTCGTAACGTTCCATAATAACTTTTACACTTTTAGGGTGGGGCTATTAACACCCCATATAATGTTATACACACCCCATTATTTTAAAGATAAAATTAGATATGACTAAATAATCCTTATATATTAGGGAGCAAAATAATTAAAAAAATATCTGAAAAAATATATTTAAAATTTGAAAATATTTTTAAAAAGTCAACAAAATATTTAAAGTAAAAAAACAATTAATTTTTTTAAAAAAAAATCTAAGAAAATTTAATAAAATTTGAAAATATTCAGAAATAAATAAATAAAAAATTTAAAAATCAATTAGAGATAATAAAAAACGTAAAAATATTTAATAAGTTTGATAAATTGTAAAAAATATTTAAATTAAGAAAACAATTAAAAAATTAAGAATTCAAATTAATATAAAAAATTAATTAATTAAATAAGTTTTGAAGATTTAGTTGAGTTTTTAATAAGTTTGTAGCTTTAATTTATTTTTGAATATTTTTTTTTATATTTGATTTTTTTTTATTTAGTAATTTTTTAAGATTGAATTGATTTTTCTTAAATTTATGTTTTTAATTTAGTTATTTTTAAATTTTATTTGATTTATTTAATTTTGTCTAGATTTAATAAAAAAATCAATTTAATTATTTTGAAATTTTAGTTGATTTTTTATAATGTTTTAAATTTTTTTAATTGATTTTTTCATTCAAATATTTATTTATTTTTTATATTATTGAATATATTTTTTGATTTTTTTTTACGGATATATTTTGTCCAGATTTAAAAAAAAAAATCAATATATTTTGTGGAGATTTTTTTAATGATATATTTTTAAGATTTATTTAATTTTAATAATGTTATTTTGACTTTTATTTAATTTTAAGGGGTGTATTCAATTGAGATTCTGTTGGATTTTTTTGGACTTTAAAAAGTCCGTGGATTTAGAAAATCCATAGACTCTATGCCGAGTTTGACTGACTTTTTTATTGATTTATATGGATTTTTATAGATTTGATAGGATTCTGAAATGCACATTTTTTTATTGATTTACATGGATTTCCATAAACTACGCCCCTAAAACTAGTTAATTTTTTTTTTATTATTCTAATCTTCATTTCCATCACGGTTATACCTCGACCTCATTTTCCACATAACATTAGTAATACTAGTTCTCATGCATTAGCTTCCGTTCTAATTGGCTTTGAGAAAGCAATTCCAAATTTTCCATTTTCCTCTTCATGTGGTGAATTTTGATCTTCTTTGTATTCGACTGAAAATTCATCAAAGCGACATTCTTTTCGAAAAAAGTTATGTAATCCAGCACGAGTCAATACTAACTCTGCTTGTGTTTGAAATGGGAACTTGTGAATGATTGCAATTTGAAAATACCAAAAATATTCGATTGAATAATTGCATTTCTGGGTGACGACCTTGACCACCAAAATCTTTTAGATATATCGAACACCACGTAATGGGAATTGACGTCGATTAGATAACGGTGTCCGATATACTATAATTTTTAAAGAAATAACATAATTTTAAAATACAGAGATGTAATCTTTTTCACGATAATAATGATGGTGAAGAATCTGTGAGGCTTATCGAAGAACATAGTTAACAAAAGTTTTTTTTTTTCTTGTCTTTCAAGTCTTCTAAGAGAATCCGTTGAAATCTCTACTTTTTAGAAGAGATTTTGAATAGTGAAATTTATTTATATTTTTGAAAGAGAATTCAACGAAATCCATAGAGTATTAAAATCCATAAATTGTTGAATACCTAAAGATTTCTAAAGACTTTTTAAAATCCGTATTGAATACCTCAAAATTTTGAAACACTTTTAAAAATCCGGATTGAATACCCCCAGATTTTAAAAGTCCAAAAAAATCCAACAGAATCTCAATTGAATACACCCCCCTAAGTGTTAAAGGGCAAATAAGAACGAATTGGGGTATGTTTAGTAATAAAAATTGATTTTTAAATTTTAATGTGGTGTGTTTAACATTTGGGGTGTCTATAACATTGTATGGGTGTTAATAGCCCCACCCCACTTTTAAAATTAAAAACCATTTATAAACTCCATTTTCACAATATTCTCAATTTTTTCTCAACACGTACACAAAAGTTAACTTAATTTTTTATTTTATACATAAAGTTTTGCATCTACGTATGAAAGTAATTCCTGACGGGGAGTACCATGTTTATGGGTAGTATGCTAGTCGCGGATGTATATTTAACCATGTTGGAGGTGCAAATAACTGGACCCATATAAAACTTGTTAAGTAACAGCCCATTCAAAATTGAGCTAGGTTTAGAAATTTCAAAGCATTATTGTACAAGGAGGTGTAGTATAAAATAAAAGGGAGAGCCGTCTGGTTCACAAGAAACACTCGATTCAACTCCCAAATTCTCACTCAAGAAACAAATTGATATAAATCTTTTGTTTCACGAGACGATGAGCATGAAGCAGCGCCATTCTGCTATTGATTTCACCTAAATTGGTAATTGATGTTGTTAAGATGAAATGACACATTGTTGCACTTTTCCTGTTCGACAAAATGCTTCAACGAAATGCTCACTTTTAATATTGGGATCGGATGCCTTTTGGATTGGGATGTAGTTGGTTTTGGGTCTTGTATTTTAGGCGTCTATTTTTCGGCGGTTTTGTATCTACTGTCCGAGGCCTCCAAGGAATGGTTGGAGAGGAGCAATGTCGTTTTAGTAATTTTTTTAGAAACTATGTGAGTTTAATGAAGTTGTGTTACTCAGAGTTTGATTCAGAAACTACTAGAGGGGATACAAGAGCTTTTCTACGAGGATCCTTTTTACTTATTCAGGTTGGTTTTCAGGTGATCTTCCTTTTGAATTTTATCATAAAATGTCTTCTTTCTCTTATGTGAATAGATATCATCTAGTAATATTTCTGGCTTTTGTTCATTTTAATGGTGATATCCCCACACCTCATTTGATTAGTTTTCTTTGAAATTTCAACAAACACCGGCTATCTACTTATTCAGGTTGTCAGATTGTTAAGAAATACAATTAATTTATTTTTGGTGTGAGTCGTCCTCGTAGAAAGTTTGGGGGCACGGCCGAGCCCATATCACGGCCGAGCCGGCCCCGCGATGAAAATGTGAGTGACGGCCAGTCGCGATTCAGCCCAGACTCACTATAAAGTCAATTTTTTTCACAATTTTCCCCATTCCTCTTGCAAGAGAAAAACGGAGGAGTTCTTATTTTCTCACAACTTTGTGCATACATTCATCTAATCTTGGCTCAATGAGTGTTTTTCTCTTTGATTTTGTGCAAGGTAATGCTTACAAAAATGTCAAAATGTATGAAATAAACCATTAAACTAGTGAAATATGAATCTTGGAAAAGCAAATATCCTTGTGTTTCGAATTTAAGGGTATATTAATTGTTCTCTGTTTTTCATCTGGTTTACATTTATCCTTTCTCTAATATTTCATTTAAAGTATTTTTTATATGTTTTATATCTGCAGAAATGGCTAAAGAGAAACAAAAGGAATTCAAATACGTGATGTCGATGAAAATGAAATAGGGAGGACAAGAAGTACGAGAAGGTTCACTTAATGAAAACTAGAAGTAAGACATCTGAATTTACAATCTGGATAACAGTGATGTGCATTATATGAAGGTTATTTGTACTAGTTTTCTGCATTTGTATGTTTTGTTAGTATTAGGGGTGAAAACGGGTCGGATATTTCCCGACCGATCTGGAATCGTATCCGGTCGGATACGAATTCGGTATAAAAATTTAGTATCCGGTCGGATACGGATTCGGATACGGATAGTTGACTTCGGATTCGGATTCGGAATACATAATATCCGATCGTATTCGAGTTTTCCCATATTTTATCGGATATTATCAGGATAATAAATCCGGATACCCGGATTTTTTAATATATTTTATTTTATATTTTATATTAATTTTATTAAAGCTTTATTATAACTTATAACATTATTGGGCCTTATTAAAAACTAAAAAGCCTAAACCCTCACCCCCAGCGTCCGCCGCCCACTCCTCCTTCCTTTCCCTTTTTGACCCCTGCACGGCTGCACCCCCAGCCCCGACGCCCGTCCCAGCCCCCATCTTGACGTCGCTGCCACCCTGCATCCCGAGCCCCGATTAGATTCAGAGAAAATTTAAGGTACAAATTGTTGAAACTCCATTAAATGAAATGGAGGAAAATTGAGGAGGTGGTTCTTAGTGTGCTTGTATTTTGTTGTACATTACTTTTTCTTTAATTTCTTATATTACCCACTAAACTACATGGAAATCTATGAATAGAGTAAGTATTTATGTGTATTGTGTACATTCGAACTTTTGCACGCATATCATAAATTGAATGATAGTTGGGCGAACTGTGAATCAGATTGGGCAAATGGAAGGAGATCCACCATCGCCGATCAACCTTGCCGTCGGTGAGATGTCCGTCGCCGCCTATTCTCAGCCTCTGAATGTTCTTCCCAAACCTAGCACATCCATCCAAGAAATTAGGTTAGATCTCCACTTTAATTTAATCTGAATTAATTCAAGAACTCATTAATTTTTCTGCTTTGTTTCATATTATTTCTCATTAATTCAAGAATATTCTTTGAAAATGGTTTATGTAGGGAAAGTGCAAGAAGTGTGGCTGTATCATCTACAGCAAAAAATCCTATTGATGTTGATGCAATAGATAAAGAAGTGCATGACGAGCCTCAAGCAAAGAAACAAAAGAAGACTACATCGGAGGTTTGGAAGCACTTTGTTAGGGCCAAGGAAACCATTGAGGAGGATGGCAATAATACTGAGATAGTTTGGGCACACTGCAGTAAATGCAAACACAAAGCTAGAGGTGAGAGTACAAATGGAACAAAAGCATTATGGAACCACTTGAAGAACAAACACAATATTTTGCCGGGTCAACAACTACTGAAAGTGGAAAAGAAAGACAGTGTCACAACTGTTGAACCTTATAGGTACGATCAAGAAGCTAGCTTGATAAAATTTTATATAGCAATAATCATGCATGAGTATCCTTTCAATATAGTTGAGCATGAATACTTTGTTGAGTTCATCAAGTCTTTGCGTCCAAGTTTTCCAATGAAGAGCCGCATCACCGTTAGGAAAGAACTAATGGAGATCTTTACACAAGAAAAGGAAAACCACTATGAATATTTCAAAACCGTGAAATGTCGCTTTAGCACAACTATGGACATGTGGACATCAAATCAAAACAAAGGATATTCGTGCTTTTGCAAATGACGTTTGTGTTAAAGATAATGCATCTGCAAATGACGCTTTATATCAATTTGTTTCTTGAGTGAGAATTTGTTTCTCTAACTCTTGATAATGCATCTGCAAATGACGTTTGTGAGAATTTGTTTCTCTAACTCTTGATAATGCATCTGCAAATGACGTTTGGGTTAAAGATGTTATTTCTGGGCTTGGAAAAATATGCCCCCTCATTTGTGATGGTATTTTCTTTCACGTGAGTATGTGATTATGTGTTAAAGATGTTATTTCTGGGCTTGGAAAAATATGCCCCCTCATTTGTGATGGTATTTTCTTTCACGTGAGATGTGCTAATCACATACTCAATCTTGTTGCTAGAGATGGTCTTGCTGTAATTGCAAGTGCAATAAAAAATATTCGTGCTTTTGTTGTAGCTATAAAGAGCTCTCCATCACAGTGGGAGGAGTTTATGAAGTGTGCAACCGAATGTCAATTGGATATAAAGAAAGGTGTTGCACTAGATGTAGCTACAAGGTGGAACTCCACCTATCACATGTTGATGGATGCTTTATATTACAAGAATGCTTTTCATAGGCTTCTTATCTTGGAGCGCCACAGGTATGAGAAGATTGCACCATCAAATGAAGAATAGGATAAAGCTTTATCTCTTTGCAAATGCTTGAAGAAATTCAATGATATTACTGAGCTTTTGTCTGGCACGTTGTATCCGACTGCAAATCTGTTTTATCGGAACTTTTGTGTGAATAAGCTTTTGCTCGGAGAGTTGCTTGTTAGAGATGATATCACCATTAAGACAATGGCAATGCCTATGTCTGTGGCTAGTTTTCTTGATGTGGCTAGTTTTCTTGATCCTAGATTCAAGAAAAGGATCATAGAATATTTCATGAAAAAGTTTCATGGTGAGCTCGCATATGAAGCTGAAACGGATAAGATAATGAAGATTGTGAGACAACTATATGAACAGTATGCTTGTGATGCATCGAATGTCACAAAGAGCTCTGTTATTGTTGCTAGTCATGGTGAAACTTGTGAAGCAAGTTCTATATTTATGGAAAAAGACAACGATGAATTTGAGAGTTACTTATACGACAGTGAGGGGGCTGGTGCAACAACAAATGACTTGAAGAAATACACGGCAGAACCTCCGTTAAAGGTGCTTAAATCTGAAAATTTTGATATTTTGTCTTGGTGGAAGGGTCATTGAAAGTGTGCGTGCGTGCGATATACATAGATGTTGTCTGTAGTGTTGGCACAGTCCAGACAACAATGAGCATCGGAATTTAAACAAACACTTTGCAAAGAAGTTTTTCAAAATTTGTGTAGATTAAATAATTAATCTACACGAATCACTTATATTAACTCTTAATATCAGTGAAACAAAATTAACAACCTCGTAAGGTTTTGAACAACTACAACTCAGATTTGAGTTTGAAAAGTTACTAGCAAAATACAAAACTATCTCCCTTATAGATCTAACATATTTTCCTAGCAAACGACTATGATTGAGTACACTAATATTCGGGTTTATAAGAGTGCACTAATCTACAAGAAAGAACAAAAATATATTTCTAACTAGAAGCGTTGCGCATTCCATAGGTAGTAATCTAGTTTAGCTTTCTCTCTTGTTGTACTTTGGAATGAAGGCAGTGGGTTCTATTTATAGGATTGAATTCGAACTGCCTTGCAACTCCTACAACTCCCTTGATCATCTTCAGCCTTTGGATCAAGGTGGTTTCTTGTAACTTCCCTTCACACTCCATATTTGTAGGACTTGACCAATGGTGCTTAGTAACCACTCAATCCCGTGCAACTGCCTGACCTGGGTGTTGCCCACGTCTTCTACCTACATTTGGGACATCACTAAACAACACAAGTTTGGTTAGAGTTAGTAAAAGGAGAAAGTGCAAATTCTGATGTTGTCTTAGGTGTTGGAACATTTAGTACAACATTCAACTGAAATGTTGGATCATTAGAGACAACACCTATTCCAACATCAACAATCTCCCCCAATTTGGCCTTTCTACATCAACACCCCTGATGTTCACAACATTCAGAATCTTGATTAAGAAAAACAATACTCATGATATTTCAAATAAGAACCAATATCAGTATTTAGCCAAACTCAATCACAACATCTAAGTAAAACAAACTGTACTCAGATTTAAAAACATTAAAACAAAAACATGAAGTAAATTGTATGTGGAGCAGAAAATTAAAGAACATAACTATAGACTTTACAGATTGAGGAAATAAATGAAAGCAGTAAAGGGGAGGATTGGGCTGAATATATCTGCTGCATCTTCAGAGTCTGCACGAACTCCCCCATTCTTCAAGCCTTCAATCCACATTGAGATCTCCATAGAGATCCTCAATGTCTTGTGCTTCATCAGCTTCGTTGTTGGCATGGACAACATCATCAGTGTTAAGGTTTGGAACATGGACAGCAGTAGGACCTTCCTCTTGAGCTTGGACTGGTACTGGAACTGCAGCTTCTTCAGAATTGTTGTGAGCATCATGTACTCCCCCTGTTGAGGTAGAAAGTAGCTCTTCCCAGAACTGCTTTTGTATCACCAAATCCTCAACTGTGCTTTGAAGGTTTGTGATGGTTCCTTGAAGAATATCAACCTGTCTGAGAATGAAATGAGATGATAAATGAACAGAGGCAACACAACCCTGAGGGAGGATGTGTTGTGGAGGTTGATGGCACATCAGAGGCAACATTTCTGGGAGCAGAGGCCTTTGGTAATGGTAAATCCACAATCCTTTCACCACCACGAAGCAGAAGCTGTGGAGAAATGATGAAGCTCGGGACATACCCACAAATAACCTCAGTGTCTAACCTCTGAAACTCCTTCTCGGCTAGTAGTTTATAGATCAAACAGGGGTACGGAAGCAATCCCTTACCAACCATGTTACATGTAAAGTTCATCATGTTCTGAAATATGACCTGTCCTAGATTAAATTGCTTAAGATGTCCTATTTTATAGAGTAGGACAGCCTGTTCTAAGGTAAGAGTTGTGTTGTTTGTAGTTGGAATCCAATTGCAACACACAATCTTATGCAATACGGAGTACAGACTAGTCAATCGAGAGGCAAGCAATTTAGGCACCCAATGTGTAATTTTTCCCCAGTAAGCACACCGATCATCATATCAAAATCTGTAGGGTAGGTCTCTTGTAGACTCAATTCCTTATAAGAAATTGAGTAAATTTTAAAAAATTGGTAGGATGGATAATAAAAATAAAATACGCGAAAAACATTTATGATAATTTACGTAGCATAAACGGTTGAGAATAATCTTTTTTATGTTGACGTCTAGTGTTCAACTCTTACATCTAACAATTTTCACATATATTTTTTTTTAATTATAAAAGTGCATGTTGAAAATAAGGAAAAGTGTAACATGCAATTTACAATTTTTTAGCATGTTATTTTACAATAATAATTTCAGTTATAATGACATACACTTGTTAGTGATGTTATGTTACACATATTTTGTTGCACTTTTCAGTTGTAGTGACTTACTATTTTCAACAATATTTTTTAGTTATATTGACTTACACTTTTTAGTAATGTTATGCTACACCTTTTAGTCATATTTTGTTACACTTTTCAGTTGTAGTGACTTACAATTTTCAACAATATGTTCAGTTATAGTGACTTACACTTTTTAGTAATGTTATGTTATACTTTTTACTCGTATTTTGTTACACTTTTCAGTTATAATAACTTACACTTTTCATTAAAATATTGTGTTGCACTTTTCAAGTATATTGACATGCACTTTTTAATAATATTGTGTTGCACTTTCTAGTTATACTAACTTGCATTTTCTAGTTATAATGACTTATACTTTTTATTAAAAGTTGTGTTGCACTTTTCAATTATAGTGACTTACACTTTTTAGTAAAAAAAATGTGTTACACTTTTTAGTAATATTAACTTACACTTTTCAACACACACAATTTCGGAAAAAAAAAATTATCATTAAAAAAAATTACAAAAAAAAAAATAATAATAATAAAAAATAAATTAACCAAGTCAAAATTTTTATTCACAATAATCTTGAATATTTAGGGTTCACAATATTTTTGAATATTTAAGATTTAAGTTGACCAAGTCAAATCAATTTCTTATAAGAAATTGATTCTATATAAGACCAATCCAAATCTGTAACTACAGGATCCTCCATAATCCTAGTTTTCAACATCATATTTATTTTTCTAGGAGTGATGATAATTTCAAGACCACGAAACGGCACACAACCATACTTCCTAGAGTTCGTATCCCCTGTTTTTGCACTAACATTGGCATAGAATTCATGGACCCAATCAACCACATAAGGCACAACAAATAATAATGCATCCAATATAGACCTCTCCCTAAACCAATTCATCAAGTTTGCTTCCTCAAAATCAGAAACTCTTAAAATCCTTTCACTGAGTATAATCCTATTTCGAATCGTTTTATATCGTGCACTCGTATTATCATTATACTCAACAATATCTTCATCACTAAAGTCTGTATCAGAAGAAATGTGTACCTCTTCCTCATGAGCAGAGGAATGTGAACTGGAGTTTGTAGATGAAGACGAGTCTGATTCTTCGGATGGTGCCACCGGAGGGGCAACATTTCGGGCTTTTCTTGGCTTTTTGCGAGCTGCCCGAGTCTTGGTGCTTTCTGTATCTGCATTTTCAACTGTTACGGCTTCAGTAAAGTTGTCAATGATATCATTGACATCTTGAGGCTCCCCCTCAGATTCTGAGGTAGATAAAACGATCGGTTGAGCTTTCCCTCAGTCCGTTTTGGGCTTTTTCTTCCCGGTGTAGTCGACTCTTTTCCCAAGTGTCCTGTAAGATACACGGCGACCTCCGGGCCATTTTTGAGCGACAGGAACAGGGGCTTTTGCCTTTTTAGTGGTAAACTTCCTTTTTTGCCTTAAACGAGCAAGCTTTTTTGCCAAAATCTCCTCATCAGGCGAGGAGACATCTTCCATTTGCACATCACTTTTCTCCACCGCTGGTACATCTTCTTGGAACATTGCATTATCGAGAATATCTCCCTCCAAGATAATGGTTGGGGAGGCTGTTTTACGGGCTAGGGATTGGTATGCCTTCTTCAATTTCTCGAAGGAGGTTCCAAGAGGGAAGGATTTTTGAAAGGTGGATGATTTCGAGGATGAGCGATCAATTGGAGAGGCATTTACGGGTTCAGAGAGGTTTGCATGTGCCATTTCACTCCGGATGTCTAGTGGGTTGTAGACCACCAGTGGGAGTGCGGAGGTTTCAGGCTCGAACGGAACCTCCATGGTACCCACGACGAACGTCGGCGACCCAGGTGCCGGAGAGTTGGGAATTTCAGAGATTATCGCCATTTGAATTGAAGTTTTTGAGAGGTAGAGTGAAAAACGCAGAAGCTGTTTGAGTGAGGGAACGCATTAGATGCGATTTTCACTCTACCACTCAAAACTTCAATTCAAATGGCGATAATCTCTGAAATTCCCAACTCTCCGGCACCTGGGTCGCCGACGTTTGTCGTAGGAACCATGGAGGTTCCGTTCGAGCCTGAAACCTCCGCTCTACCACTGGTGGTCTATAACCCACTAGACATCCGGAGCGAAATGGCACATGCAAACCTCTCTGAACCTGTAAGTGCCTCTCCGCGTGATCGCTCATCTCCGAAATCATCCACCTTTCAAAAATCCTTCCCTCTTGGAACCTCCTTCGAGAAATTGAAGAAGGCATACCAATCCCTAGCCCGTAAAACAGCCTCCCCAACCATTATCTTGGAGGGATAGATTCTCGATAATGCAATGTTCCAAGAAGATTTACAGGCGGTGGAGAAAAGTGATGTGCAAATGGAAGATGTCTCCTCGTCTGATGAGGAGATTTTGGCAAAAAAGCTTGCTCGTTTAAGGCAAAAGAGGAAGTTCACCACTAAAAAGGCAAAAGCCCCTGTTCCAGTCGCTCGCAAATGGCCCGGATGTCGCCTTGTCTCTTACAGGACTCTTGGGAAAAGAGTCGACTACACCGGGAAGAAAAAGCCCAGAACGGACGGAGGAAAAGCTCAACCGATCGTTTTATCTAACTCAGAATCTGAGGGGGAGCCTCAAGATGTCAATGATATCATTGACAACTTTACTGAAGCCGTAACAGTTGAAAATGCAGATACAGAAAAGCACCAAGACTCAGGCAGCTCGCAAAAAGCCAAGAAAAGCCCGAAATGTTGCACCATCCGAAGAATCAGACTCGTCTTCATCTACAAACTCCAGTTCACATTCCTCTGCTCATGAGGAAGAGGTACACATTTCTTCTGATACAGACTTTAGTGATGAAGATATTGTTGAGTATAATGATAATACGAGTGCACGATATAAAACTATTCGAAATAGGATTATATTGGATTATACTCAGTGAAAGGATTTTAAAAGTTTCTGATTTTGAGGAAGCAAACTTGATGAATTGGTTTAGGGAGAGGTCTATATTGGATGCATTATTATTTGTTGTGGTTGATTGGGTCCATGAATTCTATGTCAATGTTAGTGCATAAACAGGGGATACAAACTCTAGGAAGTATGGTTGTGTGCCGTTTCGTGGTCTTGAAATTATCATCACTCCTAGAAAAATAAATATGATGTTGAAAACTAGGATTATGGAAGATCCAGTAGTTACAGATTTTGATATGATGATCAGTGTACTTACTGGGGGAAAAATTACACATTGGGTGCCTAAATTGCTTGCTTCTCGGTTAACTAGTTTGTATTCGGTGTTACATAAGATTGTGTGTTGCAATTGGATTCCAACTACAAACAACACAACTCTTACCTTGGAACAGGTTGTCCTACTCTATAAGATAGGACATCTCAAGCAATTTAATTTAGGACAAGTCATATTTCAGAACATGATGAACTTTACATGTAACATGTCTGGTAAGGGACTGCTTCCGTACCCCTGTTTGATCTATAAACTGCTAGCCGAGAAGGAGTTTCAGAGGTTAGACACTGAAGTTATTTGTGGGTATGTCCCGAGCTTTATCATTTCTCCACAGCTTCTGCTAGCCCAGAAATGTTGCCTCAGATGTGCCATCAATCTCCACAACACATCCTCCCTCAGGTTGTGTTGCCTCTGTTCATTTATCATCTCATTTCATTCTAAGACAGGTTGATATTCTTCAAGGAACCATCACAAACCTCCAAAGCACAGTTGAGGATTTGGTGATACAAAAGCAGTTCTGGGAAGAGCTACTTTCTACCTCAACAGGGGGAGTAAGTGATGCTCACAACAATTCTGAAGAAGCTGCAGTTCCAATACCAGTCCAAGCTCAAGAGGAAGGTCCTACTGCTATCCATGCTCCAAACCTTAACACTGATGCTGCTGTTCCAAACAATGATGCCGAGGTTGCCAACAATGAAGCTGATAATGAAGCACAAGACATTGAGGATCTCTATGGAGATCTCAATGTGGATTGAAGGCTTGAAGGATGGTGGAGTTTAGAGTATGGGGGAGTTCGTGCAGACTATGAAGTTGCAGCTGATACAATCCTCCCCTGTACTTATGTTCTTTAATTTTCTGTTCCACATACAATTTACTTTATGCTTCTGTTTTGATGTTTTTAAATCTGAGTACAGTTCTTTTTTACTTAGATGCTGTATTTGAATTTGGCTAAATACTGATATTGGTTCTTATTTTGAAATATCATGTGTATTGTTTTTCTTAATCAAGATTCTGAATGTTGTGAACATCAGGGGTGTTGATGTAGAAAGGCCAAATTGGGGGAGATTGTTGATGTTGGAATAGGTGTTGTCTCTAATGATCCAACATTTCAGTTGAATGTTGTACTAAATGTTCCAACACCTAAGACAACATCCGAATTTGCCCTTTCTCCTTTTACTAACTCTAACATAACTTGTGTTGCTTAGTGATGTCCCAAATGTAGGTAGAAGACGTGGGCAACACCCAGGTCAGGCAGTTGCACGAGATTGAGTGGTTACTAAGCACCATTGGTCAAGTTCTACAAATATGGAGTGTGAAGGGAAGTTACAAGAACTACCTTGATCCAATGGCTGAGATGATCAAGGGAGTTGTAGGAGTTGCAAGGCAGTTCGAATTCAAGCCTATAAATAGAACCCACTGCCTTCACTTCAAAGTACAACAAGAGAGAAAGTTAAACTAGATTACTATCTATGGAATGCGCAACGCTTCTAGTTAGAAATATATTTTTGTTCTTTCTTGTAGATTAGTGCACTCTTATAAACCCGAATATTTGTGTACTCAATCATAGTCGTTTGCTAGGAAAATATGTTAGATCTATAAGGGAGATAGTTTCGTATTTTGCTAGTAACTTTTCAAACTCAATCTGAGTTGTAGTTGTTCAAAACCTTACGAGGTTGTTGATTTTGTTTCACTGATATTAAGAGTTAATATAAGTGATTCGTGTAGATTAATTATTTAATCTAAACAAATTTTGAAATACTTCTTTGCAAAGTGTTTGTTTAAATTCCGCTGCTCATTGTTGTCTGGACTGTGCCAACACTACAGACAACATCTCTGTATATCGCACGCACGCACGACTTGCTCGTGATGTGTTAGCCATACAAGTGTCAACTGTTGCTTCTGAATCTGCATTCAGTGCTGGTGGTCGTGTTATAGATCCATTTCGTAGTCGTTTGGATCCTGATATGGTAGAAGCACTAGTTTGTACTAAGGATTGGATAGCTGCATCCAAACAAGGTTATTTTTTTAACTTCTTATCATTTTATATTATAATTATGTATCTATAATTCTCTTATGCATTTTCTTATAAAAATTTCAGGTTCTCAAAAAATATTGGATCCATTGTTGCTGATCTTGAAGTTTTGGAAACACTTGTTGCAAATATGGGGATGAGGTTTATCATTATTACTTCTTAAATTATAATTGGTTTTCATGTTAGTTGCAAACTTGAAATACTAACTGCTTATACAAAAAAAATATAGGTTGAAGAAGAAATGGACAGTGATTTCCGAGAGTTGAGGCCTCCATTTGATGTTCAATAACTATGTTCTTCCCTGTCCCTCTTAAGTTTTCATTCAACCAATTTATGTTCCCTGCTTTGTTTTTTTATTAAGGAATTATGTTTTAGACTTGTGTTTGATGGTGTGCTTTATTCTTCATTAATCATTAGCATTAGTTAAAACTTAAAAGAAACGTATGTATGTTGCGTATGGTTTTAATGTTTTCATGAGTGGATGATTCTTTGGCTTAGGAGTAGTTTGTTGATTGTTTTATTCATGCTTGGGTATAATATTATATATGTCTTCTTAGGCGTTATGTTGTGCTGGAGTGGTGATGTTTACGAAGGATATATTTTGATGATTTCATGTTTGTTGATTTTTTATGTGTTTCAATCACATTTTGATGATTTCCATTTGAAATATATTATCCGATTATAGTTATTCGAATCCGGCCCGGATTCGTCCGATATCCCGTTCCGTATATTGAATATTCCGAATTCGTATCCGAATCCAGCTTTTCCGTATACGACTCCGAATTCGAGAAAAAAATATGGTTTAGGATACGGTATAAGCACTATTCGTCCGTATCCGATCCGTTTTCACCCCTAGTTAGTATATACTGAATTGACTTTAATTTTGTTAACCGTATGTTATAATTACATTCCTTATTGAAGTACATGTGTAAGTTGGTGCTATGTTATACAACTTAATTTGTTAAGTTCTTATCTTTGTATGTAGCTTCAACTAGCAAAATGAAGTTTAAGATGGAAAGACATGGGAAGCATAAATGTTTCATTATCTAATTTGAAAGTTACATATTATCTGTATTTAGATACAATTATTAATTAATTAATCTACATACTGTCAATACAGGAGAGCGTATTGTAAGATGTGTGATTCTACCTTCGGATTCAGGTAAGTCTGCACTCTTATATATTGTAATTATAAATATATAGAAACTATTGAAATTTATGACTGTAGCATTTATTGTATATGTTTATAGATTTTGAGAGCGAGGATGAAAGCAAGAAAATAAGGATTATCAGTAGTTCGTCAGATTCTGAGGGTAAGTTTTGTGGTATATTTAAGAACTAAATGTACATTTGTTACGTAACATTTATTTGAAATCTATGCAGATGTCGAAAGCGCAAAGAAGTGTAGATATGTTAAAAATTAACAATAGTGCAAAGAAGTGTAGATATGTTAAAAATTAACAATAAATTTGGTTAGTTCCTTATTTTTGTAAATCTTATATGACTAATGTGCTGTTAGGATATGCAGCATAAATAATATATGTTTATTATAAGAGTTAAAAAGTTTTTTTTTCTTTTTGAAGATAAGGTAGTTGTTTCCAAGAACAACTATTACAAATCAAACTTGAGAACCTCCTTAAGGAACTGAAACAGTTGGAGTTCAGTGAATATCACTCCAAAGAGCTCAAACATACACCATTTTGGTTCTTGTTGGAAGTTGTACTAAAAAATGGAAGTAAAGAGATGATTAAGAACACGACAAAGTTTGAGAGGACATAATAGAGATCGTAAGAAGTTTTGATGAAGATTCTAGGAGCTTTGTGGTTTCGTCACAAGAGTTGGAGGTGAACAAGCATGATGCAAAAATGATTTTTGGTATTGTTTCTGGTAATGAGCAAATCTCAATGAGGTGAACTGACTATACTCATCCAGAATGGGTACGAAGATGTTTCGGAGAAGAATTTGTTATGCTACCACCAAACTTTCCTCTATTATAATTCGAAAGATAAATGAAATCAGGGAGTCGCTTCAGGATGTGGCACGATTGTTATGCTTCTACGTAATGGCCGGTGTACTCTGTCCAGTCAGAAGTGGTGCGGTACCTTGGTTTCTGACGTCTTACCTTGAAGATTTCTACCAAATGTGCAAATACGATTGTGGAGCAGTTACATTGTCGAGGTTATAGTTAATCAGGTATATAATAGTTATTTACAATTCTGATCTTATTATCAGTACATTGGTCTCCAATATGCAATATATTTTTATTAATATATTAATGTTTGTATGCAGTATGGTTTTGCGAGCACACCACGTGGGTTGATCCGATTGACGATAAGGCATTCCCAAGATTCCTAAAATGGGATTTGCATGATTTAAATTATGCAATTTCTCGTGGAAAAATGCATAGGCATTCTAGGGTACGTTATGTAATTTTATTGAGCAAACGACTAATTATTAATAATAGTGATAATTATTACATTACAAATGTAACACCTGATCTACAAGTGTCGACTGGGATTTTGAGGGATGCACATTGGGAGAAGCAGAAGTTTTCTGAGTTGTCTAAGTTTAGGGATGTAGAAAGGTCGTCGAGGGAGGCAACATCAGATAGTAATGTTGTAAACGGGATGAACGTCCCTGGGCAGTCTATGGCAGATGGTTTATTAGTTCCGGTGTTGAAGTTTGTTGAGAAACATAACTTTATTTTAGGAGAGTCATCGTCAAAACACTTTGACGTTGGTTCAACTTCTAAGGTGAATGAGGTTATCTTTGAAGAAGGTCCTTCGTTTGACCTCGGGAACGATTTCACAGCTAATTTTAATGGGGCATCTTATGAAGATATTGTCATGAAAGTTTGCAGTGATTTGAAGAAGACGGAACTGAATAGAGCTAAAACTGCTTACGAATGTCCTAATGGTGAACGGGGTCAATAATGGTGTTGATAATTTAAAGGAGGGTAACAGGATTCCTAGATTGGGTGGTGACGTAAGTAATGGACAGACGGTTGAAGAGTTACGTCTTCAAATAGATGCGCTGGGACAGGATAACGAGTTAAAATTCAAGAAAGTTGAGGAGTTAATTGTTGAACTTAACAATTTGCGGAAGGATATCGAGAGAGAAAGGTCTTTCTACAACTGGCTCTTTACCCGGCAAAACTCCTTCCCTGTCTACCGACTCAGCGTTTGCATTTACATCCGCAGTTGCGCATGATTGTCCATGAGCATTTGTAAAATTCCCAGGATTACTGTCAACACTTGCTATCCTATTTGACCTTTCATTATCCCTGAATGCATGCAGTGAATTGTATTGTTCTTCCTCCCAAGGATTTATCTTCAAACAATTGGTTCAGGATAACAAATTCAACAATTTCTTAATATTAACTATTTCAATAATATTTTTGCTATTAAAATATTTAACCTTTATATTACCTTAGAATGTTTGTTCAGCATTCCCCTGTCTAGAACAACGTTAAGAGTGTTTAAATCCCACTTCAAAAATCTTGGGAAAGCTCTCTCGTTTAATGGATCTATTAAAGAAGAGTGTTCACAAAGCCAAAACTGCATAAAAAAATAAATTTTGCTCTGTAAGTATATATTAATGTTGCATACAAATTGACTGGGTATATTATATAAGAAAATGCTTACCGGTAATAAGACAGCACAACCACCAGACTTCATATCCTTACTTTTCTTAACATGATATTTCAGATATTCAACTACAAATGTACTCCAATCGTACTTGCACATATCATAAAAATCCTCCAAATACAATGTCAAATACCATGGTAAAGCACCACTCTTAACTGGACATAGAATACCACACATAACATAACAACTCAATAGTCTTGCAACATCCTGTAATGATTCTTTATCCGTCTGATGCTGTATTTCTTGAATTTTGTTCTTTATCAATGGACGGTATAAAGATGTCAAAGGCTTTTTGTTCAAGAACCTCTCATCGAAGCATCTTCTAATCCATGCAGGGTGCCTATAATTATCAACTCTAAATGGTAACTTCTTGTTTCCTGATGTTAATCCCAATATTAACTCTGCATCATTTCTACTCAAATCCAACTCCTCTGCTCAAATTAAAAAACAACCAGAGACCTTGTCATATTTTGAAACAATTTGTCTCACATCTTCCTCATATTTAGTACAGTTAATGATCATCTCCTCACTTCCATTTTTTAAAATTGCTTCCAATAATAACCAGAAAGGTGTTAGTTTCATTTCCTGATAATGCATATCTGTAAACCTCAAACATAACATTTCTTTGAAGCATGTACGCATATTCGAACGAAAATAGTACTCTCCACCTCTATCACCCCCAGCACCTGTTAAGCATCAAATTTTAGTTAATATTGTTATGCATAATTACAAAAACAAAATAAAAGTTTGTATACATCACTTGCCTATATTTTTCTCAGTTTTTCTTATATCCAACTTCAATTGTCTACGTTTCTTTCTGATGCATTCTCCGATATCAGAATCTAAAATATGAATTGCTCACGTCAATTCATATAATATTAAATAATAATTAAGATATGGAACTAAATTCACATAAAAATAAAAACAACAATCCTGATAAAAAAATATAATTAATTTTACCTTCAGAAACAGAGATTGTGTCTTCATCTCTGTCTACCTCCATCTCCACATCACTCTCAAAATCTAACAATAGATGTATTAATATTAATAGATGTAATACATTATCATGTATTTATCAAGTCTACATAACACAAATAACATTACAACATATGAACATAACTTGAATCATCCGATAATAGCATGCAACAGATAACTTTTTGCTTTTTTCCTGATATTGAATAACAAGGTTAAGTGAGTTATATATATTTCATACAAACTAAAATATAGTAAACTGCATAAGTATTTCATACAAGGTTAAGTGGAGATAAAGTAGTATGAATAGTATTATTTCCAAAAAGGGTATGAGCATAATAAAATTGGACAACTAAAAAAAGGAAAATGGGAATAATAAAATTGGACGGAGGGAGTACTATTTACATATTTAATACTTGTGTTGCATGATAATATTTGAGTAATGTCACGAAAGTGATCAACGTTAATCGGAACTGCATACAAATTATGCAATACAAATGATAGAATGCAGAAAATAAACGTATTACTTTCGCATATTAGTAGTTTGTTTTTCATATCATGGATATCAGACAAAATCTGCATTGTCAAGCATATCTTATTTATAACTATTAGTAGTATTTAAAAAATGAGTAACTATTTATATATAATTGTGGAATATTACATAGAAAATGAAAATTAAATATTATGACATAATTTTATTTAAAAATTTTATAAATAAAACAATTAAATTTAACAAAGAAAATTCAGGATATAAATTACATAAAACCAGATATATTTATTCAAATCATAATTGTATACTCAATAAATTACATTTATTCAAATGCACGAAATAAAAACAAAAATCATACCTTAATAATGTCACTCTGTTCTAGATAAATAAAAGATAAATAAGATGTTTCTAAATAGTAAAAAACACACATAAAAAAGTACATAATTCTTATGAGAAGTATTAGTTTTGTCAGTTCCAAACACAGCTGCGCACGTCAAAGAATCATGTCTGCCTTTTTTGCCATATGTCTTACAAGTACTTGGTTTAGTTTTCCGAAATTCTTCATATGAAGTTATCCTCTTCTGTTTCGGTCTTCCTAGTGGCTGGTGGAGAATGGGAGGTTGAATCTTTTCTTCATCATTCATAGAGCTGGACTCGTATCTTTTCGTTTGGGGAACGGGTATAAGATCAACTGCATAACACTGCTTGTAACTAAGGCTGTCAAATGGGTCGGGCCGGGCCAACCCGGTACCAGCCCATCGGGTTAGATGTTTTTCGTGGGCCGAGCCAGCCCGATTCCTACCGGGCCTAGAAATGTGAGGCCCAGTCTGGACCCGGTCGAGCCGTCGGGCCAAATTGGCCCGTTTTATTTTTTTTAATTAAAAAAATCCAATATTTAATTTAAGCAAATTAGTATAATAGCCCAACAAGAATAATATTCTTCAGGCCCATTTAATTGGTAAAACCTAAAATAAAAGACTAATTCTCTCCTCTTCACGTATTCTACATCATACTATCACAACATCAATTCTTGTTCACCTTGCGGCTGAAAGCACATTGCAGATAAAGACGACAGATTGACACGATGGAGGATGGAGACGACAGATGGAGACATTGGGGATGGAGGTGGGCCGACGGCAGATTGGGACGGTGGAGGATGGAGGTGGGCGGCGGACGCACATTGCAGATGAAGGGTAGGGTAGGGCGGCAGTCGGCACACTGCTATGCGCGAGTGCACCGTCGCCGACGACGGTGTTTCTACAAAGATTGGACCATTTATTTTATTCTCTCTTCTTTTCTGTTCTGATCACAGTAGTTTTCTTTTCTCAATTTAGTCGTTTAGGGATTGTGGTTAGGGTTTTTAGTTTTGTTTTTAATTTGAGCCTTTGGTTCACCATCACAGCCCAGTCCCTAATTCTGTACGAACTATCATGCGTTTTGGATTCTCACAGCCCAATGCCTTAGGTTCATAACCCAAATAATTAGATAATTTATATTATTAAGGTTAAAAAAAAATGTGTCGGCCCGAAAAACCGGGCTAAGCCCGGCCTGAGCCCAGTTGGCCCGTCAGGTCACCTGGGTCGGGCCAAAACGGCTCGGTTGTTTTCGGGCCACTATAATTACAGCCCAGTCCATTAACCGTGTAGGCTGGGCCCATTTTGACACCCCTACTTATAAGTAGAGGTAAAGAAGCACTCCTCAACAACATTATGGATAGATGTGCAATGCTTTTTTTATAACAGTTACTGCATGTGCACATGGAAAACCTTTGATTTGCCAATCAAAACACACACATATATTATATTCAAGATCAACAATGACTGTGGATTTTGAAGACACTTCAAACTGTCTATTTGGATACACAGAGACAGACCATGCTGCACTAATATTCCCTAATTCATGCCAAAATTTCTCTTTGCTCAGAACCAACAAACCAGTCCACTTATTTCTAGCTTCACGCCTCTCCACAAACCATCTTGATATCTCTTTACTTATAGAGTCAATCATATACGTTACTGGCAGACCCCTAGCTTCACGGATCCATGAATTAAATGACTCAGCTACGTTTGAAGTTATTTCTCCATATCTCTTAAGATGAGGGGAGTGTGCAACAACCCATCTTTCACAGGGCAGCTCTTTAAGCCATTCCTCAACGATTCGACCTCCAACTTTCTTGAATTCTTCAATTTTTTCGTTGAAAATCCAGGTTATTGGAGCATATGCACACTTCTTAAACAAATTGACCATATTTTCATGATGTTGAGTATTCCATCCTCCACCATACCGACCCTTGAGGTTTGATAAAAGATGGTACAGACAGTAAAAATGGGCAGGTTCCTTCCATACGTCATAAAATGCAAACATCAACCCCGTATTTCTGTCGGAGATGTAGATTACATTTTTCGGGTGAGTGATGAGATCACGAAGTTTAGTTAGAAACCAAGCCCAATTGTTTCGGTTCTCAGAAGAAACAATTGCAAACGCAGCGGGAAACAGACCTATAAAAAAATGCAAAGTCTGTTATTAGAAATCTACATAAATTAAAAACTAGATTACAAGAATTAATAGTTGACTGGAAAAGGGAAACCTATTTTTTTAAGGTTGTAAACAAAAATAAATATTTTCCGTACAACATTTCTATCTAAAATATTGAATTAATGCAGAAGTTGATTCTAAATCTAAAAAGTCAATAAATACAGAATATGACAAACTTTTAAATTACATAAACAAAGATTTCATATTAGCTACAAATAACATATTCTTCATATCCGAAATCTCATAATAAAGTTTTAAATTTAATAACTAAAAACAATAAATAAAAGAATAATTAAAAGATATTTACCATTGTCACCATCCTTAGCTGTGGCAGCAAGCAATACACCCTTTGATCTCCCCTTTAAAAATGTCCTGCCAATAAAAAGTAAAGGCCTACATTTTTTTGAATCCTTCATTACAAGCATTGAAAGAGACGAAGATTCGTTCAAAATGGTTGGTGACATTGTTTTTCTCTAGGTCAACTATACTTTCAGGATTAGTACGTTTTACCGCATCACTATACCACCGTAATTGGTCATAGGATTCGTCATAGTTGCCAAAAATCTCGTCCCGTGCAGCTTCGATTCCGCACCAAACCTTCGAATATGTAAGATCAAAACCATAATTCCGCTTAATATATTTCCTAACTTCCTTTACGGTGATCGTAGAATTGCCCCTAACACTTTGCAAGAGAAGTTCCTTTATAAGTTTCACGCCAAACCTGTTCTTGTCTCCGAGTAGAAGGTTACCCACACATTTGTGTATCAGATTTGCTTTTGAGACTACAAAGCCCGTATTCATAGGCAATTGTTTGGCTTTTATAAACCAATCACAACTAGTTGCATCTTTCTCAGCACACACGACATGTATATATCTAGGGGAATTCTTCACGAAAACATACTTGAAGTTAAGTTTAGTTGAATACTTGATCAATTCAATTCTAAACTCCGGTGCACCTCCGACAAAAAGTTCACCAATTTTCATTATGGTACCCCAGTGATCAGAGAAGTACGTCTTATTTTTCTCAGTGGGACTTATATCAAACTTAGGTATGCTACCCACACCAGTAAACTCCGTTGAATTGTAATCATGAGAATCATGACTTGAATCAATGGATAAAATATTATAGGATTGGTTTACAGATACTTGCTGGGATGTAGAGAAATTAACTCGAAGATTCTCTGTTATAGAATTACTTTCTACATTTCCTGAAATATGTAGAACACTCGTTGGACGCTTGGATCGTTTGTCATTATAGACTATATACCTAGTTTCAACATTTTTAGAATTCTGGTCCGCATGAATTGGAACAGAGGATTTTTGAACATCTAAACAAACATTAACTAATTTTTCGGAAGAAATCTGGCAAAAATCAATTAATCCAACCAAATCATAGTCTGATGCTAAACAACAATTATTAATGCACCCAACTGAATACGACATTGATATACTGTTGGAAGAAAACGTAGGCCACATACCAATGACTTAATTCACGACGTATACATACATTGAAGACTGATTAACACGAACCAACTTGGTTTTCCCATTGAATTCGATCTTAAGTATCACGAAATAATCCATGGATTGAGAATCTGCTACTTATCAAGAAAGATGAAAATCAAATGAGAAAAACATGCAGAAACGATTAACAATACACAATGTCGAAGATTTTTGCAGTAGGGTTTTATTATGGAAAATATGAATCAATAATTGAAGATTACCCTGTAATGCTGAATATGGATCACGAATAAGAAAGGTCAAATAATTAATTGAAACGCAGTGATCTTGAAACGGAAAAAATCTTGATTGATGAGAATGTTGTTGAAGAGAGGGCGAAAATTAGGGAATATTACGAATTGATTAATTAAATATTAAATAGTCTTCATATTTAAATCTAAGGGCATAACGGGTTATTAACATTCAAGTTTGCTCTTATTTGAAACGATTATATTTGTTGTTCTTTATTAAAAAAGTGTCTCTAGGAATGACAATTTTTATAAAAAATCTCTTATTAATTTGTTGTTCGTGTTATTATTGTTTGTTGTATTTGATAGATTGTTGTTTGTGGTATTACTGATTGTTGCATGTGGTATTACTTATTGTAAACCACAGGGTCTATATAAACCTAATACAGGAGCTGACAGATGCTCAAAAGAAGGATGAGGATAGCATTGGATTTGGTGGCATGCTAGAGTTGAACTTCACTAAATGCCATAATGGGAATATGTTGAATTGGTTAGTGAAGAACTTTGACGGTAGTAGTCGAATGCTGTCAATTGATAACTATCGTCAATTTCCTGTAACTGCCGATGATGTATATGATATTTTTTACGATGCCCCTAGCTATTCATTGAAGGATAAGTCAAGTTTCTACACAAGCTTTTATGAGACGTATAACTTCAAGGAGCCCCCGTTCAGAAATTAACTACTTTGATGACGAATGAGTTAAAAGAAGGCGGGGATGATTTTAAGAGAGTGTTTGTTCTCTACTGCTTGACTTCATTTTTTTGCCCCTCTTCCAATAGGTTTGTGGGAATGACATTTTTTAAGGTCGTTGATAATGTAGAGAACATTTCTACATTTGATTGATCTTCGTAAAATTGTGTGAAATGTTCTCTATATCATCAACGGCCTTAAAAAAATTGTGTGAAATGTTCTCTACATCATCAACGACCTTAAAAAATTGTGTGAATTGTTCTCTACATCATCAAAGGCATTAGAAAGTAATGTTATTTGTATAAAACTGGAGATATTATGAGGGTGATGTTTATATAGAGTTTTTCATTTTAAAGGTATGAAAGTTATTGTGAGACGTTTTGAAAATAAAAGTGTGAAAATGATTGTGAGACGGATTGAGTATTTATTTGTGGCATTAATGATTATTTCTTGTGGTGTTTACTCGTGAACTAATATATATTGTGCAATGACAAAATAGATCATTAGTGAAAATGGTTATGTTTAATAAGTATTTAAGCACATAAATTTATATTTATATTTTATATTTAAGTAATCTACATTTAAGTATCATATGTATGTTTCGTGTTTCGTGTTTCATGCGTATATATTTAAGTCTATCTTGAGTTGCAAATGGGAATTGTTATATAGTACTCCTTTCGTTCAATTTTATTCTGCTCACTTCTTCGAACACGAATTTTAATTAATATTGATTACTTCTAGTTTATTAATAAAGTAGATAAGTTGAGAATATGGTGAAGTATAGTGGGGTACATTTATAAATAAAGTTATTGTTTATGAATAAAGTGAATGATAAAGTGGGTAAATAAGTGATGATAGAAGGGTGAAGATAAAGTAGTATCAATAATATTGTTTCCAAAAAAAAGAATGAGCATATAAAATTGAACAACCACAAAAGGAAAGTGGCAATAATAAAATTGGACGAAGGAAGTACTAATTTTTTTAATTTATTTTTCTAATATATAGATTTATCGTCAATTGTATTATTTTTATCTTTTTATGGCTTTAAAAAAAAAAGATTCATAGTGAAATAAACATTTATTTTTATAACTCTAACATATTCTTAAATTGATTGAAAATATGATGCACAACAGAGGTATGAGATTGATAAACATTAAATTACACAAATTTGAATTGAATTAAACTTTAATTCGATGGCATTTACTTTTCTCGACAAAATCATTTTATTTTGAATTATTCAATTCAAAGAGATTTGATAAATTCCTGAACAATTTTTAAAGGCTTTTGCTCTCATCACCAAAATCAATTTTTAAAGGCTTTTGCTCTCATCACCAAAATCATTCACAAATGTTAACGCTCAAACAACCATTTCGAACTTCCCTTCACAATCAATCTTACTACTCGTTAAAACGTCTTTCAAATATGATGTTCCTAATTTCTTATTTTCTTATCTATTCTAATTAGTAGCATGTGTTTGAAACACACAATTTAGATAATCTCACGGAAATAGTGGAATTCAACAAAAAAAAATAAAAAAATTAGAGCACTTTCAGGTCCATCCACATGATTGACCAACCTCCTTTTATGCATGACACAATCCAGAAAAATAAGTATACATTACCTAAAAATAAGTACAATCCAGAAATCTAAAAATAATTTTATAGAAATGAACGGAGCCTGCAACTGATTTTACCTACTTCACTCTCAACAAATTAAATTTTACACAAGATGATAAGAATCCATAAACAATAGAGTTTCATGCATTTTCGCCAAATAAATTTGAGAAATAAATAAAAACTCTGATTTATTCATGGATAAATTGCTAGGAGGGTGATACTTGAGAGTCTTTTCGTCTATCTATTCTTTTGAGAGTCTTTCCATCTTTTTACTATTGTTTTACTATTGTAGCTAAAATAGATGTCTAACCAGGTATAAAAATAAAATTTATATTAACATGCAAAAATACACTCGATTATATTCATAGCAAATGATCGAAAGACACCCTATCTACGATTTATAACTATAAATATCTCAGCATATCTAGCAAACGAACAATGAACTCTTATCATGCTAAGCCTATCAAGAAAATGACCTAAACGTCCAACGATTCAGAATTTGTTCAGTAAATGAGCTCTTTACCATGCCATAATTTTTTCAGTCTTTTGCAATCCGATATATATGGGGTATAATGCTAGCAACTTACTGCTGACGTGATATTCAAACTTTATCACAAAATAGCCCCTACATTGAATTGCAAAATAAATAAATATGTGGTGCATAATAATACTATAAAAATAAAAAAATTGAGATTATATTGCCAAGAAAATGTAAAAAATTCAGCTAGCTTCACAGAGGCCAGTGGCGGGATCACAAAATCCATCCCTGTCAAGGAGTTTGGGTGGAGGAGCACTTAGGAGGGGCGAAGATGGGGAACCATACGCGTTTCTTCGGCTATTTCCACATCCCAGGCTCATTCTGGTACTTACTCCTGTAACTGGATTTGTACCACTTGCATACTTGCACAGAGCCTGTATATACAACAAACACATTTGAATTTCTTTTTAACTAATTCATTAATTTTAAGCGTTCACGTGAAAGTATGGAAACGATTCCAATTATAACACATTGCCAATAGAATAGAGGTGAAATAAGTTGGAAGAAAAACCTGTTTCTGAGAAAGGTCTATTACTGCATCACTAAAATCAGCACCTTCAATTATAGCACCACCAAGATCACTGCGTGTCAACACAGTTCTAACTAGCACAGCATTCGTTAGATTAGCTTCATTCAGAACCTGCAAAAGATTGTACAAAAATTTGAAGTAATTCCTTTTTCTATCGTATAAGAGGTCACAGGATTTTATTAGCTTACCATGCGATCCATGAGAGTGTCACTGAAATCCGCACCTGTGAAACAACACAGATTATAATTTGGTAAAACATAAATAATGTCGCGTGTGTAAACTACAGAGATTGAGCTGATTTGATTAGTTATATAGCCAGTTGGATTTCATGTTACACTTACACCTCCTAGATGAATATGTAAGAAGTGTAATTAATCTCTGTTATCATCTTTACTTTGCTCTTTTATTTCTTGTCTTACGTGTATTCATAAAAAAATGCCATTGTATAATAAGAAATACTGAGATCATTATCTTATATACTGAGATCATAAACAGGATTATTGTGTAATCTTATTTCTTACTTTGTCTACCATCTATTCCTTCACCTTTTTCGTCTCACCTTCCCACTTAAACAGGATTAATACTAAAATAATTATCTTTTTGAATTAACATCAGTAGTGTGCTTTTCTCTTTATATAATCTGGTGGAGATCATAAACCTAAGTGGTCTCAAGAACTCGAGAGTATTTTTAGGCTAATTTTAGAATCAAACACTAAATAATTGGGAATCTAAGGCCGCAGTTTGAAAAAACTGTTTATTTCACAAAAATTTACAAAGTTAGACCTACATGTGCAGCTGTCATTACTTTCTTCAAGATCAGACGAATTATGTATAATTAGTTGTTTTATAGCAACCTTTGCTCCCCTTATATTTTGAGTACATCATTAGAAATATATGTAAAGACACTCTCTTGTGAGACCGATCAAGACACTCTCTTGTGAGACCTAAAGTCACAAAGAAAAAATCAAACGGAGTTAGTGGTATGTGTGTAAAATACATTTTATTTAAATCCATCACACAGCCCATTGACATTACACCGACTCAAACTATTTGTGATATATGTGCAATCATAGTGTGATAGTGAGAGGAGAGAATGAATGGAAATGTACCAGTGAAATTGGCTTTGTATGCAACAGCCTTCTCAAGATATGCGCCATTGAAACTAGAACCACTGAAATCTGATTCCCTCATATCAGCAGACGTGAAATTGGCTCTTCTGTATCATCCATTTCAAGCTAATATGAATACATGTCTGCATATAACCCAAACTTGCCTTATTTTATTCAACTATTTTAATCCAAAACACCTATCTATAGTAAATTTATTTTTAAGGACGACTCATCATCTCTTATAAGTCAAGAAAGATACTCCCTCCGTCCAAAGTTAATAAGCATGATTCCTTTGACACGCGTTTTAAGGAATATTGATTGTTTATGTATAAAGTGGATGTGTAATTTAAAAAGTGAAGGGTGTATTAGTGTATTGGAAGAATAAATATTTCCATTTATGGAAGTGTGCATATTATGTTTGGACGGACCGAAAAGGAAATTAGACTTATTAAGATTGGACGGAGGGAGTATATCTTTTGATGCAATCTAGATCACCTATTCCACTTTGATGTTTCAACTAGTGTTTCATTACCTATAATACATGGCACGTGATATTAATGATGATTTGTGATGTCATTTATTACACGTGTCATGAATTAAAAACAGTAAACACGAGATGACACCAAAGTGGAATAGGTGACCCGTTCTGCTTTTGATGAACTATTACTACAACTATAAAAGGATACTCTAGTCGGTTCTCTCTGCCCAATAACTGATAATTTTCTCTCCAACACTAAAGAAGGGGATACAAACTGATTGTGCATTAACTTGCCTAACACAAGAATTTCTAACAAATGCGGCATTTAATTGAACTCTACACACATCATATAACTTAAAAGGCAATGGTCTCTTGAGAAACGGTTTGAACCAGGTTAGGGGTCTGGCTGTTAAAACTCACAAAATTACTCTATATACACCCACTTTATAGATGTGGTTGATTGTATAAGTGGATATATAAAACAATTCAGTGGGTGTTAATAGTCGCGCCCCCAAGTTAGTCGGCAAGATTAATAGATTTTGATCTGTCTCACAACCAGCCTAACACGAGAATACCTGAATCTTTTCCTAAATGGGATTGTTATTCTCTTATTTTCATGCAAAGTCCATACACTTTACAACATAATTCATAGGATATCACAATGCACACATTCAAATCTATCCTCACAATGAGTCAACAAGCCTATCCTTAATTACAAAGGAAGAAATTACCTGAAATTCTCATTAACATGAACTGCCTTCCTGCAAAAGATCAAACCACAATAGACTCAACAAATCTACCAACAATCAACTACAACAAAAAAGAGATAAAAAACAGTAGAATCTAACTTGAGGTCAGCAGAACCAAATTGAGCAGCTGATCCAATTCCGAATTCACCTCGGGTGTCTGCTTCAAATTTATTCAGCTCAGCCATGGCAGATATGTTAGCAGTGCTCCAAGCAATTACAGCTGCTGCTAATGAAGTCGAAACAACCTTTCTCCACTGCTTCGGCCCTAAATTCAGGACGAATAAAATTACAAACTAATTGAGGCGAATACTTATAAATTAAAGATCTAGATAAAACATAAGTGCGAATTTACAAAATTCCGAAGGGGGGCGATCACTATTTTACAATCAAGATAACACAAATCCATCATATATACAGTGCAATAATACTACAGGCACAGTGATTTTCTTCTATAATGTTGATGGAATTTGAAATTAGAATGAGTAAATTGAAGGGAATAGAGAGGAACCTGTGGCGTTCTGAGTTTGAAATTGGCAAGTAACGGAAAAGGGTTTTGAGGGCAATTGGCCATTAATGGGGTTGAGGCGTAACAGGGAGATTGAAGTTAAAGCCATTTTTGAAGAAAACGGTTGCTTGGAAATGAAAATGGAGCAGCTGAGCTGATATGTTTTGATGAAGTTGAATTGAGAGCCACATCTTTACGAGGAGTACGTGTTTGCTAATTAATGATTTGGTTCTATTTATTCAAATTGTATTGTAAAACAACTTAAAAGTATAACTCCATATGTAAAATAGATAAACAAGATATAGAGATAACATAGAAATACTTTATTTCACCTTCAAGTTTTTACTACAACATTTGCACCCCTATTTATAAGTCTCAATACAAGCTTGAGAAGATGAAATGAAAGGTCCACTATTAATGTAAATACTTGAACAATCTATGAATATCAAAGGGCACATGGTGGATATTATGAAGGAAATAAATGGACATTCATATAATATAAATATTATTCATAACACTCCCCCTTGAATGTCCATTAGATACGATCACACCTTATTAAACCTTACTAGGTAAAAATGAGAAGAAATGTGTGTTAACTCCCCCTGATGATTACATCACTTCACATCCTTAAGACGTCGCATTCCAATTTTGTATCTCAATTTCTCAAACGTTGAAGTAGGTAAATACTTGGTAAATAAACCAGCCAAGTTATCACATGAACGAATTTGTTGCATACTAACGTCATCCTTTTGCTGAAGATCGTGGGTAAAGGAGAATTTAGGATCAATATATTTTATCCTATCACCTTTGATAAATCTCTCCGTTAGTTGGGCAACACATGCAACATTGTCTTCATATATCATAGTACATTGAATTATTTTTCACTGAGTTTAATCCACATTGTCCACAAATATGTTGTGTGACGGTACGCAACCAAACACATTCACGACTTGCCTCGTGAATTGCTAGGATCTCTGCATGGTTAGATAAAGTAGCAACTAAAGTTTGTTTAATAGAACGCCATGAAATAGTTGTACTTCCATATGTGAACAAATAACCTGTTTGCGATCGGGCTTTGTGCGGATCTTATAAGTAAACTGCATCTGCATAACCAACTAAACAAGGTTCTGATGAGATTAAAAAATATAAATCCATATTCATTATCCCTCTAAGGTATCGAAAAATATGTTTAACCTCATTCCAATGCCTACGAGTTGGAGAAGAATTATATATTTCTAATAAATTAATAACAAATGATATATTAGGCCTAATGTTGCTAGCAAGATACATTGGTGCACCTATTGCACTCAAATATGTTACTTCTTGACTAAACAGTTCTTCCATTTCTTCGCGAGGTCGAAATGGATCTTTCGCTATATTTAGTGAACGCACAACCATAGGTGTGCTTAAAGGTTGTGTTTAATCCATATAAAATCGTTTCAACACTTTCATAACATAAGTGGATAGGGTATATATGATCATTGTTATACCCCTCCTTAATCAAGAATGAATCAAACAATTGCACCACATGCGACCAAATTGCTTTAATCCATATAAGGTTTTGCTCAACTTGACTGAATACATGTTTTGAGAATTCTCGTTTTTCATTATCGGTACCTTTAATCCCTCGGGGATTGCCATAAAAATATTTTTCTCTAATGAGCCGTATAAATATGTTGTAACGACATCTAATAGACGCATTTCAAAAAAAAAATTATTGCACTGCCAGACTTACTAAATAACGAAAAGTTATTGCATCCACCACAGGAGAATAAGTATCCTCATAATTAACACCTGGCCTTTGGGTAAAACCTTGTGCGACAAGCCGTGCTTTATACCTCACGATTTCATTTTTCTCATTTCTTTTTCGCACAATTACTCATTTATGCCCCACGATTTTTATACCATTAGGTGTACGGACAAAAGGTCTGAAACTTTTGTTTAATAAGAGATTGAAATTCTGCATTTATTGCGTCTTTCCACATTGGCCAATCATCTCGTTTTCTACATTCATCAATAGATGTAGGTTCATGATCCTCATCATCTTCCATTATATTAAGCGCTACATTATATGCAAAGATATTGTCGACGTCGATTTCATTTCGGTTCCATCTTTCTCCTGTTCTGACATAATTTGTCGATATTTCATCATTTTTGGGCGCCTGAAATATAATTTTCTGGGACTTTAAGCAGTATGTCAGATTTTTCAACAGGATTGTTCACATTATGACCATCCTCAATGTTTGCTCCTTTTATTTTTCGAGAATTTTTATCTTTGGAACCAAGAGGTCTACCAAGCTTCAGGCGTGTCGTAGACTCATTTGCCATGGAAGATGGTCCTTAAAGGACATCAATTCTATTAGGAGCATTAGCAGCTGAAATATAAGATTTTGTAACTTTTTTAAGGTCAGTAAATGCGTCTGGCAGTTGATTCACAATCTTTTGCAAATGAATTATCTTTTCAATTTCAAGTTCACACTACTTTGTACGAGGATCCATGCAATTCAATGATAATTCATTTCAATAAATATTCCTTTCCAGCTGCTTACTTTTTCCCCCCAATGTTGGGAAAGTTGTCTTCATCAAAATGACAATTACCAAACATTTTCGTGAATAGATCTCCGGTCAATGGTTCTAAGTATTTAATAATAGACGGAGATTCATACCCAACATATACCCCCATTCTCCTTTGGGGACCCATCTTTGTGCGTTGTGGTGGAGCAATCGGTACATATACAACACATCCAAAAGTTCTTAGATGGGATATATTTGGTTCCTTACCTTAAACCATTTGTACGGGGAAAATGCTATAATAACTTGTTGGCATGATGCGCACAAGTGCTGTCGTAGGCAATATAACATGATCCCAAGCTGAAATAGAGAGTTTATATTTTATCAATATTGGTCGGACAATCAATTGAATACGCTTTATAAGTGATTCAACAAAAAATGTTCTATATGTATGGACATGAGCAACCAGATGCTCAATATGTATTTCAATTGATATACAATAAACATTGAAAGCTTTGAGATGAAAATTCACCAACATTTTCAAGGCAAATTGTCTTAGACTCTTAATTGCATTATCATGAAATTATACTCGCAATCGTATTATTTTGTCCCAATAACTTTGCAAAAAAAACAAATTGTGAGATGACAATAAGCATACATGTGACCACTTAGTCGATGCATCAATCAAAATCATAAAATATCTAAATGGCCCACTCAGCGGATGTATGTGTCCGCATATATCCCCTTGAATTCGTTATAAGAACATAAAATTTTCATGCTCAAATTTAGTTGGTGATGGCTTTATAATTAATTTTCCTTGTGAACAAGCAGCACATGAAAATTCATTGTGTTGTAGCATTTTTCGATTTTTCAATGGATGCCCACATGAATTTTCTACAATTTTTCGCATCATTATGGAACCGGGATGGTCCAACCGGTCATGCCAAACATTAATTTCGGTAGTAACCTTTTGGTTTACTACGACATAAATTTCAATTGTTCTTATCCTCGTGCAATAAAAATCCGAGGACAAAGCGGGTAACTTTTCCAACATACATTTCTTTTCCGCATCAATTGTAGTAATATTAAGGTACTCAATATTGCCTTCATTCGTAGTCTCAAGATGATATCCATTCAAACGAATATCTTTAAAACTCAATAAATTTCTTTGAGACTTTCCAGAGGATAAGGCATCATTGATAATGAATTTTGTCACTCCGGATAATAGAATATTGGCTCTTCCAAAGCCTTCAATTATTTTTGTATAACCAGATATTGTATTTACATTAGTTCCCTCCATTTTAAATGTGAGAATAATTTCGTCTTGTTGAATATAGTGTGCGCAGTAACACTATCCACGAGACATAGATCTTCATCTTCTTCCTTAAATGTTGATGTTGTCATACCATTTTTCATTTCTTTTATTAAAAAAAAATATAAAAGTAATATATTTACAATCTAATTATTTTTATTTTATGAAAATGCAATAGTCATTTATATTATAAAGAAGAGAAATATTAAGATATTGCATAATATAAGAAAACAAACATTAATAATAGATTATCGAAGAAAATTGTGATTGAGTATTATAACACTCTAATTACCACCTTTAGAGCGGGTAAGATCATCAACAACATCAAATTGTGTTATGTCAATCATTTCATTATCAAATTCACTATTCACATAATTTGTTTCAACTATTTTCTCTTTTTCTTTAATGTTCAAAAATTTACTTTCCCTTTTGTAGACCTTTAAAATTCAGATGAGTATTATAATCATTTTGTAATATGTCTCGGTCAAAACCACGTCCTCGTTCGAGGCCTGATTTTTCATCAAAAAATCATTAATTTTATCAACCACCAAGAGATATGAAATTAGTTCGGAATATTTAGTAAAACCCTTCTCACGATATTGTTGTTGCAAAATATATCACATTAGAATCATGAAATGTGGAGAATGACTTTTCAAGCATACCATCATCACTAATATTTTTTCCACATAATTCAATTGAGAAATGATTATGAACATAATTGAATTGTACTCACTCACGGATTTATAATCATATATTTCTTTAAGATTTATCCACAATTAAAGTGGATCTTTCACCGTGAGCTATTCAACTTTCAATCCTTCATCAAGATAGTGGCAAAGGAAAATCATGGCTTCGGGCCATTGGTCATATTTTTTATTATATGTTTGATTTGCCACTTTTATGGAATCCCCAAGACCCATGGCATCCAAATGAATTTCAACATCAAGAATTCATTATAATTTTTTTTTTCAATAATATCAAGAGCCACAAATTTAAATTTTGTCAAGTTTGACATGTTGGAAACTATCAAATAAACAAGATATTGATTAATTATAAAATAACATAATCATCAAAATAGTAATGAAATAAGAGATGACAAATAAATATTGTAAGATAATATATTCTAAACATTTCAATACATACCTCCGTACGTACAATACCTGGAATGTATCATTATCTGAATTTCGCCGGTAGAAATATTTTACGAGCTTCGTGCTGATAACGTGTTGTAAAACAACTTAAAAGTATAACTCCATATGTAAAATAAGTAAACAAGATATAGAGATAACATAGAAATACTTTATTCCACCTTCAAGTGTTTACTACAACATTTGCACCCCTATTTATAAGTCTCAATACAAGCTTGAGAAGATGAAATGAAAGGTCCACTATTAATGTAAATACATGAACAATCTATGAATATCAAAGGGCACATGGTGGATATTATGAAGGAAATAAATGGACATTCATATAATATAAATATTATTCATAACAAATTGCTTCTTTTTTTTACATTATTTTCATTATTTTTTAGTTGTTGAATTTAATTATATGTATTCTCTAAAAAAAAATAACACTATTCATACTACTCCTTCAGTCCTTCAATTTCACAATAATTTACTTCAGTCCTTCAATTTCACAATAATTTACAAATTTTGCTTTCCAAGACGTTATGCAATAACTTTCACAATTTTAAAATAAAAAGTTTTTTATAAACTTCATCCTAACAATATTCTTAATTTTACAGAATGTCATTATTTTTTACTCACACACATACACACAAGTCAACTTATACATAATAATTTACAAAATTATTCCTCAAAACTCTACTTATCATTACACTTTTTTTTAATATGTGTGTCCATTTACCTATGAAATGGGATAAAGGAATATTTTATTTATAATTAAACTCCATAATATCTCATTATACCTCCCATATATGTACATTATAAATTAATTTAATCAATATTCATTAAAATTCAAAGAAAATAACATATTTTGCTTGATGATCCTGATTAAAACTATTCGCAAAACGTATTAGAAAATAGGGATAAAAGCCAATTTAGTCTCATAACTTGTTACATTTTTTAAAATGGTCCCGAAAATTCAAATGTACAGATTTGGTCCCAAAATTTTGCGATTTATTTTATTTTCATCTCAAATTCGCTGGAAATTATGAAACGGCGTCGTTTTATGTCATGTGTCAGTCACGTGTGCACCAATTCTGACGAAAAGACGACGTTACATAAAATTCAGATTCCGCCGAAGGAAGGTGTGTGGGGAAGGAAGAAAAAATACAGAAAAATAAAAAACAAAAAAAAATGTAGAAATGAAGGGAAGGAAAAAGAGAAGGGAGAGGGAGAGAGCGTCAAGCTAGCTAATGGTTGGGGTGGGGAGTGAGATTAGTTTTAGAATTTTTATTTTTTATTTTATTTTTGAAAGAGATAAATTAGAGTTTGTGAAGATGTGTTTAGTAAATAAATTTTATAGAAAAAATAATAATAATTTGAACAATTAACGAAAAGTGCATTTAAATTCTCTTAATTAGAGGGGAGTGCATCAATCCGAGGAGTGCGGTTAATAAAGACCAAGGTGCATATAGCCGTATCCTTTAGAGCATCTCCAATGAGGGTGAGAAATTCTAGGTGGATTTCTACCTCTCACTCAAAATAAGGGTAGGACACATTGTGGAGGTGGTGATGTGGAGGAAAGAGAGTAAATGGGGTAGGAATACTTCTACCCAAGTAGAAGTAAAAAATTAGGAAAAAATAGAGTGTGATAGAGGGAGAGTGTACAACACATGAGAAAAAAATAGAATAAATTTGGAGAGTGTAAGTCACTTGCGAGAGTGGGCTTTAATGTGGTCCCAAATATTTTTTATTTGTACTGTTTCATTTTATGGTAGAATGCATTGGAGGAGGTAGAAGTTTTTTTTAAATAGAAGTAAGAAACTTTTGAGGCGGAACCGACACCCATGTAGCAAACTTAAAATCCAAAAAATGCTCTTACACGGCCATAGCTCTCTTTAATTGATGAACAAATGGGCCTCAATTGGGATTGTAATTTCTAATCTCAATTAATAAAAGGGTTGGGGTATATACCCCTCCAGCTTTGTTAGATACCCTCCCCGATACATATACTCCCCTTAAAGTATATCTGAATTCTGAGATAGATGCATTTCCCCTAAATTGTCTATTATACTCCTTATCTTAAAAATTGGTATGATAAATGCACACCTCCATAAAAACTCTAATTTCCTCATTTCTTCTCCCAACCCTCCTCATTTCTTCTCACCTTCCCCCCTCATTTCTCCCATCGACGTCCAAGCCACCGCCTCCAGCGTCGCCCGCCTCCCTTTCTTTTCTTTTTTTCCTTTTCATTTCTGCAACTAGGCGCAGCGCCATCGCCGCCTCCTCCTCCACCGACCCAAACCGTTGTATCCACCTTCTCCTCCGACTCCTCCCTCTTTCCTTTCTCCCTCCGTCGCCGTCCTGAAACAAGTACGTTTTTTTTTTTTTTTTCATTTCTACAAGCTGCGCCGCCGCCGCCTCCTCCCCACCGCCCTCTTGTCTCCCCGACGGCCTTCCCCACCGTAAGCCTCCAGTAATTTTTTTCCCTTTTTTTTTTCCTTTTCTTTCTTTCTCTGCAACTTTCTTTCTGTTTTTTTTCTTTTTTTTAATAATTTTGGACAAGAAATATCGACCAAAAAAATTATGGTCGACAGCAATTTGTCGACCATAATTTTTTTGTTGACATTTCTTGTCCAAAATTAATTTTTTTAAATTTTATCGATACAATGTTGTCGACGAGGGTGTTTTTTGTCGACTATAATTAGTCGACGATATATTCTACGGTCGACCAACGACACTGGTTGATCGAAAAAAACTATTTTTTTTTTTAGTTTTCTGAATATATTTTGGATGGATGACGTCGGAGGTTGTGGCGGCAGTGGAAGTGGAGGCTGTCGGCGGCCGCTGTAAAATTAGGGTTAGAGTTTTGTATAAAATTAGGTTTAGTGTTTTAAGTAAGAAGGTGTATGCATCTATAACATTTTACAAATTTTACTAAAAGGGCAAATATGGTATTTTACATACATATTTAATTAATAAAATGGAGAGGGGAGTGTATCTAACAAAGTTGGAGGGTATATACCTCAACCCTTAATAAAAAGCAGGGCTCAAATGCAATAATTTTCTTTTTTTTCTCGTCTTTGTATATTCTTGTCTCACTTTATTAAGTTACTTTAATAAAAGTTTTCATTTTTAAAAAAAGTTAATAGCAAAACATATATATTTCTCATTTCAAGTTGCAATTAGTCAATTTAGTATAAATAATGCAATGAAATTTTAAAAAAATTAAATAAAATAAAAACTATAATTTCAAACAATTTTCACACTAATCAATTACAAACATTTAATGTGCATGTACCAAACATTGAATGCACCTGCACCAAACTCAACATTGGTTCGCAGATCTGATATTAGTGCGCCGTCCGAGGAATGACTACAACGAATGAAATTTCTCCATATTTTCCTTTTTGTCTTCGATACACATGTAAGGTCAAGATCTCAACTCTAAAATAAGAATTGTGATCAGTCTAGATAGTCAAACATTGTATCCACAATAAATAGTACACATAACCCTAGAATCAAGGGTCAGGTAGTAAATGCCTAAACACATTCTTATCATCTATACCATCAAAGCTCCAAAGAGCATTCAAGTGGGGAGTTCACCAACTCCTCCAAGTCTTGTTTTTTTGTACATATGTAGATATTTACTACTTGTTTGTTTGATAGTTGGTTAGTTAGGAATTAAACTCCAACTATGTATTAAATACATAATCGGTCCCGACAAACCTGCAATCATCAATATCAAATCAATGTGCATTAGTGAATGAAGTAATTTCTCCGGGCACCAGTTTTAGTGAATATTGATTAGTTTATATATATATAGTACATAGATTGAGGGAATGGAGTTTAAGGTAATATAATTTGAATAATATTATTTTTAAGAAAATGAGAATAATGAAATTAAATAGTAAAAAAAAAGAATAATAAAATTGGATTAATTGAAAATCATTATAAGAGCGATTGTAGATGCAATTTACACGGGGGAATAAATCAATGTGCATGTCCAACCAACCATCCACATGATGGACAGCTACAGCTTGGGTTTAATTAATTTAATTCATGCCACTGCTACTGCTACTCTACTACCTGTAAACTATGCAAAATATCATGTGCTCATGATTTAATCCTTGTCATACTTGATCAACTACACAGGACATACAGCGTACGTTCCACCCCTACTAATTGTAGATTTACATGTCGTGGACATACACGCGTATATATAGTAATGATGTAGAACCCGATGATGAGTTTCTTATGAAACCAATCACATACATAAATCACTTATACACTTTAGCATGTACAAGTATTTTACACATGTAGTTAATTTCATAAGAAACTCACTTTCTGATTCTATATTAAAACTTCTCGTTTTCATTATCATTCCTATTGAAGAACCAAGTGGACGGGCATATAACTTTAGGAAAATGTTTATAATTGAATTGCATTTTTAAATGATATTATCAAAATTAATTGTTCTCGCTTAACAATATTAGTCATTTTCATTGAACAATACTAGTTTTGCATGCACTATACAACTAATGCATCCAAGTATTTGGTTCATATTTTTATTCTCCCTCCGTCCCGGTGAAAGCTACTCATGAGCTTCAGGCACAGAGGTTAAGAAATATAATAGAATAAAAGTAGATGTATTAGAAGTGATGTGGTTGAGAGAGAATAATATAATAAAATGTGAGAAGGAGTAGTTTGCCAAAAAAAGAATCGGTAGCTTTCATTGGGACGGACGAAAAAGAAAAGTTGGGTAGATTTCACTTGAACGAAGGGAGTACAACACATCATGATGCCATGTTATAATTCATACTTACATTCTCTTATACAAGTTCAAGTCTATTAATAAACAAATAAATGCATGGCAACTGCTGGTAAAGCTACTACGAACAAGTTAAAGGTGTAATAAAATTTGGGGAATCGTCAACATTACATTACATTAATTGTTAAATAAAAAGTGATAAAAGAATGATAATGAATAATCCAGATAACTTAAACAACAACCCCAGCCCTCAAGAAGCATAATACTAAAAAATAGAGGTTAAAAATAGCTAAAGATTCATATCAACAATTTACTCGAATTACAACATTAAATCTCACAACAACAATCAATCCTCAAAACCAAACCCAGGCTCCCGCAGGCGACGATACCGATGAAAATCATCAAGCAAACATCGAAAACAATGCAGATATCATCACCATGAAGAACCCGAACAACAATTCCCCCCTGCTTCCCTTCACTGATGTTGCGAAAGATATGTCCTGAGGCCTAAAAATTGGATAAGGGAATAAAATAGTTAGTTAAATAAGACGAGAACCTTATATAAACCATGTGCACAATGCAATTCATGTGATAGTTGTGTACAGTTGCACCATACAACTGGTGTATAGAATGGTTGAGGGACGTACTTCTGACGTTTGCTTAGTGCTCCACAGAAGAGAGCATTATCGGGCATTGGAAACTCGGTTTTGTTGTTGGGCTCGGGATTGATGACACGAACGTACGTTTCTTGGCCTAGATACCACGAGTCAAGATTTTCAGTTCTCAGGTTCCAAACGCCAACGTTGTCCAGGGAGATTAGAATTGCTGTCCATGCTCCGGGATAAACCTAAACAAGATAACAACACGATGATGATGCAACTTCAAAGGCATTCTTCATAAGATGTTGGTCTCCAATTCTTGTATCTTATGGCAATGTTTTGCAAGCTTTTTAACAATTCAGAAACTCTTTTTTTCGAAAGATTGAAGCATCTAAGTTCAGATGATGTACCTGGGCTGTAGATCGAGCAATTCCATCCCACTTATTGTACGTCCCCCTGCTATTCTCTGTCCACTCACCATAATCCATACTGCATTTCAAATAGCCCGTTATAAAGATCAAGTCAACGTTGTCAATCATATCTCATTTAAATACTATATATGCCAGCCAGAGTAAAAGATTAAGAAGGTATATATACGTACCCCACTACAAAGAAGGCATAGCCACTCATGTGATACGTTTGAACCTTGGTCTCGTTGTTCTGTAATATCACTTCCATAAATCCTCTATAAGTCCCATTAATCACGGATGTTTCCATCTTAGGTGGGCCCGTGATAGGCCTAGTCGGAAAGTCAAGCTTGTACACTCCCTTCACATTAAATTTGTCAGCAAGTCTGATTGGTGTTGAAGGATTGACAAAGGAAATCCCACTAAGTGTAGCTCGTCTTTTCCCGTTTATCGTCACAGGTGGCTTGTTTTTTAGAACGTATACCTCGGTCACATTGATCGAACCATATCTAAACGAACCTTGAGGATTTGGGCGGGCCCCACTAGCAGTCACATTCCACCTACAAACAAGAGATTGCATGCATTTCTTGAGAACAACATGAACAAAATCTATAAGTCCCATTAACCACATGAAAAAAATTGCAATCCCATCATTTTTAATCATGTAGAAAATCTATTTCAGCCATTTCCATCATTTTTAAGTCTGTACTGCCATTATTTTTCAATTTTTTTGTTGACTTCGTTAAGTATATAATGGTCCAAAACAATATTCAAACTCTATGACACAAGAGAACTTTTTTTTCTATAACTAGTTCTGAGATATAATTCATCAAAGAACAACTTTTCTTCAATATTAAGGGACGAACGCAGAAAAATATGATCATACGGACCTGATAGATCGAGCTTGATTCATCGAGAAGGTCTTATCAAACTGATCTTGCGGAGGATCGGGAAGAGGACCAGATGCTTTTCCTTTTGAATTCGTATAGTGCAAGATTGCAACACCGGTGACTCTTTGCCATGTGGTTTCATTAACAAATCTTGCACTTGCAACCATGTAGTAATCGCTGCTTGCATTTTGATCCATAGTCACCAAAAACGAGTATGTTTGTCCAACGTGTATATCTAAGTTAGTATAGTTCTGTTGTACGGTATATGAACCCTCGGTTTCTGCTAACAGCAAATTATGGCCTTGAATCCTGAAGTTCAAACTAGTTGAAATTCCAACATTGCTGACACGAATACGGTACGTGTGGCCTGTGGAGCATCAAAGCAATTGCTATTTAAAGGGGTAGAATAGGAAACATGACTGCTATAATTTTGAAATGACAACTGAAAGTTGAAGGTCTTGTTTTTTTTTCACCTCATTTTCACTAAAAGCGCTAATTTCTACTTTTCAAATTTCGTTGAAAAACAACAGTCAAAACAGAAAATGAAACCAAACAATCCCAAATTCTAAAAGTGCATATTGCTATAAGCTTTTAACCAATCTTCTGTGATAACTTTTCTTCTTTGATGAAAAGGAAAAGGATGATTAGTAACACACTGAGAATCAGAACATGCAATCATAAACTTTAAAGCATAAGCACAAAGAAAAGAGAAAATGCATATAATGATTAACACAGAGCCCCATAACAGTACACTTTCACATGATTGTGGCACACCATTGGAGACTTTGTAGTAAAGCATATGGAGGCTTAATCCTGCTCATCAACTATTTATAAAAGTTGTACTTGTTCTTTTCATTATCGTAACAAACTCCTTTCATAAGATGGAAAAACTTAATGTACATATTTATTTAGTAGATGAAGGCCTTAAAAGCTAACCTAACATTAGAACTTTATTAAAATTAAATGCAACGGAAATCTAAGCCAAAGCAACATTGCATTGCTCAATACAGTACTACACAATCACAGGTTTTAAGCACCAAACTGACAATGCACATGAAATCTTGGATATGAATAAACGTAACAACATGTCACACTGATAACTACACTTCTAGTCACTTACCGGGTTGGACTGTGATGGTTTCGTAGTCAATGCCGTCAGGGACAAGAGTGTCATTATACCTATACGGCCCTTTTCCATTAATCAGAACTCCATCAGGCATCCCAAGTTCTTTCCCAGCATCAAGTGTTTTCCTCAGAGCCTAAACACAAACAACCATGATTAAAAAGCCTGAAAATCGAACTACCTAAACTTCATAATTCCATTCATCAGAACCCACATACCGTGTGATTTCGGGTGTACCAATCTCCAATTGCAATGGTGATATCTCCATCAGGCATTGCAAAAGGGATAGCAATAATTGCTCTATTATTAATAACAAAGCTACCAAAACCTCCTGATGCCCTCTGCAAATTGAGTGAGGGGAAGTAAAAGAAACTCCCAATCTGATCCTTAACCTGAAATTGATAAGTCCAATTCCACTTTGGAGGAATGGGGCAATTTGTTCCAAGAAGTCCATCTTGCCAAGAGCTCCTTCTCTGCTGTATCCCATTCCTAATTCACTCAAAGCATCCACAATTATCAGCATTTGATAAAAGACAAGTTTTTGCACTATTATTTGAATCAAGAATCACTGTAACAAACATACCAATGGAGTAAGAGGTGTTCATCTAGTTTATTCCTCACATTAACAACAACATTGTAGTTAGTGGTCACATTGATAGTAGGACCCGGAAATTTCCCATTAATAGCAATAACCTGCAGTACAGAGCATATACTTAGATCTAATTTTCGAATAAAATTCAAATCTTTGGGCTACATTTGCAGATCTGAAGGTCAAAGTTGAAACTTTTGGAAATCTAAAGCGAACCCATTAGTAAAAAGTAAATCTTGAAGAGGCCCATAAGACAAAAACAAGAAAAAGAGGAGATTTTTGACTTCACCTGTTGAGGAACACCAAGAGGAGAAGCAGTAATGTAAGAGACTACAAAGTTAAAAGTAGCCCAAGGATCATCAGCAATGGAGAAGCCCAGAAGCAAGAAAATGTGGACAACCAAGATTGAGAAAAGGCTGAAACGAGCCATGTGTAGTTGAGCACAAGATTTGTGTTTGAAATTGCAGAAAGAGTCGAAGCTAAAGACCAAACTTTTGTCTTGCTTTTTTGCTGTGTTTACATTATCGGTTGAAGGGTGTGAGAGAGAGAAAGAGTGTGAAAAAAGGGCAGAACAGGGCAGAGAGAAACGGCTCTGTATCTACGGGCTTAATTTTGTGGGGTTGGGAGGGACTTTATGTAGGCTTTTGTCGGTTTGAAGTTGAATTTAGCTTGCAAGAAAACACAGTTCAAACCTTTACACCCAAAAATGAATAAAATAAAAAAGGAGAGAGAGAAAGAGAGGGGAAGAAAGGGAGTTCAAATTATAGAAAATCCAGTCTGTGGAGCGTGTGCCTGAGTGTGTGTGTGAGAGAGAGAGAGAGTGTGTGTGGGGTGTTTTTGACAGCCAATGGCCAGTTCATAAGGTAACATATAAAATTACACCTCATCTCACGCGTATTGCAATTGCAAATACTATGGTTGCAAAAAAATAAATGAAGTCTCTAATTTTATACTCTTCCTTCTTTTAATAACATTCCCACTTTCTTTTTTAGTTTATTTACTTTGAGAGACAAAATACAAGACCCTATTACATGAGACAAAAATTCTCAACATTACAATTAGGGACAAATTACTACTTAAAAAATAGATTATACCCTTTATATCTGTTGATGTTGATATAAGTGTTCTGTTTAATGATCCAACACTAACAGTCGAGTGTTGTGTTAAATGTTCCCAACACTTATTCAACCTCAGAATTTGCCCTTCCTTTTCTCACTAACTCCGATCTTACGCTTGTTGTCTAATGATGTCCCCAGAGCAGTTAGAAGACATGGGCAACACCAAGTCATGTCATTGTGTGAGAGTGAGAAGTTATTGGACATGATATAACAAGTCCCTACATTCAAGGAGTGGTGGAGAGAAGTTTCTTAACCGATTGATCTCACGGCTGTGATGATCATAGGAGTTGAAGGTAGTTCGTCCATGAAGCCTATAAATACAGTACTCGCCTCAACACAGGACACACAAGAAGAAAAGTTGAAATCGATCACTACACTATTGAACGCTCTATACGCTTCTAGTTAGGAAAAATATTGTTTCTTCCTGTGGTTCTTCACATTATTGTAAACTCAAATAATAATGTGTTTGAACATAGTCTTATTTACTAGGTTGTGTGCATATATCTATGAGGGAGATAGTTTCATAGAATCTAGTAAATCATTTACACTTTCGTAGTGTTATTATACACCTCTAAGAGGTTGTAATCGTTTCACATATTTTTATATAGTGAACATCATAGATTATTTTATAATCTATGCAAATTTTGAATACTTCTATTTCAGTACGTGCATTTTAATTTCCGCTGCATAGTGTTGTCTGGACAGTGCCAACACGACAGACAACATCTCGGATTTCGCACGCACACACACTTTCAATATCTATTATCTCAATTCTCATTCTCAACTATTTTCTAATGCAGGAATCCTAACCTCACTGTGCGATTTACACACAGTGAGGGTGAAACCATTTACACCCGCTCACACTACACCATTATTCACGGGCCAGCGCGGCCAACCATGACTTCCCTCAGATCGACGCCCACTCCGACGATCTCCTCCAAGTCGTTGTCCATGGCGGCACGCTTCTGGTACAGTCGTGCCTCCGATCTTCAGCGGAAGAAGAAATGAGCGGATCGGGGAAACTCAATAACATCCCACTCGTTTGCAAATTAACAAACTGTCGGAGGCCAATGGTTCAGATTGAGAGGAAGAACGCTTCCCCTAATGTCATGAAGAATAGTTTTATTGGTAATCTGATTTTTTCATCGATATTTTTTGGGTTAGATTGTTTCTTGCGTGAATTGCCGATTTTAATTCATTGATTCTCGTGATTCCTCATCTCTGCCATTTTTATCATCGATTCTCTTTAGAATTTACGGCGTCTCGGATTCTGCTCATCGGCGGTTGTTGATTCTCGCCGTCGATGAATGATTATCTCTTCGCCGACGATTTTCAAATCGACTGTTAGAGTTGTTTTGTTCGTGAATTCAGTGTTCGTGACTTTTTTTTTTTTTTACTTTATACATAATTACCCCTCAAAACTCTACACATCATTACACTTTCTTAATTTACGTGTTCACCTACATGTGAAAGTTATTTCGGGACAGAGGGAGTACTGTATTATTCAAATTTGTTGCCTTTTAGCTTAAAAATTGTATACAAATAATTATCGTTTTAGCAATTTTTGTATGTTTTTTCCTAACTTACTTCTATATGTGTTTTATAAAGTGTAAGACAATATAATTGAAAAGTGCAACACAATATTACTAAAATATGTAAGTCAATATAACTAAAAAATGCACAAAAATATTACTCCGTATTAAAGAGAGTAAGTCACTATAACTGAAAAGTGAAACACAATATTATTAAAAAGTATTAAGTCAACTATAATGAAAAGTGCAACATAATATTACTAAAAGTTGTAACTTGTAAGTCATTATAATTGAAAAGTGAGTAAGTCACTATAACCGAAAAGTGAAACACAATATTATTAAAAAGTATTAAGTCAACTATAATGAAAAGTGCAACATAATATTACTAAAAGTTGTAACTTGTAAGTCATTATAATTGAAAAGTGCAACATATTATTTACTGAAAAGTTTAACAAAATATAACTCAAAAATGCAACACGAATAACTGAAAAGTACAACACATTATTTCATGAAATCGGCCACATAATATATAATGAAAAGTGTTATGAATTGTAGCTGAAAAATGCAATACGGCGGGATTTGAACCATTAACCTCGAACTCAAGAAGGTAATGAATGGCAGTGAACTCAAGAAGGTAATGAATGCACTGCAATTTTAGCTACTGTCTAACAGTTTACATTGTGAAATTATTAGGTTATATATCCGGTTATGACCCAATTTCTAAACGCACTTGAGACAACATAATACCTACTCTACTATTAATACTATTGTTGTGCAAAATTAATATTACAACAGTTATAATATTTAATAACACTTATTTTACATATACATATATTTAATTAGACAATTTTTAAAACTCGCATGTTACAAGTAAAAGATTTGAGTCAGTCAACTTTTTCAAGAATTGCAAGCAAGTGATTTCACATCTTTGTTACTATAAGATCAAAATATGTTATTGTAAGGATAAAAATGTGTGTTAATATAAAAACTAATAACACTATGTTACTTTAATTGGTAGCTCATTTGCCTTAATTATCTATATTTTATCTACAAAATATTTCATTAAATTTTTTTTGCACTAGAAAATAGATTTTTTCCATTCCTTTTAGTAATTTTTTGTAAATTTCATAGGGAGATAGACACATTGAGTATGTCTCATACCACACTTTTGTATTTTTTTTTTGAAGTCTCAGGTATCCGGTTTTTTTGACCGACTAATTCCGGGGGGACCAATCCCACCGCCCACTTGCGGGGGTCCCGTTTAAAGCCAGAGTTTTGCGCTCTGTATGGACATGGCCCCATAGAAATTGTTTGCACCTTAGAGGGTTCGAACCTGAGACCTAGAGAGAAGCATACTCCTAAGTCCACTCATTATTTTATTATATGTGTATCTTTCTTCGAAATTTACAAAATATTTACCCAAAAAAATGTAAAGGGTCTAATTCCTTTTGCACTATAATACTCCCTCCGTCCCATAGAAACTTGCACACTTGGGTGGGCACACAATTTAAGAAATGTGTAAGAAAAGGTGTAAAGAGTGATGTTTTAAGGGGTAGTTTTGTAAAGTTTTATTAATAAAGTAAAGTAAATAGTAGATTGAGTGTGAAAAAGTAATGACATATGGGTAAATAAGAGTATATTTTGAGGGTGGAGGTTATGAAGATATTTCCTTTTATGGAGTGTGCAAATTGGTATGGGATATCCATTTATAGAAAGTGTGCAAATTCCTGTGGGACGGAGGGAGTATTAGTTTTTACAAATTCTTTTCAGAAGTTTACAAGATCAATACAAAATAACAACACAAATTCAAACTCAAGATCTTCAAATCAAAATGGATCATCACAGTATCGTTGTCCCTTCCAATCGTGAGAAGAGAAAAAATGGAGTGTATCCTTTGCTCCTTTGTCCTCAATGACGTCCAGGTCTTCATTCTCAAACCGCGACAACCCGCCAATAAAGTGTTCTCATGTTAAAATGAGATAAAAAATGGGACAAAGTTCCACCAAATACCATATTCTAAGAACTATCAAGCCCATCTCGAGAAAATCAACATGAAAAAGAGAGTCCCTTAAAGGAAAAAGGTTGTACACATGGCTTAGAAAAATAAAAACGAAACAGAAATGGACAACAAACTAAATAACTAAAAAAATAGTAAAAATGGATTAACGGATAACTCACCCGATCGACCATCGTGGCGTCGTCAAGGAGGATCTATACTTGTTCCAACTACACTCTTGAAAAAAACCTACACAAATTCAAGGAGATGGGTCCGGTTGTGCGGAGGCGTGACAATTGTTAGCCCAAATCTACTCAGATTTGTAGATGATTGGGGGCAACGCTTGGTAGACCGATGATCTACATAACAGGGATGAGGAGGAGAGGAATGAAAATGGTGGGGGAGGGGGGTTGGAGTAGGAGGAAGGGGGTTGTGGGTGGGCGACGGTGAGAGTGATTGACGACCGTGAGGAAGATGTGTGTGAAAATCGTGCACACTCACGGTGAGAGAGGATAAGACTATACTATATTTTATAAATTAATAGTATCAGGAATGATATAATGTTCACAAGTGGCAATGCCACATAATACATTCTTATTTTATCCTACATTTTTCTAAATAATTCTTACTTAATATCACAAATCTTGTCATACTCCCATATAAATAGGATTCATAAAAATCAAAAAGAGTATTTCATCCCTCTAAAAATTAATCAATGTTTACTAAGTAAAATTATTAGATTTTAAATAAATCAAACTAATGTATAATAATAATAAAATAGAGAAAATCAAATTAATTATTAGATTTATTGAAAATAATTTTTAAATTTAAATACATGATGATGATGAGTTTACATACCTAACCTACCTCAAAATTAATGATAAAATAAAATAAATTAATGATAATGAAAAAGGAGAGAAAATATTGTGTGTTTCATGAAGAGGAAGCCTAAATGAAATTGAAATTTGTTTTGTGTAAATTTAAAGTTATTTTTTTTAATTTTTTATATGTATAGATATATATTTATTTTTGAAATTGAGTTTTGACTTGTGCTTGAGACAAGGACTAGGCATACGGATTTAAATGAACTTTGAAGAGTAATTCCAATAAACTAAGAATTATAATATAATATTAAAATATATTTATATATATTATAAAATTTACGGGTATCAGTATAAAATTTATATGACAAAGTGGGATAGCTCAAGTGGTTAGAGCACCACTACCTAGGGTATTTAACTTGTAATAAAAAAAAGTATAAAATTTATATATATTATAAAATTTACGGGTATCAATATTAAAGATAGTGTACAATTACATTTTTGTATTGTTGCACTTATTGTATTTATTATGGGTGGGACTATTTACTCCTCCATTTCGGTTTAGAACACTCCCCCAATTGATGCGCCCCCCTAAAATTTGGCAGGATGGATGCACACCTCTTTGAATTATCATAAATACCCTTTTGTATCTACTAAACACACCCCACCCTTAAAATCCTAATTTTTTCACTTTCTCTTTCTCCTTCCTCTTCTCTTCCTTTTTCTTTTTTTGATTACAAGTTAAATACCCATTCCATTTCCCCTACCCATGACTCGAACCCAGGACCTAAGGCCTAGGTAGTGGTGCTCTAACCACTTGAGTTATCCCACTTTGTCTTCTCTTCCTTTTTCTCCTTCCCCTTCCCTACCCTCGCTGTCGTCGCCCACCTTCCCCACCCCCTTGACGGCCACCACCGCCCGTCGCCCCCTCACTGCCGTCGCCCACCTTCCCCACCCCCTTGCCGGCCACCACCGCCCCCTCCCCCTCCCTCCCTCTCTCCCCGTCAACAGCAGCAGCACAAAAAAAACAAAACAAAAAAAATCATCTCCTTACCCCCTCCCACCCACCCACCCTACTCCTCCCCCCAACCTCAGCAACGCAGCACAGGTATGCAGTTTTTAATTTTTTTTTTCTTTTCTTCGACTTGCAGCACAGGTACAGTTTTTAATTTTTAACTTTTTTTTTTCTTTTCTTCGACAAACCAGGGTCGGCTCTATACATTCTCGTCGATAAATTGTTATCGACGAGAATGTATTTGGTCGATCTAAAATAGTCGAATATTTTTTTTCAACCAACAAGTGTCGACCATATTAACTTTCGTCGACAACAGATTGCCGACGTGAGTGAATATCGTCGACATTGGTTTGTCGAATTTTTTTAATTTCTATCTGAAATTTTATTGTTTGGCGTTTGGGGTTTGGTTTATCTGAATATCGTCGACACCCTTTTCCTCGGCAGTGGCCAAATCCCAGGTTTGTTTTTTTTTTCTTTCTTTTTCTTAATTTCGACCGCTCTAGGTCGATTCAAATACACTCTGTCGACAACCTGTTGTCGACGAGTGTATTTTTGGTCGACCTAAAGTTGTCGACGAGGTTTTAAATTTTTTTTTTTTTTCGATCAACAAATGTCGACCATATACAATCTCGTCGACAAACCAGTGTCAACGAGAGTAAATATGGTCGACACTGGTTGGTCGAAATTTAAAAATAAAATTTGAAATTTTTTTAAGTTCTGAATTGTTTGGTGTTTGGTGTTTGGTGGCGGCGGCGACGACGGCGACGGATAAAACTTAGGTTTAGAGTTAAATGTGAAGGAGGGGTGCATTTAGTAGTATAATATAACTTAAAGGGTATTTTTGGTTTTTTACATCATTATTTTATTATTAAACTTATGGGGGGAGTGTTCTAAACCGAAATGGAGGTGTAAATAGTCCCACCCATTTATTATCTACTTAATCTGAAGAAGTTGGGCCTGTTATTTTTTTGGGCCTTAAAAACAAAACTCGGCCCATTATTTGGAACATTGGTCATTTGGTCCATTTCAAAGACCATTTGTTTTTCTACAATTTTATGACATACCCCTCCAGCTATGTTAAGTATACTCCCCCTTCCCATTTATAAATTTAATATTCATGTAAAATATCTAATTTATCTTTTTAATAAAACATTTCACGATAGATACACTCTTGAAATTCAACTAACCCTAATTGAAGAGCAGATGTCGATGTCGTACCTCCGGCCGCCGTCGCCCCCGCCGATGCAGAAATTTAAAAAAAAATAGAAATCTAAAAAAAAAAAAACATTTTCCGACACTGATTTTCCGACGAAAAACATTCTTGTCGACACAGTTTAAAAAAACACAAAAATTTCGACAACTTATGGTTGAAAATATACATTATCGTCGACAAATAATTATCAACGATAGTGTATATTTTCGACCAAGAGTTGTCGAAAATAAAAAAAAGAGAAAAAAAGAGAGAGGAAGAAACTATTGCAGAAGAGAAAAGGGGGAAAAAATGAGGGGCGGCCGCCGGCGTCGCTAGGGGAGGATGGGCAGTGACACCATAGAAGGGAGGAGGGGGCGGTAACAGATGGAGAAGCTGCCGTAAAATTAAAAGTTGCAGGTGGTGGAAGTGAGAGAGGAGGGGCAGCGAAGGCGGAGCTGTGGCCGACGGTTTGGAGGGTGAGGAATTAGGATTTTAGTTTGCCCAGCCTTGCCGTTACGCACGTTGCCCAGCCCGCCGCGCACGTCATCCAGTCTCGCCGATAAATTTAGGAAAATTAGGGTTTTGGTTTGTACAGATTTTAGATCCAATTTTTTTTTTCCAATTTTTTGCCAAATCCAATTACTTTGTTTGAATTTTTTATGTATTAAAAAAAATTTGCCGAAATAAATTACTTTTTTGGATTTTTTTTCTTCGAAATAGGTGTATTTGTCCGGAAAAAAAGATCGGACATCTTGTTCGAATTTTTTTTCTGAAAAAACACAAATTGTTCGAAATTTTTTAATGAACAAACACAAATTGTTTGAAAATAATTTCTCCCATGTGGTGGAAGATTTTTGAGGTGGTGTTGGTGGTGGAACGATTTTGTTAGAAATATAATGGGGATGTACTCATCTTTCATTTTTTTTAGAAATTTTTACACGAGAGGTATATGAGACATTTCACATACCCTTTAAGTTAAAAAAAATGTTCAGTGGGGGTCCTCAATAGATTGGTGTGTATAACCGTGCCCATTCTGAATTGGTCCATTGGGCCTATTTTTGGTTGATTGTGCCATTGGTACATTGTGATTTGTGAACTTTTTTTTGGGCCTTAAAATATATTTTAAAAAAATATAAAAAGTTGGGCTTATACATTACGTTATTTGGGACATTGGTCCATTTCGAAGACCATTTTTATACTACAATTTTGTCCATTGAACATATTTTTAGTGATTGCATTATTTAGGACATTACTTTAGTATGCAGAATTTCACTTCCCTTTTAATGTTCCATAATTGGGACATCAATCCATTGGCCTGTTTGCCTATTTTTTTTTAGGGAATCGAATATTATTAGGATAATATTGGGCCATTATTATTATATTTAGAAATTAAAGTTTTTGCAATCATTTAAGTTCGTCTAATTTTGAATTTGATCCTAATGAAATACACATTTTAATTTTAATTTCATAAGTTGATCCAAATTTTGAATTCAATCCAATCACCTGCCATTGTAGGTAAATGAATCGGTTAAATCCATTTTTTTTCTGCACATGAGCAAATTTACAGTTATTCACGATTGATTTGAAATGCACACGAGCTATGGATTTGATCGGTTCATTTACCTGCAATGGTAGTAATTGGACTTAATTCAAATTTTGGACCAACTTATGAGACCAAAATTAAAATGTGTATTTTATCGGGATCAAATTCAAAATTAGTCCAACTTAAAAGATTGCAAAAACTTTAATTCCTTATATTTATTTTTCTTGGTAAAATTAGGATAAAATCCTTTTTAATAATAATTTTTTAAAATCATTTTTAATAATAGCTTTTTTGTGGCCTATTTCTTGAATAACAATTAAAGAAGAATAACATTTTTTGTTGGCAAAATTAAACGCATGCCCATAAAATTAACTAGTTTTAAACATTTCAAAGTTAGACTACGTACCATTTTGACTACTGCCTTAATTGATCTATCTCTTAAATAACAATTTACGAAGAAATAAAAAAATAAATAAAAAGTAATATTAACATTTGGGCCTATCTCGTAAATGACAGTTTTTTTTTCACTCTAGGTATTCCAAAATTTTGCAAAAATTTCAAATCTCACCTATGATATTGTATCATATATAAGACTTATTCTATAAAATAATGCGGCAAATTCTCATATAAAATTTAATGTTCAATATACACAATTTCATTTTTACGAATAAAAAGAGTATTTGATCAAATGTTAAATTAAATTTATTTAGACCTCATTCCAATTATATAAGTGTAATCAAATGCTCAAATACAGGTGCAAGGCGACAACTTTATTAAGGGTGTGTTTGCAAACAACAGTGATTGATTCAAAAAGATTAAAATTGATTTTTGTAATAAAATTGAAAGTGAATAGTGTTTTAATTAAAACTAAACACTTTCAATCAATTTTGTGTATGTTGTGATGTTTGCAAAAAAAAAAAAAAAAAGCTTATTTATAATTTTACAAAAACACCCTTATTACATTTGAATACAAATACAATATGAAAACCAGTAATTGAAATATTATTAAAAAAATGTCTGAAAATTTTTCATCCACAGAGTACAATATTAAAAACAGAGTACAAAAGCAAGTTTGAATAATTTCCATCCACAGTGAATACAATAATTATAAACTATCGAACTACACACCATAAACTTGGTCCTTTTGATGAACCACCAACACTCTTTCTCATGCAAGTAGCTAGATTTGATAGTGATGTAATTCACTCCCCCTCTCTTTCTCATTCAAGTAGTTAGATTTGACATTTAATTCACTCCTCCTTTCACAATAATTGGATTGTGTACCTTGATGATTGCACAACCTATAAAATAAGAAATTAGTCACGTAACACAATAATTATAAAATGACATTGTAAGTCAACACATACTCACATTTGCTCCATTGTGATTTTTTTTTTATTACCTCCTGAGTTTTCAAGTAAACCAACAACAACAATGAGATGATAATAAATTAAATCATAATTGAGTTATAGGATTATTAACAACTTACTGATAATTCTTACTGTACGTACGTATTGGGGTGCAGAAGCATTCTTGTTACATCTCTAGTTCTTCGTACAAACTCAAAATCACTATTGAGGTTTAGGGTTTAGGATTTAAGGATTAAAAGAGGTAAAATGAAGTAAAACAAAAGTTGGCGCTCAAAACCTTTTCTCCGTTAGTTAATGACGGATTGACTAACAACAACATCAAAATTGATAGAAAAGAATAAGTGAGTGACCAATTTTGATAATGATTAAATGTGGGTGCTCAAATTTAAAAAGTAGTAAAGTTTCAGTGACCAAAAGTGACATTTTAGTGAACTTACTCATGTAGTAATCATCACAATACAATTTAGATTTGCGAGCAACACTTGTGTGAGCATAACTTCACATAATTTTCTTTTTTTTTGAGTATCATAGTTTTACAAACGAAACGGCGTTGTTAATTTTTTTTTTTTTTTTTTTAAGTAGTACTCCGTATCACTTTATTACAATAATAATACTTTGTTTATACAACAATGACACTTAAAAAATTGATGTGAACTCCAACTAAAGTACAAAATTTGATCTAGATCTAATCAAAGAAAAGATTCTCAAATTAGCACAAATTAAAGTAATAGAAAACTAGTAGGTCAAATCGGATTGAAAGCAAGTTAAACAGATTTATCCAAAAAATACACACAAGACTAACAATTTTTTTTGCTCCGAGGTCTGCAAGAGCAAATATGTGTCACTATAAAAACAAGTAACACACTTGACCTTACACTAAAACAAAATTTTCTTTATAGGAACACAGGCTTGCAAGCAAGTTTTTATATTTACCTTGTGCAAATTTTGTGAAAAGATTTATTTGACACAATTTCGACCCGAGTTCGACACACAATTTTTTTTTTGCCACATTCATAAATAAAAAGATATTACATGTGCAATATTACACATAAATTCATTTTCATAATGAAATTTGCATTAAAGGATATCTGGTTTGCAAAGGAAATAAATAAACACCTGATAGGACTAGTAAAAAAGAAATCCAAAATATAAATTTCTATATTTAATTTAAAACTTTGCAGTAGTAAATATGATCTCAGTTTAAAATTCTAGAAATTTCAAATCATTGTATTCTATCTGTTCCATAAAATAAATATGAGTACGTTGATGTATGCAATTGTATTATTGTTGAGAAAATTAAAAAAAAGTTATAGACAACCATGAGTTCAAAACACTTTAAAGCTACCTACTAATTTATATTTTGTTCTTACTATATTGTCATAATATTGTAATCTCTATTGCAAATTGTATAATATCTAATTTCATAGTATTATGTTAGCGTGCACACTATATGCATTTTCAATAATATGTGATGATAATAATACAAGAATATATTTCAATTACTTGAAAGTTAGTTGCACAATCACTCCGATTGCACAATTTATGATTTATTTTGAACTTTTAGTGTACACCTCACAAGTGTTACCAATTGTGTTTAACAATATTGTGTACTCCTCCATCTATAAGAAGAGAGTTCACTGTTCCTTTTTTTATTTGTCTCAAATTATAGTTTACTTTCTTTTTATTTCAACATTTTTATCTAAAATACATTTATTTAATGTTTCTTGTGATTAGTTAATAATATTGTTCATTAACATTAAATAAGGGTATAACAAGAATATAAGAGTAAATTTTATATGCCCAAATGTTTATATTGATTTGTGTGAAAAAAAGAAAGTGAACTATGTATTTTAGATAAAATGAGTATATTTTTTCTAGCAATTTAATCCAGCAATGCAGATGAAAAGGGTTAACGATAATCTCAATCCTTCCAATAATGAAGGTGCAAAAATAATGCACGCACATATTTATCTTTTGGTGATTAAATAAGCCCTTACATCTCAAATATGCACATAAATGCAAGAGTAAATAAGGGTATAACAAGAATGCAAAGTAAAATTTATATGCCCAAATGTTTGTATTGATTTGTGTGAAAAAAGAAAGTGAACTATCTTTTTTTAGACAAAATGAGTATATTTTTTCTAGCAATTTAATCCTACAACGTAGTAGATGAAAAGGGTTAACGATAATCTCAATCCTCCCAATAATGAAAGTGCAAAAATAATGCACGCACATATTTATCTTTTGGTGATTAAATAAGCCCTTACATCTCAAATATGCACATAAATGCAAGAGTAAATAAGGGTATAAGAGTAAATTGTATATGCCCAAATGTTTACATTGATTTGTGTAAAAAAAAAGAAAGTGGACTATCTTTTTTCAGACAAAATGAGTATATTTTTTCTAGCAGTTTAATCCTGCAATGCAGATGAAAAGGGTTAACGATAATCTCAATCCTCCCAATAATGAAGGTGCAAAAATAATGCACGCACATAATTATCTTTTGGTGATTAAATAAGTCCCTACATCTCAAATATGCACATAAATGCAAGAGTAAATAAGGGTATAACAAGAATGCAACAATAAAATTTATATGCCCAAATGTTTGTATTGATTTGTGTGAAAAAAGAAAATGGACTATCTTTTTTTTAGACATAATGAGTATATTTTTTCTAGCAATTTAATCCTGCAACGTAGATGAAAAGGGTTAACGATAATCTCAATCCTCCCAATAATGAAGGTGCAAAAATAATGCACACACATATTTATCTTTTGGTGATTAAATAAGCTCCTGCATCTCAAATATGCACATAAATGTGGGTGTTCAAATTTCAATTACTCAGACTGAGATGATTTTTTAAAATTTACTTGAGCCAACTGTAGTCATCCCAATTATTCTTGATTAAATTATCATAAGAGACAAAGATTGGCGGTGCTGGTAAAAACAAAGGTAAATATTAAAATTGAAGAATTTACTGATCATGATGATTGGACAATTGAATTATAACATTCTTTTTTCTCACGTGGAAGTACTAATATTCAGATAAAGAAGAAAAAAAAAAAAAAAACTCAGTTATTTGGATGCAACATTTCAATTACACCCCATGTACGAAGTTATTTATATTTTGTGAATTTAACTTGAATTTGATTCTTAAATTTAATGTGCTTATTTATCATACAATATATCCTCCCATAATTTGAATGTGTAGTAATATTCAAATTTCATGTTTTATTTAGATTCATAAAATTTATAAATATGATAAAATTGCTACATATTGTGGGGAGGCAAGAGATGAATCAATAATTTGGGAAACCAACAAAGTTCATAAGAAGAAGAGATCAAAGCTTCTTCAATACACTCAATCACCACTAGCAAGATCCATCAACCACATCCAACAAGTTTCATGCTATGGTCATCACCCCTATGATGATGTCTTCCTTGATGAGAAATGTAAGTTAGTGGCAGAAAATGAGATTGGTGTGAAGCTATAATCAGCTGTCACCACTAATTATTTAAAAAAAATGATGATTGTGATCAAATGAGAACCTTATTGATCAACATATATAGATTATGACAATTGCATGGTTGATTTCGACCATAAGATGATCAAGTGTTGCAATTAGACTGATATATGTTAATTTGTTGATTGATGAAACAATATGGTGTACTAAGAAGTTGAACTGTGCATTTTTGTTTGATGGAAAACTTATGGATAACTTGTAATAATATTGAAAACTTTGCTTGGTTTGATATTTCTTATATAAGACAATTATGTTTTTCCTTTTTTTTTTAAATGGGTAAAAATGTAGTTTGAAATTAATTTGCACTTACATTTTTTTTGTTTCAACAAATTATATGTGACTCATTCGCTCAAGATCGTGTTGCTAGATGATACATACTTGAAGGAAGTAATAAATTTTTAGAGTTTTTCTTAATAGAATATAATTTGTGTTAGTTCAAAATTTTAATTTCGTAAAAAAATCAAGTGTGTGCATATTATTTTTCAAATATAATACTATATATAATGTGTTCAAATTATTAACAAAATATTAATGGTTTGTGAATTTTTTGTGTATATATATGGTATAGTAAGATATATATGATTTGAATTTGGGAGACAATGTGTAAATCATGAGGGGAATGATGAGTGTTTTTCGTTCAAAAAGAAACGTCAAAATGTTAACACATGCATTAATCTATGTTGAAATATTTCGCTATATAAAAATGACTCGAATAGATTTGGACCTCAATAAAGGAGGTGGAATTTGATTGACTATTTTTATAAATTGAGTAAGTTTCTTGTGCATCAGATGCATCGTGCAATTTAAATGCGTTTTTAAATAATATTGATCAACTGCTTGCTCATGAGGTATATCAAACACGATTGTCGAATGCAAATCTACTTTTCTAGCACTAAGTTCAATCAGTAATGGATCCCGACTCATATATTAAAATTTTGAGTAATGAATTCTACGCAGTACATGAAATAAATATGAGTTGGTGTATGTGTTGTATTATTATTTTGTTGAGAAAAAAAAAAAGTTAAGACAGCTCATGGACGCTCAAAGTAAATGCACTTTAAAGCTATCAACTCTATATTTTGTGCTTATTATAATATCACATGTTATATCCACTAATGCAAATTCTATAATATCTTATTTTGCTTATATAATTTGCCTGTCGTAAATTCTTCCGTGCAACACACGATCAATACATATTAATAATATAGCGTGTGGCCACAAATCTTTATCCATATTTTATTTTGATTAGGAAACACAATGAGTACTAAATTAGTCAATACTTGATTTTTGGTTAGATCAATTTTGTTGATTTTTTAACACGTGTCGTTTCCACTATTATAAGACATTGATTTTTTTACATGACACGTGTCAATAAAATAAATAATAAAATACAAAGTAAAAAATTAAAAATTGCACGTACAAGTGATCTCATACCACATACTTACCCTATGATTCTCTATTCATTATTGGAGAAAAAAAAGGTTAACATAGTGCACGATGTTGCTTAAAAACGTAACACTAACAAAAAAGTAACACATAATTGAGACCCCATTTCAAAAGTGCAATAATTAAATAAATTAGCCGGCAATATTTATCATTCACATGAGTAAACAATTGAAGCTTCTGCAGCTGTTAAAATTCCTCCAAAGAATAAACAAAATGTGTTTCCATTATTTTCACATTATGCATAATTATTTTTCAATAATATATGCAAAGAATCTCATCTCATTCTCTACCCAATAATTATTTCTGCAAAACTTTCCTCCCCCAAAAGACTATAAAATCAGGGCTACGACTAAAATGATGAGTGTGTGTATGTATAAAACTGGTGTGTGTGTAGAGGCTGAACCCATTTGCCATATGTGTACTGTTGCAGAGATGTTTGCGTCAGTTGCATTGTTGAATAAGAAAACTCGAGCTTCATCGTTTATTGCCTTTGTTGGATATGAACGCGATGTAATGCATGTCCTCCCACTTTGAGCAAAGCTCTCGACTATTGAGTGATCCACCTGCAATTCCGCAACACACGAGAAAATATTCATTCAAAATGTCTAAAATATTTCTAATCGAAGAAATCAGAATCAAAATTCATTTAGGGTTAAATAGTTATTACTTACTGCTATTTTTTTTTTTAAGTTTTAGTATCGGGTCAAAGGAACTACTAATTCAGGGACCAATCACACCGTTCACTAGCGAAGTTCAATTCAAATCTATTATAAATTTTTAGCATCTTAAAAAATTCGAACTCGAAATCTAAAGAGGAGCACACCCCTAAATCTCAAGCCTACATCAGACATACTAATAAAAGTGATTCTAACTATTTGAGGATAGATCGAAAACATGCCCCGATTATTGCACTAAGCACAAAACTCCTCAGTAGTTTGAAAATGTTAGTGAAATTCACTTATTATGGTTCGAAAATTGCACGGAACTTTCCATGCTACTTATTAAATAAAGTAAATTCTCAATTTTTTTAGAAATGTATATTTTTAAGTATAGAACTACATTATAAAGACACAATGTGAAATAGAGAAAATTGTTAACTTGTTTAAAAAAAAAAGGAGAATTTGTTTTATTTAAAGGGGTTTCGTGTAATTTTCAAACTACATAGAAATTTCACACAACATTTTCAAATCACGAAAGTGTTTCATACAATTAACCCCTTAAATGAGAAAGTCTTATTTGAAACGATCTCACACATTAGACGAATTTTCACTTAAACTATATATTGAGTCATCCCCTCCTTTAAAACATAGTAATGTTGGAGCCCCATGAACTCATGAGTTATATAGTATAGTTAAATTAGACCCGTCTCATATATAAAATTGCCTCACGTGAATAAAAAAAATATATTATAAAAAGATGAGAGTATTAATTTGAATTACCAGGATTCTCATGGATAGTTTTTCGCCTTTAAGCACTGTCACTGTGCTTCCGTACATCGACTTTGCGACATCACTAGCCTTTGATGACCTAGAATTAATATGCAAATGTTAGAAAAAAAATTATTGTAAAAAAAAATTATAATGTAAAAATTATATAATTCAATTTCAAACCCTTTTCTCGGCTTGCAACATGTAATTTTTTTTGACAAATTGCAACTTGTGTTATGCGAAATTGATTGATTGCAATCTAAACTCTATTTTTATCATGATATATCATAAAATAGAGTTTAAGCTGCCATCAATAAATTTCGCAATACAAGATGATATTATCCTATAGATATATTGAAATTTTGATCACCTTGAGTTATCAACGCAGAAGAATGTGAAGAACTCTCCACGTGCATCCTTGGAAATATAGAAAAAAATAGAAGTTTGTTCTGTTAAGTCTTTATTGGCCAGAACTAATAAGCCAAATGGTCCTAAGGCGCCTCTATCAGCTGCGCCTCCATTGTTAGTGCAACTATACGTCTTGTTTGGCGTTCCACTTACTTTCCTCATGGCCTCCTTATCTAATTCAAACTCAGCCATAATATCTAACTGCAAATAAATACATGAAATTTTACAAATAATCCAACGAAAATTGCAATTTATGTCCCTTTAAAGGTTACACATCGCATCACTTACAAATTTAAGTCCAAAATTTCATGTGAAACAGTGGGATGTAATCCTAATAGGATAACCCTCTAGTTATAATATTATCTGATATATGTGTAGGGATGTATATATATATGTCAATAATAGAGTTCAAGATAGATAAAAAAATTAATAGCTAGTGTGTAAATAAATGAACTTGAAAATAGAAAACTAAAAATCTTATTATGTGTAGAGACTCGATTTTTTAATGTTTAAAAAAACTCGATTTCTCAATTCTCTGCACCATTGAGTATTTATAAATACTCAAGGATTGCACCAAAATATTGCAACTTCATTAGAGAGTCCAATTGGGCTGCAACTCACTAAGGAGTCATGCACGTTGAGTTGAAAGGTTGCAATTTTACTTAAAAAATGTCATTTGTATATAACACTAAAATATAAAGAAGATTAAATATTGTAGGTAGGATTCAAACCTGAGAACCGGAGGCCACATCAAGGGACACTAGAGAACCTGCACCAGCCTTGATGTCGAAAGTCTTTTTATCCTTTCTTAATGTCTCCACTTCCTCCACTGGCCATAGCAAGATATTACGACTAGTTTTCTTGTCATATAGAACTGTCCTTGGAATAGCCTATATATGAATAACATATTAAGTTTATAAGAATTGAGAATTAGATTAAGGTTTTAGTTCTACAAGTTACTTTTATTTCGATTTCACCTTTGTCATTGTAATTTTTAATTTTTCGACATTTTAGTCTAATGACTGAGGTGAAACATTTAAATGACAAATCAAAATTTGTCACATGAATAAAAGACTATGTCACATTAGCTAGCACCAACCAAATGCTTCACCACCTATAATCTGATATTGGACTAAACATAGTTCAATTAAAAGTTATATTAATAATTTCAATTAGTGAAAATTAACAAGAATAATAAAATTGAAATACGAGTAATTTACAAGACAAAAAAACACTAATTTTTTCTTAAATTAAAGCTAAAGTCTGGTGTGAATTAGTTTTACCGTGAAACTGATTTGCATTTTGTGTGAATTTTGGAATGATTAATAGTATTAGCTGTTTCATTTAAAAAGTATTAATTATTATACACTAACGTATCAGTTGTAAAACGAGTTTATGGTAAAACTCTAAATTAAATAGTACCTGGAGTGATGCCCAACCCTTTTTAATATCAGTCTCTTCACTATCAGTCTCAATGATCCATCCCCACAATATTCTTCTTTTCTTCTCTTGATCATAAAATGTCTTTGATGCATAGAAATGTCCATAATCATACCTCAACCCAATACCAACATCAATCTTGGGGTCATCAGGGTTCCAAGTTGCAGTTTCACCATCATAATTTCCAATTGTGTAATAATCATTTCGATCATCATCAAGACTAGTCTTAACAATGTGTTTCACGTCGGGTCCGTCTGCTGACGTGTCAAGCCCTTCGTCCCAAATAGTTGAGACTGGATAGAAGTCAACGCACTCCCACATACCCGTACCCGGGACTGCATGAAGCACCCCGGGTAGAAAGTCGTAGCTTTTAAAGTCCTTAGTGTCGTAGACCAATATCATTCCGGTCTCGTTGATCTTTGACCCAATCGTAATGCGCCATTTGCCAGCTGGAGTTAACCACGCGGTAGTGGGGTCACGGAAATCCCTAATATTAATGCCCGGTGGTGGAACCAGCACTGGGTTACCTGCGGTAAACAGAGATGTGAAATTAATTTATTTATATTAATTTTCTAACAGAATGAACCCTTAGGTTGTGTTTGGATGGAGTCATTTCAAATATAAAAGATTTGAAAATGAATGGATTTAAAAATCCTTAAATTTTAAATGACACGGATTGTGGATGGATTTAAAATTCTCACACTTTTAACTAAAAATATATGGATCTCAAATACCCAAATTTAAAATTCATTAACTTGTTATTTTATCCAAACATGTAGGATGGATTTGTACTGTGGATTTAAAATCCATAGATCCAAATCCATCGATCCAAATACACCCTTATAAATTTATTCTATCCCTAGTTACCTGAGTACTTGACCCAATCGATGAGTAATGGGTCGGACGGGTCAGCGGGCCAGGCAAGATTTTGGACCTGGACCGACTCGTTTGTTGCTCCGGTGTAGAGCATGACGAGTTGGCCGTCTTCAAGAATGGTGGCGGAGCCGGTCCAGACACCGTTGGCGTCGTACCATTGGTCGGGGCGCATGGCGACAGGGAGGTGGTGCCACTTGATCAAGTCTTTGGAAGCTGCATGACCCCAAACAATGTTGCCCCAAACTGCACCGTATGGGTTGTATTGGTAGAAGAAATGGTACCATCCTTTGTAAAACAATGGGCCTGCACTTGGGATATTTTTTTTGTATTAACATCATTAATTACTTGTAACAAAATAAAATAACAAACATGATAGAAAATTAATTTGTCACCAATTAATTAATAAATCAACATATGTTTTCCTTAAAATATATATATATATATTCTACATATATATATGTTTGACGTGTGCTAGTTATATATAGGATATTGAATTCCAATTAATAATATACCACAATCGTCTATCTAGTAACATAATAAAAAGGTAAATAAAACGAAAAAAAATTGTGATAAAACGGACTTACCATTAGGATCTGAGGTGAAAACGTGCCGATTCCCCCAAATGCAACAATGAAAGGAACATTAATTAGACAAGGAAATTAACCAAATGCATCAACAAATAAAAAATAAAATAGAAACGTGTGTGCTCGAGAGATTCTGTGTTAGTGTGTTACATGATGGCGCAATATTATTTAATGCCTCTTGTATTAATATTACATTTGTAATATTAACACAAGTAAATAAAGTAACATGAAAAAATTGCAGATCGGACTGGATTGAAAACGGATCAAATAAATTTATTCAAAAAAAATTCATTCAAGACAAATTGAAAAATAACACATACTTATTTTTATATCAATACACATTTTTCTTTCCATAAAAAATACACATTTTTCTTATAGTAACACTAACGAATGAATTTTTATGTTTGTCTTGCATGAATTATGCACGTGAGATAGACTTTGAAACGGTTTCAGTTAATAATTTTTTTGTCCCTCTTTGTGAAATAGAAATGTAATTAATCATCATTAATTAATATTACTATTTTTACTATTCCTATATTTCTATTCTCTTTCATTATCTTGTGTGTCATTGTTTAAAATGTGAAACATTAAGACGATTCATTATTACAACATGATATCCCCACGTAGAACTTTGAAATCTTGTCATTTCAATATCAATCGAATTGTACTCTAATTTCTAATTAAAAAAATTGTGTACTGTTATCATAAAATATTTTTAGTTCGTCCATAAAATATGATTTCTCCATGTTGTTGATCTATCTAATAGTTTATAAGCTAATCATCGGTGGATATGTTGAAATATATATGATCGGACTGAAATATCTCATTTACGGCTAATTGAATCGTAAATGATGTATCTTTCGATCATTTGATATGCACACAATCAAATATATTTTTGCATATTGGTAAAAAAAAAAAAAAAACAAATCTGACTAAATATATATCTTTAACCCTGATCTATCTTGAACTAATCTTCTCTACAAACAAGATGTAAACCACATTTACGGTGGATTTCTTATGAAAACCACACATGCATAAATCACTTATACACTTTAACATGTATAAGCATTTTATGACTGATGGACGGGTATCATAAGAAACTTACCGTCTGATTCCATATCAAAACCGTATCAGAAAATAAATCTCACCGTTCATCCAATTCTTTTTAGGTTGAAAATGAAAGGCAGTCCTTTGCCAGGACAACATTTTGTCAGTCCATTGATACGCAGATTTCCCCAACCTCGGATCGTAGCTCTTCGCCGACACCCCTTCTCTCACCCCACGCAACGCCGCCGCCGTCTCCGTCCGCCGTGCATTCGAATTTTCCGATTCTTGATCACCATTATTATAGCTATATATCAAGGCCGCCACTGCAATCAAGCCGAAGCCCAGGCCCGTGATGAACATCATTATCATGGTGGAGGGACGGAGGCGGCGCCGCCTCTGTCGAGGGCGGTCGGTATTGAGCAAAGGGGCGGAGTAGGAGGAGTCGTTGCCGGAATGGTCGTGGGAAGGGCCATCGGAGTTGTAGTAAGGGTGGAATGTGTCAGGAAAAGACATGTTTTGCATGCGATGTGTACGTTTTGTGTGTGTTTTGAGATTAATTAAGAGGAAGAATGCATCACATTATACTGAAAAACTTCCCGAAAATCTGCATCTAAAGGGAGTGGATGTTGAATTAGTCATGGATTGGAGTGGAATGAGGATTTTTACATGATTTATCAATTTCTTACCTAATTCTATTTTCACGCTTTAAAAAGGCTTTATTTTTTAATTTAATCACCAATTCTAAAATTATAGTAATAAAAAAGTTCAAGTTGTATATAATTTGAGTCACCACGTTTCTTTTCGGCTGGAAAAAAAATCATGTATCATATTGCATGATACAATTAATGCAATTGTGCAACAATTTTAATTTGATTCTAATGTGTTAAATTAAAATTTTAATTGTATGTATACATCAAATTGCATAGAAAATTTTTTCAAATTAAAATTGGGCTTTATTTAGTATAATGACGAAAAATTGTAATTGAATTAATATATTAAATCTAATGTGGTTGAATTTATATAGAATTAAGCTTTAAAATAAGGTAAAACATGTAAACCTATTCCAATATTTCAATTCCTTTACCATACTACATCACAACTTTTAAAAAACGTAACGCCTAAAACATAAAGTAACAAAAAGAAAATATTAATATTTTTTGGGTAATTTTTTTACAGTAACAATTTATTTTTTCAAATATCATTGAATCATGAGTTGGTCTTGTGTGCACTCCTATGTATATAAACTAAAAACCACGCATCTCGCCTCTATCTTTTTTTTTTTTTTTTTTACGTGTGATAATATTGCATTGCACTCTTTAATTATATTGTATTGCACTTTTAATTTGATAATATTGCGTTGCATTTTTTTAGTAACATTGTGTTGCATTTTTCAGCTATAGTTCATAACAATTTTTATTAATATTATACGGTCGTTTTTATCAAATTATTCGATTAAATAAATAAAAAGACAAAAATAAAGGGGGAGGGAGGAAGAGGAATGAGTTCAAACAATGTAATTCGACCCTGTAAAAATGTTTATTTACTATTTTAGTTGTTGAAGAACTCAATAAATAATTTTTTTATGTATATATCATATTAATTGCAAAGAGAAAAGAAAATAAAATATTAGTGAGAGGGGTGAGTTTCAAACATTAAAAAAAAAAAAAAAAAAGGAAAAAATGGGAAAGGGGTTCAAACGGTGTAATTCGGCCTTATAAAGATGTTCACTTACCATCAAAGTTGCTGTCATAATCAATAAATAAATTTATTTATATACTCCTATATCATATTAATTGCAAAAAGAAAAGAAAGATTAGTGACAGTAATGAATTTCAAACAATGTAAATTGCTCACTTACCATTTAGACGGCTGTCATACTTAATAAATGAATGATCTTCTTTTGTATATATAATAAACAATAATATTGTATTGTATTTCACTTTTCAATTGCAGTGACTTAATTTTTTTTAGTAATATTGTGTTGCATTATTTTTCAGTTATAGTGACTTGTATTTTTAAATAATATTGTGTTGCACTTTTCAATTATAGTAACTTACACTATTCAGTAATATTATGTTGCACGTTTTAGTTATATGCACTTACACTTTTTAGTAATATTGTGTTGCACTCTTCAGCTACAACTCTTTTTAGTAATATTGTGTTGTATTTTTCAGTTATAGTGACTCGCACTTTTAGTAATATTGTGTTGTAATTTTAAGTTATATTGCCTTATGAGCAAATCTGATGTGATTAGTAATATTGTGTTGTACTTTTAAGTTATATCGTTTTATGAGCAAAGTCGGATGTGAGACAGTTATCACTTTAGATTTGAATGTTATTACTTTTATCATTTAAAAAAATGTAAAATATATCATCGTAAGGCAAAAGTTTGAAAAGTTACAAATTCATGTTAAAAAATGATCATTGTTTTACGGTCTCACACAAATTTTTATAGAATTGGTGCAATTTGAAACAAGATTTACATTTATGTAAAGGGTGACAAGGATTCCACTCAATTTCTCTTTGATAAATTCTGAAAAGAGATAAACACATTGATTAGATTTCACACATTATTTTATTGTGTGTCAATCTCTCCTCTAAATTTATAAGAAATTTATCCAAAATACAGTAGGGGTGAATTGCAAAAGCCCCACCCAAACAAAAATGGTCTTCATGGTCCCTTAATTTCAAAGAAAAACTACAATTAATTATGACAGAAAAATTCCTCAATTCATTAGAAAGAAAGTTGACTTCAGGTAAGTAAGAAACATAACTTGGACTCATCTCAGACACAAATTTATCACACTTTTAATCTACAAAATATATGATCATATATGTTCCACATTCTTTGTACAATTATGGAATATGAACCCAAAAAAAAACAATTATAAGATCAAAGTAAAAAAACCACTGCTATGTAAAAAAGAGGCTTAACAAGACTCAACATCCATTGAGAAAAAGAAAGCTTTACAATGCTGAAAAAAGAAAATTAATATAGTCTATATACTAATTAATAAATAAATAACTATATACTAAGGAGACTTAATATTATAACATAACTCTGCTGGCAGCTTCCAACTAAGTAGAAAACTGCATATGGAAGACTTGTGCATCATATTCAGATGCTTCTTGGCTCCTCTCATCATCATGTGCCATTCTCACCAAGCACTGAAGAAATTCTTCAACCTCGAAAGTGTCCTTTAGCGAGAAGAACGCGTTGCTTTCTTTCGCGACGTTCGATACGAGGATCCCATAACCACGGTTACTCTTCTTCAGCACCTGTACGAGTCAAAATACATTTTATATCAGACGAGACCTTTAGTTCCACTTCTCACGTTCACAAATTGCAATCTAATCTGAACTTTTCAGTTTTGACAAATAAAAACGACAGTTCGAACTTCTGACCAAAAGTCAATCTGCCCAAAAGTTCAAATTGCATATTTATTTTTGAGGTTTTATTTGCCAAAACTCCCAAGTTTAGATTAGGTGGTGATTTTAGCAGCAAATAAGCCTTGTTTTTAAGTAACCAAATCAGTGAGTTACCTTGAATGCATCTTCATCGGTTCGATCATCTCCGATGTATATAGGTAGCACATTGTCATGGTTGCTAAATCCTGCAATATCATCAACTTGTAAGTATGTATTCATAGTTCTGTTCACAAGTCACAACATCACTAATTAATCAGCTTCAATGGCTTTAGAGTGTTTACAAACCTAGAGATTCAAGAAGAAACTCGACTGCTTTTCCCTTATCCCAGTTAATTACAGGGCGAACCTCTAAAACCTGTCGAGAAAGGTTGCATAAACATCTAGAGACAGAGACTGCAATCGTGCCAAATAATGCACATACCTTTCGCCCATGAGTTAGTCGTAGTCGAGGATAATCTTTCAAAATATCATGAACATACTGTGCAATGACAGGCCAATTCTGGATTTTAAGAAAATCGAGAAGCAATGAGAGACATTTTAAACACGCAAGGGACAAAGCATCAACGAAATGTTGCTTACACTCTCATCTACGTTTCGATAATGTACAGAAGTACAAAATTTATGGTCCTCCACTTTTGCTCCTTTTATGTGTTTCGTAATCTCAAGAAGCTTTTGAAAGACCTGGAAATCAATGAAGATGATGATATATTACGCAATCAACATCAATTCGAGGACACAAACTCGTGTGCACCAGGTGCACCGTACAACAATCTCACCTCACTGATCATGGGTAAAAATTCACTAGCAGGTTGAAACAGATTCACATCCTTCCCCTGTACATGCAAAATGGGAAAACAGTGTAAAATATCGCGAAAAAGAAAAACGAACCAATCTTAAATTGGCCACTAAATAAAATACCTCTTGATCAGTAGACTTAACATAATTTACGTTATTTTCAGGCACCGCGTCTCTAGCTGGGAATATAATGTCCATTCCATGACTACCGGCATAGTAGAGTTCCGGTAGTCCCACCAATTCCGAAACCTGATCGAAACAAGGTAAAAAATGGTCATAGGATGAAAAATATATATTTCTTGGCTAGAACACAGAAATTAATTTGTGTATCTACCTTATCACGCCTTCTTCCGCTAATGATGGCCGTTGGAAAATGTTTTGCAACGCTCTTCACGGTAGCTCGCATCTGAAGAACATGTTCCTTTTATTACAATCAAAGAATAAGATTAAAAACTAGATATTCAAAGGCCTAGTAACCAAGTTCTTACATCACTCGACATAAAAGCTCGATCAGGGTCGTCTACTATGGGGGAAAGTGTGCCATCATAATCCAAGAACACGACTAACTTCCTATTCCTCGCACGGTTCATTATCGTTTGGAACGAGCTGAGAGCCGATGGATACTTAAGCTGCAACAAGACGACAAACATAAGAGGCATAAAAATCAACAAGACTTGAAACAGAGAATTAAAAACGAGGCGTATACCATCCAAGACTGGTAAGCAGCTTCTGCTTCATCTGAAACAAGATCCATGCTCGAATCTTTGGCTCTTTTGTGAGGAGGGGAGGAGGATTGCATTGCATCGAGCCATCCGTTTGAGCAAACATCTTCCAGTTTTCCAGGCTTTTTTCTCGGGATTGAGGTAGAGAACGACGAGCCAGATTGTGAGCAAGGCAGGTAATTAGCAAGAACCGGAGAAGCGTTTGTTGACTTCAAATCCATTATTAGATTCGTACACTCAATGATCAAATAAGGGGCCTAAGAATGGATGATCGATAAATATCCCTTTATCCAACTCGTTTATCTATGAAAAACCAACTCTTTAATGTCTGCAGACTTTGGATGCAGTCCATTAAATCGAAACTCTGCACAATCTGGTAAGAATAAATACCATTCCATGGAAATGAGGTAATGAATTCAAGAAACTAAACAAAATACGAAAAACAGTATGATAGATACCTCATCATCAAAATCTCACTGCATGAACTTTTTAAGTATTGGTATATTTTCTTGATCTGAAATAAGAGAATCAAATGTTAATAATTAGTATCTAGATCAGTTCAAGAACACAAGTATCTATCTACATGCAAGCACGGAGAGCTCTCGATCTTTATACAAAGATCAGAAATGTAATAAAAGAAGTTACTCTTCTTACAAAGGAGAATGCAATTGAAGTTGGATAGCTCAAGTGGTTAGAGCACCACTACCTAGGCTTTAGATCCTGGGTTCGAGTCATGGGGAGGGGAAAAGGGATGGGTATTTAATGTAATTCAAAAAAAAAAAGAATGCAATTGAGATATAAGAAATTTCAGAGAACAATGAGGTACATTGTAGCCAAACACACTCTTATATAGGAGAATGCAGAGCAATGTTATGCTAAAGCAAGAGGAAAGTACAAATCTTGCCGATTCAGTTATTAATTCTTCAGTTACAAATCAGAAAGTCGGACTAAAAAAGTAAGTGCTATGGCGGAAAATAGCGTAAAATCATGCAAGCAATCGCGTCACTAGTAATGTTCACGAAGCGGTGGTCTCTCTCTATTTAAAACCCACAGAAAAATAAGTGCAAAATTACGTGTTTTCGTTGAAGAGTTTGAAAGCTTCTAGATTTTGGCACCATTCATTCCTCAGGCTCATCAACACCCGGATTTTTGTTGAATACACAAATACGTACTGTAAGGTAGGTGTATTCAGCAAAATTCCGGGTGTTATAGCCGCCCCTTTTTCAAATAGCTAGAATGCCAGCAAAAGCATTGCAAAATAAAACTTCTGATATTCTAGATAACTGGCACCTGTAATGTTAAAAAAACAAACAACGATACGTGTAAAAAGATCCAGAGAGCGGACGCACGTGGTGGAACATAAAAAATGACACAGATGAATGAAACTGCTTTGATTAAAGTAGATTAAATCCATTACAAAAGCAGATATCATTTTAGATCTACAAATATAGATAAATCAATTCACACGAACCGACAACTGGCACATGAATCACATTGACTATTGGTAAGTCACATTTTAACCTCGTAAAAGAAACAATCTTAATGCCTCCAAATTAGGCAAAAATCAAAAAGACATATGAAAATTAAATTAAATAAAAAGGCATCATATTCAAGTGCTCCCCCATCTTCTTACTTTAAGGGCATGACTCAACAACTATCTAATTATTTTATATGCTACTACCCCACCCACCACCCATGAGAGAAATATTAAAACATATATTATTATATATTAAAATATTTATTTGGGAAATGTTTTGGGAAGCCACATGGGAGGCCTCAAGACTTAATTTTCTTGACTAGTTTAGAAATGGTCCTCATCACATTTATGTCCTAAAACAAATGCCACCGCTGAGAAATTTAAGGTAGACAGATGTGTACATTTTTTTAAATAATATTGATGATCATCATTAAACTAATTAAATAAATGTTGTTACAAGGCATTAAAAGAGCCACAAGTACAACATTGAAAACTTTGAATATATACATTATAAATTATATTCCACAAAATTAACATAAGAAGATTAATCCAGTGATGAAAGTTAGTAATTTGAATTTTATTTTTTGATTGGATAATTAGGCTTTGTCACACATGATACCATTTGTTTGTATATGATGAAGAACATGCAATAATTGGTGCTTGAAAAATTGTTAATTTGAGGACACATTAGCTATCTTGATCTTGTGTTGTTTTTCGATAAAATTCTGTTAACACGTGTCGTCGTCATTACTATTATTGGTTTATGCCGATAGTGAAATGTATGGGGATGAAATGCAAAAAAAAGTCAGGAGAGGCCGACAAAAACATGCTACAACAATTAACCGACAAATGAAAAGGACTAAATTAATAATGGTTCTGTCAAATCAATAGATGTGCCATAATATATAATCAATAAAATTAAAATAAGAAAAAAAAAAACACAGACACACGTTGATAGATAGAGCAGACCCTCCCTCCCTCCATAGAATTGAAAATTCAGGCATCGAAAATAGAACCCATTTTAGAATAATTAATCACCAGAAATCGAAAATTCAAAATCTTCATAAGAAATAAATTGCACATTGCAGAGAAGAATTAAAACATATACAAACCTGATATTGTTTTCGATCAAGAATTAGGAAACAGCTTCTTCAATTGACAATTACCTGAAATTTAAAATAGGAAAAAATTTGAAAATAAAATAGGTATGGTATGTAAGAGAAAGGAGAGGAGGGAAAGGGAAATAATTTACCAGAAATATAAAAAGGGGAGGTTTAGGAGAAACCCTAGAGAGAAAACAGAAAACAGAAAAAAGGGGGAGAGAGAGAGATTGAAGGGAGGGAATGTATTTATAGAATTTGGAATCAGACGTGCCGAACAAGGCAACTAGCGTCCCTCCTCTTTCGCTCCTTCTATTGGAATATTAATAATTCTTGAAAACTATATTTAGCCTTATTTTGGGTAATTCTAGCTATCAAATCCTTAGCTTTATTTTAGGTACATTTTTCTCTTTTGGGTTTGGACTCACATACTCAAAGTTGGGTACTCTTTTGTTATAAACATTCATTTTATTATTAATGGAATATATTTTTTTTTTTTTAAAAATTGTATTCAAACGTCTTTTATTTATACGATATGTCATACCCCCTCCGTCCCGCTATAAGTTTCTCCTTTCTTTTGATTGTTTTGATTAAGAAATATGATTAAATAATAGATGTAGTACAAGTGATGTGATGGTGAAAGAGAAAATAATAGATGAGTGTGAGATGAAGTATGATAAAATAATAGATAAAGTGTAAGTGATGTGATTGGGAAAGAGAAAATCATATGCCAAAAATGGAAAAAATGTTGGAAACTGCTTACGCCGTGTAAACTGCAATATCGAAAATTCAGAATAACAAACAAATAAGTCGAGTCAAGGGAATCCCTTTTCCCGCAGAACAGAATACGCCCATGATAGTGCTCGACTGGTATGGCGTTTCGTTCCCAAAGGTAAAACGACTTTCACTTTTTACACAGTAGCACCACTGTATAAAAAGCCTCGGCGAACGTACGTAGTACGAACTGAACACTCTCGGATATAAATCCGGCACAAGAAAGAACAGAGGAAGGCTTTCGGGAGCTCAACACACTGCGTAGGGACGAGAGGAGAGTAGTAGGAGAGAGGGACGAATTTCAGCGTAAGGATTTATGAGGGAAGAGACTGATATTTATAGGCAGACGAAACCCTAGGAGGGAGTTGGAAAAACGCGTGGGCCCAGACCCGATTCTTGGGAATATATCGCATCGGTTGCGAAAATATCTCGCACGTGGATAAGTCTTGAAGACCGAATCTTGAAGACCAAGTTTGAGACTTCCAAATAATTCTGGAACATTCTTGAAGTAATTCGAATGGGCCGAGCCCATTTCTGAGTTGGGCTTTCGGAGTTTTTGGGTCTGCAAAAAGATAGGCGGACCCCAAAGACCAACAAAGACCAATTGCCAAATCCGAAGTCGAAGCCGAGCCGGACGGGCGGGCGCGCACGTGTGGCTCTTAGAGGGGTGTACCTCTTTTACATAGTTGAACTTCCAAGCTACTTCAATACCTTTAAACATCATAAATGTTTTGTAGGTTTCCTATGTGGGACAATTTCCCACATTCCTCAAACTTCAAAGTTGAAACTCTTCAACTTCAACAATTAATTTCTCACTCACCTTAACTCGGTTTTGAGATATTAAATATACCACGTTCATCTACTCCGCGAGTAGATCGACTATGTCACGTTCAATTATTTCTTAATTAACGTTTAGTCCGTCTAATTAATTAAATTAGATAAGGGTGTCAAAACCCAATTAATCCCATTAATTCCAACAATCCCCCACATGAGTGAAAATCGTATCTATACAACATCAGACTCAGTGTTCAGTTCGATTGAGATCTCCGTGCGTCCGAAAAAAGTAGTTTTTGGCTTTGAACTTTCCGTAGCCAAACACTATCGGGTACACCGGCGGCTTAGTGGACGCGATGTCTTGAACTACTCCTCCATAGTGTATACCTAGTCAACAGTGTCAGCACACTTCAATCTCGTCTTTGTAACGTTCTCACGTTTTTGTCCGTTTTGGCCATGGACGTCCTTTGTCTTCATAAATGTTTGGTCGAAGCGGCCCTCACTTCTCATTTATATAGGTAACCTCATTTCGAGTATCCCGCTATACTCTAGGACTTATTAAGAGTCGAAGACTCAACCTTTACCACATCTTACGGGTCATTAACACTTGAGATAGTGCTGTCCGGAATAGTCATATTTTTCAAGTGTTTTATCACTAACTTCCACAATTTCATTTTCCCATTGAACCAAGTTCTTGGGATCTCCAGTCATCATGGTTGGGTTTCCACTGCTTTAGTTTTTCTTGTGGGTTTTAGACTCATTCCTTCTACCAGCTTGTTCAATTGATCTCGGTTTATGCTCTTCGTGAGCGGATCCGCTATATTGTCCTTCGTATTGACATAATCAATGGACATTACTCCAGTGGAGACCAATTCTCTAACGGAGTTGTGTCGACGACGTATGTGTCTCGACTTTCCGTTGTACATGACATTCGTAGCTCTCCCAATGGCAGCTTGACTGTCACAGTGTACCGTCACCGAAGGTACCAGTTTCTTCCAACATGGAATGTCTTCCAGAAAATTACGCAACCATTCAGCCTCTGCAGCAGCTAGGTCTAAAGCTATAAATTCTGATTCCATTGTGGAACGGGCAATACACGTTTGTTTCTTGGACCTCCACGACACTGCTGCTCCTCCAATAGTGAATACATATCCACTAGTGGATAGCGAGTCTTTCGTGTCTGATATCCAATTTGCATCACTGTATCCTTCGACTACAGCTGGATGTCTTGTGTAGTGAAGCCCATAATCAAGGGTGTACTTCAAGTATCTTAATACCCTTTTCAATGCTTTCCAGTGCTCATGACTTGGATTATTCGTGTATTGACTCAACTTGTTTACTGAACATGCAAGATCGGGGCGTGTACAGTTCGTGATGTACATCACACTTCCAATGATCCTTGCGTATTCAAGTTGAGCCACTGATTCTCCTCTATTCTTTTTCAAGTGAACATTGAGTTCCAAAGGCGTCTTAGCAGGTGGATCGTCAAAGACATTAAATTGCTTTAGTACCTTCTCCACGTAGTGAGATTGTGTCAAGGAAATTCCATTGGACGTTTTCTCTATTTTGATTCCAAGAATCACATCTGCTAATCCCATGTCTTTCATGTCAAAGTTTCTACTTAACATGTTTTTCGTATTAACTATGATGTCGTGATTGTTACTCATGATTAGCATGTCATCGACATATAAGCACACAATAACATATCCATTTGGTGTATCCTTCACATATACACACTTATCACATTCGTTAATTCGAAACCCATTTGACAACATTGTATTGTCAAATTTCAAATGCCACTGTTTTGGAGCTTGCTTAAGTCCATACAATGATCGAACGAGTTTGCACACCTTTTTCTCGTTTCCAGGAGCAACATATTCTTCAGGTTGATCCATGTATATTTCAGCATCCATCTCACCATTAAGAAACGTCGTCTTAACGTCCATTTGGTGTATTTCGAGATTGTGCAAAGCAGCAATGGCGACTAACACCCGAATGGAGGTGATCCTTGTCACTGGTGAGTATGTATCGAAGAAATCATACCCTTCCTTTTGTTTAAAACCCTTTGCAACTAGACGAGATTTGTACTTATCAACAGATCCATCTGCTTTGTACTTTCTTCTAAGGATCCACTTGCATCTTAAGGGCTTACAACCTTTCGGGAGGTCGACCAACTCCCATGTGTGATTTAACAAGATAGACTCGTATTCACTTTTTATGGCTTCCTTCCAGAGGTGTGCATCTGGTCTTGCCATAGCTTCTTTGATAGTTTTAGGTTCATCTTCCTCCAAAACATAAGTAATGAAGTCTGAACCAAAATCTTTATCAATTCTAGCTCTCTTACTACGTCTCGATTCTTCACTCTCTTGAGTGGAAGGACTAGCAGTGTCGTCTGTTGCTTCGAGAGTTCTCTTACTCGAACTCACTTCCTCTTTTTCCTTAAGAGGAAAGATACTTTCAAAGAACACTGCGTTCCTTGACTCAATTGTAGTGCCTTCTGTCATATCCGGTACTTCGGATTTGTGAATCAGAAATCGATAGGCACTACTGTTTGAAGCATATCCTATAAAGATGCAGTCGACGATTTTAGGGCCGATTTTAACTTGTTTAGGAAGCGGTACTTCAACCTTAGCCAAACACCCCCACACTTTGAGGTATTGGTATGAAGGTTTTCGTTTCCTCCATATTTCATAAGGAGTTTGATCCTTAGTTTTATGAGGAATCTTATTCAGAATGTGGTTAGCCGACAGAATGGCTTCCCCCCATAAGTTCTGAGGTAGACCAGAGCTGATTAACATTGCGTTCATCATCTATTTTAGTGTTCGGTTTTTCCTTTCCGCAACACCATTAGACTGAGGTGAGTAAGGGGCTGTCGTTTGATGTATAATCCCTTATTCAATACATAATTGTTCAAACGGAGCTACGTACTCTCCACCTCTATCACTACGAATTGATTTAATTCGAGTGTCCAATTGATTCTCTACTTCAGTTTTATAACGTTTAAAAACTTCTATAGCTTCGTCTTTACTCTTTAAAAGGTTAACGTAGCAGAATCTTGTACAATCGTCTATAAAAGTAATGAAATACTTTTTCCCTCCTCTAGTTTGTACAAACTTCAAATCACATACATCCGTGTGAATTAAGTCTAGAGGGGCAGCAGTGTTCCTTTCAACAGTTTTAAACGGTAGTTTGGTCATTTTTGCTTCCGTGCATATTTCACAACGTTTGGATGTATCAACGTTGTCAACTTTAAGTAAATCAAGATTTACTAATCGTTTTATGGATTTTAGATTCACATGTCCTAATATAGAATGCCATAAAGAGGAACACTCAACGATATAAGCAGAAGTGGAAGCAATTTCATTAATAACTTGTTTGCCTTTGGGGCTTACAACCATTGTGCTTAATTTAAACAAACCATTCTCGAGATAACCCTTCCCGAGAAAGTGACCAAACTTACTTAGAACTATCTTATCAGATTCAAAGACTAGTCTAAATTGATTGCTAACTAGAAGAGACCCCGAAATCAGATTCTTCCGGATGTCTGGGACATGCAGCACGTTCTTCAAGGTTAGCTCTTTTCCAGATGTCAGTTTAAGCACCACTGACCCAATTCCAGCCACTTCAGATGAGGCTTGATTGCCGTAGTCTCCATTCCTACCCCTTTTCAACCAACCAGCTACCACCGACGGCCTCCTAGAAGTACGCCAGGGTCAATGCCAAAGTAAAGAGACGAATTACCCTCCACCCTTGGGACAGCGAAAAGTCTATCTTTCTTCTTATTCTTAGGGACAGGGAAGCAGCGACCAAAGGCATGGGCTACGGGGTTGCCTATTTCTGAGGGCTCCTAACTTTCTCCCATCAGATGGAGAATAGTTTGAGAATGCAGATCTCTCCGAGCAGACGTGGCAAGTGGCACCAGTGTCCACAAACCACTCTTTCTTGTTGTCCACCATGTTGACCTCCGTCACCACTGCGGACATGTCCAAATCCGTAAGGTTCACAGAATCTTGTACTTTCTGTTTGCCTTTTCCCTTGTCGTCACGACCGGGTTGACGACACTCACTGGACCTATGGTTCGGTTTCCCACAGTTATAGCAATTTCCAGTGAATTTCTGCTTTATGGCTGGACCCTTCCCCTTCACAATCTTCGTTGTCTTGGCAGCAGACTCATTTGGACGTTTTCTTTTCCTTGACGGACCCTCTTGTTCCATCAAGTTAGCTTTGGCTTCAATCTGGAGGGTAGATCCCTTGCCTTCTCTCTTTCGATTGTCCTCCTCAATCCTGAGACGGATAATCAGATCCTCCAAGCTCATAAGCTTTCGTTTTTGCTTTAGATATGATTTGAAATCCTTCCACGATGAAGGCAGTTTCTCGACCACGGTCGCTACTTGAAATGCATCAGGTAACACCATATCCTCAGCAGCAATCTTATGGAAAATAATCTGCAGTTTCTGGACTTGATCCACTACAGACTTGTTATCGTCCATCTTAAAATCGTACAGTTGTGAAACGACAAATTTCTTTAATCCGGCGCCTTCAGTTCTGTACTTCTTCTCCAAGGATTCCCACAACTCCTTGGCAGATTTTATGTCACAATAGACACTGTAGAGGGTATCAGAAAGTCCTCCAATAATGTGATTTCTGCACAGATAATCACCACTTAGCCACTGATCATAATAGATTCTTTCTTGTTGGCTAGCACTTGCCTCAGGCTGTGTAGGTTTCGTTTCGGTTAGAAACCTATCCATTCCAAGCATGGTTAGGTAAAATCGCATCTTACTTTGCCATCTCTTGAATTCAGTTCCGGAAAATTTTTCCGGCTTTTCTCCTTGTACGACCATTGGCCTCGGCCCAGGAGCGGAGAAGGTAAACATCAGATCCCTTATGGGATTGTGGAAAGCAGGAAACGGTTCAAGCGGATTGCTTCTGTTCCTAACCCTTTCCGCATGGTCATTCTGTTTTCCTTGTGATTTCACATCAGAACTGTGCGACTCTAATTGATCAGGAGACGCTTCCTTATTGGCATCGTTGCCAATATTCTCGACCTCCGTATCGATGGGGTCAACATCCATGTTATCGTTTGTTTTCGACATTGCAGTGAATTAATTAATTTAATTAAGTCCGAAAATATTAATTATTTATTCTGTTCTGCGATTGTTGGAAACTGCTTACGCCGTGTAAACTGCAATATCGAAAATTCAGAATAACAAACAAATAAGTCGAGTCAAGGGAAAAGAACAGAGGAAGGCTTTCGGGAGCTCAACACACAGGGTCTGCAAAAAGATAGGCGGGCCCCAAAGACCACCAAAGACCAATTGCCAAATCCGAAGCTGAGCCGGACGGGCGCGCGCGTGTGGCTCTTAGAGGGGTGTACCTCTTTTACATAGTTGAACTTCCAAGCTACTTCAATACCTTTAAACATCATAAATGTTTTGTAGGTTTCCTATGTGGGACAATTTCCCACATTCCTCAAACTTCAAAGTTGAAACTCTTCAACTTCAACAATTAATTTCTCACTCACCTTAACTCGGTTTTGAGATATTAAATATACCACGTTCATCTACTCCGCGAGTAGATCGACTATGTCACGTTCAATTATTTCTTAATTAACGTTTAGTCCGTCTAATTAATTAAATTAGATAAGGGTGTCAAAACCCAATTAATCCCATTAATTCCAACAAAAAAATGAAATGAGAAACTTATTGTGGGACATCCATAAAAGGAAAGTGGGAAACTTATAGGGAGACGGAGGGAGTAACTTTTTACACACTAATAAAATATTATTTCTTTATTAAAGTTGAATTGTATTCCCATAAAAAAATATTTTATTATCTTTAAACAATTATTATATTAAAATCCGTGCAAACAATAAATGTTTAATTAATAACGGAGGAAGTACTACTTTCTCAAAAAAGAAAAAGAGAGAAATAGGGAGGCTATATTAAAAATAATAATAATAATAATAAATAAATAGATTTATTTATTTTTCACAAGTTTTAAAGAATATCTTCTTTCACTAATTGAGTTAGAGAGAGAATATATATATATATAAATAGAGATAGGAAAAGGAATATGTAAAGAAAAAGTAGAAAGAGGAAGTGATTTTGTCCTTTAAAAAAAATGTAAATCTTTCTTTATTTGTTTTCTCTTGTAATTTTTCATTTGTTTTTACCCATAATTTGAGTATGATTGTTGATGATGTTCATGAAGCCGACATTGTGAATTTGTGACTATTTAAATTATGAAGTTTCTTTTCCGTCAATTAAAAAAGCTTGAAATCTTCACACGATGTCAAATATTATTTCAAACAAGAATCTACGGTGGTCGATCAGACTAATTTATCGATTGATCCCATTTTTTTCTTACAGTCTTTTAGTGGTTTTTAGTTATATTGTGGTTGGTTTTTGCTTTTCCAGATTTTTTTTCCTTCGCCTCTTTGGCAGTTTTTTTTGCTGCCTTTTGGTTTTGTAGTGCATTATGTGATGCTTTTTGTGTTCCTTCTATTTTGGTGCTTGGATGTTGCATTACTTGAATGCTTTGAAGTGTGGTGATCGGTGACCTTTGTCTTTTTTTTTTTTCTCTATTTTTTAGTAGTATTAGACTACCTTAGTATGACGTTTTATTTTATTGTTAGAATGAAGAAATGTATGTTATTTGTGAGTAAAATGTACATTCGTGTCTCCACTTCTCACGACTTCTGAGTGTCATTCCTTCTTTTCTTTCTATGAAGTTATTACTTATTTTTTTGACGGGGTTCTATGAAGTTATTTCAATGTATAAATATTACTCCCTGCCCACAATAAGTAGTTTCATTTAAAGTAAACACATGCTTTAAGAAAAATGTATATTTAAAAAGTACACATAATGTAAAGTTAACAAGGGTATAATTGAACTTTCAACTTTATTCTAATAAAGTAAGTGAGTAACTCAATGACATTCAATGTATTATGTGATGTTTTAAAAGGGCATAAATTAAGCATTGTGTAGGGGTGCATTTTAAAAATGTATGACACTAAATTTTATAGACGAAAAATATAAATCAAATGAAACTATATTTTACGGGCAAGAATGTAATCATGTTCATCCAAATTTGCCAGAACGGGTCGACCCAGAATCCACAAAAATTCTATCATTAAACGGATTTAAGAGGGTTGGCCCATTGTGGAGTGGGTTCAAAATTATCAGATACAAATCATACAACCCACCTACCCATTGGCTGCGGCGGGCTTGGTGGATCAACTCCAACCTTTTTATTTTTTACTTAGTAAATATTACCCCATTCAATTTTATTATACTCACTTCTTCGGACACGAGTTTTAATAAATATTGGTTAGTTTGTGCATAAAGTAGATAAATTAGGGGTATAATAGGATATTGTAGAATCCATTTATAAATAAAATAATTGTTTATGAATAAACACTATAAGAAAAATGACTTTTAGTGACATAATTCCTGTCATTATAGCTTCTCTAGCTAAAAGTCTTTAGTGACGGTAATTGACTTTTAGTGAGAGGTACTGTCATTAATTTCTCAAATTCCTGTCACTAAAGACTTTTAGCTAGAAAATCAATAGTAAAATTTTCAAATAAAAAATGAGAATAATAAAATTGAATAGTCCAAAAAGAAAAGTGATAATTATAAAATTGGAAAAAGGAAGTATTTTAGAGAAATTCTTTCATGCAATTGAATGTGTAAAATGTAAATACACTTGAATTTTAATGTTTAATTTATTTAATTTAATATTTGATTTGAAGTTAAATTACAAGGTATAAGTGCAACCAAATGTAATACTCTTATTTAAACTAATTATTGAGAAGGCTTTCGAAGAACAAATAATGATGATACATGATTTTTATGCAAAATGGTACCCCCACCGTATCCAACATTTGGGTCACGTCACTGATTTTAAAGAATATATGGAGTAATAAGTATTTTTATATTACCTCAATCTACTAAGGGCATGTTTTTTATAGTAAAGACGAATTATCTAAGATTAAGATGATAACTAAACTTTATAAATTTTAAAACATAATCTACCATTAATCTAAGTTATCAAACAACCAATAAAAATGATATATAGTTAATCTAAGTTTAATCTAAGTTATCAAACATGGCCTAAATGTAGTCTCATGGAGGAGGGACACAAGTTTAAAAAAAAAAAGATAAATAAAATAGATAAAGTAAGGGTATTATAGGTTATTGTGGGGTCCATTGTGAATAAAGTGATTGTTTGTGAATAAAGTTGATGACAAATTGAGTAATTAACTGATGGTTGAAGGGTGCTAGTTTCCATAAAATGTATGAGACTACATTTGGTGGACAAAGAATATAAGTCAAATGAGACTATTTTTGTAGAGGGAGGGAATATAAAATTATTGGTGAAAAGCATAAAATATTTAAAAAAGTGAAGTAAAAATGTGTAAAAAAAGTAAAAAAGGGGGAAAGAAATGAAAAATGTGTGACAGTGTAATTTTATATAAAAATAAGAATAATTATTAATTAATGCTAAAAAAAAATGTAAAATTTTAGAGGGAACATCTAAAATGACAAAATGTCTTAAAAAAAAGGGACAAGGGGTGTATAAATTATTTTTATTAATAGAAATTTTATAATTTCTCGCAATCTATTTAATTTTGGTCAAATATTCCATGAACAATAAAAGCGTGTGATGTGTCATAAAAAAAATCTTATGTTCTTTCGTTGCTTAAATTTTTTAAAAGTATGTTGAAAGTATTGACATATAATTCAATAACATTTTTTTTCTTTGGAGTGTCTTATTCCAACAATTTTTTTTACATATTTTTAAAATAACCTATAAAATTTCAAGAGTGATTCACAATTTAATAATGTGAAGAAAGTATATTTACTTTTAAATGTAGATTTACAAACGATCCATCTCTAGACGGATTTCAAAAGCTTTAACTCAATTCTTTTTTTAGGTGGGACGGGTTGGTCGAACGATCCTAACCCGTTTTGATGACTTTAATTTTACTTAAAATTATTGAAATAATATTAACATATTGATTATCGAACGAATTCAAAATTATACATATTGACAAACTAATTCACTTAAATCTTCACTTTTTATTTATATTTATTGATGGTCAAAATCAACAATTGGACAAATGCAAATTCACTTGCATGGTGGACATGTGCTGCTAAACTGACAATCTGACATGGACTGAATCAACATATATTCTATAACTTCTCCTTTTCCTTCATTAATTAGGTCTTAAATTATATAAAAAAAATGGGTTATTTGTAAAATAAATTATCGGTTGTTTATCGATTGTGATACTCATAAATAAATTGACAATTGCGGATGGAAGCTCTGGCTTGATATTGACATTGTTTTTTTAATCTTCTCCCATTATTACCTACGAATAATACAGTGCATGTGTGTAGGGGTAGCTTACTCGAATAATACTCCCTCCATCCTATTTTATTATGTTCATTCCATTTTTTAAAATAATATTATTCATACTACCTTATCTCCACTCTTTAACCATCATTTATTACTTAAATTGTCAGTAACTTTATTCATAAATAATCACTCAACATCCCATCATACCCTCAACTTATTATCTACTTTATACATAAACTAATCAATATTAATTAAAATTTGTGTTCGAAGAAATGGGCATAATAAAATTGGACGGAGGGAGTATTTTGCAATTGAAATTAAACATGCTGTAAATTTCTCATTTATTTCTTTTCTGCATCTCTCTTGTTTCTCTCCCACTGAAAAATTCTGGTGTGACCGTGTGAGAAGGGACGGGGAGTGGATGGAGAATAAAAAATTTAGCAACCATTTAGGAATGTTAGTTAAATGATTAAATTTTGAAGAAACGTCTCTTTAATTGACAAAAATATTTAGGAATGTTAGTTAAATGATTAAATTTTGAAGAAACGCCTCTTTAATTGACAAAAAGATTAATCTTTGAGATGAAGTGTTTTTAGGGTTTGTTTGGATTGCAGGATGATATAGATAAGTTAGGATATGATTAAATATGATTACTATTAAGATAGTTATTTTCAGTTTTATTAGTAGATAAAACTATTAATTAGTTTAGGCAGTTACTTATTTAGGGATTAGCATATAAGGAGTTCATCTCCTCTTTTGTAAACAACACTTTTTGATTGATTTTGAATACACTTTTTACATTCTTTCAATCCTTTCTTGATGGTTCTATGGCTTGATATGGTATCAGTTTTATAGCCGATTCTCACTTTTGCCTAAACCTCCGATTTAGGGCATCATCTCCGGCGAGCCCTTTTCCCTCTATTTGAGCGATTTCGCTCGGTTTTACTTCCCTTCTGTTTTCGATTCCGGTGGCTTCCATCCTTTCCGATGGCACCCGATCCTAATTCTCTTGACCCAGCCAAGAATCCTCTTTCGCCTCTCGCTTTGCATCATAACGACAATCCCGCAGTCGCCTTCGCTCTCGATCCCTTAATTGGATCGAATTTTGTCAGCTGGAGTCATGCAATCAAGCGCGGCCTGAGTGTCAAGAACAAATTACCTTTGATTGACGGTTCGTTGCCTCAACCCATTGAAGACGATGATCCTGCCGTTTTCGCAGCCTGGGTTCGCGCCAACGACTTGGTCTTGATGTGGATCCTCAACTCCATTTCTCCAGAAATCAAGCACACTCTGGAATACTTCTCCTTTGCTCAACAGGTATGGGATGAATTGAAAATTCGGTATACTAGTTCGGATGGCACTAGAGTTTACCATCTAGAGAAAAGTCTCAGTTCTATTGCCCAGGATAATCAATCTTTAGTTACCTATTATAACCAATTTAAGAGTTTATGGGATGAGTATCTTAGTTTTAGGCCTATCTTGTCTTGTTCTTGTGATGCTTTGAAAATTTGTGAATGTGATATCCCTAAGAAGATTTCGAAAACTCAGGAACAAGATGCAGTAATGAAATTCTTAGTAGGCCTTGATGATTCTTATTCAGCTATTCGTAGTCAATTGCTTTTAACATCTCATTTTCCTTCTTTGGCTAAGGTTTTCTCCCTTTTGTTGCAAGAAGAATCTCAAAGAACCCTTAACACATCTCATTCCATTACTCTTGATTCTGTAGCCATGTTTTCTAAGCAACCTAATCAAAAATCTTTTAAAGATAAGAGAAAACCACTCTTATGCAGTCATTGTGGGGGCACCACACACACTGTGGATAGATGCTTCCATTTAATTGGTTTTCCTCATGGTTGGAAGGGACCTAGAGGTTCTAAGAGTAAAAATGATAACATTACCTCTGCCAATTTGGCATTTCCTCATCCCACTAAGGAAGATCCCCTCCCCTCTAATCCTTTAGTTAATCAAGAATTGTTTGATCAATTCTTGAAATACACTAAGACACAGCAGACTCCACAAGCCCCCCCTTCACCTCATGCTGCAGCTGGAGCCTTTTTCCACCATTCTGATCAGCAACAGGATACAAGTATTTCTCTTTGTTCTAAAACTGATAGTCTCAGTTCAAAATTTTCAACTTGGATTTTGGATACAGGTGCCACAGATCACATGACCTCTGATTTTTCCCTGTTTTCCTCCACTCCTTGTAAATCTAACATAAAAATCAGCCTCCCTAATAATGCCATCTCCACTGCCACTTTTATAGGAAACATCAAATTGAGTGATTCTTTAACTCTATATAATGTTCTTTATGTCCCTGACTTTACTCACAATTTGTTGTCCATATCTCATCTAACTAGATACTCTAGTTGCTCTGTGAATTTCTTGTCCTCACACTGTGTTTTGCAGGACATCAACACCAAGACAGTGATTGGTTCTGCTGAACAAACTGGAGGCCTCTACATTCTCAAGATTGCAACATACCCTGTACACTCTGCTTTTCTTTCTAGCACATATGATTTGTGGCATTATAGACTAGGGCATATCTCTAATAAATGTTTGTCTACTATTGAACATTTGAATGTAAAGCCTAGAAACAAGAACCATGTTTGCAATATTTGCCCTTTGGCTAAGCAAAAGAGAAAGTCCTTTCCTATTAGCACTTCTGTTTCTACTTATGCTTTCCATTTAATACACTGTGATGTTTGGGGGCCATTCTCTACTGTCTCTCATTTAGGTCACAAATTTTTCTTGACCATTGTTGATGACTTCACTAGATGCACTTGGATATACATGTTGAAACACAAATCTGATGTTCTGATCTCATTGCAAAAAATTTCTAACATGATTCTTACTCAATTCAATGCTAGAATTAAGATATTAAGGAGTGACAATGGTACTGAGTTCTTATTGCATGATTTCTATCACACCTTGGGGATAATTCACCAAACTTCTTGTGTGGAAACCCCTCAACAAAATGGTTTGGTTGAGAGGAAACATCAACACCTTCTCCAAGTAGCTAGGTCTCTCCTCTTTCAATCTGGTTTACCATTGAAGTTTTGGAATGAATGTATTCTCACTGCTGCACATATAATTAACATAATTCATTTGTCCATTCTTGCACATAAATCTCCTTTCCAGCTTTTGCATGATAAGAAAGTTGATTACTCATACATGAGAGTATTTAGTTGTTTGTGTTATGCTAGCACCCTCACTGCACATAGGCACAAGTTTCAACCTAGAGCCACTAAGTGTGTCTTTTTAGGTTATCCTTTTGGTACTAAAGGCTACAAGCTCTTGGACTTAACCTCTGGAAAAATTATTATCTCCAGGAATGTCAAATTTTTTGAGCATGTTTTTCCATTTACTATATCTACTTCAACACTACCTGTAACTGTTGAACATGACATCTCCTCTTTTGTAAACACTTTTTGATTGATTCTGAATACACTTTTTACATTCTTTCAATCATTTTTTGATGGTTCTATGGCTTGATAATTACACTGTTTGGATTATAATTTTTTAAATATATATATGTGTTTGGATTACTTGATTACTTTTTTATAATACTGTAGCCATAAGTTATATTTTGTGTTTGGATTCAATGATAAATTGATTAAAATGGAAAAAGTCGATTTTGCCCCTGTTTAGTTTTTTCAATACATGTTTTTTTTTTCAACTTTACGCAAAGAATTTGCTTCCAATTTTTGTGGTTTTTTTTTAAACATGCATTTTCTAGTTTATTTCTTTCGCAACTTCCTTGTAATTGAAGGAATAAAATCGAGAATGAATAAGAAAGAAGCAAATAGAGAAACAACATAGAATTAAAGTTTACACAGTTTTTTTCATCACTGTTCCATTTTAGTTTCTTAGCAGAAATTAAAAATAAAAACAATTCGAGGGAAGGGGTTGAGAATTTTTTTTTAAAATAAATAAAATAAATTTAAAGTCTATTTATCCTTTTCCTTTTTTTTTTCAATTTTTTATTTTTTGGAAAAATAAAAACAAAAATTAGTTTAATCATAATTAAAGCACAAACTCCGAATTCAAAAGAAGATTATCATGTGAAAATTTTAGATGAACATAAACTTGTATTGTTTTGGTGTAGAAATGAATAATTTAGGATTTTGTGGTTTTATTATATACAACTACGTACTTATTTAATTGCTTCTATAGGAGAGGGTATATTTGTCAAACTTTTAAAAGAGTCCAGGGCAACCAATACTTTTCAAAATGCATATGTATCGGGCAAGGTGTCAGACAAGTAATCTTACTCCCTCCCCAAGATCAATTATCGGCCATTCTTATGATAAAGCCAAAAAATAACTCGGGCTGAAAGTATTTTTCGAGCTACAAGCATGTAAACTAAACGATGAATTAAGGAAGATAAAACAATCTAGCCTGCTTTTTTCTTTGAACCAAACAAGAGGCCTTAGAGTATTAGTGTGAAATTGGACATAAATTATGGTTTTTTTTTAACCAAACTAAACAAGGAGTGATTTTTTACACATAAAACACTAAAATTTACAAACTAATTTTCTCCAATTTTTGACATTTGCATTTCACCTAATTTTTTAAAATGGTACTCCCATTAAATAATTGTATACTTAGCACAAACATTTTTTTCTCAATCTATTTATTTGATGTGTTGAAATTGACATGAGAAACATGACAAAATTAATTGTTCAAGGGAGGAATAGAGATTACATATATAGATATAATTAGATTGATATAGGTCACGTTAAATACATTTGAGCCTTTTCTTAATTTGGGGAAAGCTAATTTCTCTTTATTCATGTGTGACAAATCACGTGACCCCATACCATGCTTGGTGCTTCCAAGCCACTTATTTCAGCCCTTTCATTTGACTTTTATTTTAATCACAAAAAAATAACTTTATACGTACTAGACTATATCGTACCTCCACTGTTTCATAATGAGTGAAGGGTTGATAAATAACTTATATAAATAAAATAAAGAAGTTGATTAAAATGAGTATAAAAGTAATACCATTTAGTAAATATGTGAATATATATGAGTGAGTTTCTTGTTTATGCAAATAGTTGTGGAACAACGAATAAAATAAGTGTGTAAATAATTGTGAGACAGGGGGAGTACGTATTTTTTCAAAGTTAATTAATACTCTCTTCGTTCAATTTCATTGTTCACACTTTTTTTTATCCAATTTATTTATGTCCATTCCTTTTTTTTTTTCGAAATAATATTATTTACACTATTTTATTTATCGAAAAAGATGGATATCCAAATTCTGGATACCCAGAATTAATTATTTTTTTTTAAAAAAAATGTGAGTTTACTGTAATACCCTTATTAAAGAAAATATTAATATAATATTCAGTTAGGGGCATTTTCGATCTTTTACCAGATTCTGTATATCCAGATTATGTTTAAGTAGGGGCTGTAGGGCAGTGACGGCGGTCCTTTATCCATACTCTCCCATCATCACTTATTTACTCAAAATGTTAGTAATTTTATTCATTAACAATAACTTTATTTATAAGTAGACTCACAACATTTTATCTTATCCCAACTTATTTATTTTATAAATAAATGTTTAAAAAAATGAACATAATGAATATGAACGGAAATTGTATGATTCTATGACGTGGAAATGACGTTGATTTCCGCTAGGTGACTCGTTGCCGATGCGGATTTGCATAGGATAGCCATGGTCCACGTTCATGGGCTCATTATTTTACAGTTTGTCCATTTTCCCTTTTCCAAAAACGTATTTGTGCTTCTATTTTTCACTTTTTAATTTATTGTTTAAATAATATGTACCCACCCTGCCACCCACCATTAGAATCTCTATACCACTTTTTATCTTCATTTTTTTTTTTTTTTGGTGTGTTCTATTAATGCGATGTTGTTGTTTTTAACTTTGAGTCCATTTTTTAAAATATGATTCTCGTGGTCCTTCATGGATTTCTCATTTTATTAAATGTAACCAATCATAGAATGATGCTTAGTAATTGCCCTCTAGACTCCACGTCCCTAGAAATGTCAATTTTATGGCTGGTCTTTTTGTTAAGATTGTCTGCTATTTTTTAAGTCCTCGGTGTTTGGGTAGAGCTGCGGGTAGGGGTGTAAGTGAGTCGAACCAACTCCTCGACTCGAAAAAGATCAAAATCGACTCGAAGTTAATCAAGTCGAACTATTCGAGTAGCTATCGAGCTCGAGTTCGAACTCATAAATACTCGACTCGAAATGCTCGCGAGCTTAATCGAGCTTGAATAATATTTACTATTTTACCATTAATATATAATTTATATTTATATACAAGTAATCGAGCTGAGTCGAGCTCGAATTTATTTTTGAAAAAAATATGCTTTACAATTAATTTTAAAAATTATATAGGTAATCAAGTCGAGGCGAACTCGAGTTTATCGAGTTTCTTGTCGAGTCGAGTTCGATCTTTAAAATTTTAGGCTCGACTGAGTCGAATCAAGTTTTGAGCTCAGCACTACTCGGTTCGACTCGACTCGTTTACACCCTTGACTGCGGGTATTGTAGATGACCTTCATATTCAACTAGCTCATGCATTTAATTAAAAAAGAATCATTTTTCAAAAAATATATATGTAATTGTGGCTTGAATTGGTAATTTACGTGAAAACACTACTCCTACAAATTACGAATTCAAGCAATGCTCGCCAACTTCAACTTTTCATCTGACGTGGCTTTCAACACCTACTTACAAATCTACAAACATTTATCCAATTTTTTCAATAAGAATGTTAATGTATTGTCAAAATAATAATAATAATAATAAGACTGTTAATGTATTGGAAGCGTATCTAGTAATTTCGATATTTCAAGGGAGTAAGCTAACCAGAGGAGCGTATCAAACAAAGACAGAGGTTTACCCCTGACCAAATTGTAATGAAATGATGGATGGGCCAATTTTATTTTATTTTTAGCCCAAGAAGTAGAAGAAATAGAGCCCATGGTTATTACTAATTATAAAAGGCGTTGGCTATATACCCCTCCAGCTCTGTTAAGTATACTCCCCCTCTTCATTTATTAATTTAATATTAATGTAAAATACCAAATTTATCCTTTTAGTAAATATATCAAAAATAAATACACCCTCTAACCCTAACCATAACCCTAAAAATGCAGCCTCCTCCCCTCAATTCTGCTGCCGTCGCCGTCGGCCACCCCTCCGACGGCCGTCGCCCCTCAAATAAATTTAGAAAAAAAAAAATCTTAAAAATAAAAAAAAAAAAAATAAAATATCGACAAACCAGAGTCGACCAAAAACACTTCCGTCGAGACTGGTTTGTCGACCAAACACACTTTCGTTGGTAAGATCTAGTCGAAAGAAAATTAAAAAAAAAAAAGTAAAAAAAATTGAAATTTTCGACAAAGATGGATCGACCAAAAAGACTCCCGTCGACACTGGTTTGTCAACCAAATACACTTTCGTTGGTAAGATCTATTTGAAAGTAATAAAAATTGAAATTTTCAATAATGATGGATCGACCAAAACGACTCCCGTCGACACTGGTTTGTTGACGAGAGTGTTTTTGGGCAATTGATTATAACCGAAAAAAAAAAGCTGCAGTTGATTATTTTCGACTCATCGATGTTTGGGTGGGGGAAGGCAGAGCGGCTGGCCATGGACGACGGGAAAGCGGCCGCGTGCAAGTGGGGGCCGTGCCGGTGACCTCTATGGCGGAATAGAGCAGAAATAAATTTAAAAAAAAAACCTTACCTGGGACGACGGCTGGAGCTGGGCCGCGCGCAGGGAGGCTGCTGGAGCGGGGGCCGCGCGCAGGGAGGCGACTGGGGAGGTGGCCGCGCGCAAGGAGGTGGCTGCAGCGGGGGCGGCTTGCAGGAAGGCGGCTGAGGCGGCGCCGGCGCCGGCGGCGGTGGAGAAAATTAGGGTTTTCTTTTAGAAAAGAGGAAGAAGAAAATGGGGAAAAGTGATACTAGGTTTTGAACGGGGGAGTATATTTAACACTTCCATTTTAAAAAAAAGGGTAGTTTGGGTAATATTTGGGGGAGTACATTTAACATTTATCATATATGGGGGGAGTACATTAATCGGGGGAGTATACTTAACAACATTTACCATATATGGGGGGAGTACATTAATCGGGGGAGTATACTTAACAGAGCTGGAGGGGTATATAGCCAACGCCTTATAAAATGAAAGCGGGAATTGGAAGGACCCAGACGGTCTCCTCAATTTTTTACACACACCCACACCTAGTTAAAGATGTATTTCATTGAAGCTTCAAATTTTGGATTAATTTAGAATTTTTATCCTCCACCACTCAGTACGCAAGTCTAAACTTTCTTTTTTATTTTATTATTTTATTTGAGATTATGTAAGATCACTTTTAGTTGCATAGTTATGTAAAATTTTGAATTATGTTTATGAATTAATTTCTTTGAAATTTGTGTGGATTACTTTTATTTATTTGTTTAATCTCATTTTAGAGTGTATCATTATTGACCATGATAATGTGTTTTATTTATCGTTAACTGAGAATGATAGATTGAAAAATTATTCCATTAATAGAACTTAAGCACGTACACCGCCTAATTTATTATGAACTGGTTTTAGGTGTTATTTTGGATTGTATGGTGTTTGCTCGGTAGAGATACATGTTTATACTGTACCTTTTGAATTGATTAGATTAAAAAAGCAATTAATTCAACACAATACCATTTAAATAAGATTTTAGTCGTAAATGGATTTCTAAGTTTATAATATGTGATTCGGATGAAAATTGCATGATTTTGTTAAATATTTTAATCTTAATAATAGAATGTAGTATTATTTTTACTCATTTTTTTGACTAATTACACTTAATTGTGAGAAAATGTAATGGTTTGCTATTTTTTTTAGGTAAATTGAGCATTTTTTTAAAGCAAAATACTTGTCTAATTTTTAGTTAAACCAACCAAGGAAAGAAATTGAGATAGAGTGTGAAACGAGTAAATTTAAGGGCGCGGTTATACACACACACCAACCTATTGATTGAGTACACCCACCAAACATTTTTTTTCATCTTTCAGGACATGTAAAATGTCACATATACCCCTCTTGTGAAATTTTAAAAAAAAAAACGAAGATGAGTACACCCACCCATTCCATTTCACTACACAATCATCCCCACCTTCACCACCAAAACAAACAATATACTTCAACAAAAAAACTCCTAAAAATACAAATTTTCAACAAAAATAAAAAACCAAACAATGTTAAGATGTTCGAAAATTTTTACCCATCAAACTCAATAAGTCCGAAAAAAATTCATGAAAAACTTTCATTTGTCCGAAAAAAAAGATCGAACATCTTGTTCGAAATTTTTTAATGAACTCAAATTGTTCGAATTTTTTTTCCAACATATACAAATTGTTAGAAATTTTTTTATGAATAAATACGAGTTGTTTGAAAATAATCCCTAACAAACTAAAAAAACTCTAATTTCGAAAATTTCAGAAAACCTAAACTTACCTAAAGCGACGGCGGCAGCAGCGAGGGGAGATGGTGGCGGAGATGAAGGGGACACGAACGAGGGATGGGGGTGCGAACGGCCGCGTTGCTGGGAGGGAGATGGGGGCGGAGAGGAGAGGACACAAGGGAAGAGGGGTGCGAACGGCGCGCCGTTGGGAGGAGGGCGACGACTGGAGGGAGGGGAGGGCGTCGTGGGGGCGGGCAGCAGCGCGGACTGGAGGGAGGTGGGTGGCGACGCTGCTTGGGAGTGGAGGTGGGCGACAACGCGGACTGGAGGGAGGTGGGAGGCGGCGGCGCCGATTGGAAGGGAGGGGGAGGTGGGTGCACCTTTGTGTGAAAATGTGAGAAATGGGAAAGATAAGGATTTAATTAGGATTTAAAATGAGGGGTATTTTTGAGGGTGTCCTCATCTTATGGTGTGTGTCCTTATAATCCGGGGTTAGTGTCCTCCATAGGTTGGTGTGTGTATAACCGTGCCCCAAATTTAATTCAAGAAATGGCAGTCCACCTTGAAGCTCAAATTGCTGTCTATTTTCAGTGGCCCAAGGCCCATTTATTTTGACCCATATATTTACAGTCATTAGTTGGTCCAATTCAGTTCATTAGTAATCAATTATTTGCTTGTTGTTTCATTTTCTTTTATTACGTTAATTTGGATTGAACTAGGTTTTTTTTTTTTTTTAATGATATGTATAGATAGTATTTAGAATTAATCCTAGTTTTTAACCTATTTTGAAATTCAATTGTTTCTAGATAGAATCGTGTTAACAATTATCACTTTTACGTAATCTTTTTGTGTGGGATCAATTCGTATTTACCTACCACGATAGATACCATATTCTTGCGGTTGTCTATTTTAGGTATTGGAAAAAATATGAACAATATCTAAAATAAATTCCATTATTTTTTTATAGTAAGACATCGTCTTAGAGGGTCAGCTATACCCCTCAGAACTTATACTTGTCTTACTTAAATTATTTTTAAGGGGTTAATCTAATTTTCAACTATGTCCATTGACATAATGAGAAATGCGTATATACATATGATAGATTTGGATATTTATATACCCATCCTACTATGTCCATTGACATAATGACATCCCTATCTACAAGTTTTTAATGGTTGAAAATTAAGAACTAATAATAAGACTTGCCATTCCCTCAAAAAAATAAATAATAAGACTTGCCATTAATTCTCAATTTATTGTCATTAAATTAAATATCATTTTTTTAATAATTACATTTTGTCTAATTAATTTTAATAAAATTTTCCTCTTCTAAAAGAATTTCATCTTTTTTAATTAATTAACAAATTTTAATTCAAAAAATTTACAAAATTACCCCAACATTCTAATCATTACATTTTTATGCTTAAACTCCGTGTCCAAAGTGTACCATAAGCTTTTCAGGAACATCAGTTAGGCCTATTTGTTGTATTTTATATTCTTTTATTAGTTGTATATTTGAGCCTTATTCTATGGGCCTTAGTTAGTATGGGCAGGAAGTATATATAGTCAGTGAATTAATGTGTAATCGGCCTCTTTGGCTTGGGCGAATATAGTTCGTGGAATTATTTCTTGTTATTTTTGGCACCTTAATTTCATAAACATCTAAGTTCAATGGGCAATCTAATATGAAACGGGGAGAGAGTAATAATTAACTCTATTCGGGAATACTAAAGTTAAATAATAATATAGTATCTCTTTATAATTTACAAAGCAATTATAAAAATATGAATAAAATTGGGTTAATTTTAATGTGCAGATGACATAGATATGGGATTAACAATGAGTGAAACTAAATTCTTCTTCGTCTCCGAATTTGGATTAACACCAAAACCATCTCCATAATTCAAGTAGAAGCACAACGACATTCGGACAAGATTCAATGCTGTTATTCCGAAGTCCTTGAAGGGCTCCTCCGCCAGTAAAATCTCTTTGCTCATCTTCTTCCACAGTTCGTAAATCAGATTCCTTACATACACACGAGCTTCCTCTTCAGAACACCCTGTCTCGTGCATGTAACACTGAATTGACTTCGGAACATCCCCTCTTTTAATTTCCTCCTGTGTAACATAATTCATCATAAATATCAATATAAGAAAATAAAAGCCAATAGGAAAATATCAACATGTTTGTATTTTTTATTTTATTATAAAGTTGTCTATGATGGGTTTGGCCTAGTTAATTTGAATTCTTACCGATGAAGTTCCGAAGTCATCAGCAAGGCGAAAAACCATAGACGGCCAGCGAATGATTCCGGGGTATTGCTCTAGAATCTTCACATCCTCTTTGTTTATGTTGTTGGTTAGGCAAAAGTAGCCATACATAAGAACTATCGGACCCGAAATCGAAATCCAGCCGTTATTGAGATACTCATTCGTTTTGGGATAGTACCCACTGTGATACCATCTCGCTTCTATGATGTAAGTTTGACACAACTCTATCCACTGAAATTATGTAACAAAATACAAATGTTATTACACACATTACATTATACAAAAAATCAAATTAATTGAGAAAGAAAAATGTGTGAGTATGCATACCAATCTCCTCAAGTTTGAGATGCAATTGAAGCCTTGTTCTTTGAGAACGTGGTACGCCAATTCGTTGACGAAGTTGTTGAGATCGAGGAAACAAATTTGCATGTAAAGGGGAAGACTGTCCAATTCATTAATGTCCCACCTTTCAATGATCTTCGTAAACAATTCGATTTCCTCCAACGTGCCATATACGTCGTATATGTCGTCTATGACCGATACCATTCCAGCAACTTTAGTCATAATCTCCCTCGTATATCCGAATTCAGGCTTGGGAGTAAATCCCACAGCCCATAAGAAACTCTCTGCCAGTCGGTCCCTGGCGAAGGTCAACTTTTCTCCTAGGCCACTCCTTCTATGTCCCCTATTTTTGTACAATTGAAATTAAATTGATTAGAACAAATTTTGAATATAGAAACAAATATAATAAAACGAGAAAAAAATGTTTTTTTTAAAAAAAATTCTACGTACCTTGATATGCGTTTCATATCGTCTTGATAACTCGCTTGTGCAATGTTGTAATACAACTTAGCGAATTCGAGCAAAGTAATATTTGAATCGGGTCTACTCTCGTAGACACTTATGAACCATTTTGCTTGGAGTTTGGGCACTCTCCAGTGTAGTGGAATCTCCAAGGCATGCCTGATTTGATTGACTATACTCTGGTCTGTCGTGAATTGCTCGAGCTTTTTCGCAAGATGACGTGTCGAGAAATCTTTGGCAGAATCCAAAATTGGTTCACCTTCCATTGACAAGAATGAAGCTTCATACAAAGAAAGAAGCCCTTTCACGTCATCGCCCAAGTTTGCTTGGAAATTTCCCGTGTCGTCCATGAAACTAGTGAAAACCTCTGCAATATAATATCATGAAAACTTGTCAAAAAGCTAATTAATATGAGGAATTATTCGTCTTGTAACTTAGACCGTGCCAAATTTTAATCTTGCATTTTGTTTACCTTTTCAATTTTGGTACCTTTTGGTCAAAATTGAGACCATTGACCAAAATATACAAGATTAAAAAATTGGACAAAAATTGACACATAAATGACCAAAATTGTGTAATATGTTAAGAACATAGAGAAATATGGACCTTGATAGACATGGTAACCATGTTGCCTAAGAAGCCTAAATTTGAGAGCAGTTGCATGCAAATCTTTGTTGATCATCATGTTTTTATCATCACCAAAAATTTTGTCCAGTGAGTTTCGTACGAAATCCTCGAAGTAGTGAGAAACATCAAGCCTTTGTAAATCGTCGATAAGTTGAAGTTGGGCTAACACGTCCGTGGTTCCTTCAATCATTATTTTCACAAATTCTTTCAGCTTCTCGGCCTTCTCTACATACTCAATAGCCTGCATTTTCAATAAAATCAATGGTAAGTATGTATAAATTGAACTTTAATGACGAAATGCTCTCATTGTAACTTCTTTAGCTAAAAAAAGATCGAGAATCAAGAATAATGCATGAATTGTAATCTTACGCCATAAGGAGTGGTGAGACGCTGAATGTAATTGCTATCCCACGAACTCTTTCCGTAGTTTCCTGATCTTCTTTCGGCCTCCATCGAGATAATTAGATTGATGCTCGGATGATCGAAGATATATTGAAGATTTGAAGATCTGAAAGAGAGAATTAGAGTAGCTTAAGCAAAGATGTAGGTTGAATTAATAAAATGAGTAAGGGAGGTGTATTATATATACAAAGGAATATAGATGCAGTAACAAGTAAACGCTATTTCCACTCACTTTCCCTCACTCAAAAGTCACAAGTCAAGAAAGTAAGGGACCCTTTTTTTTTTTTTTTAATTATTTTCCAAATGTTGAATGGTCAATAGAAGTGGTATTTGTTTGTTTTATAATACAAGGAAGAATAAAAAAAGTACGGTAGGAAATGACTAATTAAAATACACATGAGTCAAGATTGGTTGTATTGACTTTGTTGAGGAAGGTGTGTGGTATTGTAGAAACACTAATATTTAATTCAATCAATTTTTGTTATTAATTCAATCAATTTTTGTTATTCCTTTTAATTAGTTTTAAATTTTTAATGGTAAAGTAACGTTATTATAGCTTATAGTATACAATAATGCATGGATCTTACAATACGGGTCATGCAGATCCTTTTTCTCTCGTGCAAATTTTCATGGAGAAATTCTCATATGCACAGTGTGCATCGGTTTTTTATCCTATCATATAAAATATCCCTTTTCATTTATATTTTTCAACAAAGACATTTTTTCTTCCTTCTCCTTCATTTTTTTTCCATTTACTGAATTTCTCTCCTTCGTCTCAGACGTGGATTCCGCCTTCTCTCCTTCGTCTCTTTCAGCCATTGATTCCGCCGACCTTCCTTTTCGCTGCCTCTGTAGGTGGAACCTAACAACCGCTAGTTTCCGTTGCCTTAGTAGGCGGAACGCGCCGTCGTCGTCTCGCGTAGCCTAGGTTCTTCGTTGTGTTGCCTCTACATCGTTGCCGCCTACAACAGTGCCCATTCGCCGCGTTGGTGTCCTGTAATTCAACTTAATCTGGTAATTCAATTTCGTTTAGGGATTCAATTTAATTCCATGAATTTGATTTTGTTTAGGAATATTTGTACATCGATTTAACAAACTTGGACCAATCCGCCCTAAGTATTGTGCTAATCTTTCACTTGTTTAATTCCAATCGCGCTTCAAAAGAATTACTAGTCTTTTTTCTTCTTGGGTCAAGAACTGGTCTAATTTTTTAATTTGGGATGTTTAAATTTCTGAAAATATCAGAATTCATTAGTTTTTTCCTCAAATAACAAGACTTTTTTGGATTCTGAGAAATCCTTCATGAAACGGAATCATCTGGATTAGGAATAGGAAACATGTTGATGATGGCGCTAGTTTGTTCAATCTTTGATGAGATATAATTTTCAGACTCGTCGATGACTCAGGTGTATTTAATTTACTTGTAAATTGGACAAACATAAATCGAATAAATCGACCTTTTGTCCCTTCTCTTGACCCAAATGTTGTACTTTTACCTGATACAACGTGTCATTCTTCCATTATCATGTTTTTACAACCAAGAGAACAGAAGAGAAGCCATAGTGAATTGTTATTGCCAATTGGGGACTTGGATTTGGAAAAGGGAAAAAATACTAAAATGAAATAAAATAAGTAGGAGTATCAATTTGAGTTTCTTTAGTTTTGTGTGATTAATTAAGATATGTTTTGGTTTCTTAATCTCTCCTTATTTTGTGCCTCTTTAGTGTGTGAGATAGCAGGCTATCTTTACAGATCTGGCTGTCTAGTTTTCATCACTTTTGTAGTTAGAAATTTGGCTCTTGATCTTCAATTTGTTGGCTTATGATTTGACCAGCATTATGAAGATACTAATAACCCATCACGATTAATGAATTCTGCAACCATTAAGTGCTCAAATTGATATTCTTCTTCCAGACTACACCACACAAGATATGTATTTGAAATGGTCCAAAGGCTTTGAAATTTGTCCCTGTGATCATCCGTTGTACAGTAAGTCATTTCTTTTCGCTACTGTTGTCATGTGGATATTTGAGAAATTTCTATTTATTGAATTGAGCTTCATTATATATTAAAGTTGATGAACCATTCTTACACTCACTATGTGATGTAACTATTAAATCCTCAAGAAAAAATAGTTTCTCTATAGGCCGTGATTTCTCTGTGGCCATTCATGATTTTGTATTTCAAATGCTTATAATGGTTTGATAGTGTTTCAACTCAAAATATGAGAATTCCTTCATGAAACAGAATCATCTGGATTAGGAATAGGAAACATGTTGATGATGGCGCTAGTTTGTTCAATCGTTTATGAGATGTAATTTCTAAACTCGTCGATGACTCAGGTGTATTTAATTTACTTGTAAATTGGACAAACATAAATTAAAGAAATCGATATATGTCCGTTCTCTTGATCCAAATGTTGTACTTTTACATGATGTATTGTGCCATTCTTCCATTAACACGTTTTTACAGCTAAGAGAGGAGAAGAGAAGCCACAGTGAATTGTTATTGCCATGGGGGCTTGGATCAATAGGTATAATTAAGCTACAAATCTTGAGAAGTTGTCAGAAATTAGTATTTGCTTGGATCTTCTTCGTATGAACGTTAAGAATTAATGTATGTGCCTTTATTCAACATTACCAAGTCTGCATTTGTAGACAGTTCTTGAATATCTGAAGCATTTTTTTTGGCTTTGTTATCTTGTTGAGCTTACATGTGGTTCTTAATCGTAATATTAAAAAGTGTAGCTGTTGTTACTCAAAAGTGTAGTTTTTTTATTTATTGAAAAGTGGTAATTGTTGTTATTTAAAAGTGTTGTTCTTTATTATTGAAAAATGTTAATTGTTTTATTGAAAAGTGTAATCGTTGTTACTCAAAAGTGTAGTTATTTCTTATTGAAAGGTGACAATTATTGTTATTGAAAACGGTAGTTTTTTCTTATTGAAAAGTGGTAATTGTTGTTACTGAAAAGTGGTAATTGTTTTTATTGAAAAATGTAGTTTTTTCTTATTGAAACGTAGTAATTGTTCTTACTAAAAAGTGGCAATTATTTTTATTGAAAAGTGTAGTTTTTTCTTATAGAAAAATGTAGATATTTCTTATTTAAAAATGTAAGAATCTTCTTATTGAAGTGGTAATTTTGCTAATGAAAAATGTAGTTTTTTCTAATTGAAAAGTGGGAATTGTTGTTATTGAAAAGTGATAATTTTGTTACTGAAAAGTATGGTTCTGTTTTACTAAAAAGTGGTAACTATTATTATTGAAAAGTGGAATTTTTGTTACTGAAAATTGGTAATTATTATTATTGAAAAGTGGAATTTTTGTTACTAAAAAGTGGTAACTATTATTAGTGAAAAGTGAAAATTTTGTTACTGAAAAGTGGTAACTATTATTAGTGAAAAGTTGAAATTTTGTTATTGAAAAGTGATAACTATTATTAGTGAAAAGTGGAAATTTTGTTACTGAAAAGTGGTAACTATTATTAGTGAAAAGTGAAAATTTTGTTACTGAAAAGTGGTAACTATTATTAGTGAAAAGTGGAAATTTTGTTACTGAAAAGTGGCAATTATTATTATTGAAAAGTGGAGTGAGTAATTTTGTCAAAGAAAAAAAAAACGAAAAAAAAAAGGAAAAAAGTGAAAAGTGGTAATTTTATTATTGAAAAGTGGTAATTATTATTATTGAAAAGTGGAGGGAGTAATTTTGTCAAGGAAAAAAAACGGAAAAAAAAAAAGAAGTGTGAAAAGTGAAAATTTTGTTATTGAAAAGTGGTAAATATTATTAGTGAAAAGTGGAAATTAATAGAAATTTTATTATTGAAAAGTGGCAATTATTATTATTGAAAAGTGGAGGGAGTAATTTTGTCAAGGAAAAAAAAATGAAAAAAAAAAAACGGAACGTAAACTAGAGGAACAAAACAGGGGGCATTTCATTTTGAATATGTTTAGTTTATACGGAGTACTCCCCCGTCCCGTGATTACTTACACACTTTTTTTAATTTATTGAGACGTCCCAAAATTACTTGCACATTCTTAATATAGAAATACCCCCAAAATTAATAACCTCACCACATCATTTTATTTTCAAATTTGTCACTCCTTTTTTTCATACATTTCACTTTACACATCATCAAATTACCTAAAACGCCCCTCCTTTATCTTACATCATCAACCACTAAATCCATTTTTCTTAAATAACGTGCCGATCAAACTATGCAAGTAATTTCGGGACGGAGGGATGCACAGTAACTGGGTTTACATTTAAAATTTGGTTATAAAAAATGGGGCTTCGATCTTTTACTTGGGGAGCATAGAGTAGGTCGGTGATCAAAATGTTGTCTCGTATGTAGGGCAAGACAGGGTAAGATAAATGCGTATATAAACAAGACAAGTTTAAATCTCTATTTAAAAGTCTTTTATAACGACCTTGTTATTAAATCTCAATTTATTGTCATTAAATATCATTTTTTTTGTAATTACATTTCGCCTAATTAATTTTAATAAAATTACCCACTTCCAAAAGAATTTCATAACTTTTAAGACGTGTGAACAATTTTTGAGGTGTCACTCATTATAAAATCTTACTTTGATTTTTTTGCTAGTAAACTATAAAATTGGTCATTTGAATTAGTTGGATCTTTTAAGTAGAAAAAAAAAATTAATTTTGATTGAAAGAATCAAATATTTAGATTCAGTTGGTACTCAACTCATGCGGTTGTGTATAAATAAATATATATAATCCAATAATCTGCAGTCTCAAATTTGATTAACCCAAAAAGGCGTCTCTTAATTCTTTGAAATCAAGAATCCAATTGCATCTTCTTCCCTAAAGATGTTTCGATCGGGTATTTTCGGACGCAAGAAATCATCATCATCAACCGCCGCCGCTCCTTTCACCGAATTCTACAACAACTGGTTCACCACCCTCTCCACCACTCTCCTCCCCGACCTCCGCCGCACCCTCTCCTCCTTCTCCCTCACTCCCGCCCTCCTCTCCGCCCACGTCGACGCCATTCACCACCACTTCCAATCCTACTACGCCGCCCTCGACCAAGCCGCCGCCGCCGACGTCGCCCTCTGCCTCTACCCCCATTGGCGCAACTCCCTCGAACGCCCCTTCCTCTGGCTCGCCGACCTCCACCCCTACCTCTTCACCAACCTCCTCCGATCTTTCCTCGACGACGACGACGACGATGAAGACGAAGACGACGAAGAAGTCCACGTCCTCGACTACGCCCGCCCGTGGCCCGTCGCAGCTGCATGGAAGAACCCGTCTAGGGTTTTGACGACCCGCGTCGATCAAATCGAGTGTGGGTTGAGGCTCATGGTCCCGGCTCTGGCGGCGCGTGCGAGACACGCGCAGGTGAAGTTGGTGAAGGAAGTGGGGGCGGATTGGGGGAGTAAGACTGCGGTGGCGGAGGCGGTGGCGGAGGAGATGGAGGAGCTGGTGGGGGTGGTGGTGGACGCGAACCGGCTGCGGAGGAGCGTGATGGCGGATGTGTTGAGTGTGACGAGTGTGTATCAGGCGGCGTTGTATCTTGAAGCGGTGGCGCAATTCTTGGTTGGCTTCCGGGATCAAAAGTTTCTTAAGGAGTTTGAAGAGTGTGAAAAGGCTATTAATTGATTCTTCGAGGACTGTTTTTTAATTATGCGAATTTAGTCGTTGTTGATCAAGATTCATGATTCAGGTGACACTTTTTTCGATTTGTACGTGTTTAATTCTTTTTAAATGAGAGAAAATATTGTCCCACATTTGGAAAATTTAGGGTTTTTGTTTGTCTCCTTTTTCTACGGTTTGATTTACTTATTCCACTTTTTATATTTTACGTACTGTTATTCTGTCCAACACGTGTATAACACATTCCTTACTGGTATTTCTTACGTTGATTATTTTGTAAAGAGATCGAGAGGATTAATTAATTTGTAAACTACACATCTTTTCCCAACAATGGCTATATCAACACATTCTCATTTTTAATTGATTCTTCAAGGACTGATTTTTTTATTATGCAAATTTAGTTGTTGCATGTTTCAGGTGAAATGTTGATACTTCTTTCGATTTGTGTTTAATTCTTTTTAAATGAGATCGAGAAAATATTGTGGCACATTTGGAAAATTTAGGGTTTTTGTTTATCTTTTTTTTTTTTTTTCGATTCAATTTCCTTATTCCACTTTTCGTGTTCGATATTCTACCTTCTTATACATTCGTTGAAATTCAAGCTAATTCCGATCACTGTTCTTCGAGTTTGATGGTCATTTTATATTTTGTGACACTAAGTTTTGATGTCGTGATACTTTGCACATTAATTATTGAAAAACTCTTGAACTAAAAATTATAATTAGTTGTTCTTTGGAAAAAGAAAACATTTGATTAAAACATTTTTATTGAGAGTTTGTCTTTGTTACTTTGTGAGATATTGTATACTTAAAGTTATTTATTTTAAAGTTTTATTAGTTAAATATTTAATGAAATAAGAGTTTTTGTGGAAGGTAATAATTTACGATAGACGATCTCACATTGAGAATGTTCACAATGAAAAGTGTTAAAATCGTCAAGTTTAAATTATACTTTATCTCACGAAAGATCTTTTTGTGAAATTAATTCGTGAATGCTACTTATGTCTATTGATTTATATATAGATTGAAATATAATACATATGAAGTTTACCTTTAACATTTCTGAAATGAAGAACATTAATATTAATTACTCTAAAATTTACGTAGCATTTAATTAATAATAATCCTAGAAGGAGATAAAGTTTATGACATCAGAAGTGTAGTTAAAAGATGAAATGTCGAACCTTTATTTGTAGAAAAGAGAATAATTCAAAATTCATTTATAGGATCAAGTTACATGACTACAAATATTACTCGTATCCAGATTTATTCGTCACTTTCATGTGCAATCACAAATGGCTGAAATAATAGATACTTAAGTGAGAGGGGTCTAAAATCTAAATATATGACAAACATTTTTTGTCGTGTCTTCAGATCAAAGTTTGATCGACTTATGAAATTTTTTAATGACAGTTAAATTTTTAGTAAAATTGACGTGTGTAAGTAATTTTTTTAATGTTGCATTATTTAATACTATTATATTTTTAAGTGTTGTTTCTCTTTTGTTGCCTGGAGGGCGTACTACACACTATAGATTTTATATTTCAATAAACATTTTTTACTCATCCATCTACAACATAATATCTGATATTCATTTGTCAGAACTTATAATAAAGTGAAAGTTGATAATATGGGACGAGGCACCGGTGATTAACATAATTTATTTTGAGGCACTTGATAGAAGACTAGGAAATATAGTTAGAATCAATATGACTGACTACAATACACATGTCCCTATAATGCTGCTTAGGAACATTAATTTGTAGTAAATTCTTTCTGAAATGAATGTTGATAGTAAAACTTGGAAACCACGTCATCAAAACACATCATCAAAGCACAAATTCTTTCTGAAATGAATGTTGATAGTAAAACTTGGAAACCACGTCATCAAAACACAAATTCTTTCTGGAATGAATGTTGATAGTAAATTTTTTATCCCGAGAATGACATTAAGTGTTTCAGCTCCTGTAAAATTTCGAAGGAAACAATTTCCTATCTTATTGTCTTTTGTTATATATGACGATAAATAAAAGTAAAGGTCAGTCCATTTTAATGGTAGGTGTCTACCTTTCAAAACTTATGTTCACACACGAACAATTTACATTATCTATAGTCAAGAGTGAATTGAAAATTATTTACCTAAATTTAAATGAAAAATATGTAAACATACAACAAATGTTTGTAATTTTGTATATTGATTATTTTTATAAATAAATTTTTTTAAGTGTCCATTCTATTATTGTTTCTTTTATATATATAATATAATCTATATTGCTACAATATTTCATTTTTTATATTTTAATATAATAATAAACTTACAAGGGAAAATATCAATTTTGATCCCCCAGTTTTACCTCTTTTCATATATGGTCACTTACATTTAGTCACTATCAAAATTGGTCACTCACTTATTATATTCTATCAAAATTGATCATTCCGTTAGTCAATCTGTCATTGACTAACGGGAGAAAGAGTTTTGAACTCAAAATGTTCAAAACTTCTGATGCATCTTCTAGAAATTAATGAAACAAACGCGTAGTAAGAATGAACCTACCGGAGCGTGAAAAAATACCCATTGAAGAATCTTAGTCAATCACAAAAATTATACATTATTTCTTATTTCAATTTAAGTTTTAAGTTTTTTTATTAAAAATTATTTTATTATATTTATCTTATAGATCAATTCTCATTATCAAAAGAAATTCACATGTATCTTTTAGAAGGAATTTTCATTATATTTATCCTTGATCAAAAAGAATTCTCATGCATCCTCTCCAACATGATTCAATCAAGTAGTCAAAAAAATTTCAGTAAATTTTTTATAATTATTTAACTCAATTATGAATTCATTTGTTGTTTGTTTACTTTCTAGAACGTGATGCAATCAACTTCCTGGTAGTCAAAAAATTTCAGTAAGTTTTTAATAATTATTTAACTCAATTATGAATTCATTTGTTGTTGGTTTACTTTTTATTTTACAGGAAATGAGAAACTCAAGAGATAGAATGAAACTTTGTACTCTAGTTTTTTTTTTTTTAACAATTGTACTCTGTTTTTCAATTCTTGGTTTCATATTGAATTTGTATAATAATTGGAGATATAAATTTATTTCAATTCATTTTCCAATTTATAATTATTGGAGCATAATTTGTAGTGGAGATTAATTGTAAAGAGTTTTCTAAAATTATTCATTCAAGAAAATTGGGCATTTGAAATTAATTGAAATAAATTTATATATCTTGAGTTTCTCATTTCCTAATTATCTGACCTATTATAAATATAATCTAAATATTGGTAATTTTTGCACATGTTTCATTCTTGTTTCTGGAAGATGCATGAGAAATTTTTAATCTAGGTTTTGAGAAATTTCACGGCTCAAAACGCTTTCTCCGTTAGTCAATGACAGATTGACCAACAGAGTGATCAATTTTAATAGAAAATAATAACTGGGTGACCAATTTTGATAGTGACTAAATGTGGGTGACCAAATATGAAAAGAGGTAAAAATGGGTGACCAAAATTGATATTTTTCCAACTTACAAATTTATACATATTTTAAAAATTATTTTTTAATTAATAAATTAAAATATATTACTATAGATTTATTTTAATTCCGCGTGAAAACGCGGGTCTTACACTAGTACCTAATGTTTCATGGGTCACTGTTCAACTCACAAATAATATTAACAATTTTGGGTCAACAATAATATTTGTTTATCTATATAGTAGTATTACATTAAAAAAGTAATGATTTTTTTACTTAAAATGTTTAATGTGCACAATATATAATACGTTCAGAAGTAGTTTTCTAATACTGTTTAATTTGTAAAGTAATAATGCGTTCCAAAGTGCGTAGTCTTCTAATACATTATCATCATTTTTATGAAAAAGTATTACGTCTTACATAGACGGAGCCACACTGGGCCCAGGGGGACCCAGGGGGCTCAGTGGCCCCCCACCATTTTTTATTTTATTTTATTATATATATATAAATAAATTTTTTCTTTTTAAAATAATGATATGTATTTGTATATGAATAAAATTATTGACAATTTGAGTAAATAAATGATGATTTTGAAGTGATGATAAAAATATTATTTACATTTTTTACATACATAATAAGTTTAGACGGACTAAAAATGAATGTTTGCATACATTTTGTTTCTTAATACTCCGTTTTTTTTAATAGAGTCAATAATATAGATTAATAGTATATTTAAAATTATTGTCTAAATTTTTGCTAAGATTCACAAGAATATCTTTAAAATTGAACAATATTTTAGTAGTGAATTTAAAAATAAAAATAGTTTAGTGTTTTAAATTTTTTGTACATTTATATTTAAAATTATTATATAACTATAGAATATTGGAACACATTAATGTATTATATTTTATTATATTGAATATTAATATTTTAACAATTTTTATATTACTCGGCTTCATTTTGAGTGCAGACTATCAAAACATCTTACAAAATACAATGAAAGTAAATTCGATGATTTGATTTAATGGAATGAAATGTATTTACAATTTTATTATAAGAAATTTCGATAAGTATAATAAATACATTTTTTTATCTTTATAATAATGATAATCGGGCCCTCCTACCGAAAATTCCTGACTCCGTCACTGACGTCTTATACTAAATAGTATTGCTTTGATTTTATTTTTCTCAACTGATATGGTATAATATAATAAATAATAGTACTATTTCCTTATAAAGGTAATTTTAAAAAAAATTTGTTCTTAATTTGATTTGAAGAGGTTAATATATAGACTAAAAAGTGACAATGGTTTCACCTGAGCAAACATGTTCGTTGAATTTGAAAAACGCAATATACACAAGTGAACGAGAGAACATTCCACAAGAACATAAGTGTAGGCAGTTTAGCTTGGCATAATGCTTATACATGTGTGCTCGATTGATTTCATTAATGTCCATAAACGCACTTACGCACAGATACATAAGCTTAATTATAATAGTATATAAAAATTATTACATTATATAAGTTTTTATGGCGATTCACGTAAACTCTCTTTTTATACACACGTGTAAACGAATACGTATAGTTATTTAATAATTACCTGCTACAAAACATACACGAGTTCAAATTCAATCGATGTAGCATTTACGTACTACATATACGTTCGATCAAGCGCAAGGGCGGATCTTGGTTATGGCTATGGTGGGCTATAGCCCACCCTATTTTTTTTTTTAATTATATATATTTATTTAAAACATTTTAATTAAAAAAATCCAAACTAGTTTAAATAGATTCCCGCAGAATGTGTTTACAATTATTATGTATAGGCCGAATCAAAATTCTAACTATAATTGCTATAATTGGGCTGAGTCTATTATATCATCTCAATTGTATTATACTTCACTATTTAATGTCAAGTATTAATTTGTAATAAAAATAAACTCTTTAATTAAGGTTAAGTTGATAATTCTCATATTATTTTGATTTATTAATATTTTTTTTTTTTGAAAAAATAATAGAAATCGTTCTATTTGTATTCGATGGTGATTTTACTAATTAAGAAATTATTCGTTTAAGAATTGTATAGCAACATTACAAATTTGATATGCATTCTTAAGGAAAGTTTATAAAACTTGTCAACTATTTATGAATTATACCAAAAGTTAGTCGAGACAAACAAAATACACGCGTATACTCTGATTACGAGACTGATTCACCTTGTTTTGACACTTAGTGTTACCGATGCGATGTTCGAATGAGCATTTTCAGTTATAAATTATGTCAATAGTGTTCTTCAAAACTAGACGTTGATCTTGATCCTATTATGGATGAATTTTAACAAATAAAGAATTGGATGACGCAACTTATGTAAACAATTTTTATACTGAAATAATCCAGCCCACCGTAAATTTTAATCCTGGCTCCGCCCTTGATCAAGCGTAAGACTGACTTAAACTATTGTATACACCAAGATCCAATATATCAGATTGGGTTGATGTCAATGCAACCCCTGCAATTTTAAAATAGAAACTTAACACCTAAAAAAACATGGATGTATATATCAACATCAATAGAGAAGGGGTAGATATCAAAAGAAATAAATTTGGACCATACATAGCTGCAGCTAGCATAGGTCAGTGTCACATTTTATATGTTACGAAATTAATATATTCTCCCTCCCCGTTCCATAAGTGTTTGCACCACAAAATAAACACACTTTTTAATAAAAAAGTATAATGAGTGGAATGGTGAAGGGTAATTTTGTAAAGTTAAATGAATAAAGTAAAGAGAGTAGTTGGAATGAGTGTAAAAGTAATGACATTTTGTGTAAATATGTAAATATTGTGAGGATGAAATTTATGAAGGGGATATACATATACATATTTATGGGAACAATGGAACATGCAAGTCATCCCTGGCTACCTAACAATGCTCTTGCCATGTAAGGCATATCTTTCGCTCTTTATGCATATCCTCATCTTCACAAGTTTACTAACGAGGTCCCGCTTAAAGACAAAGTTAATGAAAGAGAAAACCTAACATGGAGGAAAGAGACCGTCAAGTTAGCCAAGGAGACTGCCTGAAACCAAATCCCATATATATACATGCATGTTTATGGGAACAGTGGAGTAGGCAAGTCATCCTTGGCTACCTAACAATGCTCTTGCCACCATGTAAGGCACATCTTTCGCTCTTTATGCATATCCTCATCGTCCTCATCTTCACAAGTTCACTAACGAGGCCCCGCTTAATGAAAGAGAAAGTCTAACATGGAGAAAAGAGACCGTCAAGTTAGCCAAGATGACTGCCTGAAACCAAACCTCATATACATACATATTTATGAGAACAATGGAGCAGGCAAGTCATCCTTGGCTACCTAACAATGCTCTTGCCACCATGTAAGACACATCTTTCGCTCTTTATGTACATCATCATCGTCTTCATCATCATAAGTTCGTCGAACAATGCTCGATCGTACAGTCGATGGATCGGAAAGGAGGTCTTATATGAATGGAAAGAGTGATCGTACAGTCGATGGATCGGAAAGGAGGTCTTATATGAATGGAAAGAGTGAATCTGATTAGCCAAGGAGACCGCCTGTACCCAACAATAAAGAAAAAAACATTTTTTCGGATTTTCTCTTAATTGTTAGTATATACAGGCAAGTCATCCTTGGCTACCAAATTCATAACTCTTATCTTCATGCAAGAACCTCTCTTTCCTTCATCAATGGCTTCTTCCTCATCTCATGGTTCCAATGTTTGTGAAGGAGGTGTGTATTTATAGGTGTCCAAATATTGAATTTAGTTTGACAAAAATTAATAATGTCGATTATATCCTAACTTTGACATTCATATCTACACTGCAACGTTATCTTTCACCCCATCAATAGAATATATTCTCTAGATTTGCATGGACCCAATCCATCTCATTGCAAAGTACCATTATTGCTCAATAAATCTTTTTCATATTTTCCAACTAAAAAAAGAAACGATCAATAAATTTTATTAACCAATTTATATATTAATTTATACATTAACAATTATGATAGATAAGAAGCTATATATCCGATTCAAACAACACAAATTAATTAATGGGATTATAGTTTTTTTAGTCCTTTAAGTTGGACACATTTTGATTTTGGTCCTGATAGAATACACATTTTAATTTTGGTCCCATAAGTTGGCCGAAATTTTGAATTCAGTCCAATTACTACCATTGTAGGTAAATAAACCGATCAAACTCTTAGCTCGTGTGCAATTCAAATCAACTGTGAATTTGCTTATGTGCAGAAAAATGCAAAAATCAATGGATTTGATCGATTTATTTACCTCAAATTGTAGTAATTGGACTGAATTCAAAATTTCGACCAACTTATGGGACTAAAATCAAAATGTGTATTCCATCGGGACCAAATTCAAAATTAGTCCAACTTAAAGGACTAAAAAAACTTTAATCCCTTAATTAATTATGGCCCAAGCCACTTCTGAGGTGGTGCAGGCGGTGCCTTCGCACAGGACGTCCCCCTCCGGTGAGGACGTACTCTCAATTTTTTTTAATTATTATTATATATGAAAAAGTATATATAAATTATAATGTTACACAATAAGTTTTAAAAAATCTGCACCAAAACCTTCAAATTGTATAATCGGCTCTGGTTATAGTTCCAGGAGCAAATTAACGTCCTATACTCCTATATATCGTAGCATGTTCGTTCTAGCAATTTTCCGAGTTTAATATAACTTATAACGTTTAAATAATATACGTACTGACATGAGACCAATTAACAACATTGAATACGAATAACTTATCACAGTTCATATCAAGACACATTTAGGATTTTGCAAACATTTTCATGTTATAATAAATAAGCAAAAAGTTTATATAGTCAAAGAGCCAAAACGATAAAAAAAAGGAAGACGATCAACAACTCCTCCTAAATCCGTCTCTGGTTCATATATATAGCGACACTCGTATAAAATCAAGGCATTTTGATAAGTCCAATTTGTGATCCTTCATTAAAAAAGTTAAAACACTTCACATTAAAAACTATGTTATATTGCAATGAAACGTTGTTAATGATATGGGCAATGATGGATTTAAGGGGTGCGTTCGCCTTAGATATTAATTTTATTTATTTATTTTATGTATATATTTTTTTTTATCTCGACCCCTTAAATTGAAATGATCAAATTATACAATATAAATATTTTCACCCAATTAAAATAGAATCCTAGATCCCCCCCATACATGTACAGTATTTCTTAGCTAGGAGCATCACCAGGCACTTTCCCAGTTATGCTTTTAAGTTGTTTGACCCTTGTATCATTGAAAGGACACACATATACTCCGTCCAATTATATAATTCACATTTAGGTTGGATACGAATTTTAAAAGAAAGATTATTTATGTAAAAAATAAAAGATGCAAGTGAAGATAAAATATAAATAAAATAGTGAGTAAGAGTAATTTTTTTTTTTTAAGAAATAAGAATTATAAAATTAAACAAACAAAAAGAAAAATAAAAATTACTCCTATAAAATTGGACAAAAAGGACTATAAGTTAGTAGTATTAAATTTCCACTTTTGTAATGTTTAAATTAATGTATTAAAATTTTACTCCTGTTCTACTATATCTTTTTCACGGTCTTTCATTTTATTTGTACAACACTATTGATTTACAATGGTACATTCTTACTTTCTAATTCAATAACAGTAACTCTTGATCAAACCTTTTGTGAAATAGTAATGTTTTCGTTTAATTTTATTATTCTCACCTTTTATTTTGGTCTATTTTTATTATGTTCATTTTTTTAAAAATAATAGTACTCCAACATTTTATATTTTCCTTCTGTATAACTATACTTTATTCATAAACAGTAATTTTACTTATAAATGAATTTCATAATATCACATTATATCTTTCAACATACTTACTTTATACATAAAATAATTAATATTTATTAAAACTCGTACATGAATAAATAAATATAATGAATTTAGACAGAGAAAGTACTAAATTAGAGTTTTGTAATATTTTTTCGGTCGCGTTCTTATCTACTCTCACTCTTAGCTCATAAATTTACTTCAAATTATATTTTGATCAGGTCAATTAATTAAGACTCAGTTTGGTGGGAGTAGATTAGCTCGAAATAGACGAGTAATTAAACTCAATATATATGTCTAATTAGATCTTATTCAATACGTATTTAATTATGTATATATCAAAGGACATTATTTATAATTCAATTTATATCTCATCTATCATCATATCTATAAAAAGCATGAATGACCACATAATTTATCATTTGTGGTAGTTGACATTTTTTTTTTCCCTTTGGAATATATATAGAATAGAATAACACGAGGTGGAATTGAATTTGACCAAAATTGATCCATTAATATATACTAGCTAGCATACCAAAAAGTGATGCAATCGTGCCTCATTCCAATGTAATGGTATTAATTCTCCACTTGATTTATTCATTCAACGCCCTTCCCACTCCGTACCTTTATCTTCTTTTTCTTTCCTTACTTTTCTTGAATTTTGTGATTTAATCAATTATAGTATACTCCTAGTAAATTTGTAAGATGTGAATACCAAAATTGAAACGGATGATTTTATCCGTTTTTTCTCCCCTTTTAATCGGTTTGTAGGAATTGGACATTGTATACATCATCGTATCTGCAATTAATGATTTCTACTTCTTAGATTGGATTGTGTCGCAATTAGCCAGGAGTTCATTTTCTATGACTTTCAATGAAATCTCATCATTCATGCATAGGGGTGGGTAAATATACAAAATTTCGGTATACTAAGTTTATCGTATCGAAAAAATATCGAAATTATCAAAATTTTCGCTATATCGAATTTTTCGATACGGTATGATATTGTACCGAAAATTTCGGTACGATAACGGTATGAAATTTGATCATACTGCGGTATTTCGGTATTCGGTATGAAACAGTATATTGGTATATCGAAATACCGAAACCTTAATAAAATAATAATTTTATACTCCCTCCATTTTTTAATAAGTGTCATTTTGACTTTTTAACTAATTTTAAAATAAGTGTCATTCTAGAGTTTTTTCTTTAATTTTGACTATTTTATCCTTATTCATTTACCATAAATATTTTTCATTAATAAATTCCACAAAAATTGTTTATACCAAAATTAATTTGGTTTATGAATACTAGCTACATTCTTAACCACATTCTTTATCAAACAAAATTGATATATTAAAATTAGTTATAATTAATGAAGGGTGATATTGACCATAATTTATAATCTTAATTTGTTAAAAAAAAGCTAAAATGACACTTATTAAAAGATGGAGGGAGTATTATTTTTAAATTAAAATAACTTTAATGAGTTGGTCTTCTGTGCATAGTGTGCACGTGCACACTAATGCACACTAAGTAATTGACGTTCCAATGGTAAGAGACACCGTTTGTAAATGTGAGGTTACGGGTTCTCGAATCCGGATTGTTTTCACACTCGTTTTTTCTTTTATTTTTTTTTCCTGACAAAATTACTCACTACACTTTTCAATAATAATAATTGCCCCACACTTTTCAGTAATAAAATTTCCACTTTTCAATAATAATAGTTACCGCTTTTCATTAATAAAATTTTCACTTTTCAATAATACTCATAGTTACCACTTTTCAGTAACAAAATTTCCACTTTTCAAAAATAATAGTTACCACTTTTCAATAATAAAATTTCCACTTTTCAATAATAATAGTTACCACTTTTCATTAATAAAATTTCCACTTTTCAATAATACTCCCTCCGTCCCAGGATTGTTTGCATCATTTTATGGGCAGGCAAATTAAGAAAAAAGTGTAATGAGTGGAGTGTTGAGGGGTAATTTTGTAACTTTTAAGAATAAAGTAAAGTGAATGATTGGATTGAGGGTAAAAGTAATGGCATTTTGTGTAAATATGTGGATATTGTGAGGGTGGGGTTTATGAAAAAGTTTCCTTTTTGAGTAGTGCAAACAATTGTGGGACAGACGAATAAGAAAAGAGTGCAAACAATTGTGGGAATAATAGTTACCACTTTTCAGTAACAAAAATTACCACTTTTCATTAATAAAACAACCACTTTTTAATAATAAAATTCACACTTTTCTATTCTATTCTCACATTTTAATCGGTTTGCTTCGGCCTTCGGCTCGAGAGCCGACTGATCAAAACGATTCCCAATACAACCAGTAAAACGACGCAGGAGAATTAGGCGATAACTAAATTAGGTGAAGAATCTAAGTTCAAACAATTATTCAATCCAAAGGAATCCAGAAAAATAAAATAAACCATTCAAATTCAATACAAGGTTCAAGAAAACAAGAATCAATTGATCAAACATATTGTGAGCACAACAGAAGCAAAAAACCTCCCCAGAGAAAGTGGAAAAATAAAATAAAAAATCAAACTAGTTCATTGCCCAAGTCGATGGCGAGAAAAATTGACAAATGAAGGTTTCCACAAATGGAGGCAGTAAATAAACCACCACCGCAGCCAACAACCCTACCCTCACGTGATCTCTTCAGTTGGTGGACTAGGTCGTGTTCCGACGGACGGAGGTCCCAGCCAGTGGATCGGCCGGTGGTAATAGCTAGAGTGACTATGGAGACGACGACGTGTCGCTTCTGTGTTCCGAATTAGAGGTCGGTGTCCCATCGGTGGCCATATCTTTCTCCGTGGATTGAACCACAGTAACCAACCAAATAAGGAAAAAGATAATTAAAAATCCGAATATAAGTAAACGGGTCGGAGCGGGTCACATATGGGTGTGGGTAAAAATCGTGTGCACAGAAAATTGACCAGTGCACACTGTGCATATAAGATTTTCCCAACTTTAATTATTAAAACTTAAATAAAATAAACCTTAAATAATTAATTTCGATATAAAACCATGCTTCAATATTTTCGGTATGAATTGATATACAGTGACTCTGATACCATGAAAGAATTTCGTCTCATCTATTCCACCTCTTAGTCCTTTTTTTTTTCTTTCTAAAATCTCATCATCCTACTCCTCTTTAATTTACGAGTATTATATAATATAATATATATATTTTCGATATAAAAAATAAATATTGAAATTGTTAAAAGTTGATGTTTAGTAGTGGTTTCAACTTTAAATGGCATAGAGAAGATTTTTAAATTTGAAGTGGATTCAAATAACCAATAGTATTGAGAAGCAAAGTTTGGGTGTAAACAAGAATTACTCAAGCACAAGTTTCAAAAAACGTTATATATAACACACAAATTTGAGTTCAATCCCATTCGATATCTTGCCTAAAACATAAAAACATAAATTTCATATTCATAAGCTTAGGCTCCATTTGGATGGAGTGATTTGATCTATAAATTTTAAATCTTTCCATTCAAATTCACTCCACTTGTTTGGATTATGAATGGATTTCAAATGCTTAGATTTTTACTTAGGTTGTGTTTGGATTGGGGGATTTCAAATGAAATGATTTAAAATTAGATGGATTTCAAATGACATGGTTTTAGTGAGGATTTGAAATCCTCTCAATTTTAACTAAAAAAGATGCTAAATATTTGAAATCCATTAATTTAATCCAAACAGGTGGAGTGGATTTAAATCATGGATTTAAATCATGGATTTAAAATCCATACCTAAATCCCTCCATCCAAACACAACCTTACACACTTTTTAGTTAAAATTGAGGGGATTTTAAATCCTCACTAAAATCATGTCATTTGAAATCCATCTATTTTTAAATCCTTTAATTTGAAATACATTCTCAAATTAAATCCAAACACAACCTGTGTAATATTCTAGCCTTTACTTAATTTTCACTGTTACTTAATCAGTTGAAATCACATCAACTTTTAATCTAGCTCGAGAGAGATAGTTGTGGGGTGAGAAGTAAGTCAACATTGTTGTAAGGTCTGAAAGCTTTGAGAAGAGTGTAAATTGAGTACTAGGCTCAAGGAATTCCTAGGAATTAGATTATCACATTTGATAATTCTATTAATCAATGTTGAACGCTATAAAATAAATTAATTTCAGAGTTAAGAAATTATTATATTCAATTAGTAGAAGTGAACATAGAAGCCTGGATCTAAGAACCACTATATATTGTTATGTGTTGTTTACTATTGCTTATTACCATTCATATTAACTGTCATTATCATTTGAGCATTCAACACATTCAATAAAACAATTTTGAGAAAAAAATGGTGTAATGATTAGAGTGTTGATCGAGCATAAATAAAAAATAAATAAATTAATAATTAGAGTGTTGAGAGGTAATTTTTATATACTTCGTATAAAGTAAAAAAATTAGTTGTATTGGGTATGTCGAGATACCAAAAGAAATGGTATGAATGGTTAATATTTGTGTATATTGTGAGAGTGAGGATTATTTCCATTTTTAGGTATGAAAACTTTTGTTAAACAAACTATAAAGAAATGTATGAAAACTTTTTACGGAGGGAGTAATTCTTTATGAAGTGGGATTAAAAATAAATAAAAAGACAAAAACTTGTATGAGTCAGTTTCTCATCACTTATAAATTTTATGATCAATGGATTAAATTAAAAAAACATCGATTTGGTTGTAGATTGCGCAAGATTTCATGTGTTTTAGTGATAAACATTGATTGTTTTGCATGCATTTTCACACTAATATGCTTAAATTAAACGATTGAGAAAGGTGTTTGAGCTCGTTTTGTAGAAATACGAAGTGAATTGGGCGTTAAATCACAAGAAACGAGTGATCAATCATCATTGGCACTCACATGAGGAGAAGGAACGAGGCATGTAAGCATATACGAGGAGTTCGAGAAGAAACGGGACGAGAAACAAATGAAAAAGTCGAAAGGAACGAAGAGGTCGGGCCGAGAGCCACCCGGTCGGGCCACTTTTGGCCTATGGCCGAGCGGCAATTAAAATGCCAAGACGAAACTATGTCCTGGCCGGGCCACCCATCCGCCCGGTCGGGCGGCCGAACTCCAGCCCCAGCGCGCGCACATTGCGCGAAGTATCCGCCCAGTCGTGTGGCATCACGCACCCGGCCGGGCCGCTTGCTTCCCTTGCCCATTTCGTCGTCCACTGTTCCGCCCCGCCACACCACCTTTCCGTCTGGCCGGGTGGACCTTTTCTCTAGGGTTTTGACCCATTTTCTCCATTTTTGAGGGGCCTGAGTGCAAATTTAGTTCAAGACTTATTTGCAAACTATACAGAGTTCATTTGAGTTTTAGAAGGGAGTTCTTTCCTTTCACAAGCAATTCTCACATACTTCCACATAGTTGTAGGTGTTCTTATGGTTTTTATCACTTCTTATCATTAGATTAGCTAAAATAGTTGTTTCTAATTCAATTCAAGCAAGGATTACCATTGGGCATTGTCTATTTCCTTATTTTTTAGTTACAATTCCATGATCAAGGTAATATTTCTCCTATTTACGTTTCAATTTGGTAATTCATTAATTTCTCCAATCTCTTATTGTTTAGTTTTGAGTTTGATGCTTATTTTTGTTGTAGCTATGGGATTCTCTTCAAGAACCATGGGCTAAGTTCTAATTGTTTTGGGTGTGGATGTTTTGATGGGTATTTAGTGTAATTATGAATTAATTGCATGATTAGCTTAGGTTTTGGGTGTTTATGTTTCTATTGTTGTGTTGTAAATGATTCATTTGGTTAATCAACCCTATTAGCGAGCATGTTCGATTATGTTAATTACAAAGAGGGTTGGGTTGCGTGATTGGAGGTGTGAGTATGAGCTTTGGTAAATTGAATAGAAGTTAAGTAGTAATTAGCTTAACCGATAGAGGGTTAATTGCTAGACCGACAACTTTAGACACCAAACGAATAGAGGCCGTCTAGGAGATTGGTGAGAGGGCGTCTCATAAGCATTAATAACCGTGTTGAAAGTGTTTATGAGACACTATCTTAGGAGCTTATGGTATTGATTAGATCCTATAATTGCTAATTAATACACTTGTTCACCTATGCATTTCGAGGGGGTCTACACATAAGAGTGATAGCCTTTAGCTTAATCCAAAACCATAGGTTCATTCATGCAATTGGTTCGTTAGCTCATTAAATTACTCACAAAAACGGAAACATTCGAGGCAATACTCTTCTCTTGCACTTTCACAAGAAAGTTAGATAATTGTTATTTGATTTGTCTTGTTATTCTTATTTTGGTAATTCTAGTTTGATACTTTAGTTTAAATTCCGTAAAATCCAAAAAACAACGTGCATGTAGTTACTATAATAGCATGCAACTTGTAGCTAGCTCTAGGGATTCATGTTCACTTAATTAGGTCCATGGTCGATAAATACTGAGTCGTATACTTACTCATATACAACGATCCCATACGCCTTTGGGTGAGTTTCTTGTGTGTTGAAATACGTGCAAAATACGGAAAAGCCAGACTATCTGAATCGAATTTTGAAAGCAAAGCAAATTGTAAACTATAAAGTAGAATTTTATCTCAAATATGAGATCGTTACATACAAGATTATCTTAAATTAAAATAAAAAATTTAGATGATACTCCCTTCGTCACATTGAAAATTTCCTGTTTGTACGAGTTTTAATGTATGAATTGTTTATTAGTATAGTAGTATTAAAGGTGACAAAGTTACTTTTTTTTTAAGGAGGGATGATATGGGTAGTTCTACTTTATTGGAGATAAAAAAAATTGTGTGTTATAAAATAAAAATAGTCGGGCAGATTGGCACAATCTAGCGCTTAGGTCGCCTAGTTGACCACCTAGATTTTTTTAAAAATATTTTATTTATATAATTTTCATGTTATAAATAAAAAATCTTAATTTAACAAAAGCAGAAAATTACAAATTTGTCCCTAAAGAAATTAAAACGTACAAAAATAATACCGAAAAATATAAAAATGTCGTTTATCACCCCTAAATGATACTCCCATGTCTCAATTTAGATTGTGCATTTACTGTTTACGCATAGTTTAATGTGGGAGTTGTTAATTAGTATTAAAGGGATAAAGTAGAGGGTATGGAAGTATTTTAAGTAATAAAGTAAATAATAAAATAGCAGCTCACCTGTTTCTTAATTCAACCGAAGAAACAATGTGCATATTTTGCAGGGATGAGACGAAAACAGCAGTCCACCTGTATCAGATGCAAGATGACAACCGGAATCTGGTACGATTTCTATAAATGGCTCGGGATCAGTACCTTAATCCACAATCGGATCAACGACTATTTCTGTGGACACTCGGGGATTTGGCGCGGTAAAAGAGGACGCAGCAGGGCTATAGGGCTTTGGATTTGCATTGTTTGGGTGATGTGGAAGTGGCGCAACAACGCTCTTCATAAAGGAATAGGCTGGGATGCAGCAAGGATAGTAGACGAGATTAAAGGAAGGGCGTGGAGTTGGCTAACTTGTTATGATAACCACATGGAGAAGATCACCTTTAAAGAATGGATAGCAGAACCAGGAAAATTCATTGAAAGCTAAGGAAATCTGGAAGATGGGGAGTTACTGTGAACTAGATAGATTCATATTCTAACTTTACTTTTGTTTTATCTTTGTTTGTGGTTTGGTTGTGTTTCTGAACTAGGCGGCACTGCTGGTGTCTACTTTATTGTTGTTTATTTGTTTTGATAATAAAAGTTATTTTGCGTGATAAAAAAAAAAGTAAATAATAAAATATTGTGAATAATAAAGTAATGATATGTGATGTTTGAAGGGGTAGTTTAAAGTGAAAAGTGTTTTATTGTCAAATAAGAAAATGCAAAATCTAAATTAGGAGTGTGCAAAAAATGACCAGACCGAAAAAAAGATCGGAACCAGTTCGGACCGACTAGTTAGTTTCCGATCCGATCTCCGATCCATATATTAAAATTTAGAATACTGGTTCCGGTCCAGTCTAAAACTGGAATATATCGGTTCGGACCGGAAACCCTGATTTTTATTTTATTACTAGTAGGGCACCCGTGCTAGCGCACGGCCTGATATGTTGAAAAATGTCTTGACATTTTAAATTTTAAATATTATTTATAATGTGTATTAATTTTATAGCAATACTATTAACTTATATTAATATATATATATATATATATATTAATTATCATAAGTAAAAAATAATTATTGCTAACAAATATTTATAATACTAAATCGAATTTATAAAAATAATAAAACAAACATTGATAAGATGTTGCTAAATTATTAATCTTAAAATTTTGTTACACTGATACTATATAAATTTAAACTTAGCATACAAATAAATAAAATTAATGTGTAATAATTAAATATATGTATATTTATGATACAATAGAATTATTAAATTACTATAAAATGTTAAAGAATATTACACAATTAAATAATGAAATAATCTAAACTCAATAGCAATAACTTTATAAAAAATAAGTAACTTAAACTTACCAAACTTAAATATTAGATTATTATAAAATCATACATTCCTAAAATCTTCATAAAACACTACGTTTTTTGTGATATTACAATCACGATTGTTGTCATGACATAACAGGATCTTAAAACCACGCGACGATTTGTTATTTTAGATATAGCTACATATAATTGACCATGACTAAATACAATTTTTAAAAAAAAAAAAAACACATATATCAGAAAATGATTGCCTCCGACTTTTATTAATAGTCATAGCATATGACACAATCAACGAAAACTGTCTACGTTGAAACTTGAAAGACAATATAGGATCAAAAGGTGTCAATGTAAGTCGCGGTATCAATACCAATTGTCCACAACTACTTCCCGTTAGAACATTAGCTCCAACAACTTTATCACCCAACCTGGTTATAACCAACCAACCTAACAATAAAAAAAATGCAAAATTTTAAAAGATAGAAAAAAAAAATGAAGAAAAAGTTACTAATTAAAAAAATGACAAAAACCTAGTCTCGTTGCATAGACCATTTGAGTGATCTATATTTCTCAATAACATTACGGGTGTTCAACCTTTCAAATTCAATTCATGATCAGGTACACCAAAACACTTCAAACTATTAAAAAATTCAGGAGTATGGATATTCGCCAAATTATCAACATTCAGATCAGATTTGCAAAGATTGTTGGAACTCAAATATGTACGTGATTCCTTTTCATTTAATTACCGAATCATGTGATCATTTATGGACCTAACAACATCCAACGTGGACGTAAGAATAACTCTACTTTGTAAATAGTCATGATCATCCATCATATTTTTAAAATTATGATAAATGCTATCAACAATAGTAGAAATCAGATCATCACCACACTTTAGCAAAATATCTTTAGAAATTTGTACATCACATCTATACTCAACTTCTTTTCTTATAGTACCATCTCCAATAGAAATTATCCATTGAGAAAAAGAATTCAATTCATGTAGAAGTTCATTAGATCTCAGGTTTTGAAGCCTCATGTTCTTAGTGAGTTTCAAAAGAGTACAATCATTCCACAAATTAGATGAATTGATATATAGTAGCGTGAACAATATCCTGCCTAGTTCCTTTCGGATTAACGGGTAATATCTGACGAAAATCACCACCAAGCACAACAGTCTTACCGCCAAAAGGCAGTTTAGATGACAAATGATTTGTGAGCTGCATAATATCCTTCAAAGTGGTATCAAAAACCTCAATAAAATATCTTTTAACCATTGCCGCTTCATCCCACATTATAACATCACATTTAATCAAGAGCTAAGCAAGAGGGCTTCCTGGATGAATATTGCATATAGAATCTTCAGTAACATCAATTAGAATGGAAAATCTGGAATGAGTAGTACGTTCACCTTGAAGGAGTGGAGTTATACCACTCGAGGCAACATGAATTACAATTTTTCCCTTAGACCTCAAACATGCTGACAAAGTCTTCCATATGAAGGTTTTGTCTGTTCCACCATATCCATAAACAAAAATCACACCACCCTTACCGGATTGAATGGACGTAATTATTTTATCGTACACACCACGATGTTCATCACTAAGTTTGCTAATTAAATCCTCATACTCTAACTTCAAAGCAGACATGTTGTATGTAAACTCATTCAAAATTAATCTATTTTTAGATTAAAAGTTCAGATCATGTTTAACCACCATCATGCCTTCAAAATCTTACAAAGACTTACCAGTATTTCACAACGTATTATCAACTTTTATCAAACAACAACTCTTGATTTCATCATTTGTCATCCTCAATTCTACAAGAAATTACAATTACAAATATATTAGTTAATTATGATAAAATAGATGAATATAAAATTTTAATTTTTTCATAAGTAAAAGTGTGATAAATTTATGCAAATTAATTGAAATTTAAAGTTGCATATTATAATTTAAAGTAAATTTAACTGAAATTTAGAGTTGATCTTTTAGAATTTTGATAAATTTATGGAAATTAAATCACGTGAGATAATATAATCAATCAAAGTTCTCAGTAAATCACAAATAATTTAAGTAATTAACTAATCAATTGACTTAAAATGATTTGCATATTAGTGAAGATGAATAATTATAATGCAATTAAATTAAGAAATGAAATAATTAAACATGCTTGGAAAATGCATAATTCTCCGTCTATTAAAAAGAAATATCATCAAAGAGATGTCTCTAACACTTTTCCAAAACATCATAAGGTCGACTCAACGAACCTGATGTTAGTAGCGTAACAAATAAAGATCCCAATGAACCTAACGCACGGTCAAATATGTTCAAAAATGTCATAACATTTTAAATTTTAATTATTATTTATAGTGTATTTATTTTATAATATCACTTACTTATTTAAAAAAAATACATATATTAATATTTATTATCATAACTATAACATTAATTATTGTTTACTATACTACATCAAATTTTAAGAAATAATAAAATTTAAAATTTTAAGATTTTGCAATATATTTTTAAGATTAAATTATTTTTACTTAAAATTCAGTTAAATTGATATCTTATACTCTCATCATCCTATAATTACTTGCACACTTTTTTTATTGCGACATCTCAAGATTATTTGCATACTTTCAACATGAAAATAATTCACAAAATTAATACCCTCACAACATCATTTTATTTTTAAAATTGCCACTCAATTTAGACCCACAAATTCTCATGCATACACCTCACCAAATCACATTTATACCTTAATAAATCACCAAAAAATATCATTTTTCATAATTACTTGCACACTTTTTTTATTAGGACGTCTCAAGATTATTTGCATATTTTCAATATGAAAATAACCTACAAAATTAATACCCTTATAACAAAATTTTATTTTTAAATTGTCACTCATTTTGAACCCACATATCCCCATACACCTAACTAAATCATTCAAAAAAATCCTCATTTATTTGACCCCACAACATGCTAAATTTAATTTTATTAAAAAGTAAGTCACCATGCAAGTCAATACGGAACGGAGAAAGTATATAAATATAGATTTAATATTTATATTTATAATAAGTTAATGTATAAGTATATAAAATTAATGTCTAATATATTGACATGTAAGTATATATATTATATGACAAAATCATTAAAAACATTATAAAATGTTAAATAGTAACATAATAATTCAATAAGAGATAAATTACATTGGTATTTAAATAATGCAATAATTTAATATCAACAATAGTATAATGAAAAATAAAATTCTGAAAAATATTGTGAAACTTAAATATTAAATTAATTATTATAGAATTACACATACCTAAAAACTTAACGAAACACTATATTTTTATATTACAATTACGATTGTTGTCACGACATAATAAGATCTTCAAACCATGATGATTTTTTTTTACTGGATCGGGATACAGTTACATTGAATTGACTATAATTAAATACAAACTTCTAAAAAAATCACCTACATAAGATAATCATTGCCCATAACTTTTATTAATAGACATATCATATGAGTCATATGACACAATCAATGAAAACATTATACGTTGAAAGTTGAAATTTGAAAGACAATCTAGAATTACAAGGAGTCGATGTAAGTCTCGGTATCAATGTTAATTGTCCAACACTACTTCTAGATTTTTCTTGTTCCACCATATTCATACATAAAAAATATATCACTCTCATCCGGCTGAATGGACCTAATTATTATACTATGCACACCATGTTGTTCGTCACTAAGTTTGCTAATTAAATGTTCATACTCTAATTAACTTCAACTTTGATCTCTTCTAAGCAAACTCATTCATAATTCATCTATTTCTAAAAAAAGTTTGGATTGTGGTTTGCCTTATATAAGCATGCCTTCAAAATCTTGCAATCCCGAAACATATTATCAATTTCTATCAAACAACAACTCTTGATTTCATCATTAGTCATCCCTAATTCTACATGAATTTAAAATAAAATAAAAATATAATTCATATGTCCCTTAATAGATTGTCCCTTTGAGGGGGTGTTTTGAAATTCTACAAACAGCTTCCAGAATTACTTTTTTTAAAGCTACCTGTTGGGAATAAAATGAAATATGTTTTGATCTAATACCAAAACCCCCTGAGACATGCCTAAGTCAAGTTGAGTATGTTCTAGAGATGTTAGAACATATAGTATAAAGGCTAGATGAGGAGCTAATATGTTAGGCAACTCTTAGTTGAATAGATGCACAATTTGAGGGGGAACCTATGCTTTGAAGCTTATCAAGATCAAGTCCCCTCAAGGCTCAAATTCTGGAACTATGATCAAGTCTGCTGAAGGACAAGTATGCTGATCAAATGAGTTGTCCAGAGGAGTTGTCTCAGCACAATCAATTCAGATGAAGTGTACTGAAAGCTTGAGGTCAACCATGCTGAAGATACAACTACACCCTAAAGAACTACAATTCATCATACTAAGATCACTTTGGAGTGAAGGAAAGGGTATGAGCCAAGTCATCTGAAGAAGAGCAAGCCAACCTTGCTGATAAGCAAGACTGCTGATAGTGATAAGAAGAGTTGTCCAGTTGATGAGGAATGTTGTCCTATCATTGGAACAACCTTCAGAAGCCATGTCCATGTTCTAACAAGAGAATCTAAAAGTCAGACATTGGGAAGAGAGCTGCAGAATGAAGACAAAGATCATACAGCCGTTTATTTCCCAAATGAGGACATGTCACTATCAAGAATCTGTCTTCAAAGTTGAAGAACTAAAAGAAGACATTTATGGACATTTGAGGCTGCCTCTCCAACGGGCAAATCCTTCATTTGTCTATAAATACAGAAGTGTGAAGACCATTTGAAAGCACCTCAACATAATCCAACATTGACAAGAACTCACAAGCAAGAGTGCTTTCTAGATTTCAAAGACCATCTTAGTCTTCAAACACTTCATCTAAGCTGAACTACATTGTACATCCATACACAAGCTTAGAGAGATATCCTATCCTTATACACTGATCTTCATTGTAAAGGATATCTCATTAGTTGGAACCTTACTTCAACCCTTACCCCTTTCAAGAGTGAAAGTGAGAAGGTTGTAGTAGTAGAAGTGGTAGGAGCTGACTGTTGAGAGAAGAACAGTTCAGTTCTGAGTTGAGAAGAGGGTACTAGGACTCTAGACATCCTAGGGATCAATTCACCAAGGAGTGGTGTTATTGATCAAGTGCACCTTGGCACTATAAAACAAGTTAATTCCAAGAGTGAAGGAATTATCCTGTTCAATCAGGGAAAGTGGATGTAGGAGCTTGAGTCTCTGAACCACTATAAACTCTTGTGTTGATTTGATTTCAAGTACTTTCATATATTCAACACTGCACACAAAACTGATCTTTCAAAGGACAAACATTCTAAGACTGTGCAAAACCTATTTGGACAAGTTCCCTGAAACTGGACTGTATTGCATTGACTAAGTGATTTCAGAAACTAAAGGAGTCTAAACTAAAAGGGCCAACCACTATTCCGCACATATAACTCCCCTAGATAGTTATTCAACTAAGTACTCAATAGTACTTAGTAGTCTGATTATCTTAGAAGAGTTAATCATCTTCAGCAGAGTTGTCCAAGACAACCTTGCTGAGCTCTGGTTTGATCAAAGTTAAAAAGAATTTGCATACAAGTGTATTCCCCCCCCCCATACACTTGATATATACTCCTTTCAGGACCAACACTACCCTCTCACAGCTTTTACTTTAAGAAGTGCTTTTAAGCTGTTTGTACAGTTTGCAAACACCCCCTGAGTTTGGCTCGGAAAAGTTGTTTATTACTCCCCCCGTCCCACAAAAATAGCTACATTTGACTTTACACGCAAATTAAGAAAAAACAATAAATGTAGTCAAATTTAGCTAATGTGTCAATTTTGCCCTTGGAATCACATTCTCCAAAATCTGCTAAGCTTTAACTACTTTTATTAATTAGGGGTAAAATTGACAATAAAGCATTTAATATTAAAGTAAAAGTGGAAATGAAGCTATAATTTGGGACATCCAAAAAAGGAATACATAGCTATCTTTGTGGGACGGAGAGAGTAGTATTATAAGAGGAAAAATAACTTTTTATTGAGGATGTATTAGTCAATTAAGGAGAGTAAGCAAAAAAAAAAAAAAAGATGATTTTGAGTGAAAAAAAACATTTGATTTAATTTTGACATATCCGAAGAAGATAATTGAAAATAATAAAATTATTTTATTATCATTTTAGGAAGGAGCAATCTAATAAAGGATGAACCGAAATGAAAAGGGAGCAATCTAATTAGGGTCAAATGAAGTATTAGTTAATTATATTAAAATAAGCTAATATAAAAATATGATTTTTTCATAAGTAAATGAGTGATGAATTTGTACAAAATAGTTGATATTAATTTATAATTAAACTGACATCTATACACTTAATATGATATATAAGCATATAATAAACCATATTATTATTTAGGGATTAAATTTTATGTAGTCCAATAAGTTGGACTCTTTTTATTTTTGATCCAGACGTTTTACACATTTTGAATTCGATTAAATAACTTTGTTAAAAAAAATTAATTGGTCCATCAACCTACTATTGCAGGTTACCTATCAGGTCAATATACATGTGACATTCTATTTGACTATCCTTTTATATATATATATATATATATATATATTTCTAATTGGAGAGCTAGTTGATTTTTCAAATAATTAATTAGTTAAGTTAAAAAGTATTTTAAATATTATTTACAATTTATTTTCATATTATCTACTATTATAATTAATATTCGTACTCTTGAATTAATAAATATAAATAAGTTTTTAACTAATATGAAAAAATACAATTAGAAAAGAAAATATCACAAGTTACAAAAAAATGAAAAAAAAATTCACATATATTGACTCGATAGGTGACTTGAAATAAACCAATTTCAAAATTTTGACAAATTTATTGGATGGATTAAAAAAACTATTGCAAATTACATTGAAAAATTTAAACAAACTTATTGGATTGAATTTAAAAACTATAATACATCTGGAAAAAAAAAAAGAGTGCAACTGATTGGATTAAAAAAACTTCAGTCCCTACTCCCTATTATTTATCTTATATTTCATTTATTGGTTTACATACATTATGATAAAATAATTCAATTCACATCGTATAAAAATGTCATACTATGTTCGAAGCCACTACGATTTCCGTATTTCAGATTATTTGATTGAATGGACCTGACATCTACATGAAGCGTTTGTGCGAGCTTTTCAATTTGTGGTGCATGACATTTTGGGATATACGTGTGGATTGGACGGGGATCTTCGAGTTTTTTCGGAAGCATTGCATGGAAACGTCACGATAAAATTATCAAATGACAAAATTCGTTTGCATTATCTAGTGGTTAATTGGGGTATCTGGTTATGGGCAGGTTTCATTTCTCCGCGCCGATCGATGGTCCTTTGGAGAGCGACTCATGGAAAGCTTCTAACTTGGGATAAAGTATTGCAGGCAGGTTTTTCTGGTCTTATTATATGTGTGTTTTGTAGGGCACATGAGGAGACTATGAATCATTTATTTGGTGCTTGCCCTTATTTCTTGTTTAATGCCTCTAAAATCCAGAATTTATTTTAGTTTGGCATGCTCGGAATGATGAGGTATTTGACGATGCGAGAGTGTTACCAATTCCAACGTCGACCTAGGTCTTAATGTTTGATGTTATTGGTTCTGATATGGGTCGTATGTTTAATTTGGAGGATAATTTACGTATTATAAATGTATTCAACCATGAAGGGCGGTTGGGCTGTGCTTCAGCTATTATCCCGGTCTAGTGGCTGTGCCGACTTGTGGGGTTGTGAAAATTAACATGGATGGCGTGGCGGAAGGGGCGTCGAGCCCCATGGATGGTGGCGGAGTCTTAAGAGACCGTGTAGGAGTCATTATTGGTGGGTTTGATACGTGATTGGGGTTTGGTTATGAGTATGAGGCATACATGTTTAGAGCATTACATATTATCAAGGTGACTTTTAAAATGGGGTGGCAAAGAGTTTAGATTAAATATGATTTGACGTATGTGGTAAACGTGCTCTCTGCGCTTCCAGTGGACATCTCATGGAGGTTTCATGCGCAATGGTAGCATGTACTGAGAATGAAGCATAATATGATTTAGAGGGTTTCACATGTGTATAGGGAAGGTAATTCTACGACGGATAGGTTAGCGCAAGCAGCATCACAAGAATATCAATGGTGGAATAAGCCTTCGGATTTTCTTGCGAATTTTTTAGCAAATGATATTCATTGTGAATTTCTTTCAATTTACTTAAATATATTTTTTATAGGGGCTCCATTTTTCTTAATAAGAGGTTTTGTCCCTAAGTTGAGTTTTCTTCAGTTAGGTGGTGTTTGGTTTGGGATTAATTTGGGTTGGATTTGGATTGTGGTGGATTGGATTGGAGGGTTTCACATGTGTATAGGGAAGGTAATTCTACGACGGATAGGTTAGCGCAAGCAGCATCACAAGAATATCAATGGTGGAATAAGCCTTCGGATTTTCTTGCGAATTTTTTAGCAAATGATATTCATTGTGAATTTCTTTCAATTTACTTAAATATATTTTTTATAGGGGCTCCATTTTTCTTAATAAGAGGTTTTGTCCCTAAGTTGAGTTTTCTTCAGTTAGGTGGTGTTTGGTTTGGGATTGATTTGGGTTGGATTTGGATTGTGGTGGATTGGATTGGGATTTGGGTAATCCATGAATAGTAAATTGTGTTTGGTTAAGGATTGAGAAGTAGGGGTAGATTTAACTTTATGTCACATCAAAAGTGATGTTATATAATTCCAATTCATTTTAAATAAGTTTATTTCTAAATTGTTTTTTATTGTTAGTAGTAAAAGAAAAGTAAGAGAGAGAAGAAAGTAGGAGAGAGAATGAGTGTGTGAAAGAAAAGTAAGAGAGATAGTGATTTGATGGTATAAAAATAGGTGTGTAGGTGTATTATAGGGGTGGATTTGTATTTGGATTTGTATTTGTATTTGGATTGAGATGGATTGAAAGAGATTGGATTGGGATTGGGTCAATCCTAATCCGAATTGGCCAATCCCAAAATAAACACCGCCTTAAGGTTTTTAATGAGTGTCCCACCTCTTGAAGGACTTGTGTTTATATGGTTTCTAGTTTTTATTTATATATATATGATCCTAAATTATATAAAGGAAAAAAAATTTAATGGGAAAATATCAATTTTGGTCACCGAATTTTACTTCTTTTCATATTTGGTCACCCACATTTGATCACTATCAAAATTGGTCACTCACTTATTATATTCTATCAAAATTGATCATTCCGTTAGTCAATCTGTCATTGACTAACGGAGAAAGAGTTTTGAGCTCAAAATTTTCAAAACATTAAAAACTTTTGATGCATCTTCTAGAAACTAATGAAACAAACGCAGTAGTAAGAATGAAACATGTGAAACGCGTTCTCATGCGGAATTTTCATTATATTTATCCTTGATTAGAAAGAATTCTCAAACGTGATTCAATCAACTTGCTAGGTAGTCAAAAAAAATTCAATAAAATTTTAATAATTATTTAACTCAATTATGAATTCATTTGTTGTTGGTTTACTTTTTAGAACGTGATTCAATCAACTTTGCTGGTAGTCAAAAAATTTCAGTAAGTTTTTAATAATTATTTAACTCAATTATGAATTCATTTGTTGTTGGTTTACTTTTTATTTTACAGGAAAATGAGAAACTCGGTTTACTTTTTATTTTACAGGAAAATGAGAAACTCAAGATAGAATGAAACTTTGTACTCTTGTTTTTTTTTTAACAATTGTACTCTGTTTTTCAATTCTTGGTTTCATATTGAATTTGTATAATAATTGGAGATATAAATTTGGAAAAATATCAATTTTGGTCTTTTTGACTACCCAGCAAGTTGATTGAATCACGTTCCAGAAGATGCATGAGAATTCTTTCTAATAAAGAATAAATATAATGAAAATTTCAAGATGCATGAGAATTCTTTTGACCTATTACGGATAAATATAATGAGAATTCCTTCTGATCTATAAGATAAAACTAAGATTCTTCAATGGGTATTCACGCTCCAGTAGGTTCCACATGTTTCATTCTTGCTACTGCGTTTGTTTCATTAGTTTGTAGAAGATGTATCAGAAGTTTTTAATGTTTTGAAAATTTTGAGCTCAAAACTCTTTCTCCGTTAGTCAATAACAGATTGACTAACAGAATTATCAATTTTGATAGAATATAATAAGTGAGTGACCAATTTTGATAGTGATCAAATGTGGGTGATCAAATATGAAAAGAGGTAAAACTGGATGACCAAAATTGATATTTTCCCAAATTTAATCCTTTAACTTTACCACATTTTGATTTTAGTCCTATTAACTTCTAAATTTTAATTTCTGTCAAGTAATTAAACTTTTTCAACGTTTTTGTCTTTTGATCTGTTATAGCAAGTAAAAGTAATTTGATTAATAAATTTGAAAAATATATATAAAAAAACTTAAAATAAAGCATATATATATTAACATTAATATATAAAATTACATAGAATAACAAAGAATTATTAGCATGTATCAATACTTATTATAAAATTGATCATTTAATTAAATAATTAATTATTATAAAATAAAAATTAATATACAAAACAAGTATTTTTTATTTGATTTGACCATTTTATACAAAATATAAATTTTTTATATATAATTGTCAAATAAAATAAAAATGTGTATTAATAAATAATAATAAAAATTATAAACCAACAATGAATAGAAAATTGTGGTTAATTTATGATGAAACTGCACTCATGAATTCAATTTACTGATGGAGGAAAACGATAAATTAACATGAAAATCAACTATTATAAACTATCATAAACTGCGCTCTTAATGTATATTTTATAACTATTGTAAAATGATATTAATAAAAAAAAAGGAGGAAAACATCTATATAACGATCAATTGACAGGAAAACGATGATTGCTTAATATGAGACATTGAACATGTGAATAAAATTGAAAGCTCACACTGTAATTAAAAAATATCATTGTTCAACCACAAAAATTTAAGCAGATAGCCAAATTTTCAATGTTATAAATTGACTCAATTGGAAAAAACTAATATTGACTAAAATTTTAAATTGTACTAAGATGGTTAAAATTAACAATAATTAACTAAGATGTTGAAAAAAAAAACATTGACTAAAATTTTAAATTATTAATAAAACGGTTAAAATAGTTTAACTATATAAGATGATAAAAATTACCTGACTACTTTTTTAAAATGAAATAAATTCACATATCTTAAAATTAATAAAAATGATTAAGATTATAATCCAACAAACTTGAATCCCACAACTGATCATAAACATACAATAAGAAACTTTAAAAATATTATATTCAATAAAAAATTTCAAATAATTAAGGATTTAGATAAAAATAAAATTAATTGATAAATATAAATATTGACTTAAATTTGAAATTATAATTAAAATTTTGTTAAAATATTCTTGTCAATCATTAATTAAATCTCATCAATAATTGCGGATCTCATTAATAAACATTAATTTGACTATTTTTTTAAAATGAAATAATTTCACATATCTTCAAATTAATATAAAAAAATTAAAATACAACAAACTTAGATAACAATAAGAAACAATAAAAAAAATCAAATAATTAAGAATTTAAATAAAAATAGAATTAATTGATAATATTGACTTAAATTTAAAATTATATTAAAAATTTTATTAAATTGATCTTATTACCAATTAATTAAATCTCATCAATAATTATGGATATAATTAATAAATTAAATTCGTGAGTATTTGATGGTTAAATTAACAATATTTAAGGAATTAGTTACAAATTAATTGAATTGGAAAAAATTAACATTGACTAAAATTTTAAATTATATTTTTTAAATAATAAAAGTCGATTTTATTATATAATTATTTTAAATTAAATGATGATATTAATTTAATTTTAAATTGAGCTTAATTATGAAAAAAAAAACTACATAAATATAGTATCTTGAAATTATTATTTGTAGTCTTGATATAAAAATGAATATTAGTAACAATGACATCATGAAAAAATGAATTGATATAAAATAAGTCAATTAATAAGTAAAATTAATTGATATAAACATAATAAATTAATTAATCAAGTTGGTCTTTTATGTCTAATATATAAGTAAAATGAATTGATATAATTATAATAAAATAATTTAAGTCACAAACTTTAGAACAAAATTACATAAAAAAAAAGGATCAATTAAATGTTACTTCAACTTTGACTATTCATAATCATACAAAAATTAAATGTTAATTAAAGACATATATACCTTAATTCTATAAAATATGCAAATTAAATGTTAATTAAACACACAACTTCCACTATCTATCTCACACTACATTTTTTTAACTTTTTATATTAATATTAATTGTAAAATGCACTTTAATTTTTTCATATGATATTTATAATGTACACTATGGTAAAATATAATAAAATACTTGTTGTAAAAGAAATGATTAATTACAATTTTTGCTCCACGTTCAAGACAAATATAGTAACTTTAGAAGCATTTGCATTCACTCGCAAATTTGACTAATTGAAGCATTTATATATGTAAATTCTTGAAATACAAATTCATTAATTTTATCATATAAAAGATTTAAAAATAATAATGTAGTAAATACTGGAATGCAAAAATTATTTTAAAACACAAATTAAATATAATAACAATCATATAATGCATATTATAATATTGCAACAAAATATTTATTATGCATTAAAACAATCGATGCAATATATGAACTAAAAAAATATATATAAATAGTAACTACACGAAATTTAATGAGCAATGAAATATTTTGACTAAATATTTTCAAATGAATAATGTTAAAAAAAACAAACACTATAATAGAGAATACATAAGAATCGTAAAAATTAGAGAAAAATATCATAAATTAAATAAAACTCGCAACTGAAATGTAGAATAATTAGATTAGATGAAATATTGAAAAATAACAACATACATATAGAGGTTTCATCGCGAATTGAAAAATAAAAATGAAAATAAAATAAAGTGGAATCAACAATATTCAAAATATAATTACCGGAAAGAAATTGAATTAAAATACATTTTAAACATAAGTACAATCTAATCGAAATGAAATAACAAAATAAATTCACTATCTATTACAATTAATTAGAGAGATCAAACATCAATGTTAAGATCAGAAAGTGAAGAACGATAAATTTCTTCAACAAAGATATGTTCAAAAATACGAACTAATCTAAATGAATGATAGATCTCTTCAACAAAGATAGACATCTTGATGACATCACCGAAATTCATAAACAATTCTTTAGATCTTGATGAATACAAAAGAAAATATACAACAAACCTTCAAATACAGTTTTAACTATTATGCATATCTACATCTATTTACAAAAAGTAATTCGAACTCCATAAGAATCGAATAGAAAATGGAGAAGTGAGGTGATGAAAATGAACAATGCAATTAGAGTCGGCAATTTGGGCCCGACCCAATGGGCCGGCCCGACCAACCCGAAGCCCAGTATGGGCTGGGCTCTAAAATTATAGGCCCATATAAAACTGGGCCTATTTGGCCCGACCCGATAGGCCTAATGGGCCTAATGGGCTAGGCTGATTTTGGCCCGGCGGCCCATGGGCAGCCCATTTGGCCCGATCAATTTTTTTTTATGGTAAATAAACAATTAAAATTATTACAATACTCTATACTTAAATATTATTATTATGTTATTGATTTTATTTTGACTTTAAAATTTGAACTTATGAATTATTTATAATTCTATTTGAACTTGATATATAGTGTAATGTTATACTCCGTACTAGTTATGTCCGTTTATAAATTATGTATAATTAATGGAGTATATTAGTAATGTATATTTTTAATTGTAATTATTTGTATAAATAAAAAATATATGTGAGAATGTGATCAATACATAATAAATTTATATATACTGAGTATAGTTTTTGCTAGAAATATTTTTTTTATCTCATGGGGTGGGACTTGCACTGTACATTAATGCAATAATGGTTATGATCGTTTATAAATTATGTGTAGTTACTAGTTACTCCCTTCATCCACCAAATGTAATCCCACATAGTAGAGGGTGGACACAAGTTTTAAGAAAAAGGTAGGTCTATTGTGAATAAAGTGATTGTTTGTGAATAAAGTTGATGGCAAATTGAGTAATTAAGTGATGGTTGGGGGTGATGGTTTCCATAGTGTATGGAACTACATTTAGTGGACAAAGAATATGAGGCAAATGAGACTACATGAATGGACGGAGGGAGTAATATATAATTTTTGTAAGAATTTTTTTTAAAAAAAAAAAAATTATGTAATGGGCTGGGCTGGCCCGCTAGCCCAGTAGCCCAGATGGGCTAGGCTGGGCTCCAATTTTATAGGCCCGACCAGTTCATGGGCCGGCCCGGCCTAGCCCACGAACATCACTTGGCCCGATGGGCTGGGCTGGGTTGGGTCGGGCGGCCCGATTTGCCAGCTCTAAATGCAATGCTGGGTATAAATAGCCTATAAAAATAATTGATCCTATAATTATGCTTTTGATCCTAAGGTCTAGATTTCATCAAAAAAAATAAACGGTCAATATGAAGTAGGATAAAATGATGAATTTAATGACAATTAGAGTTGTCAAACCTACCATTATTAGCAAAAACAAAATGGAACGGTTAAGATGAAGTAGAGAAGATTTAATCAACGGACCAAATGATTTCCCGCCTAAACTATATATGGCAACATGTAGGTGTATTATATTAGTATAGATTATTAGTCTTTCTCAAAAAAATTATATATTTTTTATTAAAACATTGATAAAATTTAAGACTTTAAATGTATCTACATAACATAAATATATATATATTTTTTAATGGGAGCACCTTACGTAATTTTCTTTAGACTTGTATTAATTTCTATGAAACGTGTATTAGTTTTTAATATTTCGTATTAATTTGTTACATTGAACGTCAAAATTTTATGTGCGAATGAGCTAAAAAATACAAAAATAAAATATTTCGGTCTGAAACGGTCCAAACCCGGACCTGATTGATTCAGGTCCGGTCTCCGATCCACCCATTTGGGTGGATTTCGGTCCTGGTCCAAACCGGTCTCGGTCCGGTTCGATTTTGGACCGGTGCACACTCCTAATCTAAATTTGGGCATCCATTTTTTATAAATGCACAATCTAATTAAATTGGAATGGAGGGAGTACCATTTTATCAAAAAATATATATATATATACATCATGGTAAAGTCACGTGTTTTGTTTAGAGCAAGTGTCAATTCCACTTGAAAAAGTGTGCTCGATTTTTCAAATCGAACTTCAACGCCGAGAAGCCCAAATAAAAAAAAATGCCTAATTGAAAATCGTTAGACGGGCGATAAACTAGGGACTAGCGTTTAGGCACCAACTTTAATTTACAACATAAGTAAAAAGTAAATATATGTAGTGTAAATAAGATACTAAATAAATTTTTTAAAAGTGTAAAGAATAGGTGATAAATGTATTTCCTTTAAAAGAGTAAAGAATACGTGATAAATGTTCAATGAATTGAGTAAGTACACAAAAACTGTGCATACTTTCTTTATTTAAACATCCACCAAAATTGTGCGTAATCTATAAAAAGAAATAACACTCTTAATTTTTACCCACTCCCCTCCCCATATATGGATCCAAAATTTTCGAGAAAAAAATTATTTACGTTCCGTAATTTTTACTTTTTTTGAAAAACGTCCCAAAATAGTTAAAATTTTAATTTACGTCCCATAACTTTTTCAATTGCTTAATTTACGTCCAATTTTCACTGAAAATCCCCAAATTTATGTAAATGGGACGTAAATTGAGCAAATAAAGAAGTTATGGGACGTAAATTAAATTTTTAATTAAAATGGGACGTTATGCGAAAAAGATAAAAATATTCAACAAATGTGTACAATTCAATATAAAATTAAAGAAGTTTATGTTATACCATCAAATAAAAAAATAATTCATAAATTAATTAATTATTATAAAAATCAATTAAATTACCTAATACATTAAAAATTATTAACTTAAAAAAAATTATAATTACAATATAAGTATTATAAAATAAATTATTAATATTAATTAAAATACTAAATAATATTTTAAAATATATGAAAATAAATTTAGAATAATATTTAAATAAGTAAATAATTTTTCATAATATAAAAAATATATATAATATGAAAAAAAAACCAAGATTTATTCCTAAGTCAATTAATTACTAGAAAAATCAAATAACTTACCTAATTAATTATTTAAAAACTCAATTAACCTAATTCAAAAAATCAACTAATAAATATAAATTTTATCTTTAAAATAATAAAAATCTCAAATAATTTTTTTTATTAAAATTTTCAAAAACTCTTATTAAAACTTAACAATTATTTTAATATTTTAAATAAATACAAAAATCCACAAATATTTAAAATCCCCAAATAAATAAAAAAATACTCAAATATATATATATATATCCAAAATTCTCACCCCTTACCCACGGTAATTGAAAGATGATGATGAATACTATATTTTTTAACAATTTGTTAATTTTATTGTTTTTCATTTTATTATATAATTTTTAATTTGATATTAGTTCATACAAAAATATTTGGACCCTTTTGTGTAATACTTAGATAAATTTTTATATTTATTTGATTACTTTAAAATAAATAAATAATTTTATAATACTTATATTGTAATTATAATTTGTTTTTAATTAGGTAAGTTAATAATTTTTATAATAATGAATTAGGTAAGTTAATTGATTTTTTTTATTTGATTGTATAACATAAACTACATTAATTTTATAGTAAATTGTACACATTTGTTGAATATTTTTATCTTTTTCGCATAACGTCCCATTTTAATTAAAAATTTAATTTACGTCCCATAACTTCTTTATTTTCTCAATTTACATCCCATTTACATAAATTTTGGGATTTTTAGTGAAAACTGGACGTAAATTAAGCAATTGAAAAAGTTATGGGACGTAAATTAAAATTTTAACTATTTTGGGACATTTTTCAAAAAAGGTAAAAGTTACGGGACGTAAATAATTTTTTTCTCAAAATTTTCACAATATTTTCACCAAGTAAATCTCAATATTTTACAATACCATTATTTTATTCATTTGGTGGTTAGAGGAAGTATAATAAATTAATTTATTTTTTTTGAATTAACACGTGTGATAAAATCATTCAGGCTAGAATTAACTTAACTAGTGTTTTGTCAATACAGTGCACGGTCTTATTTTTTGTAATATGTAAAAATTAGTATTATCATTTTTTTTTTCAATAGATTTTTTACTGTTTTATACTATACTAGATGTGCACTCGAAAGAATGTTAGTAAATATTATTGTGTGTATATAATATGGTTTAATAGTTTAAAGAGTAAAAACCAAAATTTGTTGTAATATTATTTAAAAAAAAATTATGTATGGACTATTCTACCAGCCTTAATAATAGAGTGTGATTTATGACAAATCCATATATAAGAGTGAATTTAATTAACATTATGATGATATAATAAGGTACCATTTTTATGATCAATAAATTAAAACCAAAGGCGGATTTTGTGCATGTGATTATTTTTTTTATTTATGTCTTTGATACCGTGCACATATATATAAATAACTAGCTTTCTTCTGATTAATTTCAAATCAAAATCACACTCAAGAGTATTAACACAAATTTATATATATATATATATATTATATCATGATGATGAATTCTCATGGAGTGATTCTTTTTTTCATCATCTGTTTTTGGAGTGTAGACGTTCATGCACAGAGTAATAATTTCATAATCACTGATTTTGGTGGAATTGGCGATGGAAAAACGGATAACAAACTGGTATTAATTTATTTATTTAGTTAATTTTGTTTATATATAATAAATTACAATTAATTCTTAATGATGTAGGCTTTTGCAGATGCATGGAAGAAAGGTTGTGGAACTCCCGGAGGTACAATTTCGGTTCCAAAAGGTAATTTCCTAGTGAGTGGTGGAGATTTTGAAGGCCCATGCAATGGCCCGACCCGGTTTGATATCGATGGGACTATGGTGGCTACCGCCAGCTCCGGTGATCTCAATGACTGGCTAGCTTTTTCTAAGGTTGATGGTCTTACAATTTTTGGTACCGGTACCCTTGATGGCAATGGAGCCTCGACATGGTCTCGTTGCAAGGGCTCTGAAAATTGTGGCAATCGTCCCGGTGTAAGCAATTCAATTCTTCTTTTTCACGTTTGATGTATTATTGTTTGGATTCTTTAGACCTTGAGATTTTGCTAAATACATATATGTACAATATCTTTAGTGTGAGTACGTTTGTATAGTAAAAATTCGGATGTCAATAGTTGCACCCTTAATTTGATGGAAATATATTACAAATTAAATTCGCTTTAGTTCTCTATTTTGAAATATTTCAAATTTTAATTACCACAAAGAGAGCAAAAGATATAATGATAATCAATTTTTCTTAATGATATGTGTCTACTTGTGCCAACTTATTATTTATATATGATGAATATAATGATATGTGTTTGTTTTGTAGACGTTGGATATAGCTAGAGTGACAAATGCTCTAATAGAAGGCATAAGTTTAGCTAATAGCAAGATGTTCCATGTCCATATCTACTAGTCTAAGAACGTGGACGTGAAAAATGTGAAAATATTTGCCCCCGAAGATAGTCCCAACACTGATCCAACACTGATGGAATCCACATTTCGCGCTCTGAATATGTTACCATCGAGAATTCCAAAATAACTAGGCACCGGAGACGACTGCGTCTCCAATCTCCATTGGGGGTGGAAGTAGAAATGTAAACATCTCAAGGGTATTTTGTGGGCCGGGGCATGGTATCAGCATCGGAAGCTTAGGAAAGTACAAGAGCGAAGAGGACGTGAGTGAAATTACCGTGAGAGATTGCACTCTAAGCAAGACACAAAACGGGTTGAGAATCAAAACGTGGGCCCCTTCACAATCATCAACTATTGTTTCTAATGTTATGTTTACAAAAATCAATTTGATCTTGGTTGATAATCCGATCATAATAGATCAATACTATTGTCCATCTGGATCGTGTTCGCATAGTGGAGAGTCGAGTGTTGCGATAAAAGGAGTGAAGTACATAGATGTACGTGGCAGTTCGTCACTGGCCACATCAGTTAACATTCAATGTAGCAAGAGCCATCCATGTCAGGACGTAGATCTTGTTGGGGTCCAAATACTTACAATGGACAACCCACTAAGGCGATATGCTCCACTCGTGTTCAATTCCAAGGAACGGGTCAAGTTCCTCAAAGATGTCAGTGAAATTATTTAACCATCTAATTAATTAGTTGTTAATTAGTTGGCTAATTAGATTTTGTTAAAGACTCATTGACATAGGAATATTATGTTACTATTATACTATATCACGTATTATAAGTTAATGGGGAGAAGCTGAGTTTTCAAGTTTATTTCATATTGTGTGATTTTGCAAAAAAAAAAAAAAATCTTCTTTCGATATTTAGATTTTATCTAATTTATAACTACAATCGGGATAAAATTCTTCATATTGTTTTCCTCTCTTTGCATGCACGTACGCTTTAAAAGTTTACATGTGCAAAAATAAGAGAAGCTGCATATATATTATAATTAAACTCGAATATGTAATCGACTTGGGGTGACGTCACTTAGCGTTCAGAATCTGGTAAAAGGTTGATATGTTCCTGACTAAATATAATATTTTCTTTAACGAGGGTATTACTATACAACTACATTTTTTTAAATCAATTTTGGTTGTCTAGATTCTGAATAGCTATCTTTTTCGAATCAACCTTATTTAAATAATGCAAATACGTGAGAATCAATTGACCTACAAACCCTCACAATGTTTGCCTTGCACTTGAGTAATTGATTCTTAATTCTTCTATGCCAAATTTCAAGAGGAAATTATTTAGTTGCATAAGAAGTGTTAAAAGTTTAATTGAAAGTTTGATAATATTTTCATTAAAAGGACTAATCTTTAATTATGGTTAATTAGTGGACGGGGTTTTCTTTATTAATTCGATTGATCAAGTTAAATGGGGTTTCATTTTAGATTTGTGAATCAGTCTCACATATTATTAGGGAAATTTTCAAAATAAGTTTTGTAACTTAGACCAATTATATTTTAATTTTTTTAAGTTTTAACTTTTTTCGAAATACGTTTTAAGGACTCGCACGACTTTTTGGACTACTTTTAGGACCAAGCTCTTGTTCTTAACCAAAATAGAATAGTCCCATTCTTAATTACTAACATATTTAAACTCATCATGTCAATTTTTTCAACACAAATTTTAATAATTACTCTTAATTAATTAATTTATGTATTAATATTAAGTAGATATATTTGAGAGTATAATTGACCGAACTCACTTTTCAAAAGTAATATATTTACTAGTTGTAGTATCATGTTTTAGTGGCTATTTAAAAAAATCTTACTGATTTTTCGTGTTATTTTCTTATAATCACTAAACATTATATATTATTGAAGTTCATCATAAAGTTTTCATAGGTCAGTTGATTAAAGAGAAAGCCTGACATTGAGAAAAAGGACCGTCAAGTTTGTCAAGGAGACCGCCTGAAACCAAATCCCATATATATACACATATTTATGGTAACAATGCTCTTGCCACCATGTACGACACCTCTTTCTCTCTTTATGCATATCCTCATCGTCGTCATCCTTATACTAAGTTCACTAACGGGGCCCGCTTAAAGACAGAGTTAATGAAAGAGAAAGTCTAACATGGAGAAAAGAGACCATCAAGTTAGCCAAGGTGATCTGCCTGAAACCAAACCTCATATACATACATATTTATAGGAACAAATGGAGCAGGCAAATCATTCTTGGCTACCTAACAATGCTCTTGCCACCATGTAAGACACATCTTTCGCTCTTTATGCACATCATCATCGTCTTCATCCTCATAAGTTCATCGAACAATGCTCGATCGTACAGTCGATGGATCGGAAATGAGGTCTTGCATGAATGAGAAGAGTGAATCCGATTAGCCAAGGAGACCGCCTGTACCCAACAATAAAGAGACGTTTTTTCGAGTTTTCTTTTAATTGTTAGTATATACAGGCAAGTCATCCTTGGCTACCAAATTCATAACTCTTATCTTCATGCAAGAACCTCTCTTTCCTTCTTCAATGGCCTCTTCTTCATCTCATGGTTCCAATGTTTGTGAAGGAGGTGTGTATTTATAGGTGTCCAAATATTGAATTTAGTTTGACCAAAATTAATAATGTCGATTATATCCTAACTTTGACATTCATATCTACACGTGCTGCAACGTTATCTTCCACCCCATCAATAGAATATGTTCTCTACATTTGCATGGACCCAATCCATTTATCTCATTGCAAGTACTATTAATTCTCAATAAATCTTTTGATATTTTCCAACTAAAAAAAGGAAAAGATCAATAAATTTTATTAACCAATTTATATATTTATACATAAACACTTATGATAGATAAGAAGCTATATATCCGATTCAAACAACACAAATTAATTAATTATGGCCCAAGCCACTTCTGAGGTGGTGCATGCGGTGCCGTCGCACATGACCCCTCCGGTGAGGACGTATGCTCGTTTTTTTTTTTATTAGATTATATACAGAAAAGTATATATATTAAATTATAATATTGTTACACAATAAGTTTTAAAAAAATCTGCACCAAAACCTTCAAATTGTATAACTGGCTCTGGTTATAGTTCTAAGAGAAAAATAACGTCCTATTGTAGCATGTTCGTTCTAGCAATTTCCCGAGTTTTATAACTTATAACGTTTAAATAATATGTGTACTGACTTGAGACCAATTAACAACATCGAATATGAATAACTTATCACAGTTCATATATATCAAGATGCATTTAGGGTTTCTTCCTAAAGTTGCGTGAATTTTCATGTTACAATAAATAAGCATAAGCAAAAAAATTATATATTCAAAGAGCTCCAAAACGATAAAAAAATTATAACTTGGAAGCATAAATATTTTTTTATACACATAGCATAAGAATTTTAAAATTCAAGGAAGGTGATCGACCACTCTTCCTAAATCCGTCCCAGGTTCATATATATATAGCGACACTCGTATAAAATCAAAACACTTTGATAAGTCAAATTTGTGATCCCTCGTTAAAAAGTCGAAACACTTTACATTAAAAACTATGTTATATTACAATGAAACATTGTCAATGATATTGGCAAAGATGAATTTAAGGGGTACGTTCGCCTTAAATATTAATGACTTGAGTAATGTTAATAAAATGGCATCGGCAGTGGGCCCCGATGCAAAATGGCATCGGCTGTCCCCGATGCGAAAAGGCATCGGTAGTGGGCCCGATGCAATTTGGCATCGGCTGTCCCCCGATGCCAAAAGGCAACGGTTTTCCCCAAATCCGATGCCATTTAAATAGCATCGAGCATATTGGCATCGGCACACTGCCGATGCCTTTGCCGTTGCCTTCATCATTGGGGACGGCAGATCCGATGCCTTCCCCGTCCCCATTTCTCCATTATTTTGTAGTGTTATTTTGATCTAATTATTTTATTTTATACATTTTTTTTAAAATAATACTCCCTCCGTCCATAAAAAAATGTAGTCTCATTTGCCTTATATTCTTTGTTCACCAAATGTAGTCGCAAACACTTTATGGAAACTATCACCCTTCAACCATCACTTAATTATTCAATTTGTCATCAACTTTATTCACAAATAACAAACAATTACTTTAGGCAAATACTTGTATACACTTGGATGCACCATGCCCCTTACCTATGACTTTTCAGCTATTGGGCCTTCCTTGGGACTGGGCCTCAGATTCCAGTCACACACCCATCTGTTTACTCAGTTCACCCTCAATAAACTCGCACCCACAAATTTTTTTAGTTCACCCAATAATGATTTGCACCCCCTAATTTCAATTTTGATTTTTTATTTATATTTTATCTGCACCCACTAATTTAATGAGTTCACCTCCTAATCATATTTTTACAACAGTTATATACACCCGCTCATTTTATGAGTTCACCCCCAAATTATTTTTTACCACAGTTATCTATACCCGCTCATTTTATGAGTTCACCCACATATTATTGTTTTACCACGATTATCTACACTCGCACATTTTATGAGTTCACCCCAAAATATTTTTAGAAAAATAATCACATTTAAAAGAATATATTATCTTTTTATTAATGTACACAAAATATAATAAAATAAACTCTAAAAAATCGATTCACCACCAAGTCACCCATATTTTTTAAAAAAATCGTAAAAATATAATTAATAAAAAAAATCGAAATTAGCCATAAATCTCGATTTTTTACTTTTTAATTTTCCTTTCCCCTACACTTTTTCCATTTTTAATTTTTTTTTTCCAATTTTTTTTTTTCCTTTTCCTTTTTTATTTTAAATTTTCCTACATTTCATTTACATTTTTTGCATGTGTATTTTTTAAATTTTAATACAATATAATATTATAGGCATGATTTTATTATAGTCGATCGGCAGTGCACTTGAATTTCAATTTTAATTTGATGAGTAAAGGACCTGCCGAAAATTCATGCCGATCGGCGGGTGACCCAACCACCACCATGCCCGACCACCCCCTTGACGGCGACGGCGGCGCTTCCGTCCCGGCCGCTGAAGCCCAAGACCCATATTCGAATCGCAATCGCGATTCTTCACTTCCATGACAATCGACATCATCTTCCATCTCGGCAACGATCCATGGCGGCCGAAATTCTCTTCTCATTTCGACCACTGACGCGACTGCTTCGATCAATCTCCCTTGTGTTCGCGATCCAGGAGCTTCTTCGGCATCAATGGCTCTCGCCTGCAACACTTGGATCGACGCCGCCTCTCTCTCGTCGTTCATCTCTGCCTAAATCGAAGCTATATTGCTTTGTCCGTCTTCTTCATCATGCTACTGTGCATCCTCTTCCTCCGGCTGACGGCAGCCCGACGGAGGAATGTGAGTATGTTGCCGATGGATCTCTAACTGACCGACACTCAAAGCCGGTGACCTAGCTGATGAAATCTCAAACGACGACTGCTGACCTAGGGTGCCCTCCCATTGGGCTAGGGTTCCCTTCAATTGGGTTTGGTAATGTGCACCCCCTATTTTCTTCAGTACACCCCGATTTGCACTCCCTCCACATTTTTTTTATGGTACTATTAGTTATTGGTACTGGTATACTATTTATTGATTGTAGTATTACTATTAATATACAAATGAATTAAAATTAATGATTACTGATTACGGTATTATTAATTATTAATTGTGGTATTACTGGTTATTGTTTGTGGTATTACTGATTGTGTGAAATTATTTATTATTGTTTAAGACATTACTGATTATTATTATTATTTTTTATGGTATTACATATTATTGATTATGGTATTACTTAATATAATGAGATTTGTGGAATTATTTATTATTGTATAAGATATTACTGATCAATGTTCATGATATTACTATTTACTGTTCATTGTATTACTGATAATTGTTTTTGGTATTATTGAATATAATTGGATGTGTGGAATTGTTTGTTATTGTATAAAATTTTATTGATTAATATTAATGGTATTACCGATTACTGTTCGTGGTATTACTAATAATTGATTTTAGTATTATTTAATATAATTAGATATGTGTAATTATTTGTTATTGTATAAGATATTGGAGTACTAATTATTTTTAATGGTATTAGTGTATTACTGATTATTACTTATTGTATTATTGAGTATAATAAAATCATACATATAATATTATTTTGTAGTAAAATTTTAAAAAATACTAATGAAAAAAATGAAGAAATAAATTTTTTTGAATAAAAACTGAAAATGGGAAGAAAAATTAAAAAGAAAAAAAAATTGAGATTTGTGCCTTATTTTGATAGATTTTTTAAATTATGTTCTTACAATTTTCTTTTTCTAAAATATGGGTGATTTAGTGGTGAATCGACGATAACTCGACAATGACTCGACTACATATTGTAAATGTATAAATTATGGTTGATTTTATTATTATATTTTCTGTAAATTAATAAAAAGATAATATAGTATTTTAAATGTAATTATTGTAAAAAAAAAAAATTGGGGGTGAACTCATAAAATGAGTGGGTGCAGAGAATTGTGGTAAAAAAAATTAGGGGTGAACTTATAAAATTAGCGGGTGTAGAGAACCGTTGTAAAAAAGAAATGATTTGGGGTGAACTCATAAAATGAGCGGGTGCAGATAACTGTAGTATAAATATGATTTGGGGGTGAACTTATAAAATGAGCAGGTGCATATAACTGTAGTAAAAAAATATTTGGGGGTGAACTCATAAAATGAGCGGGGTGCAGATAACTGTGGTAAAAAAATAATTTGGGGGCGAACTCATAAAATGAGCATGTTTAGATAATTGTTGTAAAAAAGAAATGATTTGTGGGTGAACTCATAAAATGAGTGGGTGCAGATAATATTTAGGGGTGAACTCATTAAATTAATGGGTGCACATAAAATATAAATAAAAAATTAAAATTAAAACTAGGGGGTACGGTGCACTAGGGGTACGCAAGTGTGATCCATTACTTTATTCACAATGGACCCCACAATACCCTATAATACCCTTACTTTCTGGGTGTATTTATCAATTCTGGGTGTGTAGCGGGTGCATCTATCAAGGCTGGGGGTGCAGTAGAATCTGGGTGTGGATAGGGTGTGCGTGTGCCTAGACATGGGCGGTTTATAAACCGGAAACCGGCGAACCGGCCAAACCGCCGGTTTTTAACCGCCGGTTCCGGCGAACCGTCGGTTTGCCGGTTTAACCGAACCGTAACCGGATTTTCACGGTTCGGTTTCGGTTAGCCAAAATAAAAACCGTCGGTTTCGGTTAAACCGCCGGTTTGGCCGGTTAACCGGCCAAAACCGCCGGTTTTTACTTTTTTTTTTTTTTTTATTAATATAATAAGCTCAAATTTAAATTAAAGTTGTAGGTTTGCAGGCGCCAGGCTGTACCTGCAGCAACATGAGACCTTTCCACTTTTTATCCTTCCAATGTTAAACATCACATCATTGCTTCCTCCTTCCACTTTTTTATTCATATTTCACGCATCTTCTCTCCATTCATATTTCATAACTCATAAGCTTTCTTCTTCCATTTCAAGTTCTCAACTCAACAAAAAAATCAAAGAGCTTCATTTTCTTAGTTATCCTTGAGCACAGAAATCGCCCAAAAGGTTTGGCTATGATACGAAAAAACAAAAAAGTTTAAATTACAAAAGTGTAAGATTGAAGTCGTACCAGTGTTCCACCATGGCTGCATAACCTGCATTTCTTCTCCCGGTTGAAGTCGTATCAGTCTTCACGGATTTTTTACCCTTTCATATAAAGAAAAAAAAACCGTTGAACCGCCGGTTCACAACCGAACCGACGGTTCAAAAACCGTACCGTAACCGGCGGTTTGCCGGTTCGGTTTCGGTTCTCAATTTTACCAAACCGTAACCGCCGGTTTGTAACCATAACCGGCGGTTTTTACCGGTTGAACATGTCTAGGTGTGCCTACGGAAGTTGGAATTGTGGCGGGTGTATCAATTAATTCTGGAGGTGTATCAGGTAGTTGGGCCAAAGTAGGGTTTTTATCTATTTTTTTCTTAAAATTTGTGTCCCACCCAATGAGACTACATTTGGTGGATGGAGAGAATACTATTATTTATAATATTTTATCTTTACTCTCTAACAATACTTTATTCATAAGCAATAATTTTATTTATAAATGAATCTCATAATATCTTATATCTCATTATATCTCTCAACATATCTATTTTATACATAAAATAATTAATATTTATTAAAACTCGTGCATGAATAAATAAACATCATGAATTTAGACGGAGAGAGTACTAGACTAGAATTTTGTAAAAAAAATTCGGTCGCGTTCTTATCTCTATATTCTTAGCTCATAAATTTACCTCAAATTAAATTTTGGTCAGGTCAATTAAAACTTGGTTTGATAGGGTATATTAACCCAAAATTGACGAGCAATCAAGCTCAGTATATATATCTATTTAAATCAAAAATAGATATTCAATATGCATTTAATTATGTATATAGACATAAATACACCTCATTTATGATTTAATTTATATCTCATCAATCATATTTATAATTAAAAGGCATGAATGACCACATAATTTATCTTTTGTGATAGTTGACATTTTTTTTTTCTTTGGAATATATATAGAATAGAATAACACGGCCTCTTATATATAAAGGTGGAATTTAATTTGACCAAAATTGATCCAATATATAGCTAGCATACCAAAAAGTGATGCAATCGTGCCTCATTCCAATGTAATGGTATTAATTCTCCACTTGATTTATTCATTCAACGCCCTTCCCACCCCATACTTTTATCATCTTTTTCTTTCCTCAACACAAATCATATTACTTTTAATTTACATCTCATCAATCATATTACTTTTCTAGAATTTTGTAATTATAGTATATTTAATCAATTATTGTTATGATTTGCCTCAACACAAATCGGGAAATTATTTATTTTAGTCCTATAAATTTGAAGTATTTCAAAATAAATCTTTTAAATTTCAATTTTACAAAATACGTTATTTATCTTTCAATTTCAATCATTTTTTACATCAATTTTAATCTTTTATATTTTGAAGGAATTATAATTGGTAAAGTTGGTGCCACGTATATTAAAAAATGGCACATCACTATCTCTCATATATATATATATATATATATATATATATATATATATATTAAAAAAAAGTAGAGCTAATAACACCCCAAAATATTTTATACACACCCCATAATTCTAAATCCAAAAATAAAAGTAACCCTTACATAAATAAAAAGTAAAATAATTAAAAAAAATAACATGCAAAATTCTAAAAAAATATGAAACAAAATAAATTGTACAAACGATCGAAACCAAAGAGTGTTATGTGAATCTTATTTTTCTTTATTAATTGAAACATATAAATAAATTTAATGATAATATCATCATTTTATTAAATAATTATAAAAAATAAATATATTTTAAATAAATAAATTAATTAGTTTATAGTAGAAGCAGTGAATTTTTTTATTTTTTTCATATATATAGAGTGATGTGCCAAAATTTGCACGAGAGGATTACGTGTCCTTCGGATTGGATGTCCCACTCTTCGAACACGTACAATCACTCCAAGTATGCTGCTTTTCCTCCAAATCTTCAAGAACCTGCAAAGAACACACCGGAGGGGGGTCCGGTGTGGACACTCCGATGCCTAAGTCAGTATAGGGCTTATCAATATCTTCCAAGGATCTCAAGATCCTTGATGTATCAGAATAGTTCTCAAAGAATCTTAGAAAAGTGTTTCGTATTCAGTATGTCAAGTTTTTAGTATATGAGTGTCTAACCTGGAGATATCTTCGAATTTACCTATTTATATAGAAACTTTCTGGAGAGGAAGTCAAGCCTTCCTCTTATTTCGGAGCTGCCCGTGAGACTCGGCCCTGCTGAGTGGACCAAATCTTCCCTTCTCTCCACTCCCTGAAGACTCGGCAGCACTCCAGCTCAATGGACCTCATTCCCTAAAATAAAGGAGGACAAGGTCTTTCTTTTATCAAGTCTGGACCTGAAATCGCGGGGGTCTCCTATATTTACGGCCCACGACTTCATGTTAAGACTGCTTCTTTCTGATACTCCTCTCTAAACGGAGCTCCCTCCAGAGAGACCTCTAGAGAGGATTCTTTATTCAGAGAACACTAGATGACTCAATCCTTTCCTCTCCAATCCCGTCATTCATACACGTGTCGACTCCTTATTAGGTGACATTTTTAGGCCGCATCATCTACTCCCCCCTACTCTCGTAAAAGGGAGACATCTTTTGTGAGAGTAGAAAAATTTCCTAGAACTTAGTACAAAGGTCTTTCTGGAGAGACGTGTATTGTTCCCGCTTCGGAGAGGAAGTTTCAAAACATGTCCTTCTCCAAAGGCTTTTCCCGCCTCCAATTCTGGGAGACTTTTTGGCTTCCGCGCGTGGGCTCCACGCGATCACTTTTCTCTCTCCTTTGTTATCCTCCCGAGGAAAATCCTCGATTCTTCCCCCTATCTCTCCTCATTTACTTCACGCAACCACCCCCTTTTCCTCTCTTCACTTTTCAAATTTCATTCTTCCCAAAAATTTCTCATCGTCTTCATCCTTCTTTTCCGGTGTTCTTCATCCCGAGTTTCCGCCGTCGCCAGCCGCCTCGTCTGATTCCATAGCCCTTCCACTCAAGGTAACCCAGCTATCCTTCTTTTCTTCTTTTATTAACACTGTAAATCGATGTCAAATCCTCTCTCTCCGCCGGAAGCCGCTAGCCAAAACTCCTCTGAAGTGACTCCCTCTCTGATGGGGAGTCCAGAGAATAGGATTTCCCTTGCTTCCCAAATCGACCATACTCACCTAGTTAACCTTGCTAATGCCTATGGTTTTCCGTCGGAGTACGCCTTTCGCGCTCCTCGCTCAAATGAAAGCCAAGATATCTCCCAGCCTCGAACTCTTGCTTTTTTCGAAGCACATCTTAGGGCAGGACTACGATTTCCGATTCATCCCTATTTGGCTGCCATATCCACCCGCATGCAGATCCCTCTTAACCAGTTTACTCCGAATGCTATCCGTACCATGATAGGTTTTTTCATCTTGGTGAAGGGGAATGGGGGTGACCCGTCTGCCGAACTATTTCTGAGCCAACATTCTTGTAAGGTGAATGATGGTTTTTTCTATGTTAGTGGGCGAAGGTCCCGTGTTTGTAAATTCCTGAAAAAACTCCATGAAGAAGACTCATCCTGGCGAGATTATTATTTTTTTGCTACCAGCCCCACTAATTGGCCATTTCCTCACGGGGATTGGTTATTCCACAATCCAGGAGTAATTCCTCCTCCTCTGAAAGCTTACTCTGTTTCCAATCACACTATTATGAGCAATCTCAATACTCATATCCGTTTGCACGACTATTTCGATATTATTGGCATTTGCAAAAATCCTCGCATCTTCTCCCACTTCGGCTTTTGTCCTCAAGATTTTCCTTTAGATTCTCGAGATGGTAAAAAATCTTCTATTGCTGTATTTTATTTCTTGCGCGTGGCTGTTTTCTGAGTTCTGAAAATTTTCTTGATTATTTGTAGCAATGAGTTGGTTAACTCATATCTCCCAAGATGCCCCTGCTCTCAGCATAGTGAAGACCCCTGTGCTATCCGCTCCAGAAGATCCTCCAAAGGCTCCTCCGTCTCCCGCTCTCGAGAGCTCTGCAAAAACTCCGGCTCCAGAGGGTTCTTCAAAAATTCCTCCTCTCCCTAGTTCTTCTACTCAGGTCCCAGGTTCAGTTGCCAAAAGAACCCGTTCCGCTGCCAATGCTTTCTTTTCTGACTGTGGCACCTCTAAGAAGAAGAAGGGGAAAACTACCCGTGCTGATAGGGGAACTCCTCCTTCTACTGTATACGAGCCTTTCCATCGCCTTATTGACCGATGTCCTGCTCCTCCGGATGCTGAGTTATCCGACACGCCCCTTCCTGAGGATCGACTGATCCATGGCGCTCATCTTCTTTCTGAGGTATTTTCTGGTATTTTCCATTTTTATAATCTTTGCCTTCTTCATATCTTCAAGCGTTATTTCCTTTTCCTTTGTAGTTTGGTCTTACCTATGCTAAGATACTCGACCAAGGCGTTGAGATGGTGGCTGAGCTTGAACTTCTCCGGGCTGAAGCGTCCTCTTTCCAGTCAACCCTCAAGGGTATCACCACGGAGAAAGATAAAGCCCATAAGCGAGCTCAAGCTCTATCTGAGGAGTTGTCTCTCTTACAGACTCAGAGTAAGCAGGATGCAGCCAGGATTAAGTACCTGGTGCAGGAGGTGGAGCGGATGGAGCGCGAGCTGCCGGATGTCGGAGTGCAGGCTTGCATTAAGTCCCTGTTCACTTCCTCTTTGGGTCAAGAGTTCTTGGAAACTCTTCATACTCAGTGGCTGTCCAGCTTCTTAAAGAGCTCGAGCTTCCTCTGTGCCATGGGGCCGCATATCCCTCACTTCATCGACCACGGCTTCAGCAATGCCGTAGCCGAGCACTCAGCCCCGGGGTTTAATGGAACTTACTCTCGTGAGTTCCACTTGGATCGACTCGCTACTCCTCCAAAATTCTTGGGGGATCCTAAGGAGAGCCCTGATAGTCCTTGGTGGCTACCCGGAATGAGTCAGGCCATCACCAAGCTGCAGGCTGTCAAGATAGGTATGGCTGAGCTAAAGCCTCTGGAGCGTCTGATTTATCCTTATGACTCCGCTCTAGCCGTGGCAACCGCAGTAGATGGAGGAACTGGCGTTGCAGACACCATGGGAGGTACTACGGGTCCAGAGGAGGGCGGAGGATCTAGCAACCATGTTGCTGAGGAGGATGGCATTGTTGGAGGAGTTGAGGTCGAGGGGACTGTTGCTGAGGAAGCTACTGTTGAGAAAGCAGTTTAAGTTTCACATTTCTATGATCACATCAAACAATTTATTTTTCTGTTGTTTTGCTACACTCTTTATTTTCTGCTTTTCTGCTCATAATACTTGCTCTCCATACTTTATAGGGGACCCCACACTCCTGGATATGTGGGGGCTTTTTGTAGTAATCGCATTAGCTTGAGGTTGGATGTTTTGTTGTCTTTCTCTTTCATGCATGAGTAACTTACAAGACCAGCAAAGAATGTGTTGGAGGTGTGGCTCTCTTCCTCCCCCCTTTTTGTTGGTCTTGTAGGCTACGTTGAAATCACTTCTTGGCTGTACAGTTTTTGTTTTTGATTTCGGGTGACTTGGTTGTGGGAGGTCATCCTCCCTCTTCTCTTGACTCCTGGATCATAAAACCTGTCTTATTCATCATCTAGTCTTTGTAATTCTCAAGCATGGTTAGGGCTTTCTGGAGGGCTTCGGTTTTCTAAGCCTCTACGTCTTTCTCTTTCTTTTCACTTTCTTGTACTTGAAAGACTTTGATTCACAAAAATCGTCTCCTTTCATCAATCAACCCTCTTGAGTTTCAACTAAGATGAGGGCTCTCTGGAGCACCTTGGCCTCTAGGCCTCTGAGTGTTTCTCACTCTTATTCTTAAAAGATTTTTAATTCATAAAATCTTCTTATTTCAGTAACCCACTTGGGTCTCAAGTAAAGTGAGGGCTCTCTGGAGCACCTCGGCCTCTAGGCCTCTGAGTGTCTCTCACTCTTATTCTTAAAAGTTTTTAATTCATAAAATCTTCTCATTTCAGTAACCCACTTGGGTCTCGAGTAAAGTGAGGGCTCTCTGGAGCACCTCGGCCTCTAGGCCTCTGAGTGTCTCTCACTCTTATTCTTAAAAGATTTTAATTCATAAAATCCTCTCATTTCAGTAATCCACTTGGGTCTCAAGTAAAGTGAGGGCTCTCTGGAGCACCTCGGCCTCTAGGCCTTTGAGTGTCTCTCACTCTTATTCTTAAAAGATTTTAATTCATAAAATCCTCTCATTTCAGTAACCCACTTGGGTCTCAAGTAAAGTGAGGGCTCTCTGGAGCACCTCGGTCTCTAGGCCTTTGAGTGTCTCTCACTCTTATTCTTAAAAGATTTTAATTCATAAAATCCTCTCATTTCAGTAACCCACTTGGGTCTCAAGTAAAGTGAGGGCTCTCTGGAGCACCTCGGCCTTTAGGCCTTTGAGTGTCTCTCACTCTTATTCTTAAAAGATTTTAATTCATAAAATCCTCTCATTTCAGTAACCCACTTGGGTCTCAAGTAAAGTGAGGGCTCTCTGGAGCACCTCGGCCTTTAGGCCTTTGAGCGTTTCTCACACTCGTTATTGTTATATTCATACATCGCATGTTCAAATATGAGAAAGATAATCAAGACACAATAATTCTGAATAATTCTTTCTTCAAAAAAGGGATAAGGCTTCATTGCTTTATTGTCAATTTTCAACATAGGCCATAGATAACCTACGCCGGTCTCATTAAAAACCTCTTTACGGAAAAACCCCAAAGGGGAAACCCGTAGAGAGGGAAAAAGAGCTCCGGTGAAGCCACAAAATACATCAAGCAAAATATGAATCAATGCAAAAAATCACAAAACAAAAGTCATAGATGGTCTCAAGACCTTACACTGTCTTCAAATAAAGAATCTCTTCAAATGGCAAACGTTCCAGGGTCTAGCTATGTCGACCCCTTCCATACTCTGCAGCCTATATGCTCCTCCTTTCAGCACCTGTGTGATTTTATAAGGTCCCTCCCAGTTGGGCTCCAGCTTTCCTGTATTTTTCAGGGCGTCCGCTCTTCTTAGCACCAGGTCCCCCGCTCTGAAGGACCTCGGGATCACCCTTCGGTCATATGCAGCTTTAATTCTGCTTTTATATCTTTCAGCACGTACCCTAACCATCTCTCTTTCTTCTTCCATCAAATCTAGAGCCTCTCTCATCAATCTTTCATTCTGATGCTCTTCAAATTGGGCAACTCGGTGCGATCGTAACACGTCCTCTGGAGGTATCACCGCCGTAGCTCCGTAGACCAGCTGAAATGGGGACTCTCCAGTTGCTGTCTTCGGACTAGTTCTATATGACCATAATACATTATCTAGCTCGTTTACCCATCCTCCTCCTATCTTTGTCAACCTTGTTCGAATTCCATCTACTATTGTTCGATTAGTAACCTCCACTTGTCCGTTAGCTTGAGGATGAGCTACAGAGGTGAATCTCTGTATTATGTTCAGTCTTGCACACCATCCTCGCACGTTTTTGCCGTTAAACTGTGTTCCATTATCAGAGACCAATATTCTGGGTACTCCGAACCTACAACAGATTTGTTTTTTCAAGAATTTAATCACATTTTCTTCATCTATCGTAGCCAGAGGAGCAGCTTCCACCCATTTGCTAAAATAGTCCACTGCTACTATCAGAAATTTTCTCCCTCCGGAGGCTGGAGGGAAGGGTCCTACCAAGTCGATTCCCCACTTAGCAAAGGGACAGGGAGAGTGCATCGCTCCCATCTCTTCCGCAGGGGTCCTTATCAATGGACCATTTTTCTGACACTTGACACATTTTCTCACAAATTCTCTAGCGTCTTTTGTCATGGAGGGCCAATATAATCCAGCCCTTAAAACTTTCTTCACCACTGCTTTGTATCCTTCATGACTGGCTGCATCACCTTCGTGGATCTCTTTGAGTGTGTACATAGCTTCTCTAGTTGATATACACCTCAAATATGGGTGTGTGAATGATTTCTTGTATAAGTGCCCTCCGATAATACAATATTTGATCCGAAGGGCTCGGGTCTCTCTGGTGGTAGGGGCATCTGCTCCCTTGGTGAGTTCTATCCATATAGCTCTTCTCCAATCATCTTCCTCTTCAATGGAGCCAATGGGGTTCTCCAGAGTCTCTCTTTCTGCAACTACTAGAGTTACTGTTCCTTGTCCATCAAACTCTGTGGAGCTAGCGAGTTTGGAGAGGCTATCCGCCTGCATGTTCTTCTCTCGGGGTATCTGGACCACCTCGCACTCTTGGAACTTGCCCATCACTTCTTTGGCTCGTTCCAAATAGGCAGCCATCCTGCTATCTTTGGCTACATATTCACCATTCACCTGCTGAACAACTAATTGGGAGTCTGAGTACAGAGTTACCTTTGGAGCTCCCAATTATAATGCCATCTCCATCCCTCTGATCAAAGCTTCGTACTCTGCTTCATTATTTGAGGTCATGAATTGAAACCTCACTGCGAATTGTAGGTCCTCTCCTCGAGGGCCTGTCAGCACAATCCCTGCTCCACATCCGCTCAGGGTCACTGAGCCATCTACATACACCTTCCATCCCTCGACTTCTTCTGGTTTGGTCGACTCTTGGATGAAATCTGACAAAGCTTGGGCTTTTATAGCCTTTCGTGGCTCGAAATCCACGCCATATTCTTGGAGCTCGATCGCCCACTTCACCATCCTTCCAGAGAGGTCTGCTCGCCCTATAACCTGTTTCAACAAGTAATTAGTGCGGACCAGTATTTTGTAAGAAAGGAAATATGGGCGCAGCCTCCGCGCTGTAACTACCACAGCCAGAGCAGCCTTCTCAATTTCTGAGTATCGATTTTCGGCCCCCTGAATGACCTTACTGACATAATAAATAGGGTGCTGCAGAGATCCCTCTTCTTTGACTAAGGCGGTGCTTAGTGAGAATTCCCCTACGGAGAGATACAAAATGAGGGTATCTCCTGGAGAAGGCTTCGTCAGCTTCGGCAACTGAGACAAATGATGCTTCAGGTCTTCAAAGGCCTTTTGGCACGTTTCGCTCCATTCAAACTTGGTCCCTTTCTTAAGAATTTTAAAGAAGGGATAACTCTTTTCAGCAGACCTGGCTATGAATCTGCTCAATGCTGTAATCCTCCCATTGAGTGTCTGGAGCTCCTTTATATTTCTTGGTGGCCGCATGTCCAGTACAGCCTTCACCTTGGCTGGATTCACTTCTATACCTCTTTGAGTGACCATATATCCGAGGAACTTCCCTGATTTTACTCCAAAAGAGCATTTGGCTAGGTTCAACTTGATGCCGTTCTCTCGAATTACTTGGAAAATTTCTTCCAGATCCTCCATATGTTGATCTGCTTTCACACTCTTAGCCAGCATATCATCTACATATATCTCCATGTTCCTTCCCAGCTGCCTTCGAAAGACAGCATCGACCATCCTCTGGTATGTTGCTCCGGCATTGATTAATCCAAATGGCATCCGAACATATCCAAACGTTCCGCAGGCTGCTATGAAGCACACTTTGGGGACATCTGCAGGGTTCAGTTGGATTTGGTGGTACCCTTGGTATGCATCCATCATGCTTAGCAGCTCGAAGCCTGAAGTTGCATCTACTAGCTGGTCTATCCTTGGTAGCGGATAGTGGTCTTTGGGGCATGCCTTGTTGAGGTCCCTGAAATCGATGCACATTCTCCACTTTCCTCCCCCTTTAGGCACTACCACGGCATTGGAGAGCCATTCTGGGAATTGGACTTCCACCACATGCCCTGCTTTCAATAGCTTCTCGACTTCTTCTTTCACAATGTTATTCTTCTCAATCCCAAAATTTCGTAGTTTCTGTTTCACGGGCCTTGCCTTTGGATCAACATTAAGGCAATGTATTGCTATCTCCGGAGGGACTCCTGTCATGTCAGCTGGAGAAAATGCAAATATATCGGAATTTCGACGTAATGTAAATATTACCTTCTCTGTGAGTTCAGACCCCAGTTGGGTACCTATCTTAGTAACAAAGCCGAGTTTCCCTGGGAAGAGCTCCACACTCATCAGTTCCTCGTCTGTTTTAACATTCACCTGTTCAGGTGTTGCTCCCTCTACTTTCTTCCTCTTGACCTCAGGGTCATCTCCTCTCGTCCGCTCCAGACCCTTAGTTAGGGATCTGTCCGCCATCTTCACAGACTCCGCATAGCACTTCCGTGCTTGGTACTGGTCTCCTCTTACTTCTCCCACCCCTGTGGCTGTAGGAAATTTCATTTTCATATGAAATGTAGAGATGATTGCCTGAAAGAGGTTCAAGCTAGGTCGTCCCATCACAACATTGTATGATGAGGGGATGTCTACAATAAGGAACTCCACCAAGTGGACCTTCCGGGCTGGAGCGTCCCCCAATCCTACCTGTAACATTACCGATCCCAAAGGTTGGATAGCACCTCCGGAGAAACCATACAGAGAGGTATCTACAGGGCGCAACTTCACACTCAGCTCCATTCTCTTGAAACATTCGAGAAACATAATGTCAGCCGAACTCCCCGTATCTACGAAGATTCGAGCAACATCAAATCCAGCTATGTCAGTAGTGATCACCAGAGCATCGTTGTGATCTTCCTTAACTCCCTTCACATCCTCCGGCCCAAATCGGATATTGGGCGTCTCCGTCATACGCCCCACTTCTCTTAACTGGCTTCCTTGCTCTGCTTTTAGAGCTCGGACATTCTGCTTTCTCTTCCGGAAGGAATCTCCATCTGCTGGCCCTCCCACAATCATGTGGATTACTCCTCTCTTTGGTGGGGGAGGGGGCATATCCTCAGCCGCCTCTCTGGTTTCCTTCTCTTCTGGTTTTCTTTCATGCTCTTTCCGCTTCTGCCCTCGAGGACCCTGCCTATCTCTAAATATAAATTCTTTTAGATGGCCCGCTTGGATCATCCTCTCAATCTCGTCCTTCAAGTGGTAACACTGATTTGTATCATGCCCATATTCATTGTGGAATCGGCAAAATCGATCAGACTTGGGTTTCTGAGGTCCTCGACTTCTGGAATATGGGAATTTCAAGTCTGGATGATCTCCTGCTACCTCCAGAACTTCGGCAGGTTCAATTCTCAAGGGTGTGTATTTCTCAAACCTCCCGCGAGGACCAGACCGGGGACCTCCGGAGGGATTGCTATCTCTTGCTGACCCAGAGGTCCCGACTAAATCGTCTGGAGGGGCCTTCCCTTTCCCTTCTCCTCTCTCGATCTTGTGGCCTAACCTCCAATCTCTTTGCTTTTCGGACCTCCTCCAGAGTGAGGTACTTTTCTGCCCTATGAAGCAATTCATCAAAGTTCTTAACCGACTTTTTAGCTAAGGAGGAGAAGAAGTCTCCATCACGCAATCCGTTAGTAAGAGCGTTGATTTTCACCTCTGGAGAGGCTGTAGGGACCTCCGGAGCTGCTTGGTTAAACCTCCGGAGAAAAGCTCTTAAGCTCTCGCCCTCTCCCTGTCTCAAATTAAAGAGGGTCAAAGTGGCCCTCGGTTGTCTCCGGGCACTGGCAAATTGATGGAGGAAGAGCTCACTGAATTCTTCCCAGGATCGGATTGTATTGGGTTCCAACTGAGTGAACCATTGTTGTGCGGCCTTTGCTAGGGTAGTTAGGAAAACTCTACACTTTATTCCCTCTCCATAGCGGTGTAGTAATGCAGCATTTTTGAACCTTACTAGGTGTTCGTACGGGTCTGCCGTACCGTCATACTCAAAATTAAGGGGCTTGAAATTGAATGGTAGTTCATCCTGTAATATGTTAGGGGAGAACTGGCATCCAGAGGCCTGAGCGGATCTACTGGTTCGGTTGCTCATTTGCTTCCTCATATCTCTCATCTCTTTCTGTAGGGCCAGTAATTGGTCGCTGACCGGCCCTCCGTAGGTATCATCCGTGCTTTCTTCTGTCTCAAGGGGTTCTGTCCCTCGGGGTGCTGGATCTGCATTCCTTCTAGTACTCCGAAGGGGAATGCTTCTTTCCGCTCGCGAGGGCACCTTATCGTCTTCCTCCGCTCGTATCCCCATCTCCTTGGACAGCACTTGGGAGGCTCCAGGTGCTTCATCCTGGGGTCTAGGGGCCGGTACCTCCGGATTCCCCGGTGCAGCCCTGGGAATCCGGTCCCTTTGATCTGCAAAGGCTTTCTCTACAGCTTGCTTGATGAGGGCGTTCAATTGATCGGGAGAGATCAGGAGTGGCCCTGAGTCTGGAATATCCTCTCGCTGAGGATCTGCGGTCTGGAACTCTGGGGCTTCAAGGTTCCCTGTTATTCCCTCCCCGACCGGTAGGGGATGATTTTCGTCACCCAAACCTGGAGTGGGTGCCAATGGCTGATTTGATCCAGAAGGAGTATGGACTGGGTTTTTCCCCCGGCCTCCCCTTGGTGGGGGATCAGTTGGCAAAGGGGAATTTACCCCTGGAAGGTTCTTCTTTCCAGAAGTAGATGTTTTGTCTCCGCCACCCATTTGCTCGGACAGGTAGAAACTCGTGAGAAAATCTTTCAATTCTTTCCCACAGACGGCGCCAGTTGATGTGCCAAAATTTGCACGAGAGGATTACGTGTCCTTCGGATTGGATGTCCCACTCTTCGAACACGTACAATCACTCCAAGTATGCTGCTTTTCCTCCAAATCTTCAAGAACCTGCAAAGAACACACCGGAGGGGGGTCCGGTGTGGACACTCCGATGCCTAAGTCAGTATAGGGCTTATCAATATCTTCCAAGGATCTCAAGATCCTTGATGTATCAGAATAGTTCTCAAAGAATCTTAGAAAAGTGTTTCGTATTCAGTATGTCAAGTTTTTAGTATATGAGTGTCTAACCTGGAGATATCTTCGAATTTACCTATTTATAGAGATACTTTCTGGAGAGGAAGTCAAGTCTTCCTCTTATTTCGGAGCTGCCCGTGAGACTCGGCCCTGCTGAGTGGAACAAATCCTCCCTTCTCTCCACTCCCTGAAGACTCGGCAGCACTCCAGCTCAATGGACCTCATTCCCTAAAATAAAGGAGGACAATGTCTTTCTTTTATCAAGTCTGGACCTGAAATCGCGGGGGTCTCCTATATTTACGGCCCACGACTTCATGTTAAGACTGCTTCTTTCCGATACTCCTCTCTAAACGGAGCTCCCTCCAGAGAGACCTCTAGAGATGATTCTTTATTCAGAGAACACTAGATGACTCAATCCTTTCCTCTCCAATCCCGTCATTCATACACGTGTCGACTCCTTATTAGGTGACATTTTTAGGCCGCATCATAGAGGAATGATTAATTTGTTTGGAGTAGATGCATATAATTTTTTTTTTTTTTGGTGAGGCTACTAACACCTCATAAAATATGTATACAAACCTGAAATGTTATACACACCCCACTAAAATAAATTTGTATTAATAAATACACCCCATTTCTTTTCTACTTACTCTTTATCCCTCAAAACAAATTAAAATTGAATAAAAATTAAAAATATAATTTAAAATTCAACTAAATCATTATAACTATATATAAATTTTAAAAATTAATTAAAAAAATATTCAATAATACGAAAAACTAAATAAATTTTGAAAATATTTTAAAAAGTCAACTAAATATTAAAAAATATATGAATGGAAAAATCAATTAAATCCAAATAAAATCTAAAAAATTAAATAAAAAAAATAAAACTGATATAATAATTAAATTAAAAATACCAAATGATTCAATTTTCTAAAAAAACTAAATAAAAAATGAAAGAAAAATCAACTCAATCAAAAATAAATATTAAGAAAATTAAATAAAAAATAAAATTGTATGAGTACTTTTTATTGTTTTTTTGTAATTTACTTTTTTTTTTACGTTTTATTGAATTATTTCAATATTTTTAATTTAATTTTGTTTTGATTATTTATTTTTTTATTTCAGATTCTATTTAACTTTCTAAGATTTTTTTCAAACAAATTAATTAATTTTAAAGATTTAGTTAGTTTTTTAAAATACTTTTAAATTTTAGCTTTTTTTCAAGTTATTTTTTAAAATTATTTTACTCTTTATTTACATAAGGTTATTTTTATATTTAAAATTTTGAGGTGTATATAGAATATTTTGGGTGTTATTAGCTCTACTTTTTTTAAAAAATATATAGAGAGGGGAGAGTGATGTGGCATGACACTACAAAAAAAGCTTGATTTTGATACCGAAATTTTGAGACGGACACCTAATCCGTCTCTAATAGATACGGATTTGTTAAAAAATCGAGATTTGAAACCGAAAATAAAACCGTCTCTCATTTTAAACAGATTAGATACGACTTTTAGTTTCAAGAGTTTTAGATACGAATTAGATACGCGTCTCTAAACAATCAATTTTTTCTCCCCGATATAAAACGAGAAAGGTGGTACACGAAATTTGTGATACGAAATCTAACCATCTCTAAAATAAAGAAACAAACCATTAAATTGTTCAAAAAATAAACTTAAAGACGAAGGAAAAGGCGACGACACAATAGGGCGACGACACGACATGAGGAGGTATCCTGTGTACACGAGGATCCTCAATCGGAGGTCACAGGGATCCTCAATCGGAGGTCTGAGTGAACAACGACGCGCCCTTCCTCGTAAGTTACTAGTGATGACACACGAGGAGTATTTGAAACCGAAACCGGACATTGAGAGAGAGAGGATTCTTTTCTTGAGAGAGTGAATTCTTTTTTTAGAGGTAATTTGGGAGATAGAAATCCTTATATATATATATATAGAGAGAGAGAGAGAGAATTGAGAATATGGACGGGTGAATTGAGTTATATTAATTAATTTATTACTCTTTTATAATTAATAAATAGTAAAAATCAAAAAATCAATTAATATATCTTCTATGTATCGGATAAACATAAATGTTAGAATAATACTATGTAGATATATTTTAGGATAGCCATAGATATTACTCCCTCCGTCCCAGAGGAATTTGCACCTCTGGGATGGCACACATTTTAATAAATGTGTAAGAAAAAGTGTAATGAGTGTTGTTTTGAGGGGTAGTTTTGTAAAATTTTATGAATAAAGTAAAATAAAAGGTAGGTTGAGTGTGAAAAAGTAATGACATATGGGTAAATATGTGTATATTTTGAGGGTGAGGGTTATGACAACATTTCCTTTTATGGAGTGTGCAAATTGGTATGGGACATCCATATATGGAAAGTGTGCAAATTCCTATGGGACAGAGGGAGTATAATAATAATATTATATTATATCTTCAATTCCATATGACAATATATATATTAATTGATTCTCTAATGAAAATATTCTAAGAATTGATTCTCTAATCATATATAAATTTTGTATGATATCCAGAGACGTTAGATTAAAAAAAGGAGGTGTACGGTGTCATTTAATAATTTTTAAAAGTTTTTAAATATCTTGACCATTAAGACTTATAAAGAAATTTGTATAGTATTTTTTAAAAAGTTTTAGATTAAAAAAAAATTATATCATCCATTTAGAAAAAGTATAAATACGTGAACCATTGCTAATTGTTAAAGTCATTGTTTGGAAGTGATACAAGTTAGTATAAAAGTTGTTTGGGAGAGATACAAATTAGTCTAAAAGTTGTTTGGAAGAGATACAATAAGTTATCTAATTTATAGAAATTGAATTCATTTAATTTTAAAAAATTTTAAAAAATATATCATTTCGTGTCAAAATAAACTTAAATTAAAAAGTGTCAAAATGAACGGAGGTAGAGATACAAATTAAGTGAATGATTCATATATTAAAACTTCATTAAATTAAAATAGAGTGTTAAATGGGTGAGATGGGGAGTTGGATCAACGAGCCTACTCAATGTGTGCAAATTAAGAATTTCAGGTGTTTTAAAAATTAGGATGTATATTCAACAATTAAGACAAGAAGAACAAAATATCTCCAACATATTTTTTTCATATGGTTCCAAAACTATGTGAGTACCTATTCAATATGTACGTGTTATTGGAATTATTATTAGTGTTAGTGTATATATATATAAATAATTAGGGTTGGTCTGCTATGGACTCGAGTGCATGTTGTGCACCCTAGTCCATGTTGCACTTTTCAGTTACTGACTTACACTCTTTGGTAAATGGTGTTGCACTTTTCAATTATTAAACTGTATAAGGAATAATTGAAAAGTGTAACACCATTTACCAAAAAGTGTAAGTCAGTAAACTGAAAAATGCACATGGACTAGGGTGCACAGCATGCACTCGAGTGCATACTAGACTTTACCAAATAATTAATTTAAAGTTATTTTAAATTACAGGTGAGGTGAGGTCACACGACGTTGAGAATCGATATTTAAGGGATCTAAGCAAAGAGCCATTATTATTCAAATGTGATTAGTTTGATCACACCTCATTAGAAACAAAAATCCATTCGAATTACAAGTTTGTGCACCTATCAGGAGGACCACCACACCATAAGTAACAATGGATCGTTGTTTGCAAAGTAAAGGCAAGATCCTCAGTGGAAGGCACTGCAAAGAAGTTTAAAAAAAAAATAGAGACTGAAACTAAGGTGTTTGCGGGAGATTTCAATCTTTTTGTAGATTTAACAGTTACAAATCGTGATTTGATCGGAATTGAAAACGATGATGATGAGAAGGATAACAGGGATGAAAATGAATAGGGTTGGTCTAGTATGCACTCGAGTGCATGTTATGCACCCTAGTCCATGTTGCCATTTTCGGTTTTACTGACTTACACTTTTTGGTAAATGGTGTTGCACTTTTTAATTATTAAACTATATAATAATATTTTTAGTAATAATTGAAAAGTGTAACACCATTTACCAAAAAGTGTAAGTAAGTAAAACTGGACTAGGGTGCATAACATGCACTCGAGTGCATACTAGACTTTACCAAATGAATATGATGAAGAAGAAGATGATGACGATAATGATGAAGGGAAATATGAAGATGAAAATTAAATGTAATTTAATTAATTTATTTGAATTTATAAACTTTTACAATTGAAATTATTCAATAACAATTTTTTTTATATATTTTTTAAATTAATCAATTAATTATATATGTTAAAATATTATGCTTAGTTCTTAGTATTTTACGACCTATGTTTTTATGGCTGTGAGTAATTACAATTTTTAGAAATTAATAAAAAAAAATTACATTTACAAATTTAAAAGTTATAATTTAAATACATGTAAAAGAAATAAATTGATATACATATACAATTAATATTAAAAGATAAAACAAAAGAGTTATCTGTTCTAGTGGCGGATGCTCAATAATGGACACTTGGCCACCCCTAGGTTCAATTCCCACATAGACCAAATTCAATTCCCACATAGACCAAAATAATGGTAAATTTAATAGTTGGAGAGGGGTTTGGGAGATGAGATGGGATGGGATGGGGTCGGGCTGGATTGGGATTGAGACGTTTTTAATTAATTAGGAACGAAACTATTTTTGACCCGGATGTAAAACGGGTCATTTATCGCTTAGATACGGATTTAGAGACGAGAAAATGTCGTTTTTAATTAGGAACGAAACTATAAACGGATTTTTGACCCGGATGTAAAACGAGTCGTTTATCGCTTAGATACGGATTTAGAGACGAGAAAATGTCGTTGTTAAATAGAAACGAAACTATAAACGGATTTTTGACCCGAATATAAAATGGGTCGTTTATCGCTTAGATACGATAAAATGTCGTTGTTAAATAGAAACGACATTTGAAACGGATTTTTGACCCGGCAATTCCCACATAGACCAAAATAATGGTAAATTTAATAGTTGGAGAGGGGTTTGGGGGATGGGATGGGATGAGATGGGATGGGGTCGGGCTGGATTGGGATTGAGACGTTTTTAATTAGGAACGAAACTATAAACAGATTTTTGACCCGGATGTAAAATGGGTCGTTTATTGCTTAGATACGGATTTAGAGACGAGAAAATGTCGTTTTTAATTAGGAACGAAACTATAAACGGATTTTTGACCCGGATGTAAAACGGGTCGTTTATCGCTTAGATACAGATTTAGAGACGAGAAAATGTCGTTGTTAAATAGAAACGAAACTATAAACGGATTTTTGACCCGTATATAAAACGGGTCGTTTATCGCTTAGATACGATAAAATGTCGTTGTTAAATAGAAACGACATTTGAAACGGATTTTTGACCCGGATATAAAACGGGTCATTCATCGTTTAGATACGGGAATATACAGTGCCAAATTCCGTCTCTCATTATAAACCGAAAAAATTGGTCTCAAATCTGTCTCTTATTAGAAACGGAATTTAGAAAACCGTTCCTGACATTAGATACCATGTGATTAGGAACAGATAGAAAATGGTTTCAAAATCCGTTTCTAACCTGTTTAGAGACAGTGTTTACGGTATCTACTAATCCGTCTCTAAATCGCAGTTTTTTTTGTAGTGTGATGATGTAGCATTTTTTAATACATGTGGCAAATTCTAATTCCTTCAAAACATAAAGGATTAAAATTGATGTAAAAAAGGATTAAAATTGAAAGGTAAATGACGTATTTTGTAAAGTTGAAACTTAAATGATTTATTTTGGAATGTCTCAAACTTATAGGACTAAAAAAAAAATTCCTCACACAAATCAATCGCAAATGATAAACTCAAGTAACTAACAAGAAACCAAATAAATCAAATAAAAGAATAAACACAAATTTACATGGTTCGATCAAGATGATCTACGTTCATAGAGGATAGAGACTCTATTTTCACTAATATGAGTAAATGTTACAAATTACAAGTATGAATCTCTCAAGAACTTGTTACCTCACTCAACTATATTAGGGATATTGTGTATTAGATATAAATTAGAGTTTATTATTTTCTTGTATATCTTGTCCCATATTGTTTAGTTAACATAAAGCCCGTGTCTATAGTTAACATAAAAGCCCATGTCTATAGTTAACCTAATAGTCCATGATGTAATCTATATATACTTGTTCTCATTGTTAATAAAATAATCCCTTCAGTTAATCTATTCCGGTCATCTCAACATGGTATCAAGAGCTTCTTCAGGCTAACGCCTCTTTTTCAATCCTCACTATCACACCTCCATCTCCGAGATTCATAAATATTTTCCCATCTCCTAGATCCGTTTTTTTTTTTCTTCTTCTTCTTCTTCTTCTTCTTCAGGCTAACGCCTCTTTTTCGATCCTCACGATCACATCTCCATCTTCGAGATTCAGGAATATTTTCTCATCTCCTAGATTCTATTTTTCTTCTTCTTCAAGCTAACGCCTCTTTTTCGATCCTCACGATCACACCTCCATCTTTGAGATTCAGGAATATTTTCCCATCTCCTAGATCTTATTTTATTTTTATTTTCTTCTTCAGGTTGACGTCTCTTTTTCGATCCTCACGATCGCACCTCCATCTCCGAGATTCATAAATATTTTCCCATCTCCTAGATCCTATTTATTTTTCTTCTACCTTTTCAAGGTTAGGTCTATTTGATATCTTCTTCATTAAAAAAAATAATAATAAATAAAAATTCCACACACATCCCTCCACGCATCAACTCCTTCTGTTGTTCGCCTTCGATACTAAGGCTTATGCCTCGTTTATTTTTCTTTTCTGATCTCGGGATCACCAAAATACACCAAGATTTGGTTAACAATACTGCTACCAATTCTTCTCCTCAAGTTGTTGCATATGCCCAAGAGGTTCGCTCTCTTCTGCAAATCCCACATAACCGCTTTGTTTGTTGGGGGTCCTTCGTCTCGATTCTCACAGTGGATCCTGTGTCGTCTACCGATCCCGTCCTCGTCTTTAACCACTTGTGAACAAGATTGGAATCACCAATGGTGCTTCATCTTGAGGGGGCGTATTAGGGATATTGTGTACTCCCTCCGCCCTGTAAAATTTTGCTCAGATCAATTTTTGGGTTTACAAAATATATGTTTATTCTATTTAAATAGTTAACTTTAAAATATTTTTTTTACTTTATTAGCAAGATTGAGTATGTACCAACAATATTCTTTACTCGTTATCCCACATATATTTTTTATAATTAAAATATGATTTTTTAAAAAACATGTATAAAAAGAAGTGAGCAAAATTTTACAGGACTGAGGGAGTATTAGATATAAATTAGGGTTTATTGTTTTCTTGTATATCTTGGCCCATATTGTTTAGTTAACCTAAAGTTTGTGTCTATAGTTAACCTAAAAGCTCATGTCTATAGTTAACCTAATAGCCCATGATGTAATTTATATATACTCGTTTTCATTGTTAATAAAATAATCCCTTCAATTAATCTATTCCATTCATCTCAACAAGCTATTCAACCGAAGATAATCCAAATCATCCCGATAACAACCTATATAAATGCCAAATCATGTGATGCTTGATAAAACCGTCACTAGAAGATATTTTTAGTGACACTTTTGAGCGTCTTTAAAGTCCATTTTTGTAGTAGTGTTGGTATTCTTTCGTATTTAATGGCCGTTTCACCTTGGAAATTAAAGTGATGACTGTGTTATTTCATCCCTTCGTACATTGGTACTGTTATTCAGCATTCAACTTGGATAAAATGTGTTAAGTTTAAGTATTTTCTCATTATCATAAGAAGAAAAATCATATTGAGGACTCAAGCAAACCATGCAGGTGAACAACTCCATATTAACCTCATCAAGCCTGTTATTGAGCTCATGGAGTTGTAAATCAATTACCCCTAAGAAAACGTTAACCCGAAAATGTTGTAGGTTCGTCTCTTGTTGAACAAAACCTCTTGATCTTCCTCGTAAGATATACGAAGCATCCATATCAGGAACAACAATGTCATATTTAGTGCAGAATGAAGTGACATCGTTCAAGTGAGTTTGCCATCCAAAATTTCTTAATTTTTGCAACAAGTGTTTAGTTAATGAAATGAGAGTCATTTTTTTTAATCAAGAAATGAACTATTTTATTGACAATAAGTGACCAATTAATATAAATAGATGTTAGGTGGTACCAGGAGTACCAAACCAGAGGCCTAATACCTCATAAATAATTACAGTGAATGAAGGATTAAAAAGTAGAGTACTAATTTAAAATAAATTAGATGTTCAGCTGCTCCCATGGTTGCACTCCCCTGAATGTTGTGTTTCTAAGAAGATTTTCGTAGCATGAGAACCAACTCCATGTTCTTCCTTTTATTTCGTCAAGCACATTTGAATCTTCACAATTGCCACTGTCAAAGATCTTCTTGTTTCTCCATGGCCACACGACCCAAACTAAGCATATCTAGATTCCGATTGCTGCTTTGTCGCCCCCATCATTTCCCAGCATGCCCGAGTGCATCAGAAAGTGTTCCCGCACCTGACTTTGAGTTGGAATACAGATGTTGAGCCAATCGTAGCACTTGTACCATAAAACACTTACCTTTCTGCATTCCAGGAATAAGTGAGAGGTTGATTTAGTTTCTTCGCCGCACAGGCATCCTCGATATTTCAGATAATCTTCCATTTGAATAAGTTCTCCTCGGTGGGTAGTCGATCCCAAAATATTTGCTATGCCAACGTTGTTGCCTTCGATGGTACTAATTTATTTCATACCATATAAAACTCAGCTCTCTTGGTTCCTCTGTCTGTCTCTAATTCTGACTCAATTGAGATGCATTTGTATGCTTCTTAATTTTGTATAAAATATGCTGCTCTTCGATGAGTTCCATTTCCACCCGTCTTCTACTCCTTCACTCAAATGGTACCTGTTAATATAAGATTGCAACTGATCAAGAAAAGTGATTTCCCGCTCAAATAATGGTCTACGCCATCTCCTTTCCCACACCCACTGCCCCTCACCCCAGCTCCTCATGTTACTGATACACGACTCCTTATCCAGACTCAAACCAAAAAATTTAGGGAATACCCATTTTAGTGCTCTTTCCCCTGCCCATAACCCCTCACAGAACGAGGTATTATTTTCGTTTCCCACCCAATGATCTAGTCTACCCCCAAACCATTTCCCTTTTTACCCCGAGACTGTCCTAACAACATCCTTCCACCAGCAAGACCTAATCCTCTCTACCCTTCCCCCAAACTGCTCGCCCTCTCACTACAGGAAATTTGAGAAATCGTGACGACAACAATTCGTCATAAAAACATCATTTTTCGTCACAAAATGTGTTTGGTGACGAAATTTTGCTGTCGCAAAGAACGTCGCCGTATGTGCGTCGCATTAGGTAAATGTGACGTTATTTGAATTCATCGTCAAAACTCATCTTTTGGTGACGCTAAAGTTCACCGTCGCTATACGTTTCATCTATGGTGAAGATTAAATTGTCACGTTTGACATTGAATTTTGTCACTAAATATAGTCTTTCGTCACTAAAAGTTCAACTATAAACGACGATTTGATTTATCGTCACTAAAATATTAATTTGTTGTGACAATTATCAATTTCCTATCAACTTTGTCAAATTTTAATGACAAAAATTTCATCACAATTAGATTAACTATTTTGTCATAAATTATATAGTTCGTCATCAAAGAGTTCAACTTTACATGACGATTTTATTTATTGTCACTAATATATTAATTTTTAGTGACAATTTATTCATTTTCTTCCAACTTTTTCAAACATTAGTGACAAAATTATTGTCACAATTAGATAAAATATTTCGTCACATTTTAGATGCTTCGTCACCAAAGAGTTTCACGTTAGTGACGAAATTTTAATTGTTGTTATATGTATCTGTATAATGACGACACAATGCGTCATGAAAGGGTAATATTTAGTGACAAAATACTTGTAGTCGCTAAATAGTATATAAATGATGACAAATCATTTTTGTCATAATAAAATATTATTAAGTGACGAATATGATAATTGTCACTAAATTATTAGATATAATGACAATGTATATTTCGTCATCTTTTAAATATTTCGTCACAAAAGAATTACACTATTGTTATGATAATTGTCACTAAATTATTAGATATAATGACAATGTATATTTCGTCATCTTTTAAATATTTCGTCACAAAAGAATTACACTATTGTAACGATTTTTTATCGTCGTCATATGCATGTATATATAATGACAATGCAATTCGTCATTAAATAGTAATAATTTAGTGACAAAATGACATTTTTCATAATTTTTTATCTTGAAATTACTTTTTTTATTGTCATTTTAGTTGAATATACCTAATATTAATTCAATATATTTATAATTGACAAAAATTATTGTCATGATGAACTAATTTAATTACTAAATTATAGTAATAAACAAATAATTACATCAACCACTAAATTGAAAGTAGTAAATAAATTTAAATTTTATGATAAGATAAGAGATACAATGAACTAAATTGTACCAAAAGTCAAAAGCAACAAAAATAAATATAAATATAAAAAATATTCTCCTAAATCTAAAAGACTTGTCCCTTCTCATCAGACAATCAATTCACAAGTTTCTTCAAGGTGCCTTTTATATTGCTCACTTCTGCCTGGAGTGCACCAATACAAATTTTAGATACTTTCAACTTTTCGTTTGCCTGAAGTAGTTCCATTTGCAATTGGTTAGAAGCATCATCTGAAACATTGTGTCTAATTGACAAGAGGTAAGGGGTTACATTATACCTCCAAATTTGAACCAAGAGATGTTGCTTTTGGATTAGTTGCTCACATTACTTCTTTACAAAATTTTAATGCCTAGTGTACATCTTTCAAGTGGCCCCATTTCGGCCGCCTCAGAAGGTCCTAGAACAACATAGACAAGGAAAACTCGTGACTCTGATATTTAAACAATCAAGGATCATTAGGAAATAACCAAGTGAAATTAGCATTTCCTCAGTGTCATTGTATTCTTGTAGTAAAACATCTACCTATAACTAAATTAAATAAGCGAAATGTTATGTGAATTGATTTTTTCCAAGATAATGAACATGTGGTAATGTAATGTAACCAAAAATACTTAACAAGGGAATCACATACCATACTCATAGATTAGAGCATCATAATCACAGTTTGTTGTAACTTGTAATGAAAGGTTCAACAACACCGCGGACAAAGTTCATCCCACCATGGTTCTGTTAAAAAGCAAAATATGTGAATGAAGGACTATATACAATATAAGTTACTCAAATCAAAATAATGCACTAATCTTCACACGTACCTCTCATATATTAATTTTTTTTTAAAGATCGAGATATTCTCAAAGAGACTTTAAAAGCATTTTCGATTATAAACACTTCTAGTATGCAACTTCATGTACGTGAGTTCAAAAGCAACCACACAAACCCTGTACTGAAGAAATTCCTCGAGAAGCCTCTTCTCGCCAGAAACACTTCTTCATACTTTGAGAATAATTGAGTGTTGCCACTGGATGGAGCCAAACTGACAAAGAATATAGGATATGTCATAAAGGATAAGTATTACTACAACATATTAAAATAATAAAATTAAAGCAACATATTAAAGTGATTGATTGTATAGACAACAACTTTGAAATACATATAGAACTAAAATTTGATTTATCATCAAAGTAACCAGTTGGAATGTTACAACATTACCTTGATCAACAGTTTATCAATGGCAGCACACAAAAAGTCGAACGTATAGGAAACATCTTGTTTGGAGAAAACTAATTGAATACAAAAGTTGTGGAACCCTCTTTGCTAGTACGTAATATACTCCTACCAATTTTGGACATAATTGGTTTATACTTCTCTTATTTTTAGCTGCCCTGTTCTCAAACTCTGTAATATCCGTAAATTTTATAATACATATAGATATATAAATACATATTTAATTATTCCTTTAACGTATTTCAATGTTATATTATAATTCAGCCCTTTAAAATAAATATTGGAGCCCATTTTAAATTAAATTTAGACTTTAAGAATCCTAATCTTGATTTTAAAGAAGCCCAAGCCCAATTCTTATATCCATTATATACGAGATTAACTTTAATATTCTCACATTACAATACACAATTTTAATTGCAATTAGGGTTTCGGTATTCAAGGCGCTCTTCAGCCGTCAACAACTCACGGTACTCTTCTACATATGCGTAAATTTATGAATGAGATTAATTGGTCTCGCAGTTAATTGTATAGATTATGGTCCCTCTCTCCTGTTATGTGTGTGCGTGTACATACATATAATGTGTAATTATATTTTAATTAATTAATAGATGGTAACTATGACATTGCCTCGGTCTTCTGTTTCTGATAATTTAATTGGTTAATAATGAATGTTAGATTATGAGTTAAAGTATTAAATGAGTACATGAACTCTATGATTTTATATTTTTTTGGATTGATTACTGGATTTTTGTTCATGTGGGTTAAGGCATGTTGCGTTCATTTATTTAGACTAACAATGTATAAGTAATTTATTTAATTCATAAAATTAAAGTTTAGGTTAAAAGTGTATAATTGATTGTCTGAATTATAAACATTGGAAGATTTGATTGAACTTTTATATTATTTTGAAAATAAGAAGTTATCACTCGAGACGATTTGATTTTATAATTTATGCTAGGTGATGACAATGGCAAGGAGTGATTTATAAGACTATGGCAACTGAGACATTCATTTTGAGGTGGGGATTTCTATTTAATTTGTTTGTCATTATTAAATGCGATATTTAATTATATTGATATTCATGTGAAAGATGTATGAGGTGACGATAGGTCTTCTGACCTTTATAAACGAGGTGACGATAGGTCTTCTGACCTTTATAAACGAGGTGACGATAGGTCTCTTGACATTTATAAATGAGGTGATGATATTTAACTATTAAATATTGAATTATTACATATTGAGTTATACATGTTTAATGTGATTTATCGAATTGATTACTTGTTGTATTTAGTTTTGACAAACTGGTCCCCACTGAGCTGTGGTTTGTTCACCCCTTATTTAACATTTTCAGATTAAAGAGCTGGTGGCGAGGAGGGACGGTGGATGACAAAACAATTATCACTTTGTAAAATCAATTTGGATTACTTTATTTATTTATTTATTTAAACTTTCTCATGAGATAGTAGAGATTGGTATGATTGGTATTTTAAATTTAAAATTCTTTTGAGTCTTCCGCTGTTTGTCAAGTAATCTTATTGTTAAATAAGTTTATAAGTCATTTTTGTAAAATCTACATTTAAGAAAATTGGGGTGTGACAAACTCCCTAATAATTTGCATAAGTTCGGGATCAAATCTCCAATTTAGGCTAAATTCACAATACAAACTTTTCGTTTTTTGTTGAGTTTAAACTGCATAATACTCAAAATCAAAGAGATCCCCAAAATCAAAGAAATTCCCAAAATCAAAGAGATCCCTAAAATCAACAACCAACCTGGAAAGGAATTTCACACACATATATATATATATATAAAGCAAAAAATGATTCTTCTACAGAAACAAACCAACAAGCGCTCAGGAAGGAAGTTTCACGATCGCCTCTGATCAGGACAGAAGTGGAGGCGTTGGGAACGAAACGCGAATATGTAGTGAGCATATTAGAGGCCGATCGAGCGCCTCCATGTCATCTTCGTCTTTTCCATCGACGTCGATAGAGCCGCGCTCAAGAGAGGTGAGGAAAGCCGTTGTGATGCCCGCACTAAACCACCTTGCTAGGCCATCTACTTTTTCTAACACGACGGCGTTGCGGTTGCATTTATGACTTATGAGTTCACACAAAAAGTAGGGTTTTTTTATTCAGTGCGTTTGAGAATAAAATGGTAGGGAATACTTTTTCCTCAAGTAAATTCAAATTTTTTTAGATTTTTTTTTAAAACAAACTTGAAAATCCCCTCTCTAAAATTGAAATACGACCATAAAAAAAAATAGCGCCAAATTATTTTTAACAAACATATTTATTGTTTAATTTGATCATAATTAATTGTGTATGAAATAAAATATTTCTTTCACACGAGGGGCATAAGATAAAATAATTAAAACACCGCCACTAAATTTTTAAATATATACTATTTTTTTGGTTAGTGTAGTAGAAATATTTTATATTTTCAAAAGAATTGTAATATATTTAATAAATTAATTAGTATGGGTAAGATGGAAATATTAACTGGGTAATTAAAAATATGAAAACGTGGAAAATGTCCAATAATATACCCAATTATTTAAATTTATTTAAAATATATTGAGTTTTGAAACTTATGTTTAATCTTTTTTTATGATTAATCGAGTCGAAGTTGAATAAATATTAATCAAGTCGAATAAGAGTCGAGCTAGCTTAGGTAGTGTGATATTTTTACACTTATTTTAATGTTTTAACTTATCGAGCTCGAGCTCGAGTCGACTTTCAAAATTTTACAAAATATAAAAGTTTGTTTGAGCTTATTTGAAGTTTGTGTTGAATCGCGCGTTAAAACGCATTTCATTGAATGAACTCAAATCAAGTGTTGAATATCTTAATTTGATTTTCAATCCTAAGTTTGACTTAACAATTATTGTTGAAAATTTTGTATTAGTTTTGATGATTTAGTCCAAACACAATGTAATAGGATTACCAAGAGTTGATTTATCAATCATTGACAAGTCTTCAAGCTGATTGTATAGTAGTCTATGACCCGTAAAACTGTATATATACTTATCTGAATGATGGCCAACACGTGTATGTTCAATATTTGAAAACTTAGACCCACAAGATTGTCTTACCAAGAAAACCTTGAAGAAACTAGAAGAGAAGATCATATGGGAATCGTTTGAATTGTTGTATATCACAAGTCAGCTAAGTTTCAGAGTCAGCCAAGATCCATATCAATTGACATATAATGTTGTCCCATTCATGTTTGTAAAAATATATTTTTTGTAAAAATTAGAAGATTTTTAAAGATGTGATAACTATAATAGACTGAGAATTTTTTTTTTTTTGTTAAAACATGAAATAATTTTAAAGATATGATGAATATTGTAAGACGAACTGAAAAATAATTAGTAATATTTGTGAAAAATTATATATACGAAGAAGTATAATTATTTCAAATAACTGTGAAAAATTACAGATACGAATTATAACTGTTACGGGTATGAAATATAACATTTTTTACTATATACAATATCATTGTTATCATTACGAAATATCATTGTTTCTATAACATGAAGTATAACTTTTACATGTATGAAATAACACTATTAGGAGTACAAATTATCACAGTTTCTACTATACAAAGTGTCATTGTTACAAATACAAAGTATTACTGTAGGTTAAGATTGTGAGAAAAAATATTATTAATTGTATATATTTTTTTAAATATTACACAATACTAATTTTGTATAATAACATTATTACATTTTGTGAAGTATGTTTTAATAAATATAAAACAATCTCAAACAAAATTATATATATTTCTGCTATTTAAATAGATATAAATAGTTTCCTTTTTATCATATAAAGGAAAACATTGGCGGGAAAATTTGGCTCTCCCGGGAAAAAAAGGCGTTTTAGAGAAAAAGAATTTGACAGTCTAAATCCCTAATCCCAAATATTACGGCAAAAACGACGCTAATCCTAAATCCCACGCTGATCCTTAAAGCCCAAATCCCACGCTGATCCTTAAATCCCAAATCAGTCGATGTGTCCTGCGCTGATGAGCCGGGATTGTTGAATCGGTGTTCTTGAAGAATTGCGCCGGGGCATCCACAAATTGTGTAAGGTTTTTCTTATCTTTCTCTAATTTTGCGATCACACGTCTCGTTGATTACTTGCTTTTGTGCCGTTCTGAATCTTTGGTCAACTCTTGATTGTATATTTGTTTTGAGAATGCTAATTTAGATACGTAGTTACTAAATTCTTGAAGAGATTGTGTCGTTCGACCGTTCTGAATCTTTGTTTAAACCCAACTCTTTTGAAAACACATGAAATAGAAAAGAGTGTAATAAAATAAAGGTAATTTGAGCAATGAACTAATAAACACAGAAAGAAACAGAGAAACCGAATTGCTGCACTAAACACAAAACTGCAATTTGTAGTTTCCCAAGATATTAATAAACGGAAAAATAATAACAACCCATTAATTTTATCATGATAATATACCTAATCAGAGTCTTCTAATTGTTGTAAACAAATCGATATTGTGAAAAATAACAATAAGTAATTGTTTTAGTTATAACTTTTATTTTTTTAGTAGTTATAACTTCTATTTTAAATCCAAATATAACAAGGTTGTTTTTGGGGATGGATCAATGATGTCCATCATGTGGAGAATAAATTTATTTTGAATGAAGATTTGGTGTCAGTCTAATTTTTGTTTGTTATTGAAAACTCTTGTATGATCTCTATTATAATCTCAATGGATATATTATAATTTATTATCTATTAATAAAATTGAAATAAATAAAATCTAATGATTATTACACCATGAAAAGGTAAACTTAAGAAATACAGAGTACTTATGAATCTCGATCAGTTTTAGCTAATACCTCCTTTGTGAGAGTCATATTAAGATAAATAAGTGGTGTGTGAGTGTGTTGTTTGGTCAATCTAGAAAAGGAGGAACTCAATGTTGTTTAAAAATGAAGAAATCACGGAGACCAAATTAGGGGACGAGATTAAATCTAGGCTATGGAGTTGGATGTAGATAAAATCTACCAGGAGCACTTTTGTCAATTTCAGGGACTGGAACTATAACTCTAGATTAATTATAGGAGTTTTAGGCTGTGTAACATATGCTAGTTTGCTTTATGCGTTTTACTTATTTATTCATATTTCTGCTGTGTTATTTTGCTGTAATGGGGCATATCTAAGACTCTTCATGATAATAATGCTTACAATTGTAAAATAAAGTAAGAGATTTATACAATTAAAATAAATGAAGTTCATTTTGATTGCTACTCTTTCTCTTCCCTTTTTCGGTTGTTCAATATGGTCTTTTCTATCTTTTAGGAGCAGTCGTTTGATTAGAGTGTGCAGAATTGAGAAATACAATATACAGGGAGTGCGTTAATAATTCTTCGACTAATTAAGAGCAAGCCTTGATTAAGGAGGAATTTAGATTCTCAGGTATGTCTCTGCTGTTATATTCCTGATTTAAGCTGAGAAAATGATATACATACACGATCTTAAAGGGAATGTTGGAAGTCCCAAAGAATACCAAGGAATGTAAATCCAAGTAAAACTAGTCATGTTTCTTGTTTTCTTCTCTTTTTTTTTTTTTTTTTTTGAAGTCTCCTTTCTCTATGCTTATAAGTTGTAATTTTTCTAGAATTTATATAGAAATTCTACAACAGATCCACTGAATGAGATTCAGAATAAAAAAATTAGCAATACTCTCTCAGTTTTCACCATGTTGGCATATTACTTTCAAAATGCACAATTTATCCACAATTAGCTTTGTGTTGAAATTGACTTATGTTAAACTTCTCAAAATGAATTTAAGAGAATATTTATTGAATGTTCAATAAGAATACTTATTACAGGAGTATGACCCTCAAATTCAACTTCAAATTTGGAAGCTTATATATGGCTTAGTTTGGTAAGTAGCCCAGGTGTTAAAGATGTTTTCTGTTAAAATGTAATGTAAGCTTTTGTTTTGAGATTCTATTTGGTAGATTGCTTTAAGATTTGTTACAACCCACATGCAGCTCTTTCTGATTAGCGGATTTTGATTTTTGCTTAGCTCATTACTCATTCTTTTAGTCGTGTGGGCTTTTGGGCCTTTTATTTTGTATTTCCGTCCGGGATGTGGCTCCCCCTATTTTCAGTTTTCTTTTATAATATAACACCAATTCAGTTTGTACATTTTTTGAGATTGAAGGTCTGTTCCGTAATGGGTTTTTGTGCATTTATATTTTTTGGACTCAATATATTTTTTCTTTCTTGTCCAAGATTTCTATGATCACCAGCCATTTTGTTTTGGCACTGCGGATGTGAAGAATCTTTTAATTGATGAGATCAAATATGTTGCACCATATGAATGGTGAGAAGGGTCAGTGCATATCATACTTTCAGTCCCCACATATCCTTGTGCTTGGTCCTGGAAACAATGGCGTAGGAGGAAAAAATTCAACGGCTACAGGAATTCGTCAAGTCTGAATTGACTATTCTTAATTAAGGTCTTGCATATCACGTGCTCTATACAAAAGGAATGAAGGTTAGTTGTAATATGTGTTATGGATAAGAATTACCCCACCAGTCTCATAATGAACTTGGCCATCGCTGCCGGTTACTAGAAAACCACCATAAAATAAGTCAAAAATCTAATTGGGTGGAAAAAAAAAATCTTCTTTCATTTCAAGATGAGTATTTGTGATGATTGGGAAGAAGTAAGAGGCGCCCTCAAGTCCCACTGCCATCAAATTAGTTAGACGGTTACTGGAAACTTACCGGTATTAAGTGTTAGGAAAGTCTTTGGGGGAAAAATCTTTTCGGAATGAAGAAAATAGGAGAGCTCTCGAAGGCGAAAAATCCAATTGGGTTTGCCATGAATACAGATTGGAAGGAAAATTCTCTCATCATAAACCACTTAAGGTAATTAATTAATTAATTTTCTAACATTATAAAGATAGTACAATAATTGTTTCTTATATGTCTATTTTTCTTAAATTTGCCACATTGAAGAAAAAATTGTTCTTGAATCTAGCTGCTCAAGCTTTGGTTAGGGAAGAATATTTCTTGTGTTGTGGTAATTTGACGAAATAGGTTATAAGGCAATGTGATAACAGAGTAATGTTAACTTTCCTTTCTACTATTCAAGAAAACAAAGATCAAAGTTGGATTAATTAATAGTTAGCTTGGATTAGATATCCAAGGATTCTATAATTTATTTTATTGTACACGGTAGAGAGATTATGAAAGTAGTTGTCACTATCAGTTGTTGGGATTTACTGCTTTTTTATTTTCTCTAATTATATAATTATTGAATGTGAGGATATAGTGTATTTAAGGTTTTATCTACTAGTACCCTTGAGTTTTCTATGAGAGGCTACTTTTATTTAAACGAGACACCTGCAAGTGGACGGTGGGATTGGTCCCCCGGGATTAGTCGGTCCTTGGATCGAATACCCGAGACTTCAAAAAAAAAAATACTATATATATTTTTCGAGTATTATGCTACTCAAATTGATTATGTTCAGATTCTGTGTGTAGCTACTACAAGATTTCTAAAAACATATTTAATTGAAGTCAAATTAAATTTTTGTTCATATCTCTAGTGTTTGGTATATGTTTGGGCTGAAATGATACTAAATAGCTATGTATCTTCTCTATGTTTGTTTAAGTTTGTGGATAATAAATGTCAAACAATGGATGAAATGAAGTTATTTGACATTATTTTAATATACAAATTAGTTAGAACAATTTTTTTCTATATGGTACATGAGTGACAAACAATGGGAGATTCTTTGTAAATTTATTTTCATTATTTATAGAAAACAATTCAAACTTAATATATAAAAAGACACGATAAGAGAACTACAAAACTACGAGAAAAGGGAAGAAAATACACACCATTTGTTAGGAATTTATTGTGTTCACCATAACTTTTGTTTCTAGATCATCACTAAGATTAATCACTGTATGTATGAAAGTGAAAAGATGTTACTTTTCTACATAGAAAAGAGATTGACTTTCCATTGGGTTAGTTTGTGTATAGAGTTCCATTTGGTTAGTTTATGTATAGAGTGAATTTTAATTGGCGATAAACTGTGGATATATATATATATTTATTTAATAAGGGTAGTAAAAGGTGGGTGTCAATGTTTGGCGTCTTTTTATAATCGTCAAAAAATATTGTCACTAAACATTTTAAATAATTAATGATGAAAATTAGTATAATCATGAAAATTTGGGGGTGTTTGCAAACTCTATAAACAGCTTAAAATCACTTCTCAAAAGTAAAAGCTATGAGAGGGCCGCTTTAAAAAAAGTGATTCTGAAAGCATTTTGTAGAGTTTGAAAACATCCCCTCTATGTTTTATGACCTTGAATATTGTCATCAATTATTATTGTGACGAAAATATATTGTCAATAAATATTTTGAATAAATTAATGACAAAAAATATTGTCGTCATGAAAATATATTTTTTATGACGTTAAACGCCGTCATCAATTATTATGAAAATCGTCACCAAATATTAGTGTGACGAAAATATTTTGTCAATAAATATCTCGAAAAATTAATGACAAAAAATAGTATTTTCATGAAAATATATGTTGTTGTGACTTCGAATATCGTCATCAATTATTATTAAAATCGTCACCGGTTAATTTTTTGACGAAAACATTTTGCCACTAAATATTTCGAATAATTAATGATGAAAAATAATATCGTCACGAAAATATATTTTTCATGACGTCAAATGTCGTCATCAATTATTATGAAAATCGTCACCAGTAAATTTTGTGACGAAAATATTTTGCCACTAAATATCTCGAATAATTAATGATGAAAAATAATCGTCATGAAAATATATTTTTCATGACCTCGAAGGTCGTCATCAATTATTATGAAAATCGTCACCAATCATTAGTGTGACGAAAATATTTTGTCACTAAATATCTCAAATAATTAATAACGAAAAATAGTATTGTCATGAAAATATATGTTGTTGTGACGTCGAATATCGTCATCAATTATTATTAAAGTCGCCACCAATAATTTTCGTGACGAAAATATTTTGTCACTAAATAACTCGAATAATTAATGACAAAAAAGAGTATTGTCATGAAAACATATTTTATATGACGTCGAATATCGTCATCAATTATCATTAAAATCGTCACTAATTATTATTGTGACGAAAGTTTAGCATTGTCAAGAAAAAATATTTTTCACGACGTCGGATTTCGTCACCATTTATTACTGAAATCGTCACATATTATTATTGTGACATATTCATTAACATCGTCACGAAATATGCAAATTTGTGAGAAAAAAATTACAAAGGGTGACGAATTTAAAATTTGTCACAATTTCTAGTACTTTAATGACGAAAAATAAAATTCGTCGCGTTTAAGTGTCAAATTGTGACGATTTTTTCGTCGTCGCAAAAATATTCGTCACGAAATGTGTGATTTCCTGTAGTGTCTTTTACCTCAATCTTCCCGTTTATCGAGTTAAACCCTCACCCATAGACTCTCCGGACACATCAAGTATCTCCACATCCACTTGCCTATAAGAGCTAATTTAAACCACCTAAGATTTCTTACCCCAAGACCCCCTACGTTTTTTAACTTGCAAATCAAATCCCATTTAACCCATGGGATTTTTTCTGTGTCACACCCCTCCCACAAGAATCCGTACACCTATCTTGATCCCCAAATAGCTGAAATGCATGCTTCTTTTTTGGCAACCTAGTGATTCGATCATTGTGTCTAGGGCGTGTCCCAAAATATGGATGTCGCTGAGGCTACATTTTTTGTAATTTACCTTCAGACCCGAGAGGAATTCAAAGTTTCTTAAGCTGCACTTCATAGCCCACACGTTGATGCTACTAACATTCTCCACAAAAATAGTGTCGTCTGCATATTGTGGGTGTGAGATCTTAACTCGATCCTTACCAATCTCGGCTGCCTCAAACACATCTTCCTGCATAGCCCTATTAATGAGGCTACTTAGTCCCTCAACCACTATTAGGTAAAGGAAATGGGATCTTTTTGCCTAAGGCCGCGTCCTAGTTTAAATTCGTTAGTAGGGCTGCCATTCACTAAAACAGTGGCACTTGCCGAGGAAACACACTCCATTATCCACTTTCTCCATTTGCGACTAAAATAGAGCCTCTCCATCATCAAATCTAGAAACTCCCAGTCCACTGTGTCGTAAGCCTTTGCAAAATCGACTTTGAAGAAAAGTTTGTCTTTCTTACTCTTTTTTTCCTCCTCTACCACCTCATTCAGAATCACAACCCCCATCTAGTATATACATGTTTCCCACGAACGCGCTCTGATTTTCTGAAATAATATGACTCATGACCCGGCTTAGCCTCTTTGCAAGGAGCTTTGCTAATATTTTGTATGAGCATCCAATGAGAGAAATGGGCCTGAGGTTGTTGATTGAACTTGCACCTTCTTTTTTAGGGATCAACACTATATATGATGGGTTTGATCTGTGTACCAGCCTCTCATTCGTCTGGGATTCCCACAACATTCGACATACATTCTCTCTAATGGTTTTCCAACATTATTTTATAAATCTGAAGTTAAATCCATCGGGGCCCGAGTCCTTCGAACTGCTACAATTCCAAACAACTTCTTTTATGATCATGTTCACTAAACCTTGTGGTTGGCACTCTATTATCTTTCGACACCCTTTTCCTAACAAAGTCTTCGACCACTGTCGTTCTCCCTCTAGGGGCTTTGCTGAAATGGTTCTTGAAATATTCATTGATGCCCTTTTTGACAGAATCCACCTCCTCAAACCAAGCTCCATCAATCTGAATTCCCCCAATCTCATTGTTCTTCCGTTGATAGTTTACAATTCTGTGGAAGAAATTGGAATTAACGCCACCCTCTTTCAACCATCTAACCTTTGCTTTCTGAGCCAACATACTTTTCCTCATGCTCGAAGTTTTTATAAGTTCAGCTTGTGCCACTTTTCGGCGGATGATTTCAGTCTCTTCGAGTTCGAAAGTGTCGTCCAGAATGTATGCCTCCTGAATTTCCGATGGAAGCTTTTCATTTTTCTCATCATTGGAGCCAAAAATCGATAGGTTCTAGGATTTCATTTAAGTCTTTAGGGATTTGAGCTTCTCCTTAACAATATTTTGATCCTTTTTTTCAGACACAAATCATTAGTGTACCTAAAATAGTCAATATCAAGTGCGCCATGAAAATAAAATCAAATGACTCCAATGGGTACAAAATAACTTCAACTTTAATCTACTCTTCCGGACACGAAGGATTCTCTCCACTCATCACAAGGACCTTAACTAATGTTGGAAATATGTGGATAACATTCAAAAGAGTTTTATTATGTGATCCCCAACGAGTATCACCGGGTCTTTTCAAACCTAACTCTTGATTCAAACCCGATCCACTCTCAAGTTCACCAAATTCCAATGCTTGAACGAACAACTTTTTGAGCTTGACTTGAATAATTTCTCTCCGCTTACTAGAAACTCCAACCACATTCAAAAAATTTGTAAGCGTTTCAAATAGCCAAGTGCAATCCTTGTTTTTTTTTTTTTTTTTCAGAAATGGCTACTAGTGTTAATTGAAGTTGATGAGCAAAACAATGAACATAATAAGCACATGGTGTATCCTTCATAAATAAAGTCTTAAGACCATTTATCTCACCTTTCATGTTGCTAGCCCCATTATACCCTTCACCTCGAATCTTAGATGGACTCAAATAATTCTCCATGAGCAAAGATGTAATTGCAGCTTTAAATGTCAAAGCAGTGGTATCACCAACATGTACAAGTCCAAGAAATCGTTCCACTACCATTCCTGTTTTACCATCAACATAACGCAAACAAACAACTAGTTGTTTCTTTTGAGCCACATCACTTGACTCATCAGCTAAAATACCAAAGTAGTCATCACTAGGGATTTGTATAATGCACTTAGTTGTCTCTTTAGCACAACAATTGGTAAGATCATTTTGAATTTTGGGAGACATTATTTGATTGTTTTTTGGGGCATTTTAAAAAATTATTTTTTTGATACCCTCATTATGTTTGGCTAGCCACTTCAAAAGCTCGAGAAAAATCCCCCTATTATTTGACTCTTCACTTTCATCGTGCACACGACATGCCAACCCATGACGCAAAAGAAATCTCAAACAAATAAGTGAAGCTTTCAAACGTGTTTCATATTCACTTTGAACCATTTCACTTCTTTATAAAAAACATGTCCAATGAATTTCTCTTTTGAGTCTCTTAAATTCACATATAAACATAAGCAAGATTATGAGCACTTTTAACCCCACAAACATGCTTCTCAAATCTATCTGATTTATTCCATGATCCAAATCCTCCATTAACAAAGGCATCTCCTCCTGCACTAATTTTTACATCATTTTTAACAAGAAACAAACAAAATGTCGCATCTTTATAAATACTATATTCAAGCCAATCATTTTTCTTTTAAACCAACAAACACTAAACCGACGAAAATCATGAGGTTTTGGTTGACAAGGTTTCTTAAGAATGTATCCTCTCCTTACCACATTTCGTTCATTTGGAGCATAATCCATTATGTTTAATTTTATTTTTTCCCAGATCGTGTGGAAGAAGTTCAACATCATATAAAAATTGTTCCTCTAGTGATGGTTCACTAAAAGAACTTGAATTATTAAATTCCACATTATTTTCTTGAGTGAAAGCACGTGATTGACATGAAGGAAACTCATTAACATTAGAATGAGCCTCATTATCTCTCGATGAATAGCAAGAAGTTCCTTGAGATTTCAATTTCTTAAACATAAATTGTCGAAGATCGGATTGTTTTCTCATGGGCTTTAATTTTGATGTTCAATCTCTCATTTCCTAATTAAAAATTATAAAAAATGAGAATACAATCACATATTACACATATATATATATGTTATATATAAATAATTTAGAAATTTAACAAAACAATATTATAATTAAAAATTGTTAAAATAAACCACCATCAGATGGCAGCATCCGCGTGAGACATGAGTATTCGTGGAGGAGGGTTTTTGAAAAGCAGATTTTTTTTTAAAATTTTAAATGAGTGTGGTGGTCTTGGTGGGATTAGTTATTACAATGGGCTTATTGGGCTGTAACTTTGGGCCTTTTAACATTTTCTCCCTTTTTGTCCGTTCTTCATTTTTTATTTTTTACTATTTGTGGTCGATCATATGCACTCTCGTCGATAAATTGTTGTCGACGAGAGTACATACGGTCGACCACAAATGGTCAAATTTTTTTTAAAAAAATTACATTTTTTTACACACTAGAATCGACCATATACAAGTAAACGAGAGTGTATATGGTCAACCCCGGTGTGTCGAAAATTATTAAAAAAAAAAAAAAAAAAACTGAATTTCTGAATTTTTTTTGTTGGTTTGGATGATATTGAAAGTAGTGGTGGTGATGGTTGAGATTTTTTTTTTTCCGGTCACTACTGCAGAAAGTGGGGGAGTGGGGTACGTTCAGTAAAGGAGTGCATGTATACATTTTATTAAAAAGGTATTTTAATTATTTGTATGATTATTATATTATTAAATTGGGTGGGGGTATGTTCTAAACCGGATTGGAGGTGTAAATAATCAGCACTTTTATGCAGCTCTACTAAGTTATACACAACGAATACACGAGCCGAGTATTTGAAGTTCGACTCGATAACATTGACGAGCTAAGAAACGAGCTCGACTCGACTCGTTAAAGGGTCTAACGAGTCTAACTGTAAATATTAGCTAAAATATTACTCCAAATAATATTTCAAAAAATTTGAATAAAGTTGTAAATATTTAAATTACTAAATGTTTATTTCATAAAATTTTAAAATTTTTAATACGGAAAAAATTAAAAAAAATCAAAAATCAAATATTTTTTCCTAAATCAATTAATTATTGAAAAAATAAATTAACTTACATAATTAATTAGGTTAATTGCAAAAAAAAAAATATCATAACCTTTACAATGTTTATTATCAATTACAACATATTCTTTTTTTTCTTTGCAATTCGATAAACCACATTTTTTAAGTTTTGTAATTCGATGCATGTGCTTATTTTTCGACAACACATGAATAGTGTATATATTGAAGACAAATTAAGGTTCTACATAGATGCCCACGTAAATATCATTATTGATCAATAAAATGTCTTTTTTATTTTAAAAACGTTTTTAAATAAAAACAATATAAAAATTTTCACATTATTTTTCGTGGACTGTGATTTGGAGGACGCAATCCTATTCTTTTGAGTTTTTAGGGGAAATGATAATAATTAAATTAGTTTATGATTTATTTTTAAAAACAATTTTTTTAGTATTGTTTTTAGTTTAAAATAATTTTTTCAGTATTCTTTTTAGTTAAAAATGTTTTAAAATAAAAAAAAAAAAATTATCCATCATTCGTGACATTTTATGTTGCACCTCGACAACTTTAACAATCACATCATGATTTAGTTTTTTTTTTTTTTTTTTTTTATGGGGATCATGATTTAGTTGTTATAAAATTGACAAATGCATTTGCAAAATTTAAAAAAAGTGGCGTATCAAATTGCAAAGATAAAAAAAAGATATATGTTGTAATTGATAAAAACGATAAAGATTGTAATTTTTTTTTTCAATTAACCCAATTAATTATTATAAAACTCAATTAACTTTCCAAATTAGAAAAAAAATCTGTAATTAAAAATCAATTAACTTACTCAAATAAATATAAAATCTATTTTTAAAATAATAAAACTCCTTATTAATTAAAATTGTTAAAACTCCTTATTAAAACTTTAAAAAATTACCCAAATAAATTAAAAATCCACTAAAAAAAATCTTTAATCCCTTAACTTTATGACAAATTGATATGTAAGAGTGAATTTAATTACATTATGATGATATCTTATAGGGTTAATTGCAAAAAAAAAAACGACCTTTATCGTGTTTATCAATTACTCCCTCTGCCCCAAGATAACTTTCATAGGTAGTTGGACACGTATATGAAGAAAGTGTAATATTGAGTGGAGTTTTTAGGGGTAATTTTGTAAAATTGTATGTATAAAGTAAATAAATGAGTTGACTTTTATGTATATGTGGAGAAAAAATAATGACATTTGTGTTAAATTGAAAATATTCTGAGGGTGGAGTTTATAAAGAGTTTTTATTTTAAGAGTGTGAAAGTTATTGGGACGTCCCGAAAAAGAAAGTGTGAAAGTTATTGTGGAACAGAGGGAGTACAACATATTATTTTTTTTCTTTGCAATTCGATACACCATCTTTTAAAGTTTTGCAACTCGATACATGTGTTTATTTTTCGTCATCACGTGAATGATGTATATACCGAAGCCGCATTAATGTTCTATACAAATGCCCACGTAAGAATTATGATTGATCAATAATATATTTTTATTTTAAAAATATTTTTAAATAAAAATAATATGTAAAATTTCACATTAGTTTTAGAGAATCAAAGTAGCAATTTGAGCTTCTTGACTTTATATTTAAAAGATAAGATCCCGAGTGGACTAGTCTTCTCGAAGGTCTTTCGCTGAACCCTCTTCGAAATTTTTTGTAGACGGTGATTTGGAGTACTCAACCTATTCTTTTGAATTTTGGGGGAAAATGATAATAATTAAATTTGTTTATGATTTATATTTAAAAATATTTTTTTAGTATTGTTTTTATTTCAAAACATTTTTTAGTATTCTTTTTATGTTAAAAAATAAATAAATTATTCATCATTCGTGACATCTATGTGGCACCTCGACAACTCTGACAATCACATCATGCTTTAATTGTTGTCAGAAAATTAGATGCATTGAATTGTAAAATTTAAAAAGATAGTGTATCAAATTGTAGAGAAAAAAAGACATGTTGTAATTGATAAAACTGTAAATTTCATGATTTATTTTGTAATAAACCCTATTTAATAAAGTAAATATATTTTTTTATGATCAATAAAACCAAAGACGATTTTGTGATTATTTGAAATTCCATAGAGAATTCGAGATTACTAAAATATAATTAAGGCCTTAATTAACTATCAATTTTTTTTATTTATGTCTATGATACTTTGCACATATATATAAATAACTAGCTACTTCTTCTGATTAATTTCAAATCAAAATCACACTCAAGAGTATTAACACAAATTTATATATTATATCATGATGATGAATTCTCATGGAGTGATTCTTTTTTTCATCATCTGTTTTTGGAGTGTTGACGTTCATGCACAGACTAATAATTTCATAATCACTGATTTTGGTGGAATTGGCGATGGAAAAACGGATAACAAACTGGTATTAATTTATTTAGTTTTTTTTTTTTTTATACGGAGTATATAATTAACTCTTAATGATGCAGGCTTTTGCAAATGCATGGAAGAAAGCTTGTGGAACTCCCCAAGGTACAATTTCGGTTCCAAAAGGTAAATTCCTAGTGAGTGGTGGAGATTTTGAAGGGCCGTGCAATGGCCCGACCCGGTTTGATATCGATGGGACTATGGTGGCTACCGCTAGCTCCGGTGATCCCAGAGCCTGGCTAACTTTTTATAAGGTTGATGATCTTACAATTTTGGGTACCGGTACCCTTGATGGCAATGGAGCCTCAACATGGTCTCGTTGCAAGGGCTCTGGAAATTGTGACAATCGTCCCAGTGTAAGTAATTATTAACGATTCAATTCTTGTGTTTCATATTAATTTTGTGTATAGTAAAAAATTCGGATGTCAATAGTTGCACCCTTAGTTTGATGGAAATTACAAATACGTTTTAGTTATCTATTTTGAAATATTTCAAATTTTAATTACCTCCAAAGGAGAGCAAAAGATATAATAATAATAATCAAATTTTCTTAATGATATTGTGTCTACTTGTGCCGACTTATGATTTATGATGATCAATATAATCATGATATGTGTTTGTTTTGTAGGCGTTGAGTATAGTTGGTGTGACAAATGCTCTAATAAAAGGCATAAGTTTAGAGAACAGCAAGATGTTCCATGTCCAAATCTATCAGTCTAAGAATGTGGACGTGAAAAATGTGAATATATTTGCCCCCGAAGATAGTCCCAACACTGATGGAATTCACGTTGCGCGCTCTGACTATGTTACCATCGAGGATTCCAATATAGGCACGGGAGACGACTGCATCTCCATCGGGGATGGAAGTAGAAACGTAAACATCTCAGGGGTGTTTTGTGGGCCGGGGCATGGTATCAGCATCGGAAGTTTAGGAAAGTACAAGGGTGAAGAGGACGTGAGTGAAATTACCGTGAGAAATTGCACTCTAAGCAAGACACAAAACGGGTTGAGAATCAAAACGTGGGCCCCTTCACTATCATCGACTATTGTTTCTAATGTTACGTTTACAAAAATCAATTTGACCTTGGTTAATAATCCGATCATAATAGATCAATACTATTGTCCATCTAAACCGTGTTCGCATAGTGGAGAGTCGAGTGTTGCGATAAAAGGAGTAAAGTACATAAATGTATATGGCAGTTCGTCATTGACCACATCAGTTAACATTCAATGTAGTAAGAGCAATCCATGTCAGGACGTAGATCTTCTTGGGGTTCAAATCACTTACAACGGACAACCCACTAAGGCGATATGCTCCACTCGTGTTCAATTCCAAGGAACGGATCAAGTTCCTCAAAGTTGTGAGTGAAATTATTTAACCATCTAAATAGTTGTTAATTTGTTGGTTAATTAGATTTTGCTAAAGACTCATTGAAATAGGAATATTAAGTTACTATATCACCTATTATAAGTTAATAGAGAGAAGCTGAGTTTTCAAGTTTATGTGAATTCAATATTATGTTATTTTGCAAAAATATTTTTCTTCTTTTCGCTATTTATATTTTATCTAATTTAATTATATTTATAATTAACTACAATCGGGATAAAATTAATTCTTTATATTGTTTTCCTCTCTTTCCATGCACACTTTAAAAGTTAAGTATGCAAAAATAAGAGAATTAAGTTGCACATTAATTAAAGTCGAATATGTAATGACATGGGTGACACTTAGCGTCCAAAATCTGGTAAAAGGTCAAATATGTCCCTAACTGAATATTATACTCCCTCAGTTCAGTACTAAAAGTATGCTCAATTCTATTTTTTTGTCCACAAAAAATATATTTTTTTCTATTTAAATAGTTAAATTTTAAGTATTTTTTCTACTTTATTAACAAAATTGATAATCTATTAACAATACTTTTTACTCGTTACCCCACATAATTCTTTATAATTAAAATATTTTTTTAAAAAAATATGTATAAAAAAAGTGAGTATATTTTTTGTGGATAGTGAAAATAATATTTTCTTTAATGAGAGTATTACGATAAATTAATTAAATTATTTTAAAATTAATTATGACTATTGAGATTCTAGATAATCATCCTTTTCGAATCAACATTATTTAAATAATGCAAATACGTGAGAATCAATTGACCTACAAACCCTCATAAGGTTTGCCTTGCACTTAAGTAATTGATTCTTAATTCTTCTATATATATATGCCACATTTCAAGAGAAAATTAATTAGTTGCATAAGAAGTGTTAAAAGTTTAATTGAAAGATGATAATATTTCCATTAACATGACTAATTCTTAATTATGCTTTAGTGGACGAGATTTTCTTTATTAATTTGATTAATCAATGCGAAAATTGAATAAAATTCATATTGGGAGAATTGAGAAATATAGAATTCATATTGAGCAGTAAATGAAATTGAATCAAGAATTACAAAAGGAGAATTCAAATTTTCATCTCTCCTCTATATAAAAAAGAGGTTTACAGTATATTTTTTTTTTTTTGATGGAGGGTTTACAACTACTAACATAGTAAAATAGAAGTTATAACTAAAATAACTACTCTAATTAATACTACAGTATCATTTATCGTTATTCTTCACAATCAAGTTAAATGTGAATCACATTTTTTAAGTTTTATATTCGATGCATTTGTTTATTTTTCGACAACACATGAATAATGTATATATTGAAGACAAATTAAGGTTCTACACAAATGCCCACGTAAATATCATTATTGATCAATAAAATGTCTTTTTTATTTTAAAAACGTTTTTAAATAAAAACAATATGAAAATTTTCACATTATTTTTCGTGGACTGTGATTTGGAGGACGCAATCCTATTCTTTTGAGTTTTTTGGGGAAATGATAATAATTGAATTAGTTTATGATTTATTTTTAAAAGAAATTTTTTTAGTATTGTTTTTAGTTTAAAACAATTTTTTTAGTTAAAAATGTTTTAAAATTAAAAAAAAATTATTCATCATTCGTGACATTTTATGTTGCACCTCGACAACTCTAACAATCACATCATGATTTAGTTGTTGTTATAAAATTGACAAATGCATTTGCAAAATTTAAAAAAGTGGTGTATCAAATTGCAAAGATAAAAAAAAGATATATATATATGTTGTAATTGATAAAAACGATAAAGATTGTAATTTTTTTGCAATTAACACAATTAACTTTCCTAATTTTTTTTGTAATTGATAAAACTCAATTAACTTTCCTAATTAGAAAAAAAATCTGTAATTAAAAATCAATTAACTTACTCAAATAAATATAAAATCTATCTTTAAAATAATAAAACTCTTTATTAATTAAAATTGTTAAAACTCCTTATTAAAACTTTAAAAAATTACCCAAATAAATTAAAAATCCACTAAAAAAAATCTTTAATCCCTTAACTTTATGACAAATTGATATGTAAGAGTGAATTTAATTACATTATGATGATATCTTATAGGGTTAATTGTAAAAAAAATTACGACCTTTATCGTGCTTATCAATTATTCCCTCTGTCCCAAGATAACTTTCATAGGTAGTTGGACACGTATATGAAGAAAGTGTAATAATGAGTGGAGTTTTTAGGGGTAATTTTGTAAAATTTTATGCGAGTAAATAAATGAGTTGACTTTTATATATGTGTGGAGAAAAAGTAATGACATTTGTGTTAAATTGAAAATATTATGAGGGTGGAGTTTATAAAGAGTTTTTCATTTTAAGAGTGTGAAAGTTATTGTGGGACGTCCCGAAAAAGAAAGTGTGAAAGTTATTGTGGAACAGAGGGAGTACAACATATCATTTTTTTTTTCTTTGCAATTCGATACACCATCTTTTAAAGTTTTGCAACTCGATACATGTGTTTATTTTTGTCATCACGTGAATGATGTATATACCGAAGCCGCATTAATGTTCTATACAAATGCCCACGTAAAAATCATGATTGATCAATAATATTTTTTTTATTTTAAAAACATTTTTAAATAAAAATAATATGTAAAATTTCACATTAGTTTTTGTAGACTGTGATTTGGAGTTATTCTTTTGAATTTTGGAGAAAAATGATAATAATTAAATTTGTTTATGATTTATATTTAAAAATATTTTTTAGTATTGTTTTTATTTTAAAACATTTTTTAGTATTATTTTTAGTTAAAAAATAAATAAATTATTTATCATTCGTGACATCTATATGTGGCACCTCGACAACTCTGACAATCACATCATGATTTAATTGTTGTCAGAAAATTAGATGCATTGAATTGTAAAATTTAAAAAGATAGTGTATCAAATTGCAGAGAAAAAAATACATGTTGTAATTGATAAAAACTGTAAATGTCATGATTTATTTGTAATAAACCCTATTTAATAAAGTAAATATATTTTTTTATGATCAATAAACCAGGTAGTGGTGCTCTAACCACTTGAGCTATCCCACTTTTGTCACCAAAGGCGATTTTGTGATTATTTGAAATTCCATAGAGAATTCGAGATTACTAAAATATAATTAAGGCCTTAATTAACTATCGGTTTTTTTTATTTATGTCTTTGATACTGTGCACATATATATAAATAACTAGCTACTTCTTCTGATTAATTTCAAATCAAAAGCACACTCAAGAGTATTAACACAAATTTATATATTAATTATATCATGATGATGAATTCTCATGGAGTGATTCTTTTTTGTGATGATATAATAAGGTACCATTTTTATGATCAATAAATTAAAACCAAAGGCGGATTTTGTGCATATGATTATTTTTTTATTTATGTCTTTGATACCGTGCACATATATATAAATAACTAGCTTTCTTCTGATTAATTTCAAATCAAAATCACACTCAAGAGTATTAACACAAATTTATATGTTATATGATGATGATGAATTCTCATGGAGTGATTCTTTTTTTCATCATCTGTTTTTGGAGTGTTGACGTTCATGCACAGACTAATAATTTCATAATCACTGATTTTGGTGGAATTGGCGATGGAACAACGGATAACAAACTGGTATTAATTTATTTAGGTTGTGTTTGGAAGGAGTGATTTGATTTGAGGATGTATTTCAAATGAAAGGTTTTAAGTGACATGGTTTTAGTGAGTATTTAAAATCCTCTCAATTTTAACTAAAGAAAAATGCTAGGGATTAAATCCATTCATTTACTTTTTAATCCAGGTTGATTTGAAATTCGTAGATCAAATTCCTCTATCCCTTAGTTAATTTTGTTTATATATAATAAATTCTAATTAACTCTTAATGATGCAGGCTTTTGCAAATGCATGGAAGAAAGCTTGTGCAACTCCCCAAGGTACAATTTCGGTTCCAAAAGGTAAATTCCTAGTGAGTGGTGGAGATTTTGAAGGGCCGTGCAATGGCCCGACCCGGTTTGATATCGATGGGACTATGGTGGCTACCGCTAGCTCCGGTGATCCCAGAGCCTGGCTAACTTTTTATAAGGTTGATGATCTTACAATTTTGGGTACCGGTACCCTTGATGGCAATGGAGCCTCAACATGGTCTCGTTGCAAGGGCTCTGGAAATTGTGACAATCGTCCCAGTGTAAGTAATTATTAACGATTCAATTCTTGTGTTTCATATTAATTTTGTGTATAGTAAAAAATTCGGATGTCAATAGTTGCACCCTTAGTTTGATGGAAATTACAAATACGTTTTAGTTATCTATTTTGAAATATTTCAAATTTTAATTACCTCCAAAGGAGAGCAAAAGATATAATAATAATAATCAAATTTTCTTAATGATATTGTGTCTACTTGTGCCGACTTATGATTTATGATGATCAATATAATCATGATATGTGTTTGTTTTGTAGGTGTTGAGTATAGTTGGTGTGACAAATTCTCTAATAAAAGGCATAAGTTTAGAGAACAGCAAGATGTTCCATGTCCAAATCTATCAGTCTAAGAATGTGGACGTGAAAAATGTGAATATATTTGCCCCCGAAGATAGTCCCAACACTGATGGAATTCACGTTGCGCGCTCTGACTATGTTACCATCGAGGATTCCAATATAGGCACGGGAGACGACTGCGTCTCCATCGGGGATGGAAGTAGAAACGTAAACATCTCAGGGGTGTTTTGTGGGCCGGGGCATGGTATCAGCATCGGAAGTTTAGGAAAGTACAAGGGTGAAGAGGACGTGAGTGAAATTACCGTGAGAAATTGCACTCTAAGCAAGACACAAAACGGGTTGAGAATCAAAACGTGGGCCCCTTCACTATCATCGACTATTGTTTCTAATGTTACGTTTACAAAAATCAATTTGACCTTGGTTAATAATCCGATCATAATAGATCAATACTATTGTCCATCTAAACCGTGTTCGCATAGTGGAGAGTCGAGTGTTGCGATAAAAGGAGTAAAGTACATAAATGTATATGGCAGTTCGTCATTGGCCACATCAGTTAACATTCAATGTAGTAAGAGCAATCCATGTCAGGACGTAGATCTTCTTGGGGTTCAAATCACTTACAACGGACAACCCACTAAGGCGATATGCTCCACTCGTGTTCAATTCCAAGGAACGGATCAAGTTCCTCAAAGTTGTCAGTGAAATTATTTAACCATCTAATTAGTTGTTAATTTGTTGGTTAATTAGATTTTGCTAAAGACTCATTGAAATAGGAATATTAAGTTACTATATCACGTATTATAAGTTAATAGAGAGAAGCTGAGTTTTCAAGTTTATTTGAATTCAATATTATGTTATTTTGCAAAAATATTTTTCTTCTTTTCGCTATTTAGATTTTATCTAATTTAATTATATTTATAATTAACTACAATCGGGATAAAATTAATTCTTTATATTGTTTTCCTCTCTTTCCATGCACGCTTTAAAAGTTAAGTATGCAAAAATAAGAGAATTAATTAATTGACATCATGACATGGGTGACACTTAACTGAATATTATACGTACTCCCTCAGTCCAGTACTAAAATAATGATCAATTCTATTTTTTTGTCCAAAAAAAATATGTTTTTTTTTTATTTAAATAATTAAATTTTAAGTATTTTTTCTACTTTAATTTATTAACAAAATTGATAATCTATCAACAATACTATTTACTCGTTACCCCCACATAATTCTTTATAATTAAAATATTTTTTAAAAAAAATGTATAAAAAAAAGTGAGTATATTTTTTGTGGACAGTGAAAATAATATTTTCTTTAACGAGAGTATTACTATAAATTAATTACATTTTTTTTATTTTTTTAAAATTAATTCTGACTATTCAGATTTTAGATAATCATCCTTTTCGAATCAACATTATTTAAATAATGCAAATACGTGAGAATCAATTGACCTACAAACCCTCATAAGGTTTGCCTTGCACTTAAGTTTGATTTAATTGATTCTTAATTCTTCTATATATGCCACATTTCAAGAGCAAATTAATTAGTTGCATAAGAAGTGTTAAAAGTTTAATTGAAAGATGATAATATTTCCATTAATATGACTAATTCTTAATTATGGTTTAGTGGACGAGATTTTCTTTATTAATTTGATTAATTAATGCGAAAATTGAATAGAATTCATATTGAGAGAATTGAGAAATATAGAATTCATATTGAATAGTAAATGAAATTGAATCAAGAATTACATTAAAAAGGAGAATTAAAATTTTCATCTCTCCTCTATATAAAAAAGAAGTTTACAATAGATGTTACAACTACTAAAATAGTAAAATAGAAGTTATAACTAAAACAACTACTCTAACTAATACTATCATTTATCGTTATTCTTCACAATCAAGTTAAATGTGAATGGATCTCACATAATTTTTACCAAAAGACGAATGTTACAATTAAATGAGATTTTTGGAGTGGCGCAGGCTATATACCCATCCAATTTTCATACCCCCTAAAATTAACAAAGGTTAGATGTACTCCCCACGAAATATCTAATATGTCCTTTTACACATTTAATTTAAATTATAGATACACTCTCCCCATTTAAATGGAAAACCCTAACCATATTCTTCCTCCTCCCCTACATCATTCTTCCTCTTTCCTATTGTTGCACAATCCCCCCTCCCCACGCTGCGTCGCCGCCCTCCCCCGTGACGTCCACACGCCCTAACTGCATCTTGTTTCTCATAACGAGATTGTCTTGGTCGAGATCCACTTTTGGGGAAGAGTTTCTTCTCGTCGAGATCCGTAGGGAGGATGTCGGTAACCTGCAACAGAGAGCTCCCGCCGCCGCCGCCTCCCCTTTTCCCTTTCCCTCCATTATCGTGGTCGCGCACCCGCCCATACCCGTTGCCGCCGTCTCTCCCACACTTTCCCACCCTATTCTCCCTCCATTATCGCGGCTACGCGCCCACCCATACCCGACGTCGTCGTCTCCCACTCTTCCCCTCCATTCTCGGGCACTTCCTGTCTCCATTCTCGAGCAGGTAAGGGTTTTTTTATTTTTTTTCAATTTCGACAAACCAGTGTCGAGTAGATGCACTATTGTCAATAATAATGCATCTACTCAATATTGGTTTGTCGAAAGTTTTAAAAAAAAATTGAATTTTTATTTTTTTGGAAATTTTTTCGACAAATATGTGTCGATAATATGCATTCTTGTCAACAAATTATTTTCGACAATAATGCATACTATCGACACTGGTTTTTCTAAAATGTGTTTATTTTTTTTGAAATTTATGTTGGCCGAATTATTTTTGGAATTTGGGTGCAAAGTATTTTGGGTGGAATTTATGTTGGTTTGTGGGAAAAATATTTTTGGGTGCAAAGAATTTGTGTTGATTTGTTGACAAAATATTTTTTTGGTTATTTTTGGGTGGAATTTGGGTGGTGGGTGACACCGAAGGCTACCGGAGAAGGTGGCGGCGCCGGGGTGATTGTCGGAGGCGACTGCTGCTATAGTGTAATTAGGGTTATGGATTAAAATGGGAAAGTGTATTTATTAGATCAAATTTATTAAAGGGATAGTATGAATATTTTACATATTTATTTAATTAATAAATGAGTGAGTGAGGGGAGTAGACTTAACAAAGCTGGAGGGGTATATGGAGTTTAATTGGTGAGGATTCATGAAGTCGTTAATTTGGGGGGCGAACAGTCGATAATAAAGATGGGCCTTTCTATGGCTAGGAAGGCTTCGCCCTTCCTGATAACATGACACTCATTAAATATCATTGGATCATTGATCCAACGTATGAGATTGTTCATATAAGATTGCACTTCGCAATAGTGTGTTTGCTCTATGCAATATGCAATCGCACTGTTTCGCCCTACTAATAAAATTAATTAATAAATATAAAATGACAAAAATATCCTTTTAAATAAGCAAATATGAAAAATATCATTTTTTCCACTAAAGTTTATCTCTTTTGAGATTTGGCCATCCATTTTTAGTTAATTTCAAAATTGGTTACTCAATTTTTTTTCCATCAAAATTAGTACTAACGTCAATTTACTCGTCGTTCACTATCGGAATAAACATTTAAAAGGGTAAAAATGTAATTATGAGATGTTCAAAACCTATGCTCCATTAAATTTATAATTCGCCCCCACTTCTTTAGAATTAAAAGATAAAACTATAAAATTATTGAGAAAAAAAAATGTTCTTCTTCTTCCTGAAACATCTCCGCCGTCCCTCCAACGGTGTTCCATTTCCGGTCACTTTTCCCAATAGTTTTGGTCTTGACCTTAGATCATTTTCCACTTCGTTGCCTCCAAGTCCATCCGACCTCTGCAAACATCGAACCTTCACCCCACCGTTTTGCGACCAACAAACCTCCACCCTCACCGTCGTGCTAGTTATATACTCTACTTGATGGAATATATATTGTGCAGGAAAAGATGTGAATTATTTAATGCTAGGGTGATTTTGTTATTCAGATCTGAATTTAGTTGGGGTTTGGTGGACTGACGACGGCCAGAAAAGGGGATGGCCGGGGGAAGTGGGGTAGACTGTGGAGGAATTAATACACATAATACATTTCTATCTTTGCCAAACACCATTAATGATGACCTTTGAACCTAACTTCTATGAACATGAATTTATTTTGTTTTTAATAATTATAATAATTTTTTTATGATTTTATGTTGATTCTATTGGTATAATTAATTTTTATTTAAGTTAAACTAATAGTAACATATTATTTATAAATTTAAAATAGATGGTAGAACAACGTAAATTAAAAAATCGTAAATTAGACACCTTAAAACGTAAATTAAAAAGGTGATTAAAAGAATCCAAATTGAATAATTAGGTCTAAATTTGAATTTTTAAAAATAATATTGTAAGGGTGTTGTTGTAATTTTATATATTTAATTTAAAAAATTATTTATTTTATAAATTGTAAAGATAGATCGCATTATAGCGAAGATAAATGACATGTCAATTTTTAATAGGTTACCTGTTGTCAGGAAGAACAAACCCTATCATCCTGATCATAGAAAATCCCAACAAAGAATTGTATCTCAAATACCCTCACATGTTATGAGGGTCTTTATATGGTAAGATGTCATACCAAAAGAAATACTACAAAAACTTTTGGATGGTTGATCCAACATATAAAATTTATTTTATAAAATTGCACTTTGTATTAGCCAGTGTGTTTGCTTTATGTAATATGCAATCGCGCTATGCTAATAAATTAAATTAATATATACATAAAATGACAAAAATATTCTTTTAATTATAAATTAACATATACTCTTATATAATCTAAATCAATTATTACAAAATTAAAATAAAATAAACCCCTTAACCTAACGCCACCCCATCTCGACTCCTTTTATGAAAATTCTCTTTTTTTCATTTTTATCTCGCTTACAATTTCGTGGAATGGATCTCGTCCTTTCTCTCTCTTATATTAGTTTTTTTTTTTTTTTTTGAGGGGATGAGGGGCTAGAGATCCGAATAAAGACTAATCAAATACAATTCCAACGATCTCGCTAGAAACCCCTAAAAATCTGCTCCATTTCACTTTGAAGAAACGGTAGAGTGAACCGCACTTTGTGCCAAACTGTGCGCTCGTCGATTTAAGCTTCGTGGAAAGTGATTGAATTTGCACACTACAAATTCTTTCGAAAGCTTGATAATTCGTTCCACGATGCCACATTCCGGTCCTCTTCCTATTGTGCCCTTTTGGCACATTCGTATTGCTTGGGCCGAATCCGAGCGGACTTCAATTGATATGAAATTTTTTGTCTTAGTCTTGCGTAATCCAATTTCAATTGCTTTTAGTTCAGTCCCAAGTGATGATTGTTGCGGTAAAATTCTTTCGGCGAAGCATATTTTAATTTGCCCATCTCTTGTACTCACGGAACCCCCAACACCAAACTTCAATTCGTCCGGATTATGCGCCCCGTCAACTTCAAGAATATAAGATGTCGCCTCCAGACCGTTCTTCTCCTCATAAATGGGTTTATCAACCCTTTCCTCTTCATGTACCTCCCCTTGGGTAGCTCTCCTAAAAGCATCCAGATATGCTATCACTCTTTCTCCCGTGGTTTCTCGTATCTTGTGTGGGCCAGGTTCGTCCAAGTGTAATCTTGTATGCATCATTGAGCATCTTTCTCTCCACACTCCTCATGCAATCATGATTACTTCTTCAAACAAAGATGTTGTCAAGGAACTTTGAATGCCTTGAAGCAAATCAATGATGTTGGAAAATTTTCCACTTTTAATTACCCCCCAAATTCCAAACAATTTCCACACCTTTTTTACTCCTGGACATGTAAAGATTACATGCGTTGTGCTTGGTGCAAAGGTGCCGCAAAGACCACAATTTGGATTAACTGGGATATGCCTTCGACTCAAGTTTCCTTCTGTAGCTACAAACTCCATGCATAATTTCCAACCAAAAATTTTAATTTTTGGAGGAATTCTTAAATTCCAGATCTTATTCCACCAACTTTGCAAGGTTGTCGAACTTGAGGTTGTAGGTATCTCGTCGCTTCCTTTATTGCCTTCGCACGCCACTCTATACCCAGATTTTACTGTGTATCGGCTATGTGATTCCGTCGGCCAAAATCTTGTGACCTCCTCATCGGCCTCACCAATCGTTGTTCTAAGAATGCCAGCCACTTCAAAAGGTAGAAAGCCAATATTCAACATTTCTTTATCCCACTCCCTTCTTTCACTAAGAAATCTTGTTACGTTGATGCCTGTTGCAATAGATGATTCAATTCTTCCTTCATTAAGGCCCAAAACCCATGCATCTCTATGTAGTCTAATCGTGTTCCCATTTCCTAGCATCCATCGTAATCCTTTTTGTAAGATTTCACGACTAGCACATAGCGATCTCCATGTGAACGACGGGTTACTCCCCACTTCAGCTTCCATAATATCTCCATGCTTAAAATACCTGGCTTTAAAAATTCTTCCCACAAGAGAGGTTGGTTGTTCAATCATACGCCAAACCTGCTTGGCCAGAAGTGCTTGATTGAAATGAGTCATTTTTCGAAAACCCAAACCTCCTTGTCCTTTTGGTTTGCACAGGTTCTCCCACTTTGTCCAGTGTATTTTGTTATGCTCAGTATTCTTTCCCCACCAAAAATTCGCAATAAGAGCCTCCAACTGGTCACAAATTCCTTTTGGAATTTTGAAGCACATCATAGCATATGTTGGAATTGCCTGGAGTACAGCTTTAATTAAAACTTCTTTTCCACCTTCTGAAAATTCATTATTCTTCCAATTTGTAATCCTTTCCCTCATTCTATCAACCAAATATGCAAATTGAATCCTCTTTCCTCTCAAAGAAAAGGTCGGGAGCCCCAGATAAATCTGATGCCCCTGTGACATCCTAACATGCAAAACCTCTTTAACCATCTCTTTATTAGCTCCCTCCGTGTTTGGGCTGAAAAGAATAGATGATTTATCAAAATTCACCTTCTGTCCCGAAGCCTCCTCATATTGTTTGAGAATTTTTTGAATTCTTTCAGCATTCTCCTTAGCAGCTTTAAAAAATACAACACTATCGTCTGCAAAAATCAGATGTGTGATCATAGGTGCTCCTCTAGCAACTCTGATTCCTTCAAGATTTCCATTGTCCGCTTGTTTTGTAAAACAAGAAGATAAACCTTGTGCGCAAAGAACAAAAAGAAAAGGAGACAGAGGATCTCCTTGCCTGAGACTTCTAGATGGTCGAACTTTGCCAATAACCGAGCCATTTACTCTAAAAACATAATTAGCCGTAGTAACACATTTCATAATAAGGCTGGTCACCTTCTCAGAAAACCCCATCTTCAACATTTGAGATTCAAGAAACATCCATTCAATTCGATCGTAAGCCTTGCTCATGTCAAGTTTCAAAGCCGCATACCCCTGCTTGCTCTTATTATGTCTCAACCAATGCATGCATTCAAAACTAATCAGGATATTATCAGCAATTTGCCTATCTTGCACAAAAGCACTTTGATTTTCATCAATCACATGTGGGAAAATCTTTTTCAACCTGTTAGCAATGGTTTTTGCAATGATTCGGTAACATACATTGCTTAGACTAATGGGACAAAAGTCTTTCAAAGTCTTTGGTTGCTTTACCTTGGGAATGAGTGATATAATGGTTTCATTCCAATCACTGATGTCCTCTTTCTCATTAAGAACTTTAAGGGCCTCTTGTGTAATTTTTTGTCCCACAATATCCCACGTTTCTTGATAGAAACGTGCGTTGAAACCATCAGGGCCAGGGGCCTTATTTGGATGCATATCAAACAGAGCCACACATACCTCTTCCTTTGTAAAAGGGATATCCAATAAGGAATTCATTCGGGAGTTCACTATAGTCGTAGTATTTCTTGTAATATTTTCAATCTGAGCCTCTGTAGGCTGTGTTGATGAAAAGAGATCCCCATAATAAGATTCAAGCAAGATGGTAATATCTTCCTTCGTTGAACTCCACCTGCCATTCTCATCTTTGATCCTAGAAATCTTGTTTCTCGACCTTCTCTCTGATGCTCTCCTATGAAAATATGTGGTATTACGGTCTCCACATTTCATCCAATTTACTCTTGATCTTTGTTGCCAATATTCCTCTTGTTGAGCAAATAAAGCTTCAAGCTCACTTTCTAATTTGTGATTTTCCTCCTCCTGAGCTTCACTCATATCATTTCTATCCCAGAGCTGCATCTCTTTGATAATTGATTGGATTCTTCTATCAATATTTCTAATGGAACTAGCTGCCCATTTTCGAAGGTCACTTCCACACTGTTGTAACCGAACCTTGAGTAGTGATTTCCTTTCACTTCTTTCCCAAATTGAATGAAAATCTTTCATAAAATTCTTTTCCAACAGCCATGCATTTTCAAAGAGAAAGTGTTTTTCTTTGTCCCGAGGCCATCGGTAAACATGTCTTCGCACCGCAAGCGAAATTGCTCGGTGATCCGAGCCAAACCAAAAACCATTCTTTACTGAAGATAAATCAAAGAACTCGATCCAATTTTTTGTTGCAAGAAAACGATCAAGTCATTCCTGAATCAGTCGATCTCCTTTTCTTTTATTTGTCCACGTGAATTTTGGGCCTTTGAAACCAAGATCTTGGAGTGTCAAGTTATTTAGAGTATTGTTAAATTTGTTCATACTCTGCATCATTCTTCCATCCAAATTACCTCCTCTTTTTTCATGAGTGTACATCAAATCATTGAAATCTCCCCCCACGACCCAAGGTGACATTGGGTGGTGAAGAGATCGAATCTTTGAGAGTAAATTAAGAGAGTGTTGTCTTTGTGTTTGATCTGGGCTTCCATGGAATCCCGTAAAATACCAACTGAAATCTTCATGTGAAATCAAAACATCAATATGCGCAAAGGAATAAGAGCTCAAACTTACTTGCACTTCATTGTTTTTTGCAAAAAGGAGCAGACCCCCTCTTGTGCCGATCGGTTCAACAACAAAACATACATCAAAATGTAACAAAGTCCTCCATGTTTGAGCTATTCTAGAGGACAATTTAGACTCGATAACAAAAAGCATAGAGGGGTTATTTAACACGACTAAGCGTCTAAGTTTATGGAATGCATTCGGGCCGCTCAACCCTCGTGCATTCCAGCATGCAATGTCCATGGAGTTTGGCGGGACTGAGAGTTCCCAGTCCCCACTATGCTAGAGTTCTCAGATTCTCCATCACTTTGTATTTTTTCTATTTTCCAAAATGCTTCTTCCTCGGCTCAAAGGTAACCCAAATCCAGAATGCTTTTTTTGAATTCCCTCTAATACCTCAGTTGTTGCCCACAATCCCAAACATGCCAGTGATATCATCACTAGAATTCCATTTTATATTATGTTGATGAACCAGTTCAAGTGCTGTATTATTATCAATGTACATCATTGATTTACTGCCAACCACTTGGACTCCAATATCTCCACCATATATAACAGTAGTTAGTGCTTGAAGGTACTGTGATAATCTCAATTCCATTAATGAAATCAAAAGTATGTTTCGATGGGCTAATTGAAGGAGTAAACAGTAAATTCAAGGGTTGATTATCTCGTATGACTACACAAAATTCCTTGACTAAAATATTCACAGAAAGAGCACCAGCGACTATTGAAGCACTGGATTGAGGTGAAAAATGTAGGGAAATTGGGAACGAGAGATTCGTGCAGTACTGTAGGGAAGACGATCGCCGGACTCTGGGTCCCAGCACAAAATTCGAAAATCACACCCTCCACAACAACCACAAGAAAGAAAGGGAATAAATCCAAATCAAGTCCCTCTCACCTCGGCGTCGTCCTTTGATATTCTGGTAAATCTCGAAACGGTCGCACAACGATGAAAAACTAGTCACTGTATTAAGCCACCGTCGTCGCCGATTGACACAATTCTGGTAGTAGTAGAAAGGCCTTGACAAGTAGAACAAAAGCCCTCAATCAATTTGAATATCGAAAGCCGATAGGATTGTCAATTTTTCGATAGGAGTTGATTTACGCCCTGGGTTTCCTCGCAGTTTATTTTGCAGATCTACATGAGGGGAAGACTTGATCGAGCCAACGGAGAGAGATCCAAGAACGGAGAGAAAATCGCACACACTGAAACTCACACACTAAATCACACACATTCCACGGTGAAATCGCCCCTACATATCCGCTCCACGTAAGTCCTATCCTCTCTTATATTAGTTTGGTGTATGATAAAAAAAAATATCTGAACTTCTAACATTTTAGATTTACTTCCTTCTCTGTTTCAGTTCGTGATGAGCAAAATAATGGTTTCATTTATGCTATAAAATATATGGTGGATTTGAAAATATTAGAGCTTCGGTATTCTCAGTTTTCTCTTCTAAAAAATTGCTTCCTTTATTTTTTTTTTACAAATTAAATACCCATCCCTTTTCTCCTCCCATGAATCGAACTCAGGATCTAAGGCCTAGGTAGTGGTGCTCTAACCACTTGAGCTATCCTAATTTGTCAAAATTGCTTCCTTTAATTTCTTGCTTAATATATATGAGTTCCTAATTTTTTTTTTTTGAAACCTCGGGTATCTTCCAAATCTACATCACTATACCAACTTGTTGGAGTTAATATGAGTTCCTAATTAATGACTGAATTTTCTAAATTTGTGATTTGGTTGCATTGTTGAGGCTTCTAAATGCTACCCTTGATAGATACACTAAAGATCCAACAATCAAAACGAGTCAGGTTTTTGATGAGAAATCTTATATAATAAAAGGAGGATGCTGCTCTCCTATATGCGATATGTGTCATTTTGTACATGCTAGAATTTTGCCATGTGTCGTTACACGTGTATATTTCATGCCAGAAAGACACCACGTCGTCTTCTAATTTAATATTTTAAGTTTATATTGTTTCATTAAGTTTCAAAATTGATGAGCAATAATTCTTTTCGGTTTCATTCAGTTTCATAATTGATGAGCAATAATTCTTTTCGGTTTCAAAATTGATGATTGAGAATAAACTGTTTCTTTGATCTCTCAGTTCACCAAATCGTTGTTTTGAATAATTGATTACCAATTGCATTTCTTAGCATATTTTTCTGGGTGGTAATGAGTTTGAAAAAGCAGAGCCAAAACCCTTGTAGAATAAGTGAATTTTATCGGGTGTTGTCGATTTGAATTCACGACCATATTTGTTGGTCCCAAAAGGAGTGTGACACGTGTATGGAGGGGGAGGTTCTTCAAAAAAATTTTGTAAATATCAACACAAATAATTAGAGTCAAGTAAGTTGTACAGATGTCAAGTCCTATGAAAATACTTAATGAAATATTCTAATAGATCTTAACAGTATGCAACTTGTATGCGGAAATAATGATAAACTCTATTATACTCCTTAATCAATATGCACTTAGATACTTAGCAAATAAATAAGTAGTAAGTAATAGTTGTTACTTAAAAACTTTAAACAATAAAGTAAATGCAGTAAATAAGAACACAAGACGTATAGTGGTTTGGAGGCTAAACTGCTCCTACGTCCACTCTCCTAATTTAATAGGATAATTCCTTAATCACTTGGAATTAACTTATTTTTACAGTGCCAAGGTGCACTCTACTTCTTCTTCTTCTCTTCTCTTGATTTCTTATAGTCTTCTCTCGTTGCAATACTCTCAATCTTCTATGAACTCAACAATACTCTCAATTTATCTCTCAAGGTGAAAGTAGGGTTTTGTTCTTGTACCAACTTAGTGTGATATCCTTTACAGTTTAAGAACGAATGTAAAGGCTAAGATATCACTTTCTAGGCTTAGGATAATAATCTATGAGCTTGCCTAGTGGGCACTAAAGATAACACTCACAAAACAAAAATGCTTAAAAGCTTTAATCTCTCGAGTGTTTTGAATACTTTTGAATGTTAAAATATTGCTAGAATGTGTATGGTTTGTATGTCCCGTAATCTTGAAATGTTTCAAGATATGACCTATTTATAGATGAAGCAAACAATCAGTTGGTGGAGATAGCAAACTTATCAATAAATTTGAACTTTTGAATTGTTCAAGGGCCTGCATGCAAATAGTACATGCATTCATGTCCATTCTGATTTTTGCATTTCATTCTCAGAATTTGTTATGCGCAGTGACATGTGGAAATAAATCATTGGCTATTTTGGAATAATTATGTCCTTCCAGCTAACGGTCTTGTACTGGGTACATAAATGCCTTGTTATCCATCGTCTTTGACTATAAGTGTGCCATGTCGAAAGTATATGAATATAAAAATTCATGATACTTGACTTATTGTCCTTCAGCTTACTTAGCTTCATGAATCCTTAGTACTTGTCACTTGTTCATAACACTACAACTTCTTGTCTTCGATGCTACTTGTTTTCGTACTCTTTGTGCTTCTAGGTCATTTGTCAAAGATTTATGAACAAAGTATCTACATAAAAATTCATGGCCGCCCATCGGCCACGCTCCACTCCGCGGTGATCATCGCCGGTTGCTGCATCGCCCATGGCCGCCGACCACGCCTCTCTTCGCAACACGGTCAGTCTGGCCTCGTCGCCCCCCTCAGACCGTCCAGGGCACGAGACGAGAAAGACCAAATCCAAAGATGTACGATTTTAGATCATCATCAAGGAGGATTTTCGATGATTTAATGTTTCCATGGATGTATCTTATGTGGTTGCATTCATGAATGTGTGTTAGGCCTCTTGCTGTTTCTTGAGCAATTTTGAGTCTTGTGGCCCATGATAAGGGAGCACGTTGTAAAGCATCTCCTACACCGTTTAAACAACAAACGCACATAATTTAGTACGCCAAGAGACACACACATAATTCAGATCAACAAAAATTCTTGTAATTAAGATGAAGCTTTCGCTGTCTTAGTGTTGCAAGAGAAAACCTTAGAACTAATGGCATGCCTACTTAAACAATCGTCAATGGCTTAAACATATTGTTGCTATTTGAACCTATTAGAAATAAAAAAATAAGCTTGCCTCTATTTGTAAAAAATATGAGTGAAATGAATCTAATAGTTATTTTTCCTTTTTTTTTTTTTCCGTTTAGGGGTGGAGTGAACTCAACACACTAGAGTAGTATTATGTACATAGACTTTTATATATTAGTTCAAAATATAAATTGAATTGGAATGGGGTGGCAATATATATATATATATATATATTTATATATATATATATATATTTAAAAAAAAATAGGGGTATACAGTTGTACCCATATCACTTAATTAAGAGTGTCCACATTGGTGGGCTACTCTTGAGTTATAACTCTTGACCCACTAATGTGGAAAGGAGTTATAACTCCAAAACATCTCTCTCTCTCCTCATTTGAGTTCAAACTTTGTAACCGTCATTTTACATGTTTTCATCTGACAAATGTGGGTTTGGCCCACATATTTTTTTTTTTTTTTTAATGTTATTTTTTAATTCAGCTTTTTTATGTTTTTATTATGCACAGTAATTTTATCGTTGATTTTTTTATTATTCAGTTTTTTTATGTTTTTATTATACACAGTAATTATATCCGTTGGTTTTTTTTTTTTTTTTTCATATTCAAAATTTAAATTTATACAACGGTAATTTTTTTTTCTATAAATATATCACATTCACATTTTTTCTTTCTCACTCTTCCACTAAACTTTTATCTCATACTCTCTTCACTCCACTTTATTTTCTATCTCAATCCATTCTCATTTTTGTGTTCTTGAACAAAAATAATAAAGAATTTCGTAGAAATTTATTCAATCATCCTAATATGACGGATGAAATTCCCCTCTCTCAAAATTCATTAAATTCACAAAATTTTGAATATCCTCAATTTGGCTCGTCCACTTAATGTTGAATATGTTGTACTCTATTTTCACTTGATCAAAATAATAATAATCTTTATTACTTAACGAAATTAGTTAGTGTTAAATATTTATTTCAATTTGTAAAATATATTAATTCATATCCTAAAATAATTGACTAAATTTAATTTTAATATATTCATATACTTCGTATTAATTTTTTTTTACATATATTCATTAAATGAAAAATAATGAATTAAAAAGAAAAGGGAAGTTAACATCTTCCCAAAATATTTTATTGAGGTGAGAAGAGTGGGGGAGAAGGGAGTGGGCAGCACGCTGGAGAGGAGAAGAGGGGGCTGGAAATATTATTAATTAAATATTAAAAAATTATTAAAAAATATTAAATATTAATTAAATATTAAAAAATTATTAAAAAATTAATTAAATATTTTATCGACGTTTTTTATAATGAAAAAAAAATTATTAATTATTTTTTTGATTTTTTTTTCGAAATTTAATTAAATATTAAAAAATTAAAATAATCGAAATATATATAATTATTTATTCATCCGAAAATTAAATAATTAATATAGGTGAAAAATTAAAATATGAGATGAATATATTGAGTGGGTCCATAAATACCTACTTTTTGAGGTAGGTTGTTGCGAGGGAATTTTGTGTTTGAGGTAGATGCTGACGTGGCGATGATGTGGAGAGTTAAATACCTCACTTTTAGTTTTGCCATTAAAGAATGATGATGTGGCAGTGAGGTGGATGAGAGAGAGGAGTTATAACTCCTTCACCAATGTGGACACTCTAAGTCCGCTTCTGGAAATAGGTGGTCCTCGCCTACAGAGTTTGATGCCATGGATGGCTTCCTCCTACACTTTCTTTGAATTAAATTGATAAAGCTTTTGTGTACAAAAGAAACAAATTTGATTCCTTAATTAAATTCAATGGGTTGGAAGAAATGATAATTTTTCATATTTAGAAATCATATTTCCATAAATTACCAATTATAAAATTAAAAATATATTTATGAATGATTATTCTATTCATACGTGTATATATGGATTATTCCATCATACTAATAGAGTGTAATTTAACTTTAGAAATTAAAGATTTTTAATTCATTAATTTGGATTGATTTTAAATTTGGTACAGATGGAATTACATATTTTCTAAGTATTCTTAAATTTTGAATATAGTCAATTTTATATGCAATAATAGGTCACCAAACAAACAAGTCATTTGTGTTGGGTTTTAATTTTCTTTTTCTTTTTTAAAATATGCAGCATTTCATTTTTTTATGTTAATTAAAAGTTTATTTATATTTATTAATTCAGAAAATACTAGTTAAAATATTAAATAATATTTCAAATAAATTGTAAATATTTAAATTACTAAATATTTATTTCATAAAATTTGAAAAATTATACTCCAATATGGAAAAAAAATAAAAAAATCAAATATTTTTTTTTCTAAATCAATTAATTTAACTAATTAATTAGGGCTAATTGCAAAAAAAAAAAAAAAAAATCATGATCTTTACGGTGTTTATCAATTAGAACATATTTTTTTTTATTTAAAAATTCGATAGATCACTTTTTTAAGTTTTGCAATTCGATGCATGAGTTTATTTTTCGGCAAAGCATGAATGATATATATACCGAAGTCGCATTAAGGTTCTACACAAATGCCAACGTAAATGACATTACTGAAGTATTCTTCAATCATCGGACTCAAATTACCACCAAAATCACCAATTTGTCACCAATTTTAAGTCAAACAGTAAAATCATCATCAATCATCAAATTCAATTTTAACTCAATAGGAATATTCTTAAAGAATATTTTTAATGCTATCTTTTTTATTTATATTTTATTAAATATTTATTTATCTTCAGATATATAATTTTATATTATATTTAAATTAAATTAATTAAACAAAAAAAGTGGTTTTTTAATATAAAAATATTTTTTTAAAAAAATCAATGAAACAAAACACCAAATTCAATTGCATAAAATATAAATTACATTAAAATTACAACAAAATGTAATACTTAAAAATATAAATTACATATTTCAGTTTCTAGTCATTAACTTTCAAAATTAGAAAAAGATTTGAAATAAGTATTTGCATCTCTGATTTTTTTTATGTAGGCGAAGAAAATCTTGAAATTTTGAAGTTTTATTATTTGTTATTTCTACATTTGGAGTCGACACTTCTCTCACTTTTACAATCGGAGCTATGAGATCACATTTGTCCTCAATAATCATATTATGCATTACTAATCATAAAATTCAAAATTATTTCATTATTTAATTTAACTAATAATTATAAAATAATAAATTCTAAATAAATCAAATAATTAATTAATAAAGAAAAAAATATAAACAATTGAAAACGTGAATTGTGAAGGTCATATAGGGCATAAGTGTTTTTGGATCCAACTTTGAGTTTGCCACCAAAAGTAGAGTATTTGCTGATGCATGAGAGATGATCAATAAAATATATATTTTTTATTTTAAAAATGTTTTTAAATAAAATTAATATAAAAATTTTACATTATTTTTTGTGGACTGTAATTTTTATAAATTAGTTTATGATTTATTTTTAAAAATTTTTTTTAAGTATTATTTTTAGTTTAAAATGTTTTTTTAATATTCTTTTTAGTTAAAAACGTTTTAATTTTTATATTTTTAAAAAAAAACTATTCATTATTCGTGACATTTATGTTGCACCTCGGCGGCTTTGATAATCACATCATGATTTAATTGTTGCTGCAAAATTGACAAATGCAATTGCAAAATTTAAAAAAGTGGTCGGTGTATCAAATTGCAAAGAAAAAAATAGATATGGTGTAATTGATAAAAATGTTAAAAATCGTATTTTTTTTTTTTTTTTTGCAATTAACCCAATTAATTATTATAAAACTCAATTAACTTACCTAAGTAAGTAGAAAAATAAATCTATAATTAAAAAATCAATTAACTTACTCAAATAAATATAAAATATATCTTTAAAATAATAAAACTCCAAAATGAAGGAAAAAAACTTACTATTAAAATTGTTAAAACTCCTTATTAAAACTTTAAAAAAATCTGCGAATAAATTCAAAATCCCCCTCCCGAAAAAAAAAACACGTGCACTGAATTATAAAACTAAAAAATGTGGTGTTTTAAATTGTAAAGAAAAAAAAGATATTTTGTAGTTGATAAAAATGGTAAAAATCTTGATTTATTTTATAATTAACCCTATTTAATAAGGTAAATATACTCTTTTTTTATGATAATTTGAAATTCCATCGAGAATTGAGATTACTAAAATTAAATTAAGGCCTAAATTAACTATCGATTTTTTTTATTTATGTCTTTGATACCCTGCACATATATATAAATAACTAGCTTTCTTCTGATTAATTCGAGTATTAACACATTTATATATATATATGATGATGATGAATTCTCATGGAGTGATTCTTTTTTTCATCATCTGTTTTCGGAGTGTCAACGTTCATGCACAGAGTAATAATAATTTCATCATCACTAATTTTGGTGGAATTGGCGATGGAAAAACGGATAACAAACTGGTATTAATTTATTTAGTTAATTTTTGTTTTATATATAATTAACTCTTAATGATGCAGGCTTTTGCAAATGCATGGAAGAAAGCTTGTGGAACTCCCCAAGGTACAATTTCGGTTCCAAAAGGTAATTTCTTAGTGAGTGGTGGAGATTTTGAAGGCCCGTGCAATGGCCCGACCCGGTTTGATATCGATGGGACTATGGTGGCTACCACTAGCTCCGGTGATTCCAGAGCCTGGGTAACTTTTTATAAGGTTGATAACCTTACAATTTTTGGTACCGGTACCCTTAATGGAAATGGAGCCTCGACATGGTCTCGTTGCAAGGGTTCTGGAAATTGTGGCAATCGTCCTAGTGTAAGTAATTATAAACAATTTAATTATTTTGTTTCACGTTAATTTTGTGTTAATGTATTTCATTATATTGTTTGGATTCTTTTGACCTTGAGTTTTTGATAAATACATATATGTACAATATTTTTTAGGACTCCATACAACTTTAGTGTAAGTTTGTATAGTAAAAATTCGAATGTCAATAGTTGCACCCTTAATTTGATGGAAATTACAAATACGTTAATTTTAGTTCTCTATTTTGTAACATTTCAAATTTTAGTAACCTCCAAAGCAGAGCAAAAGATATAATAATAATAATCAAATTTTGTTAATGATATTGTGCCGACTTATGATTTATGATGAATATAATCATGGTATGTGTTTGTTTTGCAGGCGTTGAGTATAGTTGGTGTGACAAATGCTCTAATAAAAGGTATACGTTTAGCGAATAGCAAGATGTTCCATGTTCAAATCTATCAATCTAAGAATGTGGACGTGAAAAATGTGAATATATTTTCTCCCGAAGATAGTCCCAACACTGATGGAATCCACATTTCGCGCTCTGACTATGTTACCATCGAGAATTCCAATATAGGCACGGGAGACGACTGCGTCTCCATCGGGGATGGAAGTAGAAACGTATACATCTCAGGGGTGTTTTGTGGGCCGGGGCATGGTATCAGCATCGGAAGCTTAGGAAAGTACAAGGGCGAAGAGGACGTGAGTGAAATTACTGTGAAAAATTGCACTCTAAGCAAGACAAAAAACGGGTTGAGGATCAAAACGTGGGCCCCTTCACAATCATCGACTATTGTTTCTAATGTTATGTTTACAAAAATCAAATTGACCTTGGTTGATAATCCGATCTTAATAGATCAATACTATTGTCCATCTGAATCGTGTTCGCATAGTGGAGAGTCGAGTGTTGCGATAAAAGGAGTGAAGTACATAAATGTACATGGCAGTTCGTCATTGGCCACAGCAGTTAACATTCAATGTAGCAAGAGTCATCCATGTCAGGACGTAGATCTTGTTGGGGTTCAAATCACTTACAATGGACAACCCACTAAGGCGATATGCTCCACTCGTGTTCAATTCCAAGGAACGGGTCAAGTTCCTCAAAGATGTCAGTGAAACTATTTAACCATCTAATTAGTTGGTTAATTAGATTTTGTTAAAGACTCATTGACATAGGAATATTAGGTTACTACTATACTATGTCCCGTATATTATAAGTTAATGGGGGAGAGGCTGCGTTTTCAAGTTTATTTGAATTCCATATTTCTGTGATTTTGCAAAAAATATTTTTCGTCTTTCGCTATTAAGATTTTATTTAATTTATAATTACAAATTTACAATCGGGATAAAATTCTTTATATTGTTTTCCTCTCTTTGCATGCACACTTTAAAAGTTTAAATATGCAAAAATAAGAGAAGCTGCATATTATAATTAAACTCGAATATGTAATAAAGTTGCTGCTAAAAAGACTTTAATTAGTTCCTTCTTGCGCCTGCATGACATGGGGTGGCATTTAGCGTTCAAAATGTGGTAAAAGGTTAAATATGCTGAATATAATATTTTCTTTAACAAAGATATTGCGATAACTAGATTCTGAATAGCTATTTTTTCGAATCAACATTATTTAAATAATGCAAATACGTGAGAATCAATTGACCTACAAACCCTCATAATGTTTCCCTTGCACTTGAGTAATTTATTCTTAATTCTTCCATGCCACGTTTCAAGAGGAAATTATTTAATTGCATAAGTGTTAAAAGCAGTGAGGGACTAGAAATTTTGGATTGGGGACCTAATTTTTATTACTATATATAAAAAATAATATTATAAAATTTTATACCTACAAACAAAAAATTAATATAAAATTTTCAATAGAACTCGTTTTATTAATTTAAATTTAACGATTTTGGTTATGTTTCAAAGAAAATTAATTTTAATTGTTTCAACTCATAATGAGTAAAACAGTGTTAAAATTTAACGTGCATTCTCGTTGAAACATTTGTCAACAAATGTAGAACTTAAAATATATCCCCCCTATTTTGTGATGACTTGTATACCTTAACAAGTCAACTTTTTAAGAAATGTGATTTTTTAGTGATGTGTGAGGTCAAAAAAATGAGGAGTATTTTGAGTGATTTAGTGAGATTAATTTAAAGGGAATTTAGTGAGGTGTGAGGTTAAATAAATGAGAAGTATTTTGGTTGATTTAGTGCGGTATAAATGTGATCTAGTGAGGTGTACGGAAGAATGTGGATCCAAAATGAGTGACAATTTTAAAAATAAACTAATGTAGGGGAGTATATTTTTTGGTGATTTAGTAAGGTTTAAATGTAATTTAGTGAGGTGTAAGGAAGAATGTGGATCCAAAATGAGTGACAATTTTAAAAATAAAATAATGTAGTAAGAATATTAATTTTGTAGATTATTTACGTATTATAAATGTGTAAAAAATCTTGAACTGTCTCAATAAAAAAATGTATGAATAATCACGAGATAGAAGAAATATATATATATATATATATATATATATATATAAAATCACTGGGGGCCATTGACACTCGACCCTACATGGGTCAGAGAAGTTTAATTAAAATATAATAATAATTTCATTAAAATGACTAATCTTTAATTATGGTTAAGTTAAATGGGGTTCATTTTAGATTTGTGAATCGATATCACATAATTATTAGGGAAATTTTTTAAATAAGTTTTGTAACTTAGATTGATTCTATTTTAAATTTTTTAAGTTTTTATTTTTTTTAAATATATTCTAAGGTGTTCAATTTACATCCTTTTTATTAGAAAATTAAAAATTTCGTTGAAAACTGGCACGCGCGACTTTTAGGACCAAACTCTTGTTCTTAACCAAAATAGTGTTGGGATATTCATCAAACCCCTAACATGATTGCAATTTATAAGTTTAGTTTTGATGGTCAATACCAGATCAGTAGAGTACAGGTTAGATAAATAATTTGTAATCTAGAACTAAGTTACCTAAGCTGTTTTATAAAGGTTAGATGTATTGAAGTTGTCTAAGTCTAGTCTGAGGAATCAGCTGTATGTATATCAACTGATTACTCATCTGTTTCAACACGCGATAGCTCAAGATTTAAAGAGAAGAAGACTAAAGACTAGAAGATATTAAGAGCTCATTAGTGAAATCAGATCTAAAGGTTGTTGTATACCTTATAAACGGAAAGTAACTATACGATAATCTACATTCAAGTTTCAGAAGACTATTCAGCAGATATAAGCTCACATGATCTTGTCGAAGAAAGCCTTAAAGTTTACTCAAGTCAAGCTCATCTAAAGATTCAGATGACAGTTAGCATTTATGGACTCAACACATTGAAGAAATGTTAGTTCATTAAAGATGCATTGAAGGCTAAAATAACAGAAGACAAAGAGAATGTCGGACCAGTTCTGAATTACTCTATCAGAAGAGAAGTACTAGGTCGTACAAGAGATCTATCAGATGCAGTACGAAGCATTTAATGCACATTACCTTTTCAAGAAATGTCGTACCAGAAAATCTGCAAGCAACTCTCCCATGAAGATATCGACCATACTTATAAGATTTGATGCAACAACTAGTTTCTCACCAACGGCTAGTTTGAAGCTCAAATCTCTCTATAAATACAACACTTGTTCTTTGGAACAAGGGACCGGAAACCTTACAAGTAAGAACTCTCGTATTCAGCTGATATCAAGAACAGCCAAGTCAAAAATATTCTAAGTGTCGAGTTCTTTAGAGCCTGCAAAGATTTCTATCCTTAGTACTCTAAGTTTTCGATCCTAAACCCATTTAAAGAATCCTATCTTTAAAAGCTTAGATTAACAGTGTTGCTTTTGAGTACACTGAATTGGTTATTAACACACCTTTTATTTTATCTGTAAGAGAAATCTCTGTAAATGTTACTTGTTATCTAACCAACAAGTAGATCCGTAGCCTTAGAAAGTAGTTGAGGTTCTTGATCAAAAGACTTCTCTTGGGACTATAAAGCAGCAAGATAGTGAATTTCACTATTGAGATAGTGAGAGCGGAAGTAGGATATTAAGATTTGAACAGCTATAAATTGTTTGTGTTATTTATTGTTTTACTTACTTTTGTAGATCATTCATACTTGTTCATACATATATATTTGTTCATATTTCATAAATCATAAGTTTTGAAAAGAGTCAAAATCACTAAGTATAAGTTTTATAGATTAGTAGATATCATATCACCTGATAGCATATATTGTTTTAAAGTCATTCTTTAAAAAGAGATTTTCATATCAACCCACGAGTCTAAACATTTAGGGCCTACACATTTCCGCACCCATAGCTTTTTTGATAACTCTCAAACTGATCAACTGAATTCAGCAGTCAGTAAGGTTGTTATCTTAATTTGTTATATTACACTTTCGCACTCTATAGATCAGAACATCTTATTTGTATTCAGACGATTGAGTATCTAACTCATCTGATCGGCTCATTTGATCTGAACACGAAAAAGTTTTAAATATTTGAAAGCCTATTTGGTGAGTATAATTATTTTTTGAGAAAATTTCATTTTACGTCCTGTAATTTAGGCCTAATCCAATTTATATCCTTTAAGTTTGTACTTTTTCGATTTACGTCCATTTTTGTCCAATTTACGTCATTTCCGCCGAAAAATTTTAAAACTCACCGGAATGTAAGGAATAAATTGGGATTCCGGCCAAATAGTCCAATTTACGTCCTTTAAGTTTGAAAATTAAAATTTAATAATTAAAATTTTCTAAAAATCCCATTAAAGATTTAAAAAATCTAAAAGTATCATTAAAAATCCAAAAATCTCCTTAAAATTAAAAAATATAAAATGTGTAAAATAAAATTCAAAATATATCACTAAAATTTTGAAAAATATCATTACAAATTATAAAAAGTGTAAAATATAAATAAAAAAATCAAAAATTTTGAAAATACAAAATTCTACAATACAAAGAATGGAAAATATGTAATTTAAAAATTAAGAAATTCAAAATCTCATTAAAATTTCTCAAAACTCTAAAAATCTCATTAATTTATTAAAAATATTGAAAGTGTGCGTGGGGTAGGGATGGTATCTAGTGTTTAAGAAAAAAACAGAACAATGTTACACTGAATGTTGTGACAATTAGTGTAGCATTAACTCTAACAGAATGTGAAAAGTAAACACAGTACACAGCGGAAGTCTAAAACACTAAAACACAATACGAACACAATGGAATAATTTTTAACATAGATTTTATTAATAACAAAACCTATGCTAAGCCTTACGGCGAAAAGTAACTTAGTTCCTAAGTTATACAAAAAGTGTCGTGTGAAATGTCTCAGCAATTACTTCAACATTCCACAAACAGAAACTACAATCGAGGCAGGTGCCTGAATCCGCAAACAGACTTAAGTGTAAAACACTGTCTAAAGAACTAATCTAATCTGTGATTCACTCTCACTCGATTCAAGACTAGAACTAAGTACACTGGAAGGCGGTATCCCTCGGCGTACGTTAAAAGACACAACTACTGGCCATAACTCCTAACTAGGGTTGAACGCTCAAGGAGGGGTTACTCGAATAGTGCATACTTTGAAATGAGAGGCTCTGGCGGTATTTATAGAGAAATACACAGCTTCTAGATCCTTCCATTATGAGATCCTATTTTTTAGGACCTCAACCTCCATGATCTTTTTAGAACATTCTGCCATCTTCCAGGTCGTTCTACAATGCTCCAAAGTCTTCTAGCACGTTCTCCAACCTTCTGGAATCTTCTAGGTTCCAGACTATTGTAGAAGCTTCTAGAATCGTTCCTGAATGTGAGAGCATTTAGTACAACATTTAATGTAACATTGCAGAAAAGACTTAGAATAAATCAAGGAAGGTCAAATTAAGATGTTGTTGATAATGTTAAAGCATTTAAGAGTTAACAACATCTACAATCTCCCCCAATTTGACCTTTCGACTACAACACACCTGATGCACATATATTTCTATACATACTCAGTATTATGTATTTAGGTATGTTGAACATCAAAGCTAAATACTAGTCAAGACAATACCTGTTGTAACCGTTGGATCAAATCAAAAGAAGATCAAGAATAATTTTACTAAGATCCGTGCCATAAGATCAAAATAATCTTATTCAAAAACAAAACAAGTATAAACAGTACACTTGTTTACAAACACATATAACTTTACAAAAATCAAAGATTAAATCAGAGCATATAAGGGTATATACCAGATTAGTTCTAAGACTTATGTCTGACTCAAAAACAAACAAAGACTAAACAATATAATCAGAGCAGAAACTAAGAAAAAAAACTAAACTAAACAAGACATATTTATCATGCAGTAAGCAATTAATGATAAGAAAACAAATTAAGCAATAAGCAGTAATCAAATATCATCAATGCAAACTAATTTAAGCAAGATAAATATAAACATCCTATCAACTAAAAATAATAAATATTGTATCAGAATAAACAGAATTTAACTTAAACATAATAGAATTAACAAAAACAAAAGTAGGACTGAAAATGACATGAATTGCTATAACAATAGCAGCAGCATCAAGGTCCTGCACATGTGCCATCTGTACTTCAGTACTCCCCCTGTCTTGTATCATCTGTTCTAGATATCACCATAGAGGGTATCCATTTCCTCATCATCTTCAGCAGCATCTGCAAACTTGTCTTTGTCAGCCTCCTCTGGTTCCTCAATGAAACAAGTTGATGCAAAGAGTGCAACAACATGGTTAGCAGCAGCAGTTCCTCCATTCTCTGTAGCAGCAGCAGCATCAGGTACACTTCCAGCTTCTTCAGGATTCAGTTCTTCAATCACTACTCCAGAAGCTCTTGCTGAAGTGGAAGGTGGTACTCCCCCTGTTGTAGTGGAAAGTAGCCTGGTCCACTTGTCTTTGATGAACTGGAGCTCATCAATCTGGTCCTGTAAGTGCTGTAACTGCAATAATATAAAAGATCTGGGAACTGAAAAAGTGGTGTCAGTGTTACCACCAATGTTCTCAGCATCTGGTGCAGCATTAGGTGCAGCTGTGTTCTGTTCAGGTCTCTGTGCTGGTTGAGGTTGGGGTTGAGGTTGAGCAGGAGCTGGTCTTTGAGAAGAACTTCCAGGATTGTGCAAGGGCAGATCTTTCACTCTTTCACCAATGAGCAGAGCACGTGAAATGGTGTATAAAGGAACCTTACCTCTAAGAACTTCAGTCTTCTTAGGGCTAAAACCATGTATCTTCAGATAAGAGCAGATAAGCACAGGGTATGGAAGGTTGCCTTTATCAGAAATATCACCACTAAATTTCATCATGTGGTGGAAAATAGTCAATCCCAAGTTAAACTTCCTCAAAACCACTATCCTATAAAGCAAGATTGCTTGATCCTTTGTCACTTTGGTAGAGTTGGTGGAAGGTATCCAATTATAAACAATCAATTTGTGCAGCACAGAATAAAGAGAAGTAAGGTCTTTGGCCAACATTCCATTTCTCCATCTAGTCAACAAACCACCAGTCATAGAAGCAGTAACAACATCCAAATCAAGTTCATCATCATCAAGTACTGGTTCTATGCCTAAGAAATCATTGATCAATTCTGGTGTAAATGGAACTATACTCCCCCTAAACTGTACATTCCCATACCAACGGGAACTCCTCCTACCATTACTCTTCCTCAGACATGCATAAAACTCATACACCCAATCAGAAACAAAAGAATCACACAAGTTCAGAGCTTTCATCAACTTTCTATCCTCTAAGAATTGAATCAAATTCTTATTCTCAAAATCAGAAATATTAATCCTCCTTTCCATCAACAATTTCCTCCTAGATAATCTAGTTATCTTATCAATCAATCCATCAATATCAGATTCTACTTCAGTTTCAGAATTACCTTCCTCAGAAGTAGTGTCCTTTGAGCTTGGTTCTTTCACCTCTTCAGAGCTGCTTGATTCCCCTTCCTTTTCAGAGCTTTTGTCTGAAGTTGCACTGCTTGAATCATCTCCATCATCTGGTTCAGGTGCTGGAGCACTGGATTCAGCATGTGAGGCAGCATTTCTCTTCAGGGCTTGTTGCATATCCCTGAGACAAACCTCCATCTCAGAATCAGAATCAGGTTCTGGTTCTTCAGGTATTGTTGGAACAGTATCAATCTTTGCCTTTCCCTTCCCCTTAGGCTCAGCTTTCTTCTTGGTTGGCTTCTCAATCACCACTTCTTCATCAGATTCAGAAAATACCTGAATTGGTTCAGCAACATCACCACCTAGCTTCTTCTTCTTCCTCAAAGAGTCAGAATAATCAATTCGAGTGAAAACTCGGTTTGATCTTCTCCTTGGCACTGGGCTCCTCTTTCTCTTCCCTTTCTCAACATTCCTCTTGAAAGGAATTGGTTCAGAGTCTGATTTCGAAACATCAGAGTCAGTTTTGCCGGAATTTTCACTTTCTTCAGCATCCTCCATGTGAGCGTCCTCACTGTCGGATGTCTCCGCATTCGACGGCTCCTTTGACTCAGCAACAGGGGATTCTTCAATCTCCTTCTCAGACTTCCCCATAGATGCAGTCGGGGCCTCTGTTTCAGTGTTAGGGCTCGGAATTTGGGGCTTTTCGGCTGTGGATGAAGAGGGTGCAGTGGTGATCACTTCTTGGGTGCGCAAGTAGTGAGAGATGTCAATAGACATATCACCGATCGTGAGGATGGGTGGAGTGGATGATCTCATCGATTGAGAAAGATTCTCAACCGCCTGGTTAAGCTCGGAGAGTGTGGCTTGGTTTGGTATGTGGATGGTTGTTGGAGTAGATGGAATGGGTGTGACGGTTGCGGCAGTTGGGGGTGAGTTCTCATGTGAAGCAGCCATGGAAGCTAGTGTGTGAAGGTTCGAGAGAGATGAGGATGACGGTTGTGAGTTGGGATAATTTGGTTTCTGTGAGTGGAATTTCTTGTTTCCTGCCATTTAAACTCAAGAATTCGAAAGGCACAACACAAAAATCGAGACACACAATAGCTTATAATAAATCTGCAAAAACAATACTCAACTTACTCAATTAATTACAAAGCTTAGAAAAACATGAAATGGAAGTATTTATATAGAGAGAGCTTAGTAGTTGGAATAATGTACGTGTGATTAAGGCTTGACTTAGAAAAAATTCTAGATTGAATGGATAATGCTCCACAAATTCAGCCACAAGTAAATCATGGGTGAGTTAGTGGGGTAAAATCTTAATTAATAAATTAATTAAATTAAGAATATTCTAGAATTAATTAAAAATAAAAAATGTGTATAATCTGAAATAATAAAAGAACGTGGTTAGTATAATCATAAATAAATAAAATAAATTCCCACAATTAATTAAATAATTACAACTTATAAAAATATAATTGAATCATGTAATGTTGTGCTCAAGGATTTGACATACACCTCAACATTGGTTTTTCACAGGTTTTACCTATCCAATGTAGCCAATTTTTCAGCATTTTTTCTTTTCATTGCTTTTCTTCTTTTTGTGCTACAGCATCTAATTCGTATTGATCCATTGTTCCTGTAGAGTACATCGTAGTAGCGAACTCCGTGCCCCATACTTACTTAATGGATTACGAACCTCTTGATGTTTTTACCAAATTCACCTTTTGAAAAGAAGGCATCGTAGTAGCGAACTCCGTGCTCCATAGTTACTCAGTGAATTGGTACATCTTTTAGTATGCTGTAACATTCTCAATTTTTTAAGCTTTTGAGAGGTGTAGTACATGCCTATTTTTGCACAAACAAATTTCAGATTCAAGAATATTTTACAAAGGAATTATTCAACGAAAATAAGAAATAAATCAAATCTATAATAACTATACCACCTTAGGCTGTTGTCCCAAATGCTACCGCATTTGTGACAACATCCTCTCAAGAATTATTCAGATATTACACATACCAAGAGATTTCCTCAAAAATGAGAATCTCTCATGGTCAAGAGCCTTAGTAAATATATCAGCATTTTGATTTTCAGTAGGCACATATTCCAACTTAACTATGTTCTTCTCCACTAAATCTCTCATAAAATGATGTCTAATGCTAATGTGCTTAGTGAGTGAGTGTTGTACCGGATTTTTAGATATGTTAATAGCACTTGTGTTATCACAGAAAATTGTGAGGATATTGTTTTCAATTCCATAGTCATGAAACATCTTACTTAACCACAATAGCTGTGTGCAACAACTTCCTGCGGCTATGTATTCAGATTCGGCAGTGGATTGAGAAACACAATTTTGTTTCTTGCTATGCCAAGACACAAGATTGTTTCCCATGTAGAAACATCCTCCACTCGTACTCTTTCTGTCATCTATATCTCCAGCCCAATCCGCATCACTGTATCCAATCAATGTGTTGTTGGTGTCCTTAGTGTACCATATCCCTAGTTCACTTGTACCTGAAACGTATCTGATAATCCTTTTTACTGCATTCAGGTGAGATTCCTTTGGATTAGCTTGGTACCTAGCACAAACACACACACTATACATAATGTCAGGTCTACTAGAGGTTAGATAAAGTAAACTACCTATCATGGATCTATACAATGTTGGATCAACATCCTTTCCACCATTGTCTTTGCAAAGTTTCAAAGTAGAACCCATAGGTGTTTTCATTACTTTTGAGCTTTCAAGACCAAACCGTTTGACTAAGTTTTTAGCATACTTACCTTGAGAGAAGAAAATACCATCCTTACATTGCTTGATTTGAAGACCTAAAAAATAATTCAAGTCTCCAACCATACTCATCTCAAATGTGGCTGTCATTGCTTCAACAAATCTGTTCAGCATTTTATCACAGGTTGAACCAAACACAATGTCATCAACATATATTTGAGCAATAAGTAAATCTTCTCCAGTGTTCTTAATAAACAAAGTCCTATCGGCTTCTCCTCTAATAAATCCATACTCTAAAAGAAAGTCCGTAAGCCTACCATACCATGCTCTAGGAGCTTGTTTTAGACCATACAATGCTTTCTTTAGTTTGTACACATGATCCGGGTATTGTGGATCTTCAAAACCTTTAGGCTGTTCAACATATGCTTCTTCATTCAATATGCAATTTAAAAATGCAGCTTTTACATCCATTTGATGTAGTTTAATATCAATAAAACATGCAATTGCTAGTAATAATCTAATAGATTCTATCCTAGCAACGGGTGCAAAGGTTTCATCAAAATCAACACCTTCAACTTGGGTGTAACCTTGTGCAACTAACCTAGCTTTGTTCCTAACAATGTTTCCAGACTCATCAGTTTTATTCTTATAAATCCACTTTGTTCCAATGACATTAGTATGACTAGGTCTTGGAACAAGTGTCCAAACTTCATTTCTTTCAAACTGATTAAGTTCCTCATGCATAGCATTTATCCAATTTTCATCAGTTAATGCTTCATTTACATTTTTAGGTTCAATTTCAGAATAGTAACACTCAACATTCACAACATTGCAAATAGAAGACATGCATATTGTTCTTACCACATCTACCTTATTCGATCTTATTCTTCCTCTTGTTTGCACTCCAACTGTAGCATCGCCTATGATCTGGTCAGAAGGATGACTTTTCCCCATTCTTGAAGAAGGATTCGTTTTGGGAACATACTGATCATTCTGTGGAATTACAACTGTCTGTTCTGTAGATGTTGCTCCAGATGTGTTAGCATTTGGTGCAACATTATCAGACTTCAGTGTATTCTCAGAATTGTCAGTGACTTGTGATACATCTTCTTCATCTTTATCATCTGTAAGACCTTTATCATCATCAAACACAACATTAACAGATTCTTGAACGGTGTTAGTCCTAAGGTTATAAACTCTATAAGCTTTACTATTTCTAGAATAGCCTAAAAAGAAACCTTTATCACTTTTAGAATCAAACTTGTGAAGTTGATCCCTATCATTCAGAATATAACACACACAACCAAATACATGAAAATATTTCACACTTGGTTTTCTAACATTCAGAATCTCATAAGGTGTTTGATTAGTACCAGATCGAATATAAACTCTATTAATAATATGACATGCTGTATTCAATGCTTCAGCCCAAAATCTTTTAGAAAGATTTTTGGATAAAAGCATGACTCTTGCCATTTCTTGTAAAGTTCTATTCTTTCTTTCAACAATTCCATTTTGTTGTGGAGTTTTAGGAGATGAATATTCTTGCAAGATACCTTTCTTATCACAGAAATCATTAAACATGCTATTCTCAAATTCCCTACCATGATCAGTTCTAATACGGCCAACTTTCAAGTTAAACACATTTTTGAACCTTTTATAGAGGACTTTAAAAGCAGCAAATGTTTCAGATTTATCTCTTAAAAACTCAATCCAAGTATATCTAGAAAAATCATCTACCACAACTAAGGAATATCTCTTACCTCCAATGCTTTCAGTTTCCATAGGACCCATCAAATCCATGTGCAACAATTCAAAACATCGATGTGTAGAACAATGTGACAGCATTCTATGCGGCACTCTTACCTGTTTACCTTTCTGGCATGATCCACATACAGTGGTATTCTGGAAACTCAGTTTAGGTAGTCCTTTGATTGCATCTGATGTGATTAGTTTCTTCATTGCCCTGTAATTTACATGTCCTAATCTTTGGTGCCATAAGACATTCTCATCATGTTTTGACAAATTGCATACATTAGTTCCAATAAGATAACAGTTATCTGCAGACCTAGTACCAGTCATTACACAATCATCATCTTCATTAAGAACATAGCAAGACTCTTTGTCAAATTTTACATGCAAATTATCATCACAAAGTTGACTAATACTAATCAGATTAGCAAGTAAGCCATCAACATGCAAAACATTTTTAAGCTTAGGAAAACCTTTAACATTCAAAGTTCCTTTTCCTATTATCTTTCCTTTTGATCCACCACCATATGTAACATTACCACCATTCAAGGTTACATAATCAGATAAGCAATCTATATGTCCTGTCATATGTCTAGAACAACCGCTATCAAAATACCATAGACCAGGTAAACATGCTTTCAAGGATGTGTGAACAACATTACAGGTAACTTTTGATTTCCATGCAGATTTCTCAGAATGTTTCCTAGGATGTGAAGACATTCTGGATGGCATAAACTCAGTTCTCAAATCCTTAAACATTTTCAAGCAGATGGGACAAATATGACCATATCTAAAGCAATAATGACAAATATACTTCCTTTCAAACTTGTGAGAATCTGTTTGAGCAGATGTTACACCAGATGTGCTAGCATTTGCCTTCACAAATTTCACAGGTTTTCTAAAATTTTCAGAAATAGAAGCAGTTTCACCATCATAATCTAATCCATAATTATTAGATTTACCAGTAGCTATAGCATTATTCACTTTAGAAGCACTCTTGGAAAACTTTTTGAAACTTAAAGTAGAGGTGATCAGTTTCTCCTTCAGTTTACAAACTTCAAGATCTCTTCTGGTAAGTAAGACTTCTAGCTTAGTGATTGTGTCTTTCAGATCCTCATTCTCTTTATTCAAAGAATTCAGAGAGAGTTTCTGAGAGTTCCAATCATCTAACAATTTCTGATATGTCTCATCATCAATCCTTTTTCCTGCATCATCAACAAAACCATTAAAACAGTTCAAATCTGGGTGACTTTGTTTTGATGTTACTGTAGATGTGAAGACATCAGGTGCAACATCAGAATCTGTATCATCCAGATCATCATCTGAGGAATCATTATAATCAATTCTGGTAAAATGAGCATGTTCATTTTCATTAAACTCATCAAGATCATCATTATCAGATTCATCACTCAAGGTAGCACTAAAATTCAGTTTTTGCTTCAGTCTGGTATTGGCACACTCATTTGCATAGTGTCCATAACCAGAACATGCATTGCATTGAACTGATTTTCTAAATTCAGGATCATACCTTGGTTTACCTTCACTCTTTGATGGTCTTGGCGTGAATTGACTCTTCCTCCTTTCTGGTTGTGGTGTTGATGTGTTGATTTGGATCTTAGGCTGAATGTTTCCTTTAGATTTATGCATAGACTTCTTAAGAAATTTATTAAAATGCTTTGTAAGAAGGGCAATGTTGTCAGGATTGCTAAAGCATTCATCAATCAATTCTTCATCCGAATCAACCTCAGTAATGATAGGCTGAATCTCAGATTTGTTTGATGTCTCTCCTTTAAAAACAACAACTTTCTTATCATCTTTAGCTTCATCAGTTTGATTAGTGTTTATTTCATAGGTTCTAAGAATACTCACTAATTCATTTTGACTCAACTTATCAGTATCTTTTGCCTCTTCAATAGCACAAATTTTAGCATCAAATCTTTTAGGAACAGACCTTAATATCTTATGTACTACTCTAACATTAGAAATAGGGTCACCAAGAGAATGTGATTCATTAATAATCTCACTTAACCTTTCATTGTAGGATGAAATTGTTTCATCTTCCCTCATTCGGAGATTCTCAAACTTTGTCCCCAACATTCGAAGCTTTGTCCTTCGAACACTATCGGAACCTTCACAATGCTCTTGTAACCTGTCCCATGCATCCTTAGAAGTAGAACAGTTAGATATAATTTTAAACATAGAGGTATCAACAGAAGTAAAAATAGCATTTAAGGCTTTAGAATTATATCCTGTTGTTGTTATCTCATCGGCTGTCCAATCAACTTCTCTCTTAAGTTGGATTTCACCATCGACATCTGCTGGATTCTTTGGTATGTCCCAACCTGTAAGAACAGTCCTCCAAGCACGTTCATCAATTGACTTGATGTACATACGCATCTTAGGCTTCCAATAAGCATAATTTGAACCATCTAAAACGGGTGGCCTAAGTGCTGTGGATATGTGATGTGTTTCCATTGCTAACATAAACTAAAACACACTTTAAGCAAGGATCTAAACCTAGTGTCGTCAGGTATCGGCTCTGATACCAACTGAAAGTGTGCGTGGGGTAGGGATGGTATCTAGTGTTTAAGTAAAAAACAGAACAATGTTACACTGAATGTTGTGACAATTAGTGTAGCATTAACTCTAACAGAATGTAAAAAGTAAACACAGTACACAGCGGAAGTCTAAAACACTAAAACACAATACGAACACAATGGAATAATTTTTAACATAGATTTTATTAATAACAAAACCTATGCTAAGCCTTACGGCGAAAAGTAACTTAGTTCCTAAGTTATACAAAAAGTGTCGTGTGAAATGTCTCAGCAATTACTTCAACATTCCACAAACAGAAACTACAATCGAGGCAGGTGCCTGAATCCGCAAACAGACTTAAGTGTAAAACACTGTCTAAAGAACTAATTTAATCTGTGATTCACTCTCACTCGATTCAAGACTAGAACTAAGTACACTGGAAGGCGGTATCCCTCGGCGTACGTTAAAAGACACAACTACTGGCCATAACTCCTAACTAGGGTTGAACGCTCAAGGAGGGGTTACTCGAATAGTGCATACTTTGAAATGAGAGGCTCTGGCGGTATTTATAGAGAAATACACAGCTTCTAGATCCTTCCATTATGAGATCCTATTTTTTAGGACCTCAACCTCCATGATATTTCTAGAACATTCTGCCATCTTCCAGGTCGTTCTACAATGCTCCAAAGTCTTCTAGCACGTTCTCCAACCTTCTGGAATCTTCCAGGTTCCAGACTATTGTAGAAGCTTCTAGAATCGTTCCTGAATGTGAGAGCATTTAGTACAACATTTAATGTAACATTGCAGAAAAGACTTAGAATAAATCAAGGAAGGTCAAATTAAGATGTTGTTGATAATGTTAAAGCATTTAAGAGTTAACAACATCTACAAATATGTATATTAAAAATTACTAATTCTAAAAATCTAATAAGAATAATAAAAATTATTAACATTTCATTAAAAACCAGACTTGATTCAGACTCGTCTGCCATTAAAGTTTTGCTCGAACTCCTAAAAATTTTGGGTCCCACGAGATTTTCCAACTCACCGTATAGGTTGAGTGTAAGTTCCACATGCACCTTGATCGATTTTGGAATAGTCCAAAATTCATTTTCACGATATTTTAAAAATTGTGGATTTTTTTTATTTTAAACATTTTTAAAATTTTAATTTATAGATTTTTTTATTTTTATGAGTTTTTAGAAAAAAATAAATGAATTTACACATTTTTTAGATTTTTTGAATTGTAGAAATTATAGATTTTTTTTATTTTTATGAGTTTTTAGAAAAAAAAATTAAATTTACACATTTTCAGATTTTTTGAATTGTAGAATTTATAATTTTTTTTTAGATTTTTTATATTTATTTTACACAATTTATAAGTTTTTAATGAGATTTTTTTTTTAATGATATTTTCAGAATTTTTTAATTATTAATTTATAATTTTCAAACATAAAGGATGTAAATTGAACTATTTTACCGGATTTTCAATTTTCCGGTAGAAAGGACGTAAATTGGATCGAAAATGATGTAAATTGGACACCCTAGGACGTAAATTGAAAATATGAAAACTTAAAGGATATATTCTGGATTAGGCCTATGTTACCGGACGTAAAATGAAATTTTCTCTTATTTTTTTGAAACCGATGTTGAGGGAGCTACATGAAGATGGAAAGGAAAATTTATGTGAGGATTATTTGGATGTAGTAAAATGAAATAAGAAATTTATGTGTGTTTTTCAGTCGAACAAATTCTTCTACACTATTAGGTTGCTGCATATTGTACTGTAGTATTCCGTATTTATTTGTGGAGGTTAGAGGTAGGTGCGGGAGACGGTGCAAAACTTTAAAGTTGTATTTGAAATTTGAATTATTATGCACATGAAAACAAAGGGTAACAACGTAATTACTGCTGTTGCATAGGTCACGAATAAGATCTTTTATGATCATATTATCTAACACAAATAAAAATCAAAAAGAGTATATTTCGAGAGTAAAAAGAGTATATATATTAATAAATTATTGTCCATACAGAGCGCAAAGCTCTGACTTTAAACGGGATCCCCACAAGTGGGCGGTGGGATTGGTCCCCTCGGATTAGTCGGTCTTTGACCGGATACCGTAGCATCAAAAAAAATTAATAAATTATTGTATTCAATTTAATGTATATAATTTATATATATATTTAATTATTCAATTGAATTTTTGATCTACCAGGTTGGGGTTCAATTCATTCATTTATTAGGACGATTTCATCAATTTACAAACCTCTTCTCAAATACAGATACGTATCGATGTCTGTATGCTCACAATTAGGGTGTGTTTGGCTAAATTTATTATCCCTAAATCCTAAATAACGTATAAAGCTAGAAAGCATGATTTGTATTCCATCTCGATGTGCTTTTCCTTGGAAACTTTTGTTAATTATCTATGCATAAAAATCTCAAAACGTGAGTACTGAAGGCATGTCTTTTAAGTTGCAAATCAGTAATTATTACCTATGCATAAAATTTATGATTAATACTCCTATCATATTTAGTTTAGACAACATATAAAATATGGCCGGGATGTAGAAGCATGTACGAAGCTAATAATCTCAAGGAGTTAGCTTAATGGTGTAGATTTGAGACTTATGAATGTGTTTTTCGTTAGGTCTCAGATTCGAAACATTTAAGGTGCAAATAATTTCTAAAGGGCTAAGTCCATACATAGGGCAAAACTCTGACTTTAAATGGGCCCCGTAAGTGAAAAGTGTAATTGATCCCCGAATTAGTCAATAATACCGAGACATTAAAAAAAAAACACCAAACTAATAGGGTTAGGGACAAAGAGCGGAATTAACTCTGTTGCTGATGTTATAAGAAGTTGATTAGGGGATTAACAGGTGCTCTGATCCAATTCTCCGTCTTCTCTTCTCCTATATTGATTCGTTGTGTGGTGTTTGATTATCATAGTTATTTTTAAATAATCTGAAATTTTAATGGCAAGTTTTAATTTTATGTTTATTTTGGAATTTGATTTCTACTATTTTTAAGTTTATAATTTAGTCAATGGTTCCTTCAGTTGTCTTGGTTTTAAATTTAATGTAACATTGATCTTCATTTATCTTAATTTAACTTTAGTGCTTTTTTTTTTTTATATCACGACTACTAAATTAAATGTTGTATTAGATAGTATTTACTCTCAATGGTCATCCAAAGAATGTCAACGAGATGTTTTATACTCCCTTCGTCCATGAAAAGTAGTCTCATTTGTCCTATTTTCTTTGTCCACAAAATGTAGTCTCATACCCTTTATGAAAACTATCACCCTTCAACCATCCCTTAATTACTCAAATTGTCATCAACTTTATTCACAAACAATCACTTTATTCACAATGGACCCCACAATACCCTGCAATGTCCTTACTTTATCTACTTTATCTACCTTTTTCTTAAAACATGTGCCCCACTACCATGGGACTACATTTCATGGATGTAGGGAGTACTTTATTTGGATTTTTGAGTTTTACTTTCATATTGAACATTGATATCAATTTCATTCATGGGCTAGTTTTATGTGAAATATTTCATAAATGCATTTCATACTAATTTGACCAAGTCAAACTCTAAACCCATTTAGTTCAAAAGTCAAACTAAGATAATTTTAAAAAAATCGCGGGTCATAAACCTAGATACGGATTGTCCAGAAAATTCGTGGGTCGCAAACAGGTGGTTTACTACATGACTAAAATATTGTTACTAAAAGGTAAAAAAATTACCACTATAAGACCAAAAATTTAAAACTACATGTCAAAACATTCTGCAAATTCACTCAAATAATTAATTGTCCAAAATATTTTTGGACATGTAGTAATACACTTTTGACCTTATAGTGATAAAATTTTGGTCTTGTAGTAACATTGTTTTAGTCATGTAGTAGCCGAATAAGTCAGAATTATTTTAGTAATTTTGCTCAAAAAAATAAGTGTCCAGAATATTTTTGGACTTGCAGTAATACACTTTTAATCTTGTAGTGACAAAATTTATGTCATGTAGTAAAATAGTTTTGATCATGTAGTAAGATAATATTTTAGAGCGAAAATAAATATTATAATAAAGGTTGACCCGCGTTGATCCGCATTTAACCCACGAATTTTAACTTAATTAGTCAATATTGCATGCAATATTGCATATAAGTTTTTGCGTTCATTCCTTTAGGTAGCTTCTTTGTTTTGGGGTTTCATTTGACTACGTTGCTGATCTTAATTTGGATTTTAAAGACATGTCATCATACTGATAAATTGAAGGCAATTCTGTGTTAATTACAAAGTCTACATGTAATCAATCTATAATTTTTTTTTAAGGGTAGAATTATAGATAGGAATATTAGAATTACATCTCTCTCGCTCACCTATCTATACAGAGAAAATTATATTAAAGACTTCTTGCTCTAAATTGAATATTGAGAGAGTGGAAGGAAAGTCAAATAGGCATATCAGCACTCCGTGAGGTTCCTCGATCCAGAAATATAGCAAACTTGCTCCAAGAATGAAATAAATTGTCGCATACAACGACACGCGCTACACCACCCAAATCATAAAAGACGTCCCCAAAGACAACCAGTGTCAAGCCCAACATTGGCGCTACTGAGTCCCACTAAGGGGACGGATACCCACAACCTGGGGAAAATGACCCATTACGGGGGAAAATAACAACAACGGTAAAGAAAAACAGTACAAAAATAAACAGATCTAAAGCAGGGAATAAACTATTACACTAATCAACAAAGTTAAAGACGAAAATAAAACAAATAAAATGGGATCAAAAGGGGACTCACCGGACGGCAACCGTGGCTCCGTCGGAGAGGATCTACCCCTTGATCCCAATTGAAAACCTGAAAAAAGCCCCTACATAAAAAAAAAAAATTACGGAAGAGGATCGACGAGGCTGCTGATCGGCTTTGCGTTGGCTGTCTGGCGGTGGTGAGCGACGGTATAGAGGCGGTTCTACCCTATATAAGAGATTTAACCAAATCTACTAATAATCCTATCTAATGTTTAAATCTAAACTATTATTAATAAAATTTTAAAAGAACAAGATGGAGAAGGGGAGGAGGAGGTGGGCGGTGCCGGAGGGCTGCGACGGCGTTGGGCACCCCCAATATGATAGCTTGTATCAGATCTATATTAGAGGAGGGAAGGAGATGTGACTGGTGGTGGTGGGATGGGGATTTACCGGTGAAAAGGGGGAGAGAAATTAAAGGTGGGAAGGGTTTTCTAGAGAAAAGATTTTAGTGACATGTATGTTTACAATTCGAGTGAAATAGGTATTTTCATTTATGTTATTTGGGAAGTATTGTGCCAATCTACAATTAAAGTTATCTTAACTTCATTATCTCGAGTCATTGTTTGAATATGACACCAATCAATATGTTTTCTTACTTTTTCTTAGGTTTTCAAGATCACTACAAAAAAAGGCTTGATTACCGACGGAAATGCCGACGGATTTTCGGTCGGTATTGGCTCTTGGCGATGGATATACCGACGGATTTCGTTCGTCGCCACTGGATCGGTCAGCATGGTTTACCGACCGAAAATATGTTTCCGTCGGCATGTGCCGACGGATTACCGACGGTTTCTGTCAGTCGCCAGTACCGACGGATTCAGTTCCGTCGGCACTCAAACCAACCCGTTTTCGAACCGGGTCAAGATTCCGTCGGTAGATATCTGTCGGTATATCCGTCGCCATAACCGTCGGTATATATTGGACACATTTTTTTTAAAAAAAAACCACAAAATATTCCGTCGGCCCGTGTTAATGTCCGTCGGTAGTACCGACGCCATACCGACGGAAAATTATGTCGGTAAGTACCCTAAATTTAAAAAAAAAATTCATTTGTGATCGGGATCCGATCCAGGTCCTACTATACCCGACCCGACCGATCCGCGCAAAATTGCAGTGATTCAAAACTAATAACAAACTTCATTCCTAAATCAATTTCACATCCAAACAGAAGGCCTAATGAGATTTTTTAAAATTAGGTACAAGAAATCACAAAATTGCAGTAAAATCAAGAGAGAAAATTTAACAAAATTGCAGTAAAATCAACAAATAACAAAATTGCAGTAAACTCAAGAGAGAAAAAACAACAAATCACAAAATTGCTCTGTGACGGGCTACAACGAGATTTAAAGTACCTTTGCAAGAAGAATTTGAACTCCAGCATACTTGTTGTCCCAAGAAAATTCTTTGACAGCCCAACCAGTTCCATCCATTGAAACACAACGGTTCATCCTGCATAAAATAAATGACAAAAATTAAAATTTTGTGAAAAAAAAGTGTAATGTGTAGGGAATTTGAGGGGAAAAATAAATGACAAGAATGATCGTTACCTGTTCGGGGCGACGAGGGCAGCGACGAAGATCTTTCACTCAGGCGGGTGGCGCTCTCCCTTCGTTTGTGCCGCGGCGAAACCACCATGCAGACGAGGGAGAGGCGACGACGAGCGAAGGCGAGGGAGAGGCAACGACGACGGTCATTAATTTGCAGAAGGGAAAGAGAGAGAGAGATAAATTAAGAAGGGTTTGAGAGAGAGAGAGAGAGAGAGAGAGAGAGAGGTTTGAGGGTGGGGGAGAGGCAAATAACGCGTGAAATGAGAGAATGTTGGATTTATTCATTTATTACCGACAGAAATGCCGACGGATATATTCGGTCGGTATTGGCTCTTTGCCGTTGGCGACGGATATACCGACGGATTTTCGGTCGGTATTGGATCTTGGCGTTGGCGACGGATATACCGACGGATTTTGTCCGTCGCCACTGGATTTTTTTTAATAAAAAATTCGTTTATTTATTTTTATTCTCACATATATTAGTAGGGATTAAATTATAAGTTATAACCAAATGATAAATAATTAAATCTTATAAATTGTACAAAATAAAATAGGTTACATTAATTTAATATTCATCTTCTTCATCTTCGTCTTCATTTTCAATATTTGCCTCATCTTCCTCTTCCTCCTTATCTTCTTCATCCTCCCTCTCGTCATGTTCATCCTCCTCCTCATCTCCCGCAAACACTTCAGTTTGATTCTCTATTTGTTCCGTTTGAAACGGAGGTTAATCTTCATCGTTGTTTTCCTTTTTGGGGACCTCCACCATTGACCTTGCCTTCACTTTGCAAATAGCGTGCCATTCTCTATTACGTTTTCCAGCTCCTGGATACGTGCAGTAGTAGACTTGAGATACCTGAGAGGCAAATACAAACGGATCATCCCCGCTATACTTCATTTTCGAATTAACATCCACAAGCTTGTACTTCGGATGAATTTTGGTTCCTAAAGGGGATGTGTCAAACCAATGGCACTTGAACAACATTACGGTTTTCGTTGGATATGTTGGAAAATGTTGGTTTTGACCACATTTTATAAAATATTAAGTGACAACTTATAATCTGTTTTGCATAAATGGATTTAGTTAATTTGATTTCTCAAAACCAAATTTTGGGTGAATGAGAAATTAATATTAAAGTTGATCATTTAGTGTGTGGATAAATACATTGTTGAATGTATTTATAATGGTAATAGTGATGGATAGTGACTTGATATGAAATGTCATGTCTTTTGATGAAATTATTTTAATTATTCCAAAGGATGTGTCTTTTAGAATTATTGTGTTAATTTAAAAGACATGTCTTTTGATGAATAGTTAATTATTCCAAAGGTTGTGTCTTTTATAAGTATTGTGTTAATTTAAAAGACATACCTTTTGTGAATAGTTGCTTATTTCTAAAGGTTGCAACTTTTGGGAAAATAAGTTTATTGTGAAGAGTCACACCTATTACCTAAAGACTATTGAAAGTCTATAAATAGATCCCCCTACATTGGTCATTTAATTCATTCATTCGGAAATTCATTTCCATTGATTAATGGTCAAGAATTGAAAACTTGAGTTAAAACTACATATGCATACTTAGCATTTTAGAATTGTAGTTACTACATTAGAGTCGAGTCGAAAGTTCCGGATATCCATTTTGCGATTCGCCGATAGCTTCCGATTTGTAGTGCAACAGTCGTGAAGTTTTAAGTCGTTGTATCTTGGGGACGGTTGCCAGTGATCCGTATTGCACCTGTGTACGGGGCAATAACGTCTTACGGAGATAGAGTCAAACTTTAGCCTCGACTTTCGTGTTTAAGTCTGTGTCAGCATTTAATTTTCGTCCAACCATACACCTCGATTTACTAACAATCGTAAGACGTTATTTTTGTGTATTTGAAGATTTGCTTGTAAGTGACAAAAATCTCACTCATTTTCAGGGAAGTTTATTTCAAAATCCTTTGTGAATTTTAAATTAAATTCATTTGAAATTGTTTACTATTCAAATTATTTGTTTGAGATTATTTATGAATAACTTGTCTATTGAATAAATAATCTTCATAGTTTATGAGATACAAATCCAATGTTGCTGGAATTAATCGCTATCTCAGAAAATTGAATTAAATAGCAGCATTGTTGGGGTTCCGCGTAAACGGACGCGGCGCTTCTTCAAAATTGAAGAGTGACGTGCATGATGGTTCAGAAAGGTACGTAAAAATCATATATGTTCATGTTGATATATGATGTTGATGTATTGAGCCAAAAAAGATAATGTTATGGTCTAATTTATTTTATAATATGTGAAATATTATAAAATATTATTCCATAATGGTTCATTCCTTGATTGTGAATATCGAACTAAGGTTTTATTATGATCAAGAATGATATGTGCTTGCGAGCATAAATTATATTTTGGATATGATCCAAAATACCTCGACTCGTATAATTCGATCGGAGATTATACTCGAGTTAAGGGTGGCACTGAAAGCCATATTTAAAATTGAATTTATTATTAAATTAATTTTAAAATTGAAATTGTGCTTGAGAGCACAAATGTTAAATTCAAAAGATTTTGACTTGTATAGTTTGATCGAAAATTATGTTCGAGTTATGGGTGACATTAAATGCTACATTTGAAATTGAATTTAGTTTTGGTATGTTGACCAAAGATTAAATTAATTTTTGAGTTGGAAATTGGAATAAAGTCCAATAAAAGAAAAATTCAACGTTCGATTTTCCAATGTTTCGAGATTGTGTCCAAATTTGGTGAATAAGAGAAATTCACAAATAAGGGGACAAGCAACTCGAATGTGGGGGAATGCGTCTCCACACATGGATACATTCGAATGTGGGGGAAAGAGGTCTCCGTCGACATATTCGAATGTAAGGGGGTTAGCAAAGGTGTGACCCTAAAGCTAAATATGGAAAAACCTAAAACTGTTGAATTCCGTGGAATGCTTTCCACAAGTTATATGGATTTGTTCATCTTGAAAAATCACATTCGAGTAAAGTCACCACACAAGGAGATAAAATCATGTGAACTATGAAAAGGGATAAAGTGATTCCATGATTATCTCGAAGTGTGGGAGTGACTAATAAAGATTGAAGCATGTGGTAATGCTTATCGATTTGAAATGAACAAATCAAAAATTCCTGAGGTGGAATTTTTATGTAAAAAATATCTAGTTGTGAAAATTGGATATTTGGACACAAACTCTGAGCCCATCATTGGAAATGTGGGGGAGCAATGTCATGGAAATCCTCTAAGCAAACTTGCATAGCTCGTTCCACAATGGAATCGGAGTTCATTGCATTGGACAAAGAAGCAGAATGGCTTCAAAACTTCTTAGAGGATATTCTCGGTTGGAACAAACCAGTGCCTCCAGTGATGATACACTGTGATAGCATGTCGGCTATTGGGAGGGCACAAAGTAATATGTATAACGGTAAATCTCGACACATTCGTCGGAGACACAACACCATTAGACATTTGATCTCAAGTGGAGTAATCTCCAATGACTATGTGAAGTCAAAAGAAAATATTGCAGATCCGCTTACAAAAGGCATTAACCGAGATCAAATGTATAGTGCGGTAAGGGGAATGGGGTTAAAACCCACACATTAAAGGGTGTTCATAGCGGTAACTCGTCCATGCTGACTGGAGGATCCCAAGAACTTGGTTCAACGAGACAACTAAGTTATGAAGCACTTAGATGTGCACTTGAGAAAACTAAAGAAACCCATTCTCGATTCCCTTCAAGTGCAACTCTACACCTTCTGGTGCAGAAAAACCTGCTGACGTGTGGTGAGGTTAAGCTTAACAGCTTTTAATGATTCCTATATCCCAAGGGTGGAGTATTGCGGGGTACTCTTAATAGGAGATCACCCATATAAGTGTGAAGTGGGGCCGCTTCAAATGAAAACACACTTATGAATCCAAGATATGGTCCAAGGCCGAAATGGACACAACGTGAGAACCAAAGGGTATCAGAGTCGTTGCTGTGTATATGTCATTGTCTTGGTTTACACAAAACGCCAACCAGTTCAAGACATCGTGTTCATTGAGTGGCAAGTAAATCCGATGGCATTTTACTAGAGAAGGTTCAAAGCCTGAAGCTACCTATCCCGATGCAGTAACGGTTCATCGGAACTTTCATAGGGAGTCACATGCATTAATTTCATTCATGTGGGGGATTGTTGGAAAATGTTGGTTTTGACCACATTTTATAAAATATTAAGTGACAACTTATAATCTGTGAAAGTGTGCGTGCGTGCGATATACAGAGATGTTGTCTGTAGTGTTGGCACAGTCCAGACAACAATGAGCAGCGGAATTTAAACAAACACTTTTCAAAGAGTATTTCAAAATTTGTGTAGATTAAATAATTAATCTACACGAATCACTTATATTAATTCTTAATATCAGTGAAACAAAATCATCAACCTCGAAAGGTTATGAACAACTACAACTCAGATTTGAGTTTGAAAAGTTACTAGAAAAATACGAAACTATCTCCCTTATAGATCTAACCTATTTTCCTAATAAACGACTATGATTGAGTACACAAATATTCGGGTTTATAAGAGTGCACCAATCTACAAGAAAGAACAAAATATTTTTCTAACTAGAAGCGTTTTGCATTCCATAGATAGTAATCTAGTTTAGCTTTCTCTCTTGTTGTCTTGTGTTGTGGCAGGATCTTTTTTTATATGCTTCGAATCCTACTGCCCCAACATCATGTAGATCGATTTTTACATGATCTACAATGGAGAAGAACCACAGATTTTCCTAAAGCTAAATGCACTAAGCACTCGATAGCTTTAGTAATGAATGTGTCTTCTTTCTTCTCTTGTATTTGCGTTGAAGCTGCCTCTATTTATAGATAAATTTCGTCAGCCTTCAACTCCCATAGATCACATGATCTATGCAACTTCCCCTTAACTCCTTAACATAAGGTAACTTCCAATTTAGGCTTAACTTCCATTTGTGCTTGCAATTCTCTCACTCCTTATGCAATCTGCATGACCTGGACACGTCCACATCTTCTAACTGCATCAAAGGAACATTACAAACAACATAGAAAATTCGGAGTTGGCGAATTATGATGTTGACCAAAGTGATGGAACATTCTGCACATCACGGGTACAACATCAGCAATCTATCATACTGTTGCATTAGTCCTCTATTAATTGACCACGTTTTCAACTACATGCAACCTTCATAGATCAGTTTTTACATGATCTATAACCTCCTCCACAAACTCCTTAAAAGTAGGAACCACCATGAATGCTCTTAACTTCTCACTCCTTGTATTTATGCAACCGCTTGACCTGGTAACTTCCACGTCTTCAATCCTGCATACAAGGACATTAAGAACAACATCTAAAATCGGAGTTAGTGTTAGGAGAAAGGGCAAATTATGATGTTTACCAAAGTGATGGAACATTTTGTACAACACTCGACAAACAGAGTTGCCAGGAGTGTTGGATCAAAATAAGCATCACATGTACAACATCAACAATCTGTTTTGCGTAAATGGATTTAGTTAATTTGATTTCTCAAAACCAAATTTTGGGTGAATGAGAAATTAATATTAAAGTTGATCATTTAGTGTGTGGATAAATACATTGTTGAATGTATTTATAATGGTAATAGTGATGGATAGTGACTTGATATGAAATGTCATGTCTTTTGATGAAATTATTTTAATTATTTCAAAGGTTGTGTCTTTTAGAATTATTGTGTTAATTTAAAAGACATGTCTTTTGGTGAATAGTTAATTATTCCAAAGGTTGTGTCTTTTATAATTATTGTGTTAATTTAAAAGACATACCTTTTGTGAATAGTTGCTTATTTCTAAAGGTTGCAACTTTTGGGAAAATAAGTTTATTGTGAAGAGTCACACCTATTACCTAAAGACTATTGGAAGTCTATAAATAGATCCCCCTACATTGGTCATTTAATTCATTCATTCGGAAATTCATTTCCATTGATTCATGGTCAAGAATTGAAAACTTGAGTTAAAACTACATATGCATACTTAGCATTTTAGAATTGTAGTTACTACATTAGAGTCGAGTCGAAAGTTCCGGATATCCATTTTGCGATTCGCCGATAGCTTCCGATTTGTAGTGCAACAGTCGTGAAGTTTTAAGTCGTTGTATCTTGGGGACGGTTGCCAGTGATCCGTATTGCACCTGTGTACGGGGCAATAACGTATTACGGAGATAGAGTCAAACTCTAGCCTCGACTTTCATGTTTAAGTTTGTGTCAGCATTTAATTTTCGTCTACACATACACCTAATTTCTAACAGGATATCCCGGATATTCAACTTCAACGACTTCGTGCAACACCCCAAAGTAATCACTTGCATCTGCATTGTAATTCGCATTGCTAACACACACACCACTGTTGGTAGTCGTTTTTGTTGATGCAAACTCTGATGTATGAAACCTGTAGTCTTTCACAATATAGCTGTTGTAAGTCCTCACACGACGTAGTGGTTCTTTGCTGAGATCCTGTAAGAATCGGCTCTGAAAATCGTGCGATTGTCCCTATACAGTTAAAATTAACATTAATCAAAACAATTATTTGTTCACGTAAAATTCAATTAATGATACTCACATAACGTTGGAACCATCGGGCAAATTGAAGTTGAAGACTAGTATCTATGTCTCTATCTGAGATGTTTTGATCTGCATGTCGTAGTTCTTGTGTATACATCCTAATAATTCACAACATCCAACCATATTTAATAAATGACGTGGTACGGTATTTAATTAGATGATAAATATATGAAATACTTACTCAATGTAAGGCTGAACTTCATCACAATTCAATAACACGTACGTATGTGCTATTTCAGCCTCTTTATTTGTTGACCAATATCGTTCAGTGGCTTTTCCTATAGGTCGCCCCTTAGACTTGAATACAGAGAGCATGCCATCGACTTCTTGTTGCGTACCTCTACCATCGAAGTTACGTGGTTCATTCCTGATCCTCGTGTTGACATGGTCTTCAAAATAATATGAACAAAACATGCCAACCTCTTCATTCAAATATGCATTAACAATCGATGCTTCGACGTTTGCCTTTTGTTTAGCATTGCGCTTCAAGTTGTGGAGATACCTAAAATTATAATAGTTAACAAATTAAAATAAGGCTTCTTATACTAAAAACTAATTAAATGAGAGAAATAGAATTGTTCACCTCTCAAATGGGTACATCCACTTGTACTGCACTGGACCACCAATCTTAGCTTCATACGCTAAGTGAACATGTAAGTGTTCCATCGAGTCAAAAAAGCTAGGTGGGGAAATTCGTTCCAACTTACACAAAATAACTGGAAGGGTAGGTCTCTTGTAGACTCAATTCCTTATAAGGAATTGAGTCTATTTTAAAAAATGGGTATGATAATCAATAAAAATAAAATATGCAAAAAATATGTATGTTAATTGATATAGCTCAAACGGTTGGGCATAGCTAACACTTTTTAGTAATGTTATGTTACACCTTTTAGTCATATTTTGTTGCACTAGCTTTTCAGTTGTAGTGACTTACAATTTTCAACAATATAGCGACTTACACTTTTTAGTAATGTTTCCAACAATATGTTCAGTTATAGTGACTTACACTTTTTAGTAATGTTATGTTACACCTTTTAGTCGTATTTTGTTACACTTTCTAGTTATAATGACTTACACTTTTCATTAAAAGTTGTGTTGCACTTTTCAATTATAGTGACTTACACTTTTTAATAAAAAAATGTGTTACACTTTTTAGTAATATTGACTTACACTTTTCAACACACACATTTTCGAAAAAAAATTACCAATAAAAAAAATTACAAAAAAAAAATAATGTAATAAAAAAAAATTGACCAAATCAAAATTTTTATTCACAATATTCTAAAATATTTAGGGTTTAGGAATTGACTAAGTCAACTCAATTCCTTATAAGAAATTGATTCTATATAAGACCAATCCTAACTGGAATGTCTCGTTCCAAACGATTCATATCATCAACCTTGATTGTTGTAGACGTTAAATCTCTAAAAAAGAGACTTAATTCAGTGATAGCCCTCCACACATTCAGAGGAAGAAATTCTCGAAACGCAATAGGTATCAAGCGCTGCATAAAAACATGACAATCATGACTCTTCATCCCTGCAACTTTGCCTTTTGTTGTGTCTACGCATCGACTCATGTTTGACACGTAGCCGTCTGGAAATCTTAACTCTTTAATCCACCTACACAATTCCTGTTTTTGTGCCTTATCTAGTGTGTAGCAAGCCTTCAGATATTTACCTGTACAGGTATCCTTTTCCAACTCATCACGGCGACAGATAGTGTTCAACTCTCCCCTGGACTTTGGAGTATCTTTCGTCTTGCCTTCTGTGTTCATGATTGTGTAAAACACATTGTCAAACACATTCTTATCAATGTGCATGACATCCAAATTGTGTCGGATCAATAGTGAACTCAAATATGGCAAGTCCCAAAAATACTTTTTTTCTTCCAGTTACCTGAGATTCCTTTGTTGTGTTCTTCTACATTTTCCTCCGTAGTTTTTTTCAAACCCGTCCACTCAATCTCATATAACAGCCTTTGTCCTGTACGATTAATAAATGTTAAAATAAATGTAACCCAAAAAACATGTTAAAATAAATGTATAAAATACCATTTCGAAGGGGCGGTCGATTGTTTGTGACTGTTCTATTCTTCGTGAAGTCCACCTTATTCCTTCGAAATGGATGATCTCGAGGTAAAAACCTTCGGTGATTATCGAACCATGAAAATTTTCTAATCATCGGGAGACTGAAAGCTTCAGAATGTTCCATACAATACGAACAAACTTGCTTTCCGGCTGTACTCCACCCGGACAACATAGCATATGCAGGAAAGTCGCTAATGGTCCACAATAAAGCAGCACACATCGTGAAGTTCTGTTTCCTAGAAACATCATACGTTTGGACTCCGTTATCCCATAGGAAGATCAAGTCTTTAATAAGAGGCTGGAGATAAACATCAAGTTTATGCTTTGGATTCGACGGACCAGGCACCAATACAGTCAGAAACATTGTTTGAGGTTTCATGCACATCCATGGAGGTAGATTATACGGAGTCAGTATCACTGGCCACAAAGAATACTTCTTTCCATAACTCCCAAACGGTGAAAAACCATCAGTACTCAAGCCTAATCTCACATTCGTCGGTTCACAAGCAAATCCTGGAAACACGTTATCAAGGTGTTTCCAGGCTTCAGAGTCGGACGGATGTCTCATATCCCCAGCCTTAGTATCTTTAGAATTTCTTGCATGCCACATCATGTGTTGAGCTGTAGCACTAGATTGAAACAATCTCATTAAACGAGGAATGATATGAAGATAATACATCCTCTTATATGACACTTTCTTTTTTATCTTGCTCGATTGACCACCTGGTCCCTTCCGTCGTGGCTCTTTGTACCGGGGATGGCCACACATTCTACACATAAGCAAATCGCTATCGTCATCACCCTAGTATAACATGCAACCATTCACACAACAATCAATCTTCTCAACCGGCAAACCCATATTCTTCATCAGTTGTTTGCTCTGATGAAACGTCGTAGGTACTTTATTATCGACAGGACAAATCTCACTGCATAATTGTGTCATTTGCTCATATGCTCTGTTAGATAGCTTGTTCTCGTCCGACCACCCGAACTCTCGACCCATATTCATATGGGTCACATGGATGTAATGTTTGAATTGTGCAATCACATCAGGAGTTGGGGTGGAAGATACGAAACCTTGCGATGCCGTCTGGGACGGACCAGCGGACCAGACATCACTGCTCAAACGACCAAGGCCCAGAACTCGTTCTCGGGTGACCGGGGCAACTTCCAAATAAGTCCGGTTCACCTCCTCGACTGTAGGAGGGGCACTGCTGGTTCCGGCTTGAGTAGGGTCGACTTGAGTTTCGACCTCGGCCATCCTCCGGTTCATTTCCAACTACATAATTAATAATTGTAAATTAATAGAATAAACTATAAAAAAATGTATTTAATTAAACAATTTTATTACTTACGTGGAGGTTAGTTGTGCGCCCGTATGTGGATTGCTGTGTATTCTCATCAAACGGATGAGCAATGCTCAACCGGTCCAAGTGAGTGGGTACACGCCCCGTCTCCCGTTCCTAATAATTAAATTTAGGTATTATATATACTAAATAATTAAATTTATTGAAATTAATTTAAAAATTAATAAACACTTACAATGGCAAGCGACTGCTCAAAGATGGATCGGGCTCCACCCCGATGCCTTGACATCCCACCCCCAACGTCGGATCTGCGGTTGGCCTTAGCAATCTCACACTTCCTGATGTACTCAGGATCCAGCCACTCCCTCGTCAATGAATCCCACAACTCAACATCATTAGCATCCTTACCCAACCTCTGCGTCGTCCCATCCTTCCGCCATGTCATTCTCCATTCGTACATTAAATCCTTATACCGCTCTTGCGCCGATTTACTGAAATACTTGAACATAACCTCGTCCGAGTAGATATCCCGATCCCAAATGGTATTTTTCTACACATATAATAAATTGTTTATTATTGAACAAACAACAAACATTAATTAATTAAATAAGTAATTAATTACTACCTGAAATTCCTCGAAGTACGTCCACTTTTTTTTGTTTTGGGACCTTCTTCTAGGTAATTGCACCCGCACTGATCGGTAAAGTGGAAAAAACAATCGTGCATGCCCTGGAGACCTCGTTACCAAGTAACAATCTGTGATATTAATTAACAAACAAAACACATTATAAATTAAAACGAATGCGAAATTAATTATTAATTATTAAACAATTAAAGTATTTAATTACTTACACTCCTCTGAGAACCCAAACGGGCTCCCGGCCATCCCGAGTAGGAACAGCAGGATGCTCCCGGCCATCTACATGTGCAGACGATTGAGACGACGGCGGAGGCGACGGGTGTGGAATGGGTGGCGGCGGCGACGACAATGGTGCCCGACGTAGTATAGGCGGCGCCTCAGGTCTAAGTGCGGCTCGGCTCTTCCTCGACCGGCTACGTGACCCGGAGGCCCCGCGAGATCCCGAACCACCAGCACCATCTTCACTCATCTATTTAATTTAAACATTCAAATTAATAAATATATATATATAATACTAATTAATTAATAATAAATTTCTTAATTTAATAAAAACAATAATCTAATAAATTAAAATTTAATCCCTAAATAATAACCTATTTTAATCAATAATAACCTATTTTAATTAATAATAACATATTTTAATAAATAATTTTCTATTTAATCAACAATACCTAATTTAATCAATAATAACCTATTTTAATAAATAATTTCCTATTTTATTCAATAATAACTAATTTAATCAATAATTTCCTATTTTAATTAACAATTTTCTATTTTAATTAACAATCTATAACCTAATAAATTTTGTAATAATTTTCTAACTTTAAAATAACAATTTCCTAATATAATTAACAAATCTCCTAATTTAATCAATAATTTCATAATTAGTAAATCAACAATATTAATCTAGCTAATTATAACGTAATTATAACGTACAATATCATAATTTAATTATGTAATTAACTCCACTCCAACGTATATGCAAATTAAACAATATCCACTATATAACATCAATTATGCAAAACAATATCGATATTAACAAATCACGTCAATTTATTATAAATAATTATATACATCAACTATAGGCAATTATCCACGTACAATTAATATCAACTAATTAATTAGATATATCAACTACATACATGCAAACTAATTAACTATATACATCAACTACAAACAATTTCATATTAATCTATATAACAAATTAAATTAACACATGCAATTTAATTCATAATAGGCATTACAATATAACTTAAAAATTAATTATTAACAAATTAAGAAAGCGTATCGTATAGATTTTTTAATTGATAGATCACCTCGACAGGACCTCTTCGCGATGAAGACGAAGACGAAAGAGGTAATTTTTTTCTTTCTTTCGAAAGAGTAATCTGTATGCAGATTATATAAAAATAAATCCGCCTTTACCGACGGAAATTTCCGTCCGTAATGCCCCATATTAAATTATGCGCGTCAATCAAGAGGCGGTTAGTTAAGGCGGGGTCGGTTACCGACGGATCCCCTTACGTCGGTAAACGCATATTTAAATTATTGCGCGCCCGTTTAGTGGTTCACGTGATGGCCCAATAATATGGCGCGGTTACCGACGGAAAATATATGTCGGTAACCCTATTTTACAATACCGACTGAAAAAATCCGTCGACCAGTGACCAAAAAACGACACCGTGTAGAGAGTTCTGTGTGTCCGTCGGCATGCCGTCGGTAAAGCCGACGGAATTTGAATTCCGTCGGCAGCGTCTTTTGACTTTCTATTCCGTCGGTATAGCCGACGGAAAGGTATTCGTCGGTATAATTCCATCGGTAAAACTGCGCGTTTTTGTAGTGGATGTTTTTTTTTTTTACAAAAGATCTTTAAGATGTTGTCTTGTATATATAGTTATATTTATCATCTTTCGTGTAGTGAATTTTAGTTATTGTGTTCTCACTTATCATATGATTTAATGATTGTGTAGCTAAGAGAATTCTTATTAAGCCAGTCCGAAATTTACGAGATTAAAATATGTGATGATGACATGAAAATCTTTCAATTGATGAAGATTTTTAGATGGGATAAGGTAATTACGCAAACTCCATAGAAAAATGAGAGACATTATGATGACATTTAGCTCCACAACAATTGTCAATAGTTTTTCAAGTACATGATTTGATGTAACGTTTTTTCCCTTCTATTATTGTTCAAATCAACTGAAATTTGTATAATTTAATATTTAATTTGTTCATTTTATATAGCTCACTTTATACTGCACACCGTGAATAAATTTATGTGTATGTTAAATTATGAAAGTAAACTTATTTTATGTTTAAATTTTTTTTTCTTTTTATTTGAAAAATGAATTTTAATTTAACCCAACAAAATTAGAACCAACAAAACAATTATTGCTAAAAAAATAACAGTATTTTAACAATTAAAAAATTAAAATAAAACAGACCCATACATTTCACGGTATAAACTATCTATTATATATAAATTCACAATCACTTGAGCAAAGATTCTCACACAGTTGAAAGTGTTGGAACAACTGAACAAGAAATAATATTGCACAGTGATAAGTCAATCTTAACTAATTTGTTTTCCCAAAAGTAAAAAACACATATTAATAAATACTAATCTTTAACACTTAATTAAACATTATTATCTTTAATTGCATTCCTTTTTTCGTAGGATTAACAATTCAACATAGTAGAAGACAATTTTTATAACGGAGAAAGTCATATGTACAATCATTTACATCAGACCAGTCAAATCCAAATTCGTCTAATAATCAGATTAAAAAAAAAGTTCAAAATCAAAATAAGTGATCAGTTAAAAATTATAGAATAATTAATAATAATAAAACATTTAATTTAAATTTTATCTCGTAATCGTCTAACACTAGTCGTTCTATTCTTATTTAATTAGTTAATGTAGTTAAATTACTTAAATAGATTCCGTAAAAAAGTGAAGAAAATGATTTATTCCTTTATAAACAAAATGATTTCTTCTTACATACAATAAAAAATGGTCTTTTACGTACTTTTTAGCCATATGATCCACATTACACGACCACACCCCTTTATCCATCTCAAATGATCTAATCTGCTGATATAACATGAGTAGTGTTGCAATTTTTTAAGAAATGAGAGAATTTAAAGAATTTTTAAAATATTGAGTGTCGTAATCCGATTTTGACAAGTGAGCACACTTTTTCGGGTGGAATCGATGTTACGAGTCATACTCACAACACTGTGATGTGTGACGCTTTTTAACCAAATTTCCGTTTGAGGGGTCAAAAACGCGTTTTATTATTTTTTGGGTGTTATTTTTGTAATTTTCAATTGTTTATAGGTTTTTTTTTGTAATTTTCTATTTCCGCACACTACAGTTTTTCTTTTTAATCTTTTTCCAAACATTGTGGAGGCAGTTTTTTAAGATTTTAATATTATTGAAAACGTGTTATTCATTTTCTCAAGATTCAAGTATTCTTTGAATCATTAACGATTCTTGTTTGTTCGTTCTTTTGATTCACGCATGCTGCATCACCAACCCCCACTCGACTGTATTTCACAGTCGATCCAATGCAAAATTTGGACAAATTTGCATTTTTTTGTCAATCTTTTGTTTAGTTGACATTTCATTATATATGTATATAACATTTGAATAAAATATTTGTACATAAGTGTAGTTATGGTTTAACGAATCGTATATATCTTGCAATCCTAATTAGCTTAATAAACCTGGGCTTTAGATCCTGGTTCGAGTCATGGGGAGGGGAAAATGGATGGGTATTTAATGTAATTAAAAAAAAAATTAACTTAATAAAGACAAATTGATGGAGGAAGTAATAAATTGGGTGTGGATGAGAGTAATAATAAATTATAAGTGAACTATACTTGTTTCAATTTTGATGTTCCACATCTTATATCACTATATGAATGATTGACATGTATCATATTAAAAAATAATTAACGTTTTACAATATTAAAGCAAGGACCAATGACCACATATCCAACTGCAAAGAATTGTTTTTCATCATTAAAAGCCGCATCCGTGAATAGAATATTACCCTCGCGATGAGTTGGATACATTTCCTTCGACTTGGTAACGAAATCAGACAATGTATTTTCAATGTTGCTCGAGCTTTTGAAATCATACCAATAAGAGACTGCCCATTCAACATTATACATTGTTTTACCACTTTTACACAACTTGGCCTGTGTATCATCATGAATAAAATTGCACATTTCTTTCCAGATTGCCCAAATCACCATTAAAGCCAAAGTCATCTCATCCAAGGTCAGATTTTGTGAGCACCAAGAGATAAAATCCAGTCCATCACCCCATAATGCACTTTTAATCCTGTTCCATAACCCAATTTCTTTCCAAGTGTGTTTTGAAAAAGGGCAATGAAAAATGCAATGCATAGTATCCGCCATGCGGAATCCGCAACATTTGTAAAAAGAATTAATCGGCACATGATGTAAAGATAAATTACCTTCAGAAGCAATCAAATTTTTTCCAATTTCCAGCCAAATATCTGTACCTTCTGTGGTAGCTGAAGTTGCCAGATCATTCTGTACACTCTTTGGATTGAAGTCTTATTTGAGGGGCCTGCTTCGTGAATAGTCTTGGACTTCAGTTGGCTTGAAAGAGCCACCTCATAACCCGATGCCACTGTGAATTTTCCGGTCGAAGAATATGGCCAAACTAAATGGTCATGTTCCTGCAAACCTGAGACAGGAGTCAACAAAACTTTTTCAGCTTCATGTGGCATAAAGGCCTGACGGACCAGCTGCTCATTCCAATTTCCTGACTCCAAGAGGAACCGGTTGACATTGGATGCACTAACATTCTTTGATTGGATACGCCCCTTCTCCAAGCCCATCACCCAATTATCTTTGAAACTATAAATGTCATTGCCATTTCCAATCCTCCACAAAGCACCAGTATCAAGTAAATCTTTACTCCACAAAAGTGATCTCCAAAAAAAGGATGGATTAAAACCCAAAGAGAAATCTGAAAAACACGTTTGATCAATGTATTTGGCTCTAAAAATACTCCCAAGCAGTGTATCCGACAATGTAATAGTCCTCCAAAGTTGTTTAGCCAAAAGTACTTTGTTAAACAGAACAAGACTTCGAAAACCCATTCCCCCTTCCTTTTTAGAGATACAAAGATCCACCCATTTTTTCCAATGTTTTTTCCTACCTCATTCACAATCCCCCCACCAGAAACCAGCCATAATCTTCTCAATATCAGCACAAATAGCAACAGGAATTCTGAAACAGGACATCGCATAAGAGGGTAATGCTTGCAATACAACTTTAATTAGAACCTCTTTGCCCCCTTCAGAGAAAAACTTATGATTCCAAGATATCACTCTTTTACGAACTCTATCAACCAAATAACCAAATTTAAACCTTCTAGCCTTAGGAATCATTGTCGGAAGACCGAGATAAAACTCATGTCCTTGAGAATAGCGAATCCCCATAATTATTTTTTATTGATCAACATTAGATTGACAGGTCATGTTGCTAAATGTGATTGATGATTTATCCCTATTCACAAGCTGCCCAGAAGCTTTTTTATAGGTGTATATACAGTTAGCTAGCACTTGTGATTCCTCCCTTGTGGATTTAAAGAATAATAAGCTATCATCTACAAAAAACAGGTGCGACAATATAGGGGCCGATCGTGCAATTTTAATCCCAAAGACTAGTTTGGAATCCACCACCGAAGAAATGATGGAAGAAAAAACTTGAGCACATAACACAAAAAGATAGGGTGATAGCGGATCACCTTGATGGAGACCACGAGTTGGAACAAAGTAATCAAAAGTAGCACCATTTATATTAATGCAATAGGTAACCGAAGAAATGCACTTCCATCTTTTGCAGAATTGACAAAAGAAAAGGCCACTCAATCCGATCATAAGCCTTGCTCATGTCCAACTTTAAGGCTGCATATCCGACTTTGCTCTTTGAAGATTTCAGAAAATGCATTCCCTCGTATGCCAGCAATATATTATCTGAAATAATCCTACCGGGCACAAATGCACTCTGATGTTGATCAATCAAATCACCCTTGACAGTTTGTAGCCTATTAGTAAATGTTCTTGCCAATATACGATAAACAACGTTGCAAAGACTAATAGGTCTAAAATGTTGTGGATAAGAGGGATTACCAATTTTTGGAATAAGGGTTATGATAGTCTGATTCCAATTCTGAAGAGTTGCATCTCCATTCAGAACATCCAGTATAGCTTTTGACACATCATCCCCAATAAGAGCCCAGTTCTTTTGATAGAATGAGGCTGGAAAACCGTTAGGACCCGGAGCCTTCCAAGGAGAGAGATGTTTTGCTGCTTTAAACACCTCAGCCTTCGAGAAAAGAATATCAAGGAACATTGCTTTTTCTCTTGACAATTTCACATTAAGAAATTGTGTTGCTCGTGTGATTTCAGCAGTTGTAAGGTTACCTGCAGCAAAAATGTTTTGAAAATAGTGCATAAACACCTTTCCAATAGATTCTTGTGAAACAAGCACATTGCCACTAACATCCTGGATACTTCGAATTGCATTCATTTTATATCGAAGATTAGCCCTCGAATGAAAAAACTTAGTATTACGATCCCCCTCTTTTAACCAAGCAACCCGAGATCTTTGTTTCCAAAACCATTCTTCTTGAGAGGTAAGGGTGGCTAACTCAGTTTCCAATTTGCCAATTTTGTACATATCCGGAACACAAGAATCATCATTCAAACTGAAATTGATTAACTTATTAACACATTTGATCATATGAGCAATTGTTCCACCCTTCTATGTAGCCCATTCCTTAATGACTTTAGCACAAGTGTTCAAAGATTCATTCAGAGACAAAGTAGGATTATTTTTCTGTCAGGCCACAGTCATGATCTTGTTAAAATCAGCCTCCTTCATCGAGTAATTCTCAAATCTAAAATGTTTTTTGCATTGTTTAAACAAAGTTGGACACTGAATTTCAAATTCTAGAAGTATTGGTCTGTGATCCGATCCCAAAAAATCCAAGGCTGAAGCTTCATACACAGAGCAGAAGTCAATCCATTTGTCATTGGCCAAAAAACTGTCAAGCCTTTCCTTAATGTAGAAATCCCCTTTTCTACGACTATGCCAAGTATATTTCGAGCCCTTCATTTTCAGACATTTAAGATCATTGTAAAGCATTGCTTCTTGGAAAAGAGAAATATTGGTATTATTATAAAAAGATCCTCCCAATTTCTCAAAGTTATACAACACCTGATTAAAATCCCCACCAATTATCCAAGGCTGTGGAAGATTAGGCCGGTAATTCTTAAGTCTCTTTAAAAGTTGCCATGAGACCGATCTTTGATGAGTAGTAGAATGTCCATAAAAACCAGTGAAACGCCAATCACCATTCGAGGTTGAAATAAAGCAATCAATATGGCCAATGGTGTAAGACAAAATAGAGACATCAATTTCATTCCAAAACAGTACCAAACCTCCAGCAAGACCACAAGAACTAACACAAAATACATTCGAAAACCCTAGACGAACCCTTAATACATCAGCATAAGACGGATTACACTTAGATTCTGAGATAAAGAAAATAGATAGATGATGCATAACAACTAGATTACGCAGCCTACTGAACGCACGAGAACTGCAAATTCCACGTGCGTTCCAACATATAATCTTCATTCCCCACGGCGGGGTTGAGTCACCTCAACCTCCGCCAATCCCGGGATTGAAATTTCAAAGCCATATGTCTCAATCATGCTCTTTGCCTTCTTAAGAAAAAATAATCCATCAATTTCATTTCTCACTTTCTCAGCCCTCACAAAATCAGCCAAATCTCCCGAATGGTCTTTCCAAAGCCTTTTTTTTTTTTCCTGACTTCATATTTCCAGGTATTGAATCCTCCTCCCGGCTTCCAGGCATACGAGCAGGTCTCTGATTCACCTCCTCCCCAGTCCAAGTAGATTGGCCCACCTCCTCTCTAAAAGGGACATATGGCTGCTCCCCTTCATGGATGACCTCCACATAGGCAGTAAAGTCGAAAGCCTTAAAGCATCTTCCCACATGGTGCACCACTCTATAATCCTTTCCATTATATTTGTCTTCACCCCAGAGCGGTTCTTTTGTCATTCTATACTCAAAACCTGCAGGAATAGTAAAGTGAAGAGGTTTTAAGACCATACCTGTTCTTGGGTCCACTTTTCCAAGCCCACTTTCCACAACTTTATCACCAACATCCCTTCTAGCCATCAAAACTTGAAATGTATACACCACCTCCGTAGCATTTTTTGTTGACTGGTAATCAGCATATAAATTCCAGTGCGAGTTCATAACCTCCTTTTCAGCCTCATCCCACGTTTCTCTAACACCCTCATCCAATAACACTGCTTTGCCTTTTGCCCTCCTTCTGTTTTCCGAGTCATTACTAACATTTTCTTCCAAAGTAATGACCTGCCTTCCTTGAACCGTCTGTGCTCTTTCCACACATCCACCAGTTTCCTCCACCATTTGATTTGCAGTATTAAGTTCTAAGAGCCGAAAAAGATACTGCATGTCTCTCTCCGATGGCCTCTTCTGCTTGTCCGCTCTCAGCCACTCCGGGAAAAATTTATGACTCTCAAGCCAGTCCTCATCTTTATCCTTAACCTTATTACATCCCCTGACAGAGTGAGTAAGATGTCCACAGAAATAGCAAAAATCCGACAATCGCTCATATCTGAAGAAAATGACAGTGGTGACATTTCCAACAGTAAAGTTAGTGAATCGACATAAAGGGGCTTCAGTATCCAGAAGCACACGCACACAAAGAGATTCTCCCCACGCCTTCTCTCCATCTTTTGTATCAACTCGAACAACTTCACCAAGCACACTCCCAACCCTTTCTCCAGTTGTCTTCATCATTGCATGTGCTGCTAAACCATGGATCTGGACCTAAAAGCTAGGGTACCCGATCCATCTTAATGTTGGCAAAACAGTCAGAACCAACGAGCGGCTTGAGCACCATCAACGATCTCTGCAGATTCCGTGGCTGCATGTCAAGGATTTCCTCCATTTCAACTTTTTCTTGGAAATCGATAACATACAACCCATCACCAACCATGGTAAGCATAATAGAGGAAGCAACCTTCCAGTTTATGGTTAAAAGTCTCTCTAACTCAAAAATGTTAAAGAACCTCCTAGACATAAACGACAGTGTTAGAACCCTCTTTTTCTGAAATGGTTGGAATGATAAGCTCACTCGTTTCAACGACAGTGTTAGAACCCTCTTTTTCTGAAATGGTGCACTCACTGAACTTTTGATGAATAGCCCATATCCATTTTTACTATAAGAGAAGTAAAATCGTACAAAAGAAGGAAGAACCACAAGTTTGACTGTCCATTTGCCCTATCCCCCAAATATATAGAAGCAATCTGAGTAGAGAAACCACGGGCATGCTGATAAACCATTGGCCAACTTCGAAAAGAATGATCTTGTCGGATTTTAAATTCAAAAAACCATCCAACCATTACGAACCCCTATGCAAACCAACAATTCATTTTCACAAGATTCAAGTATTCTTTGAATCAACGGTTTTTATTTATTCGTTCTTTTGATTCACGCATGCTGCATCACCAACCCCCACTCGACTGTATTTCACACGGTCGTTCCAATGCAAAATTTGGACAAAATTGCAGTTTTTGTCAATCTTTTGCTTAATTGACATTTCATTATATATGTATGTATCATTTGAATAAAATATTTGTACATAAGTAGTTATGGTTTAACGAATCGTATATATCTTGCAATCCTAATTAGCTTAATAAAGTCAAATTGATGGAGGAAGTAATAAATTGGGTGTGGATGAGAGTAATAATAAATTATAAGTGAACGATCACCTGTTTCAATTTTGATGTTCCACATCTTATATCACTATATGAATTATTGACATGTATCATATTAAAAAATAATCAATGTTTTACAATATTGAGGACGACACGTGTTAAAAATTCAGCATGATGGAATAGCAGTGATACACAAAAAATGGAATAGAGGAATTGAACCCACCACTAGGATAGGGAGAGGTGTGATGAATTACTTTTTGTTGTAAAAATAATTTAGTAATTTTAATTTTTTTTTTGAATGAAAATGAGTATATTTCCATAATTGAGTAAAAAGTAATTTTAATTTTTTTTGAATGAAAATGAGTATGTTTGGATATTATCGCAAAAATTAAAAGAGTTTGATAATTCCACAATTAATACAACTATTATGTAATAAAAGTAGTAAGAATAATAAAAAATGTAGAATTCCAAAATGTAAAGAGCGAGACAAGGAAATTCAGTTACTTTCCAAATCTCCCACCATTAATTCTCCACCCCTCACCTCAAAATGACACCCCCACTCCTCTTCCTCCTCCTCCTCTCCGCCGCCGCCGCCTCCCAAGACTCCGATCTCGAATCCGACTGCACAAACCGATGGATCCACATCCGAAACCTCCCGCCGCAATTCAACCGCGACCTCCTCTCCAACTGCTCGGAATACCCTCTCTACGACGACTTCTGCCCTTACATCCCCAACCATGGCCTCGGCCAGAAAACCCACAACTCCTCCCACAGCTGGTACCGCACCGACCCCTTCATGCTTGAGCTCATCTTCCACCGCCGCATCCTCGAATACCCCTGCCTCACCGCCGACCCCTCTCTCGCCTCCGCCGTCTTCCTCCCCTACTACGCCGGAATCGACAGCCTCAAATACCTCTACGGCCCCGAAATCAATTCCAGCTTCAACCACGGCTTAGATCTCTACAACTATCTAACCCAATCGGAAGATTCAAAATCAATTTGGGAAAAAAACTCCGGCAACGACCATTTCCTCGTCATGGCCCGCCCCGCTTGGGACTTCTCCCAGCCTCTCTCCAACGATCCCCCAATTTTCGGCACTTCATTTCTCGAATTGCCCCAATTTTTTAACCTAACTGCCCTAACATTGGAATCTAGGGCTTTCCCTTGGCAGGAGCAAGCGATTCCCTACCCGACGTCGTTTCACCCTCCCAATCTTGCCCTCTCCGAATCGTGGATCGGGAGAGTCAGGAAATCGCGGAGGAGCACGCTGATGTTGTTCGCCGGCGGCGGCGGGATTTCACCGAATCCCAACGTGCGGAGGAGCATTCGCCTGGAATGCGATGAGGCGGCGGGTATGAACACTACCGGGAGCGGTTACTCGAGTTTTTGCGAATTTGTGGATTGTTCGAATGGGATATGTGAGCATGATCCGATTAAGTTCATGAAGCCTATGCTGCAAGCGAGTTTCTGCTTGCAGCCGCCAGGGGACACGCCGACGAGGAGGTCGACGTTCGACAGCATTGTGGCGGGGTGTATCCCCGTGTTTTTCGAGGAGAATTCGGCGAAGAAGCAGTACACTTGGCACCTGCCGGAGGAGGAGTACGATGGGTTTTCGGTTTTTATTCCGAAAGAGGATGTGGTGGGGAAAGGGGTGAGGATTCTGGATGTGTTGATGAGTATTCCGAGAGCTGAAGTGAGGAGGAAAAGGGAGAAAGTAATGGAGATGATTGAGAGAGTTATGTACAGAAAGCATGGAAGTTCATTGGGGTTGAAGAGTAAGAAAGATGCATTTGATATTGCGATACAGGGGACGTTGAACAGGATTAAGTCCAGGCTTCAACAAATTGCAGCTCAATGAATTTGAGGCTACTTGTTTTGTTTGTAGTTGAAGCCATTCTTGTTTTATTTGTACTATCGTTGTCTGTAAATGAGTAGAGTCGAACGCCATGAAGTTCAAACTTGTTTTAAATATATTGTTTGATATTTAAACGAGTCAAGCTCGAACAAATTTAAAAAATATGGATCATTGAGTTACCTAAATCTGCTTCAAACGCCACTTGCTTATGAAATTCAACATAATTCATATCGATGCTTTGAGCTGAATATTATATCTAAATGACAGATGATGGTATAATCGATCTCATGTATGTGTAAATGGATAAACAAGTGGGTGATAATGTGTTGGTGGTTAACATGGAAAGGTATCATGTTTCTGATCTAGTTCGTTGTTCGTTATAAATAGGTAGCCACATAGGAGGTGCCCATTGACCTGGCTGAACTAAGTGGTCAACTTCGAGGTGGATGAGCAGAATTGTCGAGATGACATTGATGAACTTTGAGCCTTTGATGGTTGACCGGTCTTATTTACTTTTAGTTGAGACCTATGATTTATACTTTCTTTTTTTGTGTGAAGATTGGGCCCCACATGTTGGGTTTTGACGCTTTGCTCGAAAATTGATGACTTGTAAGAAGGTAAGATCAAATTCTATATAAGCTTCTCATTTTATGTAATTTTGATAGACCATCAACTGTATATAGTCAAATTTATTTGATAGCTAACAAAACACAGTTTAACTAACAAATTTAATTGGGATGAGCTAACAATCTAATTGTCAATATAGTTAGTTAGTTTACAATCTTGATTAGTTATTCTTTCACTTGTATATATACATAATCATTAAGTCACTTCTTCAATCAATGAAACCATTCTAAATACACTTACATGTTATCAGCCTAACAGCTGTAAACCATTTTCTTCTTCCTCTTTCTCTTCTTCTTTCATGATGGATCTGTCGACCACCACCACCACGACCACCTCTGTTTCGATTCAACTCTTACTTTACATGTTATGACTCATCTCGTCACCGTTAAACTGAAATCAACAAACTATCATATGTGGTTCGCTTAAATTCATCCCTTGTTGGCCACTCAAAAGTTTCTTTCGTTTGTTGATGGATCCTCTCCAGCCCCACCGCCTACCATCTCTAAAGATGGTCGAATCCAGAATATGCTTCTTGGTCTGCTCAAGATCAAATTGTTCGCATCTTCTTAGTTTCCACTCTAACAGAGGAAACCATGGCTGTTATTGTTGGTTGTCGCTCTTCAGCAAAAAATATGGTCGAACCTTGCCGCAACGTTCAATCAACCGTCCAAGGCTCGTGAAATCCGTCTCAAGGATGAACTTCAAACTATCAAGAAAGGTCATCGCACGGTTGCCGAGTATGGCATCATGTTCAAAATTTTGTTCGACCAATTATCATCCAAGGGATGTGTTCTTGATGATATGGATAAATCTCATTGGTTTCTTCGCGGCCTTGGCCCTGAATTTCATGGTTTCTCCACCTCTCAAATCAATATTTTCCCTCTTCGTGGCTTCTCTTTGCCATTGCTGAGTCTCATAATCTGTTTACAAGATAACTCAATGGTACGTCCACATCGGCCCCTACTGTTCCCTCATTCTTTGCCCAAACTGCTTGCCCTCCCTGACGAGGATGAGGTCTTCTTGGTCGCGGCCATGCTTTCTCGCCTAGTCGTTTTCAAGGCCGCTCAGGCGGTTGTGGTCGTGGTCGCTACTCTCCGAGGTGTCAAATATGCAAACTTGATGGTCACTCTGCTGATTCTTGTCCTCAACGCTATACGGCTCCTCCTGCTCGTCAATCCAATTGTGTCGAATCCATACCAGCTCACTCCTCGATCACTCCCTCTAACATCTCCGACGGGTACGTTGACACAGGGGCCTCTGCCCATATGGTCTCCTCGCCGGCTGCCTTCGATTCCTCCTCGCCATATTCAGGTTCGGACCGCGTTGTGGTCGGCAATGGTAGCTCTTTGCCGATCACTCACATCGGCTCTAAAATTTTCACCTATTCTCTCTCTCTTTCTAACGTTCTCGTTGTTCCTAATATAACCAAAATTTTATTATCTGTTAGTCAACTTATGTCTGATCATCCCGTCTCTGTTTTCTTTACTAACTCTTCCTTTGAAATTCAGAATCGAGCTACAGGGACTTTGCTTGCCCGGGGGCGCCGTGAAAATAGCATTTATATTTTGGATCGTTCGTTTAATTCATTCATTTTTGCACTTCATACTCATAAGACAAAGGTATCTTATGAGCTATGACATGAATGCATGATCGCCTTGGTCACACTCACTTTAGCAATGTAAAACTACTCGCTAGTTTAGGGCTCATTTCTATTACTTTTGTGTTGCCTGCTCCTGTATCTGGTACTTCTTGCGAAATTGCTAAGAGTTCTCGCACACCGTTTCACGTAAACATAAATCGAGCACATTCATTGTTAGATCTTGTTCACTATGATTTATGGGGACCCTCTCCTACTACTTCTTGCGATGGATACCGATATTATGTTATATTTGTTGATGACTTTTCTCATTTTGTATGGTACCATCCTCTTAAACACAAATCTGACTTTTATTCCGTGTTCGTCCACTTTAAACAAATGGTGAAAAATCAACTCAACACCAAAATTAAAAGATTTCACTTTGATGGGGGCACCGAATTCAATGATAATAAACTTCAAACCTTGTTCTCTCAAAGTGGCATTCTTCATACTATGTCCTATCCTTACACTCTTGCTCAAAATGGCTGAGCAGAAAGAAAACATCGACATATTACTGAAACAGACTTATCTCTTTTATTTCACTCCTCGGTTCCTTCCCAATATTAGGTTGAAGCCTTTGGCATGACTGTATATCTCATTGATCGCCTTCCCTCTTCTATTTTAAATAACAAAACTCGTCATCAACTCATCCATTCCTCTCCCCTTGCTTTGATAACTTACATGTCTTTGGTTGTCGTATTTTTCCATATCTTCGTGACTATGCTCCTAACAAACTATCTCCTCGTAGCATTCCCTGTGTTTTCATTGGTTACATTTCTCGCCATCAGGGATTTTGCTGCCTAGATCCCTCCTCTTCTCGGATCTATGTTACTCGTTATGCCCAGTTCGACGAACAAACATTTACGTTCAAAACTCTACAGTCATGTTCGTCATCGCCTACTTCTCCCGATCTTTCAACATACATTGATCCACCTACCACAAGTTCCTCCTCGCCATGTTCGGTATGCATATCCACAAATGATTCTCTTCCCTCCGCCTGCACCACCTCTTTTGCATACTCCTTGTCATCCTCCCTTTCCTCCTGCTCGCTCTCCACCTCACCGTCAGGACATTCCTCGACCAACTCATGACATCTTCAAACCAAAACATCTGATCAATGATTCTTTTCTTGCCACTAATGCCCTGCTAGCCTCCATTCACTCTACTAAAGAGCCTAAGGGATTCAAATTTGCCTCCAAATCCCAGGAATGGGTCGCAGCCATGGATGCCGAGCTCCATGCCCTCCATTCCAACAATATGTGGACTCTTGTTCCTCGCCCTTCCACTGAAAACATCAAAGGCTCTAAATGGGTGTTCAGAACTAAATACCTATCTAACGGAAGCATCGATCGCCACAAAGCTCTCCTCGTCGCCCAAGGGTTTTCTCAACTTCTTGGTTTTGATTACGACCACACTTTCAGTCCAGACATCAAAGCTTCCACTATTCACATCATTCTCTCCCTTGCAGTCCTAAAAAACTTGGTCTCTTCGTCAATTAGATGTTAACAATGCCTTCCTTCACGATCAACTTGCCAAACCTGTCTACATGGAGCAGCCTCCCGGTTACACTGATCCTTCTCGCCAAAAATACGTTTGCCGTCTCAACAAAGCTATTTACAGTTTAAAACGGGCACTTCGGGCCTGGTTTCTTCGCTTTAGTACCTTTCTTCTCTCTTTAGGCTTTATTGAAAGTAAATCTGACACCTCTCTCTTTCTTCTCCATCAGGCGACCACAACTCTTTGCCTACTCGTCTACGTTGATAACATCATCATCACTGGAAATGACGACTCCGTTGTTGCTCGCCTAATTACCGCATCCAAAAAGAGTTTACCATCAAAGATCTAGGTAAGCTCAACTACTTTCTTGGCTTAGAAATTACTTACACTTCGTCTAGTCTCTTTCTCAGCCAATCCAAGTATGCTCGCAATATCCTTTCCTATGTCGACAAGCTTGACTCTAAACCTGTATCCACTCCTCTCTCCTCAACCAACCATCTACGTGTCCTCGGCACTACATATTCAGAATCCACACAATATCGTTCACTAGTCGGCGCCTTACAATATTTGACCATTACGCGACCAGATCTCTCCTTCGCCGTCAATACCGTTATCCAGTTTCAATCTAGCCCAACAATCGATCAATTCCAGGCGGTCAAAAGTATTCTACGGTATGTCAAAGACACTCTCCAATATGATCTTGACTTTTCTCACAGACCATCTCATCTCCTCGCCTACTCCGACGCCGATTGGGCTCGTTGCTAAGACACTCGCCGATCAATATATGATTACTCTATTAAAATTTATTATATAAATAATTATATTATTTTACAAGATTAACAAATTTATTATATATACATAATACACTACTCCTACAATATAGAATCCCCTTAAATATTAATAGGGAGTTTAAATTGATGAAATGTCATTTTATGGTTAATTTGGCTTATGTGTCATTTTGTGGTTAATTTGGCTTATGTGTCATAATTTAATGAAGTTGTTAATTTTAAAAAGGGTTAATTGCAAATTAAATCACGACCCTTCGCTCATTTGTAATCTAATCTAAACCTTAAAATAATTGCAAATAAATCACCAATTTTAAATATTATTGCAAACTAGATTTCTTAAAAGTCTACTTTGTCTCTAAATCATACCTTTTGGAGAAAGTCTTAAATGCACACTGTTCACCAAACTAAAATTGGTGCACACGTTTTTTTTTTTTTTAACCGCTTTTTTTCTGTTCTTTCTTTTTCTTTCTTTCTCTCTCCCCTCACGCTTTTCTAACCGTTTTTTCCGTTTCCTTTCTTCTTCCCTCTCCCTTGTAATGCTCTCCTTTCTTCTTCTTTCTTTCTCTCTCCCTTCTTCTTTCTTTTTTTTCCACATCTCTAACCACAACTTATTTTCGAATTAATTCCTGAATTATTGAAAACTAGTTCGTAAAGTTGATGATGAAATTATTAAACTGACGTTTTACTCTTTTAAGAAAATAAATTTGTTTAATTTATTATTAATAACAAAAGTTCGTGAATAACATGAAAAATAACAAAAAAATAAAATAAAATTACTCCGTAGTTAATTACGGAGAAGACAAAAATAAATACTCGAATACTAAAATTGAAAGGGTTGAAAATAGAAATTTTAACTGAAAAGTGTAATTTTTATTATTGAAAAGTGGTAGATTTTATTATTGAAAAGTGTAATTTTTATTATTGAAAAGTGGAAGATTTTGTTATTGAAAAATGTAATTCTTATTATTGAAAAGTGGTAGATATTTTAACTGAAAAGTGTAATTTTTATTATTGAAAAGTGGTAGATATTTTAACTGAAAAGTGTAATTTTTATTATTGAAAAGTGGTAGATTTTATTATTGAAAAGTGTAATTTTTATTATTGAAAAGTGGTAGATTTTGTTATTGCAAAGTGTAATTTTTATTATTGAAAAGTGATAGATAGTTTAACTGAAAAATGTAATTTTTATTATTGAAAAGTGATAGATACTATAAAAATTTGTATGTCGGAGAAGGAGTTGACACTACAAAAAAAGGGCGTTTTAGAGACGGATTTACCGACGGATTTTCCGTCGGCCGCCGAGGTTACCGACGGAAAGTCGGCCGTCCCCTTTCTCGGCGTCAGCTTTTTTTGCCGACGGATTTTTGAATTCCGTCGGAATTTCCGACGGAATGTCCGTCGGTATTCCGGACAACCCGTTTAACAAACCGGGTCAACATTCCGTCGGAAAGAATGAATTAAAATAATTATAAAAGAAATTAGAATGAATTAAAATAATTATAAAAGAAATTAATTTTTGAATAAATTGATTTCGAAATTCACATATCGACGGAATATCCGTCGGCATTTGACCGACGGAATATCCGTCGGCATTGTACCGACGGAATATCCGTCAGTAAAACAAAATATTAATAAAAAAAATATGATTTCGAAATTCACATGTCGACGGAATATTCGTCGGCATTCGACCGACGGAATATCCGTCAGTAAAACAAAATATTAATAAAAAAAATATTGGTGGCCGGGGAGGCCCCGACCAGAATTTCATTTTCCGACCAGAATTACATTTTCCGAGAGGTTGGAAATGTGAAGAAATTTCGTAAAAAATGTCATTATGTAAAAATTAAAATATTATGTAATGAAACAATAATATTACATGAAATATTATGTTGGGAATGTGAAGAAATTGGCATTGTTTTTATTACATATCCTCATGCTTAAAAAATGTTTTCTTCAATTCATCCACCTGCACCAGTAGTACAATCACATTCCTTGAAAAATACACAAATATAAGATTCATAAAAACTAATGTATGCAGTTTGTAAGATGGTTTATACACCTCAAACTTCTAGAATTTATTTAAAATATCAAAACTCCTTGAAAAATTATGAAATTGAAACTGTAAGAGCTCCTTGAAGTTTTTAATGTGTATAAAATTTGTGTAACAAGTTTTGGTAGTCGAAAATAGGAGTTTTGGACTCGTTTTTAAAACAGTGCAGTGCAGTTTATGTAAATGAGTAATAGAGTCAACTAACTTTGAGCATTTTTATAAAATACTAAAACATGTTAGAAAATTATGAATTTTAAAAAGTTGGTACATCTTGAAGTATAGAACACATAAAAATTTTGTATCATACAATTTGGGTGCCAGAAAATATTTTTTTGGTTCATTTTCGAAAATCACAGTAGCTAGCTTTTAATTTCAGCTTGAGCAGTTTTGGAAAAGGATTTTATAAAATTATTTATAATAATCAATAAATCATGAAATAAATATAAGTGGTTCATAACTTGATGTAGTATTTTAATATAAATTTTATAAAAGTTGATTTGGAGCCTATTCTTTCCAGAAAATTCTTCAAGGAAACAACCAAAAAATTAAAAAAAAAATCGATGTTGAAGTTCAAAAATTTTCAATCTAAACTCAAAATCACTTACGTCGGAGTCGGCCCACTTATTAAAACGCTGGAGGAGCACAGATGGGCGGCGGCCATGCTTCACGGTGGAGAGAAATCGGCGCGGAAGATTGGTTAGAGTGCCGAGGGTGGCGGGAATAGGGCCGGAGAGGTAGTTGTCGCCGATTCTGAGGATTTTGAGGTGGTGGAGGGAGGCGAGGTGGGGGGGAATGGGGCCGAAGAGTTGGAGGGAGGCGAGGTGGGGGGGAATGTAAAGAGGAAAGTTTGGAAAGAAAACCCTAGGTTGAGGTTTTATATAAGGGGTTATTTTCCGTCGGCATGTACAAATACCGACAGATAATCCGTCGGTATTTTTCAAAAAGTAAATACCGACGGAAAGTTAATTCCGTCAGCATTTTGGCGATTTTTTTTATTTTTTTTTTTAAATAATTCAATTTTTTCTATATACTAGACCTACTAAATTACCAAAATATTTTTAAAAAAAATCACAAAATTCATTTCTTCCACATGATATTTATAGTAAATTTAATTTTTATAGTAAATTTAATTTTTATAATTTGTACCTAAATGATAAATAATTAATTAACTTTTATAAAATAAGAAATAAATACATTACATTAATTGAATTAATTTTCATCTTCATCGTCTTCATCCTCCTCTTCGTCCTTATCCTCCTCCTCCTCATCATCATCTTCCTCATCCTCATCCTCCTCCTCATCCTCCTCTTCTTCATTCTCCTCTTCATCCTCATCTTCATTCTCCTCTTCATCCTCTTCTTCATCCCCCTCCTCTTCACCTTCAATTTCGATTAATTGGGGATTTGCAGTCGTCAAGGGTACAGAAAGATTGAAATCTCCCGTAAAGACTTCAGTTGGAGTCTCTATTTGTTCTGTTTGAAATGGAGATTCATCTTCAGTATTTTTGTCCTTTTTAGGGACTTCTACCATTGACCTTGCCTTTACTTTGCAAACAGCGTGCCATTCATAACCACGTGGAGCTCCCGGATATGTGCAGTAGTATACTTGAGATACTTGATGGGCAAATACAAATGGATCATCCCCAACATACGTCCTTTTCGAACTAACATCAACGAGCTTGTACTCCGGGTGAATTCTTGTTCCTAGATGGCCTGAATCAAACCAATGACACTTGAACAACACTACAGACTTTGCTGGATATCCTGGATATTCTACTTCGACGACTTCCCGTAACACCCCAAAGTAATCACTTACATCTGCATTGTAATTCGCACTGCTAACGCAGACGCCACTATTGGTAGTTGCCTTTGTCGATGCATACCCAGACGTATGAAATCTGTAGCCCTTCACAATATAACCGTTGTAAGTCTTTACACGACGTAGTGGTCCCTTGCTGAGATCTCGTAAGAATCGACTGTCTAGAGCGTTATCCCGTCCCTATACGGCTCAATTTAAAATTAATTAATATAAATATTAATTTATTTACGTAAAACATAATTAATTAAATGGTACTCACATAACGTTCGAATCATCGGGAAAATTCACGTTGAATACGAGCATCTATATATGCATCTGAGATGTTTGGTTCTGCTTATCGTAGTTCTTGAGTGTACATCCTAATTCACAACATTCAAAAACTTGGTTAATATTAAATGACATAAATGAAGTGGTATTTAAATAGACGATTTATATATGAAATACTTACTCAATGTATGGCTGAACTTCATCACAATTCAATAACACATACGTTTGTGCTATTTCCGCCTCCGAGTTCGTCTCCCAATATCGTTCAGTGGGTTTTCCTATTGGTCGTCCCTTAGACTTGAATATGGAGAGCATTCCATCGACCTCTTCACTGATATCGTCAGCGGATGTACCACCGAAGTTACGTGGAGCACTTCTTAACTTTGTGTTGACGTGGTCTTCAAAGTAATAAGAACAAAACATGCCAACCTCTTCATTCAAATAAGCATTCACAATCGATGCTTCAACGTTTGCCTTTTGTTTAGCATTGCGTTTCAAGTTGTGGAGATACCTGATATACACACACACACACACACACACACATATATATATATATATATATATAACTTATAAGAATGCATGTGTAATTGTAATGAAATAAAAAAAGTAAGATTTTACCTTTCAAATGGGTACATCCACCTGTATTGCACCGGACCACAAATTCTCGCTTCATACGCTAAGTGAACGGGTAAGTGTTCCATCGAGTTAAAGAAGCTAGGTGGAAAAATTTGTTCCAACTTACACAAAATCACTGAAATGTCTTCATCTAAACGAATCATATCATCGATCGTGATCGTTGTAGCCGTTAAATCTCTAAAAAATAGACTTAATTCAGTGATAGCCCTCCACACATTGAGAGGAAGAAGTTCCTTGAACGCAATCGGTATCAAGCGTTGCATAAATACATGACAATCATGACTCTTCATCCTTGCAACCTTACCCGTTGTTGTGTCTACGCATCGACTCAAGTTCGACACGTAGCCGTCTGGAAAGTTCAACTCCTTTATCCACCTACACAATCTTTGTTTTTGTGGCTTATCCAGTGTGTAGCTAGCCTTTGGAAATTTACCTGTACGCTCATCCTTTTTCAACTCTGGACGGCGACAAAGAGTGTCCAAATCCTCCCGAGACTTTGGAGTGTCTTTCGTCTTGCCTTCGGTGTTCATGATTGTGTGGAACACATTGTCAAACACATTCTTTTCAATGTGCATCACATCCAAATTGTGTCGTATCAATAGTGAACTCCAGTATGGTAAGTCCCAAAAAATACTCCTTTTGTTCCAACCACCCTCAATTCCTCTGTTGTGTTCCCCTGCATTTTCCTCAGTACTTTTTTTCAACCCCGTCCACTGAATCTCATATAACAACCTACGTCCTGTACGGAGAGTAAATTATAAGTGACACTAAAAGCAATAGATAAATATACGTTTAATACTCATTAAATAAATGTATAAAATACCATCTCGAAGTGGAGGTCGATTGTTTGTGACTGCTCTGTTCTTTACGAAGTTCTTCTTATTTCTTCGAAACGGGTGACCTTGAGGTAAGAACCTACGGTGATTATCGAACCATGAAACTTTTCTACTCACCGGGAGACTGAAAGCTTCAGAATTCTCCATACAACACGGACAGGCTTTCTTTCCGGCCGTACTCCACCCGGACAACATACCATATGCAGGAAAGTCGCTAATGGTCCATAAAAGAGCAGCACGCATTGTGAAGTTCTGCTTTCTAAAAACATCGTACGTTTGGACTCCATTCTCCCATAAGAAGATCAAGTCTTTTATAAGAGGTTGGAGATAAACATCCAGTTTGTCCTTTGGATTCGTTGGTCCAGGCACCAATACAGTCAGAAACATTGTTTGAGGTTTCATGCACATCCATGGAGGAAGATTATACGGAGTCAGTATCACCGGCCACAAAGAATACTGCTTCCCATGCATCCCAAACGGTGCAAAACCATCAGTACACAAACCTAATCTCACATTCCTCGGTTCACAAGCAAAATCTGGAAACACGTTGTCAAGATGTTTCCAGGCCTCTGAGTCTGCCGGATGTCGCATCTCCCTCGACTCAGCCGAAGAGGAATCTGTAGCATGCCACGTCATGTGTTGTGCAGTGGCACTTGATTGATATAATCTCATCAAACGAGGAATGATAGGAAGGTAGTACATCTTCTTATATGGCACTTTCTTCTTTGTCTTCTTCGATTGACCACCAGGTCCCTTTCGACGTGCCTCTTTGTACCGGGGATGGCCACACAATCTACACATGTTCATACTGCTATCTTCGTCACCCCAATATAACATGCAACCCTTCACACAACAATCAATCTTCTCAACCGGCAAACCAACATTCTTCAACATTTGTTTGCTTTGATGAAACGTCGTAGGCACCTTATTATTTTGAGGACAAATTTCACTGCATAACTGTGTCATTTGCTCATATGCCCTGTTAGAAAGCTTGTTCTCGGTCTTAATGTTCATGAGTCGTGCATTAAATGACAACTGTGAGTGAGATTCACAACCCGGATATAAATCTTCTTCGACTAATTTGAGCATCTCATAAAACCGAAATGCCTCATTCGTCGGCTCCTCTTCCATGTTTGAAAAACCAGCTTCCCTGATCATTGTTTGATACATATTCGGTTCTTCATCCCCAAACTGTTGTTCTTCGTCCCCAAACTGTTGTTCTTCGTCCCCAAACTGTTGTTCTTCGTCCCCAAACTGTTGTTCTTCGTCCCCAAACCGTTGTTCTACCTCGTTACTAGTGCCAACATGATCGAAATTTGCTTCTTGTTGATAGATTCCAACAGTGTAATAGTAAAACACTTCATCAAATCTATAAGGCCAACGTGTTTCACCATTACTAGTCCAATTATAATAATTATCAACGAAACCATTCTTCACAATATGTACTAGGACCTCATCAATCTCTTTATATTGCTTATTCTTACATTTTTTAGCATTACACGGACACCTAATGCAATTTCCACTCATGTAATGTGGCTGGCTTTTTGCAAATTCAACAAATAACACGAGTTCAATATAAAATTCCACATTCACATTTCCTCTAATCATTCTAGGAGTACAATACATCCAACGACGGTCAGGCAAATCCATCTGCTAAACATTTAAGTGGAGCAACACATTACTAAACTAAACTTATAATAAATTCAAACAAAACTTATGATATATATAAAACATGTAATTACATTATATTGAATTTTATATATAGAGTAAATTAAAAATGGTAGAAAATGTACCGTAATTTGATGTTTCTGAATACCCGAGCATGAGCATAAAAAATTAGGCAGTAGAAAGTTTTGGTGTAAATTTGCAATACGAAAGTGAAGTGGAAAAAAATTAGGCAGTAGAAAGTTTTAGGGTAGTATTTCCCGACGGAAATGCCGACGGACTTATCTTTCCGTCGGCATTTCACCCGCCCAAATTTCCGTCGGTCAAGATAAATGCCGACGGATTATCCGTCGGCACTTATCAAATGGTGAATTCCGACGGAAAGTTAATTCCGTCGGCATTTCACCCGCCCAAATGCCGTCAGTAAACATAAATGCCGACGGAATATCCGTCGGCATTTATCAAATTCTGAATTCCGACGGAAAATATATTCCGTCGGCATTTGGCGGTTTTTTTTAATTAATTAATTCAATTTTTTGTATATATAGCAACACAAAGCTCACACACACCATATTCGATTTTTTCTATTTTGCAAAGAAATATCATGTCTTCTTCATCTTCTATTCGATTTCAGCAAGGCCTTGTTTGTTATTGTGGAAAGGCATGTCGTACATATGCTTCTAAACAACCTAGAAGTAAAGGGAGGATATTTCATAATTGTCCTGACTCCCTAAGTGATGGTGGTGGTGGATGTGGTTTCTTTGTATGGGCTGATACTCTAGAAAACTGTGGTGTTGACAAGAATCAAGGATCTAATCAAAGTGACCAAGAAACTGAAGACATGAAGAAAATGACTCAAGAGATGAAGAAATTGGTTATAGAGATCAAGAATTTGGCTAAAGAAATCAAGGATCTAATCAAAGTGAACAAAATCATTTTGATTGTGCTAGTTGTCATGGTTGCATCTACCACCTTTAAGTGGTTTGGTTAAATATATGTATAATGCACTCTATATGAGGCTATTTTAATTTGTACTAAAATTCACTTCCACCTTCAAGTGGTTTAAATCTATCTAGAATGCACTCTAAATGAGATTATTTTGTACTCAATGAAACAAATGAATGCACCCTATTTTCATCTATACACCAATAAACTACACAAATAAACTGCAATATATAGTTCAACATATATTTCAACATAAAGATAAATATATACATAAAGATAAATAAGTTCAACAGAAAAGTAAATAAGTTCAACAGAAAATTAAATAAGTTCAACAGAAAAATAAATTAGTTCAACACAAAATTAAATTGTTCAACCAGGATAGTTGCCAGGAGAGTTGCTAAAAAATCGATCCACATCGTCATTCAAGTTGACGTCGTCACCGTCGGCCTGACCTGCATCTTGACCTGCAGCTTGATCTGGAGCTGGAGCTGGCGGTGCTTGCCCCATCGTCTGTTGATAGATGGCCTCGATCTGCTCAGCAGACATCCCCAACGTCCGACCCGCATTGGTACTCCAGAGGCAGAAGTAGTTCTCGAACGTTGCCATGACGTTCGGATCCGGGACGGCAGTGGAGGATACGGACGGCTGCGATGCACTCCGGGCCGACCGACCACTTGGTGTCCTCACGGCGTTGCTCATCCCACCAAGGCCAAGGACCCTTCCCTTGGAGGTCGGGGCAACGTCAAGGTAACACCGGTCCACGTCAACAGCCGGAGGGGTACCGCTGCTTCCGGATTCAGCAGTAGTCGTGGCGGCTTGCGTCTCGGCCTCTTCAATCCTCTGTCGAACGCTCAACTACATAATTAAAAAATTAAAATTAATTTAATTATCTATATATATATAATGTAATTAATACATAAATTTAATTAAACTTACGTGGAGGTCAGTAGTGCGCCCGTAGGTGGACGTCTGTGTATCGGCATTAAACGGATGAAGAAGACTCATCCGATCCAAGTGGGTGTGTGGACGTCCAGTCTCCCGCTCCTATTACGTATCAAATAAACATATACAAATTAATTTAGATAACTAATATAAAATAATTAACTATAATTATTTAATTTTTAAAAATTAATGAAAACTTACGATAGCAAGTGATTGCTTGAGGACGGACCAAGCTCCCCCCCGATGCACTGCCATCCCGCCTCCAACGTCGGTTCTGCGGTTGGCCCGAGCTTTGTCACACTTCTCTTGGTAAGCCGGGTCCAACCACTTCTCAACCAACGACTCCCACAGGTCAACACCATCCTCTACCCCCAGAACAAGATTTATGTCTTTATCACGCCAGGCCGTTCTCCAGTCGTACATCATGTTCGTGTACCGAGTAGAACAAACACCGTACCACTTCTCTTAAATAGCGTCGTCCGAGTAGATCGCCGTATCCCAACGGGCCTTTTTCTATACAAATATTCAACATATTTATCAAATAATATGAATAATTAGTTATTTAATAAACTTTAATTATTGTAATTATATACCTGGAACTCCTCGAAATATTCATCCTTTTTAGATTGTGGCACCGTCAACCAAGTGATAGCACCCTTAGAAATCTTACACTTCTTAAAGGTTTGTGTGCACATCCTGGACACCTCATTACCGGGCACCAACCTGTAAAATTATTAACAAATTTATAAACTAACACATTATAAATAAATAAAGTTAATCGTTATTGAATACTGTTAAACATTAGAATTATTGACTTACGCTCCTGAAATGATTTCAATGGGTTTCCTTTTGTCTCGAACAGGATGCTGACGAGAAGAGGATGACGAACCAACCGACATCGTAGTCGGCGGCGGCGGCGACACTGCCACAGGAGGAGGAGGAGGAGCCATCACAGGTACTGATTCATCCCGAGACCTCCTTGAACGACGTGACCAAAATGACGACCTACGTGAACCAGAACCCTGATTCGGTACTTGTTCACTCGTCTGTTTCAATCAATAAAAAATACATAATTTTACTAATTATCAATTTAATGAACATATTGCTAATTTAATTTTTTTACTAATATAGCATATTCCTAATTTAAATCAAAACATATTCCTAATTTAAATCAAAAAAATATATTACCTAATTACAACGTGATACCACCGTCGAACCATCTAATTAACTAATAATTTAAACAATTGATTGAAACATGCATCACCTACATTAAAAATATTTCTAAATTAACATATTCCTAAATTAACAAATCTAAACATAATTAAAATAATACTTTTCTAATTATCAATTTAATGAACATATTCCTAATTTAATTTTTTTTACTAATATAGCATATTCCTAATTTAATTAATCAACATATTCCTAATTTAATCAACAATAACCTAATTTAATTATTATTTTTCTAATTATTATTTTTCTACCTAACTTAATCAATAATAAAAAATTGAACATATATATTCCTAAATTAACAAATCTAAAACTAATTAAAATAATAATTTTCTAATTGGGTCAATAATTATCAATTTAATGAACATATTCCTAATTTAAATTTTTTACTAATATAGCGTATTCCTAATTTAATCAACATATTCCTAATTACAACGTGATCCAACGGTCGAACCACTATATCTAAACTAATTTAAACAATTGATTGAAACATGCACTACCACTACAAAAAAAGCCTGATTTTGATACCGAAATTTTGAGACGGACACCTAATCCGTCTCTAATAGATACGGATTAGATACGGATTTGTTAAAAAATCGAGATTTGAAACTGAAAATAAAACCGTCTCTCATTATAAACAGATTAGATACGACTTTTAGTTTCGAAAGTTTTAGATACGGACTAGATACGTGACTTTCAATTTCGAGAGTTTTAGATACGGATTAGATACATATACCACCGTCTCTAAACAATCAATTTTTTTCTCCCCAATATAAAACGAGATAAGGTAGTACACGAAATTTGGGATACGGAATCTAACCATCTCTAATCTGTATCTAATTAGTCAAATGATAAAATTAAATTAAAAAATAAATCAAAAACTTATGTATATAGAGAATTGAGAATGAGAGAATATGGACGGAGTTATATTAATTTATTTACTCTTTTATTTAATTAATAAATCGTAATAAAAAATAAAAAAATCAATTAATATATCTTGTATGTATCGGATAAATATAAATGTTAGAATAATACTATGTACATATATTTTAGGATAGATATAGATATTATAATAATAATATTATTATATTATATCTTCAATTCCATATGCCAATATATATATATATATATATATATATATAAATATCAATTGATTTTCTAATGAAAATATTTCAAGAATTGATTCTCGTATATCAATTTTGTAGATTAAAAAAAAGGAGGTGTCATTTAATAATTTTTTAAATTTGTATAGTATTTTTAAAAGAAATTTAGATTAAAAAATAATTCTATCATCAATTTAGAAAAAGTATAAACTAATGAAAATATTCCAAGAATTGATTCTCTAATCAAAGTATGTATATCAATTTTGTATGAACGTTAGATTAAAAAAAAAAGTCATTCAATAATTTTTAAAAGTTTCTAAATCTTTATAAAACTACTATTAAGACTTATAAAGAAACTTGTATAGTATTTTATAAAAAGTTCTAGATTAAAAAATAATGCTATCATCCACTTAGAAAAAAGTATAAATACTTGAAGCATTGCTAATGGTAAAATAGTCTAAATAGTATAGTAAAAAGGATAAGATCAATCGAGATAAAAATAAAAAATTATTTTGTGTCAAAATGAACTTGAAATAAAAATTGAAAATCTTTTTATAGAAATTATTTTTATTTAGTTTTACTAAATTTGTGAAAAATACATTCTAAAGGAAATTAAACCTAATCCTATCTAATAATATAATAATATGTCAATTTCGATTTTTGTCCATTCTTAAAAAATAAGTTTATATAATAAATATAGATATTATAATAATATTATGTTATATATTCTATATCTTTTATATGGAAATATGTATTATATGACAATATATATAATATATGGATTAATGAAAATAATTCTTGAATTTCTTTCAAACTCGGTAACTCAAGAACGTAGGTGTCACGACATTAATAATATTGTCTCTACCATCAAGATTGACGAGGTAAGTTGTGCATCTCAAGCCTTTATTATAATATATCAATTTACTTATCAATTAGCCTACTATAAATTACAATTATCATTTAATTTAGTAAATTATTGTATAAAAATGAGATTTATCATGCTCATACACGCATATACACCTAACTAAATCAGCATGCGTCTAGAACACACATACACGTACACATAACTAAATTCAAGTAGGCAAACACCTTGAATCAATCTCTCAGTAAATTTCAAGATAATATTGACTCAATTCAGAATTCATTCAGGACTCGTTGAATACAAATTTCATATATCCGAGTTTGCATCAAGAAAGATCGACTATCAATAAAGACGGTAGTAATTAAAGTACTCAATTCAGAATTCATTCAGGACTCGTTGGATACAAATTTTATATATCCAAGTTTGCATCAAGAAGATCGACTACCAATAAAGACTGTAGTAATTAAAGTAGAATATTAGGATAAGATATAAATGGTATAGGAACAAAGATATAAATTGTGTGATTCAAGTGTGTCAAGTATACTACTGCACCTATCCTGGGGTAGGACTGTGTACTCAAGTACACGGTATTACTACCTAGTGGTTGTCCTTACCATAATGTCACAAGATCAAAACTCAATTTTTTGAAATTTAATTTAATACCAATTTTTCTATATTTAATTTAATTTTAGCACCGAGTACCAGTTTTTCTATATTAAGTAGTACCAGTTTTTCTATATTTAATTTAATTTTAGAATATGCGGGATGTCCTAGGATATCTTATTGTTCAAATGTGATTTATCCCCTTAGGAACAAAGATATAAATGGTATAGGAACAAATATATAAATTGTTCAAATGTGATTTATCCCCTTAGGAACAAAGATATAAATGGTATAGGAACAAATATATAAATTTTGTCATTCAAGTGTGTCAAGTATACTACTGCACCTATCCAGCGATATCACAGCCCTAGTGGTTGTCCTTGAATTGCCTTACCATAATGTCACAAGTTCAAAACTCAATTTTTGAAATATAATAACATACACTTTTCATTAAAAAACGATGATGCACTTTTCAATATACTAACATACACATTTTCAAAAAAACAAATCGATTTTTTTTTTCATAGTTTGACCATTGACTGATCAACGGTCAACAGTTGACCGGTCAAGGTCCACTCAAGTACACGGTGTACTTGAGTGCACGTAACAATGAATGAATCATTGATTAGATTTAAAGGCTGAAGATGAAGATTAAACGTAATTTAATTTATTTATTTTAATTTATAAAGTAAGATCGACTTTTACAATTGAAATTATTCAATAACAATTTTTTTTTATATATTTTTAAAGTTACAAATTAATTAATTAATTATATATGTTAAACTATTATAATAAAATAAAGTGTCTAAACTATGCATTGTTCTTAATATTTTACAGCTTATTGACGGCGGTGAGTAATTACAATTTTTAGATTTACAAATTTAAAAGTTACAATTTGAATACACGTAAAAGAAATAAATTAATATACATATACAATTAATATTAAAAGATAAAACAAAAGAGTTATCTGTCCTAGTGGCAGATGCTTAATAATAGACACTTATCCACCTGGGTTCAATTCCCATATAGACCAAAAAAAGGTCAATTAAATAGTTGGAGAGGGGGGTGGTTGTGGGGTGGGATGGCGGGTTGGGTTCGGGCTGGGACGGTGTGGGTTTGGGTTGGGATGGTGTGGGGTCGGGTCGGGTTCGGGCTTGGTGGGATTGGGATTAAGGCTTGAAATGGGGATTAAATAATTGGAGAGGGGGTGGTTGCAGGGTAGGGTAGGGTAGGGTAGGGTGGGATGGGTGTCGGGTCGGGTTCGGGCTTGGAATGAGGATTAAAGGCTTGGAATGGGGATTGGGTTGTTAACTCTTGGAGACGGATTTTTGCGGATTTAGAGACGACAAAACGTCGTTTCTAATTAAGAACGAAATTATAGACGGATTTTTGACCCGGATGTAAAACGGGTCGTTTATCGTTTAGATACGGATTTAGAGACGAAACGACATTTGAAACGGAATTTTGACCCGGATATAAAACGGGTCGTTCATCGTTTAGATACGAGAATATACGGTGTCAAATTCCGTCTCTCATTATAAACCAAAAAAACGGTCTCAAATCTGTCTCTTATTAGAAACGGAATTTAGAAAACCGTTCCTAACATTAGATACCATGCGATTAGGAACAGATAGAAAATGGTTCCAAAATCCGTTTCTAACCTGTTTAGATACAATGTTTATGGTATCTAATTCGTTTCTAAATCTCTGTTTTTTTGTAGTGTACCTACATTAAAAATATTCTATATCAAAATTACACCATTAAATTAAACTAGTAATTAACTATATAACAATTAATTAATGTATACATATAACAATTAATTAATTAATTAACCTTAAAAAACTACTCTATCAAAATTATTCTTAATCAACAAATTAAATTAACTAACATACGTACTAACATGATCATAATATTTTAACAACTAACTAAATCAATATAACATGCAAATCAACATTAAATTATTCATATTTACATATATCCATGCATAAACATATATAAGTATTAAAACTAAGTAATAGAACTAATTAAGAAAACGTACCGTATCAATGTAATCGGAGAAATTTGCTTCAATAGCCTCGTCCTCGTCTTCGTCTTCCCCACCGAATCCTCACTCACGCACTCCCTGTTTTTTTTTTTTTTCTAAAACGCATTCTGATCATCGAGGCCCTTATATATAAAAAAAAAAAATACCGACGGATATTCCGTCGGCATTTCCCTCGGTAACCGCCCACTTTTAATGCCAACGGTTACCTTATTGGAAAACGAGGCGGTGCGGATTCAACGGGTCAGAAGCCGACGGATTATCCGTCGACATTTCCGTCGGCATACATATTTCAAAACATCCGTCAGCATTTTCCCTCGGTAAATGCTGACGGAACGGAAATCCGTCAGCATTGATGTTGACTTTCCAATCCGTCGGCATTCCGTCAGCATATCCGTCGGAAATGCCGACGGACTATAATCCGTCGGCATTTGTCCGTCCCTATGACGCGCGTTTTTTGTAGTGTGAACCCATGATTAGAAAAAGGATTTTTGAAACCGCTTGGACAGCGATTAGTTAATTATCAATTTCTGCTTTTATTAATACAAAAAGAATTAAATTGTGCATTAGTGTGCACGTGCACACTGTGCACAAGAGACCAACTCTACCTTTTGATATTTGGTTTGATTAAAATTAAAATAATATTATTTTATTAATGTGTTGTTATGTCTGTAAAATGTCTAAATTATGTTAGATTCGAACACAATTGAAATTGTCAAATAGACTAAATTGCAATAATATTTAAATTTTTTGATTTATTTGCAATTATCTTAAAGTTTAGATTAAATTGCAAATGAGGAAAATGTTGTGATTTAATTTGCAATTAACTAAAATATTTATTTATATAAGGTGTTGTGGTTGATATTGAAGGTTGACTTACAGTTCATTAAGAGTTATTTTAATATTACTTAAATTGTTTGATTCCGAAATTTTATAATTTTTTTAAAGTTATTTCTCATTTTTCTTTCTCTTCCAAATTTTATTTGAAATTTACTCTATAAAATTATTTAATTATGTATAATATAATATTTATTTTTATTAATTTTTTGCGTAATACACTGTTGCTAATCTAGTATTCCCTCAATACACTAAAATTGTGCTTATTTTTTTTTGGGTCCACAAAATACATGTTTATCTACCAACAATATTCTTTACTCGTTACCCACCTATATTTTTTATAATTAAAATATATTTTTTTTTAAAAATATGTATAAAAAAAGTGAACACACTTTTAGTGGATAGAGAAAGTATATATATATATGAAACTTCATACCCTCCCTATTTGAATCACACACTTCTCTCTTTTAAAACATAATTTAATTCGTGCATCACAAGTTCATGGGTCATTTCGTAATTATTATATTTAGGGTTGGTCTGCTATGGACTCGAGTGCATGTTGTGCATCCTAGTTCATGTTGCACTTTTCAATTTACTGACTTACACTTTTTGATAAATGGTGTTGCACTTTTCAATTATTAAACCGTATAATAATATTTTTAGTTATAGTGACTTACACTTTTTAGTAATATTGTGGTGTACTTTACAGTTTAATAACTTACACTTTTCTTTAGAGTAGGGTGCACAGCATGCACTCGAGTCCATGCTAGACAAAACCTTATATTTAATATCCATCCGTACCTTCAAAAGTTTCATTTAATTTTTATACATTGATTAAAAAATAGTATAATAATATATAGGGAAAAAAGAAAAGATAGAGGTAGAAAATAAAAAATGCGTAGAAAGAGATATAAAAGGTATAGAGAAATAGTGTGTGTTGATAAAAAAAATTAATAACTTTCGATGGAATACTCAAAATGACAAACAAATCATTTTTAAAGGGTAAATAATTTTTAATTATACATCAAACTCATATCAAATAAAGTAATGTTTAAATTGAATGAAACCAAAATATTTGTTTTGCTCGTTCTTATAGAATAAATAAATGAGGTATATATTTTAGGGTGAGAAACATTGATGTTTCGTATGAGACAATCGATCTCAACGTGAGATGAAGTATAATTTAAGTATAATTGTCATAATATTTAAAAGGAATAAGTACTAATTTATGATCAGTCTCACAGTATTATTATTTTTTGCAAAGTTAAAGAGAACATGTCTCCAACTATAACGTAAACAACAAGAAAATAGAATCTCAAGTACGTCACGAGAGTATATAAATATATGTTAATATCAATCATAAGTCCCAATTATTAGGTGATTTTTAGTCTTTCGATATAATGAGTGGTACAAATGCGCATGTTACACGTGTATATATCATCATATCATAATAAAATAATAATATATTGTGTCCTTGTTTTCAATACATTTTTTTTTTTTGAATACATCGATCTAATTAGATGATGAAAATCAGGATGCATGGGTCTTCTTTTTTTTTTTTTTTTGTTCAGTAAAATTCAAGGAACAACATTTGCATGCACACGCACATGAAATCACCCGTTACAAATAAAATTAGTAAGGCTTTTGTGGTTTTTCTTCCAATTTAATTTCTGATTGAATAAATTTAATCTAAAACTTAAGAATTTAATCAGTAATCACCCCTACAACATAATTGCTTTAGTAAATTAAAGGCTAAAAGCTAATTTTCACCGAAATTAATCAGAAATTTTCAAGCGACGCGCGCACTTCCATGCATGCATGCATATATTTTCATTTCAAAAGCAAATTAACATCGACCATTCGTAAACAGGGTCAATTTAAATACGATTACAAAATTGATAATGATAACATATATAAAATTTTATTTCTAAGGGAAATGATCACATATATAATAACTTCCACATTACATATATATGTGACTAGTACTTTAATTTGGTTATGTAAAATATATGAAAACATGCACAAAGAGGCAGCATATATTGTATCTCTTACATGCTTTATTTGAAAATACATATATATGAAAACTAAAAACACCATGCACAAGAAGTGCATGCATTATAATTTAGAAAATGATGACAAGCTTAAAGACGCGATGAAAATATTTTGCAAATAGAAATTAGGTGTTTGGGAATTACGCGGCGCAAATGAAGCCATTAGGTGCTTTCTTATCGCAAACGTTGAGAAGCAAAGTAAGGGAAGGTGGGACATTAAGGTTAATCCCAAGTGTTGGGAAATTAATTCCCTTAAGGCAGACGTAAAATAAACAAGAAATAAAATGAAGAAATAACACAATCAACAATACAAGAATTTAACGTGGAAACTCTAAAATCGGAAAAAAACCACGACCCACCAAAGAGATCACTATATGATAAATTTTTACAATCACACAGAATTCCTCTCTTTTGACACTCAACCCTCCTACACTCTTTCAAGTCTACAATGACTCTCACATTTTTCACGAGACTCTATTACAAGAGAATATAATAAAAGACTTTAAACTAGAATCAAATACAAGACTAAAGTGTATTGATTGGTGCACAAGACTAAAGTGTATTGATTGGTGCACTTGTAACAAAGACTTAAGTACTCCTTATATAGGATTAGGAAGTCCTCCCTTCTTTCCTCACATCCGATGTGGGACAAAAACTCCTTTGAAAACCTCTTTTATTTTAGCACAAGCCCAAGCCCAACAAACTCCACCTTCATAAAATAAAAGAAAGCTCAATTGTCTTCACCGACAAACATGATTCTTAAACCAAAGAACCAACATTCTCAAAACAGAAAACACCTACTCCACCATATGAGTAGAACACTTAGAATCACCCATTCTAAGAATTTCCTTCGGCACATGTCGAAAAATACCTGCTGAAATTTATGGTGCAACTTCTAACTTTTGGCATTCCTAAAAGTCCTTCAGCCATCGACATCTTTCACCACACACCTTGCATCCTTGCCAAACCAATGCACATGTGGTCCAACTAACGTCATCACATCCTCGTTCATGGCAGTTGGACATGCCATAAGGATGTCCATGTCCTCAATCAGAGGACATCATCTTCTATCACAACGTTAACAACATTTTCGGAGCCATTTGCCGCCACCGCTCCACCTTGATTAACTTCACCTTGTGTACACCAGATTGTATCGGCACATCCTTAACTTGCACTTGCCACAAGCTAAAATTGATTCTTCCATCAAATTTCTCCACGGCATACTTTATTGCACTCGAAGTCGTTGACATATCATTTCTCCGCCCTTAAACAACCGTCTCCCAAAAGAGACCTCTGAACCTTTCTAAAAAATCTTTTATGATGTGGAAGATCAGACTACGCTGCAACCACAAAGCATACTAAGAATAAATAGAGACTAAACTCGGGCTCTGATACTACTTGTTGGGAAATTAATTCCCCTAAGGGCAGACGAAAAATAAACAAGAAATAAAATGAAGAAATAACACAATCAACAACACAAGAATTTAACGTGGAAACTCCAAAACTGGAGAAAAACCACGACCCACCAAAGAGAACACTATATGATAAATTTTTACAATCACACAGAATTCCTCTCTTTTGACACTCAACCCTCCTACACTCTTTCAAGTCTACAATGACTCTCACTTTTCTCACGAGACTATGTTACAAGAGAATATAAGAAAGGACTTTAAACTAGAATCAAGTACAAGACTAAAGTGTATTGATTGGGGCACTTGTAACAAAGACCTAAGGACTCCTTATATAGGATTAGGAAGTCCTCCCTTCTTTCCTCACATCCGATGTGGGACAAAAACTCCTTTAAAAACTCATTTTATTTTAGCACAAGCCCAAGCCCAACACCAAAAACATTCGCTTTGATGGCAGTGCAAAGGCAAACGGCCACCTCTAGGTCGGCCAACCCTTGGATGAGGGAGCAACATGGAGTTTTTGGAGGAGTTCCAATTGTAAGGCCAAGCAATCCCCCGAGCAAATTAGCACATACCCCGAGTTTTAAGGTATCAATAGGGCAAAAACCTTTACCAGGGCTAGGACTCGACTTTGGGTTTGAGTTTGAACCGGGGCAACTTTCACATGCACTTGAAAGAGTAAAGAAGAGAAAGTTATAAGCACAAGAAATAGGACAATGGGTGTGTTTTTCTTGGAAGCCATTGATTCTCCAAAATTAAATAAGCCCTAATAAAAAACGTGGAGTACTTATGGGGGGAGAGATTACAAGGGTGTTTGAGAGATGGAGTATTTGTAATAAGAAATGCTTTGGTGCGTATTTATATGTGAAAAGGAGTGTGAAAAGAAATAATATTCATCAATGCAATGTCATGGGTTAACATATTAACATATATATAGACCATCTACCGACGTACTCCATGTGAACTATATATAGAATTAATCGCATGCAAATTGTTAAAATTAATTCGTGGATTTAATTTATCTAACATATCTATTGTACAAGAAGTTATTATAATCCATGACTTGACCAAGACGTTAATTATTAGATTCGTTGCATACATAATGATCCGGTATATATATATATGATCTTGTTATAAGATAGTATTATGTTCATTTAAAAGTCTGAACTTGTAGAGAGGTGGAAGGAGGTTCATCGAGTGAACAATTTAAATGGATGGAGCTGCTTTAAGCAAGAATCGAACGCAAGATGTGTGGGCGTGAGCCTTAATTAAGACTCTGATACCATGAAAAAAGAAAATTGTCTCACCTAAAAGTCTAAATTCTTGTAGAGATCGAGGTGGAAAATTAATTTTTGTATATTAATTTTTTTTATAAAAAATAATAATATCCAAATACATTTATACGGGAATGTTATAATGCCCACCGGTGGGCACTATTTTTTGTGTCCACCGCTTACGTGGCATGCCACATCATTATATTATGTAATTTTAGATTATTAATTTATTTATTTTGTATATTTTCCATAAATATAGGAATAAAATCTTTCCTTATCTTTTATCCTATATTAAATTATATTTCCATGTAAATAGGAATAAAATATTTCCATTAACAAATTAAAAAATATGCATATCCTTCCGGCCTTAATATTTCGGTCCCAGCCTGATTTTTCAATTTTGGCTTCTTTTGTTTATTTATTTGCTGATTTGTTTCATTATCATCTTAAAGGATAAGGGTTCTTCATGCTGTTCTTAATTTTTATCTACGGATCGACCTCAGATTTATGTTTTAGATCTTAAGGGTGTACTTGAGTCGAAATGAATCAATAGACTACTACCAAGTTGAAACACGAGCCTGCTTATTCATTTTTTTACTTTGCTTTCATTGGGATTTCCATACCTTTTTTTTTTTTTACGGGTCATACTTTCATTTCTATTGTTATGTAAATTTATTTTTTTTGCGAAAACTTTACTTATGCATATGTTTTACAGGCGTAGAATGAATGTGTATGGTATCTTCAATTATTTAGAAGCTCTGTTACAATGGATATGATTACAGAGTTGATACTGTGACATGAGAAAATTCTGAATACTTTGATTTATAGAGAAACAAAAAAACTCAATTTAATACGCAACATTCAAAGAAACACCGAATAAATGTTGACAAGTGTGTGAAAGAAATATAGAGCAACTACAAAACTCAATTTAATACGCAACATTCAAAGAAACATAAATAAGATACAAATTGACAGTAACATGCTCCGTAAAGTTGATACTCATCCAGTTGTTCCCTACGTACTGCCATGGAAAAATTCTGGATAGTATGGTTCTGACATGAATGATTCATGTAACTGTGACCTATTACAAATCATGATAGTTGCGTTAACTTAAAAAATAAACAAAGAAAAATAAAAAATATAAATAAATAACGTACGTAGTGTGTAGATCGGGGCATGTTGGTTTATGTTAGTCGAGATAAGGACATGTTCGTTTATCATGGCCGCTTTGACTGCAAACACTACATGTCCTACTGCTTTGTGTCATTGCTATCTCCTTTGATGATTTAAGTCGTTTGCCATATCCTTTAGTACGCACGTGATGTGGGTCCTGAACAACATGTGAAACCTCATGACTCCTTACATTTATTTGTATATTATTTTCACCACCATCATCAATTTATGCTGCCCTTTTCTTTAAATTTTGTAGTTCTTCAATCAAAAAATCGGTGCGAGCCTTTGTTAAAGAACATTCATCAACAAGATGCATTGCAACTTGGGCCAATGACCTACGCCTTGAAATGAAAGATTGATCTTCTACTGGAGAAGGTGCTAACCCATCAACTATAAAACTTTTTGCCTTCTTAGTCCATCTATTCACAATATACTTATCTGGCAACATCATTACTTGAGTAACTTTCATCCAACAAAGCATATGACGACATGGATATCCATCAAAATCAAATAACCGACAACTACATGAAACTAAATCAGAGGACACGTGATGTGTTAACTTACGATGCCGATTAAATATTTTCCCTATCTCAAAACGTTCCACTGTATATATAAGGGTTTCATCTGTGCTCGAAATCAATTTGCAAATATACATCATACTGTCCTGCAACTCCTTTTAAAACAATAAAAATATAGTTTTTGTATAGATTGAGGACATTTGTTTCTCCATCAAAAATCCTGTAGCCATACGTGGTACTTCAGTGCAATCAATGTGATTTGCAATTAACTCTTCATGCCTTTGGTGAACAATTGCTCTATTGAAACGAGTAATAAAATCCACCAAAGAGTTTTTATGGTTAACATAGCGCTTAAAAAAAGAATGGTTAGTTTCAACTCTCTAACTACTAGACATACCGGCAGCAAAGACGTGTCTAACATATGCAGGCACCCATCGATGTCGAATTGCATACATATTACTCAACCATTCATTTTGTTTAAGCTCAGTAGAATTCATCAACTCCAACCACTGATTTTAAAACTCCTCGACTGATTCTGACCACTTAATAATATGTAATAGTTGTTGATAGTGATCCTTGAATACACGAGCATTCAATTTCTCAGAAAACTTGTTAAGTATATGTCATAAACAAAATTGATGCATAGTATCAGGAAACACCACTGAAATGGCTCGTGATATTGCTGCATCCTGATCAGTAATAATCACACGTGGAGGTGTCTGGGTTGGCATGCATTCAAAGAACTTCGAAAATAACCAGATAAAAGAATCTATCTTTTCATCACTTAACAATCCACAACCAAACATAGTAGTCTGACGATGATGGTTGACTCCAACCAATGGGGCAAAGACCATGCTATACTTATTTGTGTTATTCGTTGTATCAAACACTATAACATCACCAAAATATGCATATGATCTTCTAGAATCATCATCAGCACAAAAACATCTGAGAAAAAACCCAGCATCATCTGTTTCATAAGCAAAGTAAAAGTTTCCATTCTTCTCTTTCTCCATCTCAAAATGTTGAAGCAATGTTTCAGCATCATATCCGAAAAGCTCACTTTCGACCCTTCTTTTGTGATTCCTGATATCCCTTTCCAAACAACCAACCATTGACGGACCTCCATCATCAATCTCTAACAAACGCACTTGCTGACAGGTGGGTATATTAGCTTCTGAAAGTTGTTTTGCAAGATCTTTTTGTACAATTGTCATTTTTCGATGCGATCTTAGTAGATGAACTCTACTAGGAGTCGTCAAAGCATGATTATGTTGCTCAACAAAGTAACTAATAACCCATATATTATCCTCCTTAGATCTCTTAACTGTCATTTTTGCTGGACACTCACATCGACTATATCCTCGATTTCTTTCCTCTGCCGATGTCACATCATATTTCTTTTTCTGGCTTTCATTTACCTTTCCTTCTTTTGAGCACACAAACATTTTCCAAGAAATATGTCCCGTAGCGTTATCCTTCTTACTGTTTCCAATACGTATGCTAAAGCCTCCTCCTTTCGCATGTGTATTATAAAATTCAAATGCATCTTCTGATGTTTGAAATTCTTGACCAACTTTCGGAATAATATTAGTTGTAACCTGTGGAATAAAGACTGCATCGTCTTGTTCTTCTTTCATTCATGTTTATCTGATCTCCCAAAAATATATATTGCTAGTAAAATTAACAAGCAAGAAAACCTTTAAACTGTTGGTAAACTTAAAAAAAATCCTAAATTATTCCTAGAAACAATTACATACTTCGAGTCAAATTTATTAATTGCTATCACATGTGCCAAATATTTATCTAGCAAATTATATTCCATTCTTTTGCTAAAGCAAATAAATAAAGTAAACATCAAGTCCAAATTCAAGAGTACCTTAAATTTCCACCAAGAACCAATATCCCCAACTAATATACAATTAAATGAAATATTTGCAAGATCGACCAATTCTTAATTTCTCTAGAATTTCTTGTCGTCAATTTATTTCTGGGGATTGTTCTAATTTCTGAGATATTCTAAATAATTATGTATCTCTCTCTCACAAGAGTATATCTCCAACAAATTTGAGGCTAGATATCTTAATCTTATATATTTGTAAACTTTTTAGTGACATGTGTCACAATTCTATTCATCTCCCTCAATCTCTCTCTTCTCATCTCACACCATTTCAAAATCCTTTCATTCTCATTCATTTTAACTTTATCTTTTAATCTCAACCTTTCATTATAACTTTTAATCGCAACCCTACATCCTTATATTTACTCTTATAAATCTCAACACCCTTCTTCTCATTTCAATCACTCAACTTTTATTTTTAGGGTTTGTACATCACTCAACTCTTATTTGTTTGTCCTCTCCGAAATTCGCCTTTAAATTTTTTCGATCATTCACAAGTTAATTTTAAATTTTGTATTGCTAACCATTTCTTATTTTCGTTCACTATTTTTTCTCCTTCACTATCATCTTCTATTCATTCATTTGTTTTCTTTTTCTTTGTCCAGATTTTTTCATGGATCTTGAATCAATTGTGGTGTTAAGGTATATATTTTCTTATTGATTAAATACTTGAAGTAGATAGAAGTCTTATTTTATGTTTAATGTGATTCGTTGAGTTTTTTTTTTTCATTCTACCTGCAATATTTCCTTTTCTCTTTATGGCTAATAATTTTTTTTCCAATTGTTTTTGTTTTGCAGATTCTAATTAATGATCGTATCTATAGTTCGAACAATATGCGGTTCATAAGTTGTAGTTATTTTTTAAACACGATTTTTCGGCACCACGAAAAGATGTGATTTTTGACCAATTGTTTACAATTGATTGAATATATGTAGATAAATCGGTTCATTGTTGATGTATTATTATTGGATTCAATGTTTGTATATATACACTTTTTAGGGTTTTGTTATGTAATTTTTTTGTTGTCTCTTCTTGTAACGCCCCGAATCCGGAATGCAACCCTTTAGGCTTAAACACTCTAAATTCGGGTCGCCACTTAGTGACCGAAAAATCGAACCTAAAATTTTCTTTAAAAATATATAATACAAGTGAATCGATAAGAGTTTTGCAGCGGAAATAATTTAAAGATAGTTATGAGTTGCAATAGAAGTAGTGTGGCCCATTTATTTTAAAACTTAGAACATGATAAAAATAGCAGTCGGTTTAAAGATAGCTTACATATTAGTCATCGAGTAACTTTAAGAAAGTTTGTTACTCAACATCAAAATAAATATAGCCTTTCATAAAACACAATATATTTTAACATCTTAATATGGGAAAAACACTGTGTCATCCCTGCTGCAACGCCGGCCCCTCTCGATCATAACCTGAAAATATTAGTTTTGGGGTGTGAGATAAAAATCTCAGTGGATATCCTTGTACGCTATTATACAGATTGGCAGTACGCCAAAATAATTAGTATTAATATTTTATCGTGAGTTATTATTATTCTTTGGATAGTGAATTTGTTATTCACTGGGATTTAAATCTTTTGGTAGTGAACTTTCATTCACTGAGGATTTACAATATATCCTTATTCATAATTATCATAATTCATCATATATATATCATATAACATCATTATCATATATCATATGGGACACTGGTAGCGACTCTACCACATGCTACCCCCTAAACGCTTCCACCTCCTTCTAGGACACTGATAGCGACTCTATCGCATGCTACCCCCATAAACACTTTCCCGCCTCCTCCGTGAAACACATATTTGGGACACTGGTAGCGACTCTACCACATGCTACCCCCATAAACACTTTCCCGCCACCTCCGTGAAATCGTAATTTACACATTTCATATCATAATATTAATAATATTATATTATAATTATTGTTGTATTCTTGTGTTCTTAGTTATATGTTGAAGTTTGTTTAGTTCAGTTCAGAATACACCAACAGTCCATATAACATTACTGCAATACAGTAATGACACCCACCTGGTTAACTTTTAAGAAAAGCTACAAACTTCTTGAATGATTTTAGCAAGCGTAACACAGAAGGGGCCGTCCGAGCTCTGATTGGGCAGCACTTCGCCTAGCACGTTTTCTTGAATATTTAATTATTATCAGAACTCTTATTTCTTAATTTACTTAACAATTTTCCTTTATGAGTAAATCTTATAATCACGTAATAGGTTATATCAAAATAATAAAATCAATCAAATACATTTTAACATTTATCAATTGGTGTGCTTCAACAAATAATAGCAAATTATGGAGCAACATATTAATAATTTAAACAAATACTTTACTTAATAATTTAAAAAGAAGCAACATATAAAATAAGATAACTAACTCGAGTTTAAATAAATATATATATATATTTGAAATAAATGACTTTTGTAAAATCAACATTTTAAAAACTTTAATAGTGTTTAATTAGCATATACACAAAAATGGTACTAATACTCAAATAATAAATAATGTATTTATAATAGTCGTAATAACAATAATACTAACACATATTTAATTTAAACATGTTCCTCACTTAACAATCACATACGAGCAACTTATAAAATAATGCAATTAAAGTAGGACCTAACTTAATTATATTTAAAACATTATTTTTATTTTATTAGCACAAATAATGATAGTGATAATAAATTAATATATAAATATTGTATTTACACATGACACACAAATAATCCACAAATCAAAAAGCATCCATTCGACACATATATTATAAAATACACAATTAATTAAAGTTACTTATAACAATAAATAGAAACACCACTTAAGATAGATAGAGTTCTAGTTTTGCATTTTGTATTGTCTCTACGATCTAGTATCATTGTTTGCGGAAAATTTGTTTAACTATAAAGTAGACATTTAGATCTTTAAGAAATATTTTAATAATTTGTTTTAAAAAGATTTAACATATGCCGAATATTTTTATGGATTTGGGTACAATTACGCCTGTTTCAGTTTTGATCCTTTTTACTCGGAAATTTAAAATAAAATAGCTATAGCTGTTTAATACCAACAAAATTTGTTTCCATAGCCTTTCAATATATTTCTATCAATGTAGATATTTTTCCAGAATTTAATTGTGGCTCCGAAGATAATATTGTGTGATTTTGCAAAATTGGACATCCTTTAAAACTGTGAATTTTTGCATATGTTGGTCAATCATTTCTCGTCAAACGACTAATTCAATTAACATGAAATCTTGGGGTAAATACACTATACTATATCAAGTTTATTGGAAAGAAAAGGGTTTGTGAAAAACGCATCTCGAAGTCGAGTAAAAGTGCTTCCGAAGTACTGAACCTGAAATTGTGCTCTGTTTTTTCCAGTTTTTCCCAGCTTACTGCTAGATTTTCAAACGTGAATATCTCTCGTTCTATCCGACCAATTTGTGTAATTTTTTACATTCAGACTCTCTACCATATGTAGATTATACTCACGTTGGTTTCGTGTCAAAATCATTTTTCGTTTAAAAGATATAAGCCTCCAAAGTCACTGCTTTAGTAGTTTTGACACATATTCTTTAAAAATTCATATCTCTTAAACCGTTGGCTCAATTCGTACAAGATTTATACAGTAAGTTCATAACTCAACATAGTTCATTTCCATATTTTTAGTTTTAGCAAAAACACCCTGTAATAAAAGTCGAACTACATGGCAGTAGCTATGTTCTTAAATTCCAGATTTTTGGTTTTGTGACTTACCATGTTCGTGCATAGAAATGGGCGGCATAACATTACTATAATCGAAAACTAAAATCATGGATGTAAAGTACAACAATCAAGCAACACATAAGAGTTTTAAACTAACAAATATCATCAAATTTAAACAAGTTAAAAGCTCATATAAAAACAACACAGTGCAGTTTTTAGTTTACGGGTTTACGGAACAACCTTTGTGATTTTCGGTTAGGATTCTAATTGTTTGGAGCCTGGGTACTGAGTATATCGATCATGGACTAAGAGGTGTCGACTTTTCAAGATATTAGTAAGAAACAAGAAACAAGTTATCATAGTTTCTGGATAAATCGAAAACAGGGGAAAGAATGAAAAATGGGGTTTCCTTCACCTCTCTATGGATTGTTTGGATTAAACTTTTGTTCCTTTACTTTGGATTCAACTCGGATTATGAGAGGACGTCTGGAACTTCAAGAAGATGGAAGAAACAATCGGATTCTTTCTATGAATTAGAAGAACCGATCGAAAAGACAAAAGGAAGAAGAAATGAAGTATTCTTCTCCTTAATCTTTGAATCCATATTTTCTAGAAATAAAGAGGGGGGGGAGCTTTGTCTTACTTTCTGGAGTTGATAGGGATTTCTATTTGTATAGAGCTTTGGACGTTTGCAGAGTGAGAGGAATGAAGTATGAGCTGCTGTGATGTTTGCTTAAATAGAGAAATGAAGAAGATGTAATTGGCTGAGAAGGGAGGCAGGTAGGCCATGGTTTATTTTTAATCCAACTAAAATTGTGATTGGACCAAACCTTTTAAAGAAGGGAATATTTGTTATCGTCACGATATTCGTTAGTACTCGGTATTTACTGCACAGTCGTTACTTTTATTCGTGTTATTTTGTCGCAGAAAATTACGCAAAAGCTATAAATATTTATTTAGGATTTATGGCGATAATATCGTCGCACTTTGAGACAAAAATTATTTAATTATAAATTCGACTTACGACTACTTATATTATTTTTGTTTTAAATTCTAATATTAATTTAATAGCGAATTTATCAAAATGAGTCCTAATATAAAATAAAATCAGATAAGACAAACATTATATCACAAAGACACGAAAAGCATGGCAACCAAGTCAATGTAATTTTCATGATTATGAATTTTTGACTTATAAGATATTATTTAAATGATCAGGCAAGTAAATGAACCACACCTCTATATTTTATATTAAAATTGAAATGGCAAGGCGATACTATTAAAATGCATATTATGCTTCGTTAAGTTGTTTATCACACAAGCTTTGATAAAATAATTCGTAAGGTTATTAATTAGACTTCTTTCATTTCGACACTTATTAAATATTCATCAAACCTTGTACTTCTTTTATTTCTTTTTTAAGTGCTAGGAGTGTTGCCCGGCCAGAATGCTCGTCCGTCTTCCTGAAAATCAAATCTTTTGGAAACAAATAACGACGTTAATATAATTAAAAACTCTAAAATCATTTATTCCTTTATTTCATATTAATTTTGAGACGGGGTGTTACACTTCTAATGCAAGATAATTTAATATATTTATAAATAAAAATTGAAATATATACCTTATTTACTGTAGAATATTATATTCAAGTTGATCGAAATTATTATCATTCTTTTTATAAATAAGTAAACAATATAGTTTTCAACTTTGTAGAAGTCGGTAATGCATATCAATACAATGATTCAATGAATCATATATCTGATCAAATAATATAAAAAAATGAAAATAATTAATTAATTGAGATAAAATTAAGTTAAAAAGGTTTGAATAATTATATATTCACTTCTGCAATGATAATTATCTTTGATTCTATGTTTTTTAAACTTAATCTATTGAGATCGTAATTCACATTTATATAAAAATTAGTTAATTAAATCATATTGACTAGAAATTATTTTATCTTTTAAATGTGTTTAAATGGTAATTATAACCGCATTAATTTATAGTAAATACAAATTGATTAGTACATAAATTTAAAAAATTATGTATGACTGTGTTTGATTTCATGTTTTTTTTTATATAAAAATATATTGAGTTAATTTTCCAAACTTAATTCCACCTTTATAGGCATGTTTTTAATTGTACTTACAGTTTGTTTTAGTATATAATAGTTGACTAAGTCTATATTTATGTAAATATATTAATTATTTATTGATATTAAAAGTAATAAAACTACGTTTTAGGAGGAATAATATGAGTATTTCTACTTTATTAGATAAATAATCTTTTAGTAGTGTGTGTAAAAAGTATTTTCTTCGTTTACGAAATGTAGTTTTATTTGCATTATATTCCCCCAATAAAAATAAAATTATAATTGAATTGTGGATGAAGTTCTATTAAGAAATCGAATATAGTTGTATTAGCGGATTATACAATTAATTTAGTCAATTTTATTGTTTCTAATGTAAGTAGAGTAAAGATTCAAACAAACATTGATGCAGAAATTACTAATTAAACGTAAATGCATCCATAGATGCATGATATATGGTACACAATAACTACATAGGAGTATAATAATACATAATTTCATTAAATTTATATTTATGGGGGGAAATGATAGCACAATTTAATGGTACATTTATGTGGGGGGGGGGGGGGGGGGATGATAGCACAATTACGGAGTATGTTTTTAGAATTATGTGTCATTTATTACACTAATCGAGACGTTACTTAAATTGTGCTAATGAATTAAATTTTGAAATAAACTAATTTAATGTATTACTCCCTCCATTTTTTATTAAATGTCACTTTGCCTTTTTCAATATTTTTTTTTGAAACCAAAGTTGTTTCATTTATTGGCAATTAGCAAACATCATTTTCAATATTTTTTAAATAAGTGTCATTCTACACTTTTTTTCTTCAAGTTTAACAATTTTACCCTTGTACATTGTAGTCCCTCCATTTTCTTTACCTTAATTTAAGGTTTTTCCCTTTTGAATATAGTACTATAACATAAATAATGCATAAACCTTAATTATTGTATATATGAATATCATCTACAATATTGACCACATTCATTACTAAACATAAATTTAATATTAAAATTAGTTATCATTAATGAAGGGTAAAATGGTCCATGATTATATATCTTTTGAAAATTGTTAAAATGACACTTATTTAAAAGTGGAGGGAGTACATTTTAATGGATTAAGGAGAATTTATATATATATATAAGACTCCATTTTTTAAGTTTTTTTGTAAATTTGAAGGAAAGATTATTTATTTATTTGTTTATTACTTTAGAAAAAAATTGTTACTCTATAGAAATTGTATTCTTGATTATGTAATTTAGAACAACGATGAAATTATGTATTCACCGCAAATTTTAAAATATAGAGATTTTATATATAATATGTATGTAGTATATATATATATATATAGGTCCATCAATATAATATTGTATACAATATTTTATGAATTATTTATAATTTTTAAATATATAGAACAATAAATTAAAGTGTTTGACATATTTGGACGGTGACTTAAATATTAAACTAAAATAATTAGGAAATAATTTTATTTTGTTTTCATTCCCCTCATGTTCAGTTCAGTCATATTGCATATTAACTGTTATGTAGGAAATATATTGCAACTTCCCGTTGACTAATTCAAAAATAATAAACTGATTTTTTGAAATCTATAATAAACTCTCTTTAAATTTGATAATCTAATACTCTCTCCACTTTTAATTAAGTGTCATTTTAACAATTTTTAACAAATTAAGATATATAATTATGTACCATTTTACCCTTCATTAATTATAACTAATTTTAATATTAAATTTATATTTAGTAATGAATGTGATCAATATTATAGGTGATATTCATTTATACAATAATTAAGGTTTATCCATGATATATGCTGTAGTACTATATTCAAAAGGAAAAAAACTTAAATCAAGGTAAAGAAAATGGAGGGAGTATAATGTATAAGGGTAAAATTGTCAAAATTACAGAAAAAAAAAATGTAGAATGACACTTATTTTGAGAATATTAAAAAAGGCAAAGTGACACTTAATAAAAAAAATGGAGGGAGTATAACTATATATATATATATATATATATCTATATTTATATATTTGCAAACCTATAAAGTGTCACATGTCACCACCACACCTTTCTACCTCAATCTCTCTCTTCTCCAAATCCTTTCATTTCAAAATCCATTCATCCTCCTTAATCTTTGGTTAATCTTTTTAATCTCAACCTTACATTCTATAGGTAATATGTAATCACAACCATCCATCACTATTTCAAGACCTATAAATATGTAATGTCTATTAGTCACAAATTCATTCTCAATGTTTGTCTTACATCTCTTATTTATCTTTCTTTTTCTTTCGGCTAATCTAACAACATGACGAGTATTGTGACGATGAACAAGAAGATGATTTCAACATGATTTTGGTGGCAATACTCAAATTTTCATCTCTGAAGAGATAGATTTATTTCTCAATGAGAATTTTATAAATTTATAATCCACAATCTTCTAGATATTGTTATAAATTGAAATTTTTACTATGTGTTTAATTAGATTTTTTTTTGGATATTTGAATTGTGTTCTATCTACTTTTGTTTATGTGGATCCGCGTTTGTTTTTTTATATATATCTAATAGGTTGTTTTGTGTTTTAATTTGCAGGTACTTAATTTTTATTGCTTGACTTTGTTTGGTCGGATGAAGAATGACAAATGATGAAAAAATATCAAGTGCAACATCGATTTATTTAGTTTATGTTGTAATTTTATAATTTACAATTATTTAAGTTATGTAAATTATTCTTATCTTTAATGTACATAGATGATTCATATTTGTTTAGTTTTACATATATATTTACATATATATTTTTAGTTTTACATATATATTTACAATTATTTATGTTATTTATTTATTTTAGTTTTACATATATATTTGAACTACAGTTATTCTTTTATATGAGAATTTTATTTTGAATCATATATATAAATTTACTTTAATATCTTCATTATGGAATCAACTTAATATTTTTTTACCTTCGTATTTTTTTTAAGTAGTTTTTTATAGTTTTGAAAGAAGAAAGGTAATGATCAAAGATTTTTATGATATATAGGAATTTGCATATATGGAACATTCTCAAAAGTCTCTTTATTTCTTCAATTGAAATATTAATTAACTTATTTCATCTATTCTCTTTATTTGCATATGAAAAATATAAAAGATCGATTTATTAATAAACCAAACTTATAAATTTTAAGAAAGAATGCATAACCTATCATATATTATTTCTCCACACAATTTAAATATATGTATCAACTCTCTTGCTAAAATTACAGAAATATTTAATACTTCTAATTAATTTTGAAATAATTTTAGCGAGTTAATTAATTTTTGAAATAATTATTTTAATATTTCTCAATCAACTAAGTATATTAATATTTTATAAAAAATGTGTTTAATTTCAGTCTTTGTTATTAATATAATATTAAATGTAATTTAATCTAACATACTAACTATCATATTAACATAAATATTGCATTAATGGTGTATTTAATTTCATTCTTTTGTTATTAATATGATATTAAATGTAATTTAATGTAACATATTAACTTTTCTATGAAAGTAAAACTTGCATTAAAAATGTGCTTAATTTCATTCTTTTATTAGTATCATATTAAATGTAATTTACTCTAACATACTCCTAATTTCATATCAAATTGTGTGCTTAATTTACTCCTGAAAATTGATATGTGCGTAATTTACTCTAAAATGTGCTTAATTTCTACTCCTAATTTCAAACTTACTCATTAATACTTTTAATTAAATATTTAATACTTCTAATTATCATATTAAAATAAGTATTGCACTCTTTCTTTTGTTATTAATATCATATTAAATGTGATTTTAATATAATTTTTATGAAATTAATTATTTTAGATGTGCTCAATCAAAGTAATTAAAAACATATTAAAAATGTGCTTGATTTATTAGTATCATATTAATGTGATTATTTAATATACTAAACTATCATATGAAAATAAATATTACATTAAAAGTGTACTTACTTTTGTTCTTTTGTTATTATTATCATATTAATTTTGATTTAGTCAAATAAATTAATATTGATATGCATATAATAAATATATGTATTAAAAACAATTTTTTATTAATATATTAATTAATTGTTGATATTTAATTTTTAACGTTAATTTGTATAAGAATACAAGTGCAAAATGAAATATATAAATAAATGTGCTACATTTATATAAATTTAACATTGATGGCAAATTTTTTTTGAATTTTATGGCTATTAATTATAATAAATTAATTATGAAAAGTATAGGGAGAAGAAAAAGGAGGTTAAATTAATGAGTAAGTTTAAAAATTATCGAATGTTGACTATTTAGTCTATTTCATATCAAATTATTAGATGTATAGATTTTTTAATGTACATTGGCCCGATTTGCGTTTAGTTTCTTTAAAGGAGAATGAGATTTGTATTAGTTAATGAACGAAATTTAAGGATTATAATAATTTGTAATATATAAATATTGGAATACGTTTTAGGTTGAAATTTATTTGGATTATTTATTAAAAGTTGACGAAGTTAGACTTATTTTGTAAAATGTATTTGTGTATATAATTTGAATTTAAGTCTGAAATTAAAGTAAATTATGGATCCCGAAATTTGTCATGCCTAATGTTGTAATAAATTGCTTTAAATGATACTACTATTATTTATTAATTGATCTAATCTTTGCAATTAATATTTAATCTAATCCTGTCACTAATATGTTTATTTTATTTAATATATTTATATTTTTTAATTAATATTTTAGTCATAATCAAATCATCAATTTTTTTATTTTTTTTAGAAAAAATCATCAATAGTTAAATTCACTATGCCAAATAAGCTGATAGACAGCGGTTAAAAACCGCTGTAAATTGGAATCAGTAACCGTTGTGGTAATAAGGGCTGTAAAAAGAGGGCGCTGATAGACAGCGGTTATTAACCGTTGTCGTATCTATATACAACAGTGTTTATTAACCGCTGTTATTCCATCAAAACCGATGTGGTATGTGCTCGGTTTGAACCCCTTACAATATTTACGATAGCGGTTTTATTAGTTATGACAGCGGTTATGAACCGCTGTTGTTTGAATTTACTACAGCGGTTTTTAACCGCTGTTGTTTTGAATTTCTACGGCGGTTTTTAACCGCTGTTATTTATTAGCCGCTGTTGTATATATTCAATATTTAAAAAAAAATAATGAAATTTTCATTTGCTAAATTAATAAAAAAAAAAATACAAAAACTAAAAACATTTATGTATATATATAAATTCAACGAGACTATTACAATAAATTCAGTAATTAGCAATCCTCTCCCAACATGCGCATGTAGCCCACTCCGACAGACAACGATACTTCGTCAATTTGAGCTTTCAGATCAACCCCATTAAACTCTCCGTCGTTATCTCCAGATCATTAATGATTCCTTAATGAATGAAGAGATCATCAATCATTAAAAATGATGAGTGTAATTAGCATATAATAAAATTTTAAAAATGATGAGTGTAATTAGCATATAATAAAAATGATGGTTGTAACTCTTAAATAAAAAAAATGAAAGTAGATACACGAGTGATGTTAATTATAAATATTATTCTTATGTAGAATACAAGAATCTTACCTTGAATGTAGAATTATGACAGAGTCTCCCCAATCAAGATCATTAATTTATATGACAACTTGCTTGATTGTTTATCTTACCTTGAATGTAGAATTATGACAGAGTCTCCCCAATCAAGATCATTAATTTATATGACAACTTGCTTGATTGTTTATGTGGTGTCGCCTCTTGTAGACCAACTCTCTCGTGAGATAATTTTTTAAGTTCCTCCACATTAAATGCCAACTAAAATATATACCATAAGCATATAAGAAACTAAAACATTTATAACCAATATTGTCAGATGTAATATAAGCCATATTTGTAAATAAAATTAACATGCGGATTCAAGAACCAACAACCAACGTGATATTAAAACGTGATATTAAAACAAGTTGTTATTCTTAAAATCTAAGCAAAAAACAAACAAAAAAAGTGGGTGAGAGAGACCTGAAGGGTTTGGGTAGTGAAAGAACTGAAGAAGAAGATGATGAGGGCGACGGCGGAGAGCGTGAGAGATTATGTGCACAAGGCATTCTTCTTCCATGCGGAGAGCGTGAGAGATTATGTGCACAAGGCATTCTTCTTCCATGGTCAGTGAGAGATGGCATTCTTCTTCCATGGTCAATGTACGACGCTTGAAATTTAGATTTTAAATGTACTGCGCTGAAATTTAGATTTTAATTAACCGCACACTCTCACTTAACATATATATATATAGGGGTGGTGGGACGGTTATATATAATATAATATCTACTTGATAACCTTGATTAAATAATTAATTAAATTTATGATATATATAATATAATATATATAACTCTAGTACGTGTATTAGATACAAATCTTAAAAGACCAATAAAATTTTATATTTATATTAAACTAATAAAACCTAGAAATTATAAATATTTATCTTAAATAAAATTCTTTATTTTATTTTTATTAATTGATCATATATATTAATTTTAACTGCTATATATAATTTCAACTTTTTTTTTTAAGATATATATTTCAACCATTAAATGGAGCAAATAGTATATTTATATATGATTGAGGCATAATAATAGGCGTTAGAGAAAGAGAATGATTAGGGGAGTTTTCATACATCTTCCTTTTTTTATTTGTTTATGAACTGGCCGTGATTTTCTTTCTAGATTTTTCCTAATTCTTTAATTTGTTTCTTATGGTTTTCTCTAACATTTTAGAACTGATTTCATGAAATCTAACAATCAATTTCCACACCAACAAAAAAAAGAAGCAATTAATGAATGATCAATTTATTTCTCCTTACCTGCAACGACGGACAACGGTGGGTGCAATGCAGGCGAAAAATGTGTCTCTGACGGCGCCCCTCTCACAGAATGAGGGGTGCTTGGGGGAGATAAGAAGAAATATTAGATTTTCTTAATTTGTTTAATAATAACATAATATATAGACCTGATATTTTATAGATTTTTTTATTAATAATATAGTAATATATATGAAAAAATATTTTTAAACTTATATAGTTGTTTAATCAAAATCGTATATTGTGTTAATCATTATATATTTCTTAATTGATAAAACTTAAAAAATTATTAAATTAATAATAAAATTCTTTATAAATCAATAAAATCTTAAAAATATGAAATAATCAAATACAATTTTGAAGATTAATTACAAGATTAATTTTTTTAATTGATTTTTTTAATATATTTGTTTGTGAGAATTTAATCGTATTTCATAAAAAAATTTAGTAATTAAAAAAAAATTATCATATTTTTATTATTTTATTATTTTTAAAGATTAATTTGATTATATTCCATAAGAGAAGCTATTACAGCGCATAACTAAAACATATCACAGCGGTTACGAAAAACCGCTGTCTATCAGCGCACAAATGGAACCTATGACAGCGGTTCTGAAAAAAGATGCATATGACAGCGGTTTTTGAAGTTTTAACAGCGGTTTTAAAAATAACCGCTGTTATTCAACTGCTGTAAAAAGCATAATTTGGCATAGTGATTATGTCAAATATTGTATGACACAAAAATCATAAAGTTATGCAATTATTGTCTTCAATAATATATATATAGTTGTGAATTTAGTTTGCAGAGTTTATGGCATAATCAAATCATTAATAATTAAATGATGTTTAGTTCCACATCAATGGGTAGAAGAGTTGATCATTCAATCAATAAAACAAATGGACCATGTGTCTTTAAGCTGCAGGGAACTAATCACCGCCTTATCTGAAGTTTGTTGCCACTTATAGGAAATGCTTCAAAAATTTTACAACTATATACATTTACGACATAAATAATGAAGTTCACCTAACATAATTATTGGATTAGTAAATATTTATGTTACATATCTATATTTTTTTATATTAAACTTAAATATTAAACAATTATATTCTATTTGATAATATTTTATATTTTCTTATTAGATTCTAAATATTCTTTTTAATAATTTTGAACAATTCACGTGAGGTGGACAATTCTAGAAAATTTGATGCATTAATAGTTGATGAACTAAAAAGTATGATCGATAGGTTCAATCCATTTATAGAACAATTTTGAAAGCCAAGAGAATTAACGCCTTCAATCTGGATAAGAGATTGTTAAAATTGAAACTTTTAGAGATAAGATCTATTGATGGCAGAATGTATAACCTACCAACAACATCTAAGGTTGTTGTTTTCATTCCTAAATATATATATATGACTATTAAAAGAAGAGATATTATGCAATAAACTATATTGATTAACCCCAAGGAGTTGGCCTAGTGGTGTAGGCTTGAGACTTAGGAGTATGCTCCTCTCTAGGTCTCAGGTTCGAAACCCCTAAGGTGCAAACAATTTCTATGGGGCCATGTCCATACAGAGCGCAAAGCTCTGGCTTTAAATGGGACCCCCGCAAGTGGGCGGTGGGATTGGTCCCCCGGGATTAGTCGGCCTTAGACCGGATACCCGAGATTTCAAAAAAATAAACTATATTGATCGTTACGAGACTTAGAAACCACATCATTGAAGGTCAAATTAATACTTTGTGGAAGGAATGTTGGAAAAAAATTATGTATCTATAGAATAACATTGAGTGTTTTGAATGAGACAATCTCATATTCTATTGTGTTTTGCAATAACGATAAATAAAATATCAGTCATTTTTTACAATAAATGTGTATCTTCTAAAATATGTCTTCATACACGAACAATTATAAATTACAACCTCTAAATAATTGAGTAATAGCGAATTAAAAATTATTTTTCCTTCATTCAAATGGAAAAAATATACAAACATATAAATTTGTTGTTGTAATTTTATATATTAATTTCTTTTATTAATAAAAAAACTACTTTCTTATTCTATATACTATGTAGTATATAATGTCACATGCTATTTTTCAATTCTGTATACTATTCAATATATTCTTTTGTATATTAATTTTTTTTATAAATAAAATTATAATTCTCTATTCTATTATTGTTTTCTTTTATATATATATATATATATATATATATATATATATATTTATATTGCTCCAAAATTTACTTTTTATCTTTGATATAAAATTATAAATTTACAAATCTAGACATATTTTAAATATTATTTTTTAATTAATAAATTAAAAATAAAATATATTATAAATTTATTTTAATCCCACGTAAAACGCGGGTCTTACGCTAATAAATTCATATAATTTAAAACTTCATAAGCGTCCCTTAATTAGTACGGTAGTTTACACATTTAATTGCCACTAACATAATTTAAGTTCGACTATATAATTTAAATTTAATAATTAAGTTTTATCTCATAAGTCATGCCGCATCATTGAGCATAACATGGTAGTAACGTAACAATATTTTGTGAGAAATTATATCTCTAAAAATATTATTCTTTCATTATTTTGGCTTAACATGAGTTTCAACTATTGCCTTTTTTTTTTCATGTATGCCCATCTTGATGTGAATTATGGATTTATTGGTACTATGTAGGGATAAATAAAGATTTGGCTGGGAAAAAACAATAATTAAGTTTATCCATGATATATGCTGTAGTACAAAAGGGAAAAAACTTAAATCAAGGTAAAGAAAATTGAGGGAGTATAATGTATAAGGGTAAAATTGTCAAAATTACAGAAAAAAATGTAGAATGACACTTATTTTGAGAATATTAAAAAAGGCAAAATGACACTTAATAAAAAACGGAGAGAGTATAACTATAACTATAACTATATATATATATATAATACGAATATGTGCTTAAAGTAATTGAATTATTGATACATAATTTGTTCAATTAAATTCCATAATTCTTACAATTTTTTTTTACCTTATTTACTTCTTAAAATTCATTGATAGTTCAATTAAATTCCCTAAATCTTGCAATTTTATTTAAACTTTATTTACTTCTTAAAATTAATTTTATACAAATTGAAGATTATATACTACCTTCCATAAAAAGTAAAACTCTTTCAATCATTATAAAAAAAGATGCACATCATTATAAATAAAAAATGCACCAAACTTTTAGTTGCAAACATATTTCAAAAATACTGTACTAATTAATACAATTTTTTTTTATCAATAATATTAATAGTCTTAAACAAGTAGAAAAATAATTTTTTTAGATCAATTTTATAATTAAAATACTTATAAAATAATCAATTTTATATATAATTATTAAAAGTGTAAATTTGTTTTGACAACTTTTATAATAAATTTACTACTAAAATAATTTATTAAATTAATATATCACTGATTTTACTTAATTTACTAAAAATATTAAATTTTAATATATATATATAGTGAGAGAGAGAGGGGGTAGAGTAGGGTAGAAAATGGTAGGATGGGAGTGGGAGTAGAGGTGGAGGTGCTGGGGGGCCTTGGGTATAAAGTAGTTTCAATTCATTCATGCCGTCTCATATATAAGATCGCGTTACATAAGACTTCTTCAAATGTTTTTATCCAAGAGTGATCTTTGACCCAACTCCTACACTTTATGAAACACCAACTCAATTATATATACATCTAAAATATGATTCAAATGTGGAATAGTGTCGTATGTATAAGATATCACACTTCATGTATAACTTTTTCATATGTTTTAATTTTATCACTAAAAGTTATGTTTGACTCAAATATATCCTACAAAATCAAACATGATTTTCGACCTTCTACAACCCTCCCAACTAATTTCATTTACTTATTGAATTTTTTAACCTTAATATAATTTCCTACTTCTTATACATAATGTAAATATATCATATCTCATAATAAATTTATTTAATGTCATAATCGTGGGCTTCTAAAATTGGTGGATTGTCAAATAATATTGGTCGGTTGATGATTTATTTAATATGGAGTATAAATTTTAGAATTCCCATTTATCATATCTTATTTATATTTGTATTATTTTTTTAAATAAATATACTACTTTATAATAAAGAGTATTTTAATTTAATACATTTTTCTTAGGTTTACGTATGACTGCTGAAAGTTTAAATAATTATACATTCCTTAAGATTGATGAATTACTTAAAAAAATCGGGATTAGTTTAAGTAGATTTTCATCAATGTCGATCTGTTTTAAACCCGTATTATATATTTCTAAAACGCAGTTCACTCATTTTTTAAGAGTTGAGTTATGATCGCACTGAGTGAAGGAGTACATTGTGTTGTCTTTAACCTTAACTTTCGAATAAAGTGATGTTCTACAAGAAATACTTGGAGTTGTTTGTTCCAGTGATGGTGGAGTCTTCTTTTTGTATGGATACAAGGTAACATTGACAAAAAAAAAAAAAACTTTTATATGAAGAACTATTTATGCAGCCATTAGATTCCACATAAACAATGTTCTCAATGTTGCATCGAGTGATATAACTTCTCTTTTGTTGTTTGGAGGATGTACTGCACATTCTAGGTTTTATATTCCGATAAACATATCTGAATCATCCACTCGCAACATAATACCTGTACTCATTTTTTCTAAACTTTCAATATTTAGATGCACGTGAGAATTTGATTTTAGATGCACGTGATCCTAGATCTTGGAGATAGTCGACAACATCCATCTATCTCTGATAACTTTAGCACGGATAATCATTTTGAGGATAGAGGTATACTTGTTCAACATATTAAAAAATTGAAAGTATTAACGGGACAACGTTGACGATGATACTTGGTGATAAAATGAAATATTTAAGTTTAAACAGTGTTTGTCCATATGAGTTTAGACCTGGTGGTATGAGACATGTGTTTTCAATTGAGTCACTTTTCATCTCTCTTAAGTGTTCTGGTTTGTCAAATCATCGGTTGGTTCTCAAAATAGATGTCCTTATAATGCTTCTTAGAAACAATTAATTATCTAAAGTCTAGTTTGTGCAATGGAACTAAACCGATTGTTAGGAGACTTGAAAATCACATCATTGAAGTACAAATTTTTTCTGAAATGAATGTTGGTAGTAAAGCTGCCAAGAATGAATTTTTAGTGTTTCAGATGACACGACTCCGGTAAAGTTTCGAAGGAGGTTGCAATGATGATAAATAAAAGTCAAGATGAGTCATTTTTCATGGCAGGTGTCTAACTTTTGAAACCTGTGTTCACACACAAACAATTATATGTTGCGGCCTCTAGAGTCAAGAGTAAGAGTGTTTAAATAAAAAAATATGTAAACGTACCTACAACAAATGTTGTAAGGGAGTTTTCCGCAATATGTAATTTATTATATAATTTTTTTATAAATAAATTTAGAATTCTCTATTATATTATTATATACTATATAGGATGTCATTTATATTGTTACAACATTTTTTTAATAGAATAACGAAATTACAAATCTACACAAATTTTAAAATTTATTTTTTAATTAATTAATTAAATTTGAAATCTTAATACTCTATATTTGTGAGAATATAATGGGATACGTGTCACAATTTTATCACTCTACACAATCTCTCTCTTCACCAAAATCGTCTATTTTAAAATCTCTGCATTCTCAGGCATTCTGATTAAAAAAATTATTTTTTCTATTTTAATCTCAAAATTATAATTCCAAATTTTAAATTATAATTTTTATTTTTAATCTCTCTTCCCTTTAAATTCTTCTATTTTAAAATCTCAATATTGTCAAGCATTTTTATTAAAAAAAATTAATTCTCCTAATTTGTCAAATTCTTCCATTTCAAATCTTAATCTGAATATACTATATCTTATCTTATCTTAATACTCTATATTTGTGAGAATATAATGGCACACGTGTCACAATTTTATCACTCTATCACAATCTCTTTTCACCAAAATCGTTTATTTCAAAATCTCTGCATTCTCAAATCCATTTTTATAATTTTAATCTCAAAACAATAATTTAAATATTATCTACTCATAATATTTATTTTTAAATTTGAAATCATAATTATTTTTAAATTTATTTTTTTACTCCAAATTTATGTATTCTACATTCTTATTAAAATAAAAAAAAATCAATTCCCCTATTTTAAAATTTAAATTTTGGATAACCATGATTATCTCAACAGTTAAATCTCAAATCCTTTTCATATCCGGTCACTCTCACGTCATTATTTTATCTTCGGCCACTCTCTCTCTCTCTCTCTTCCTCTTTCAGTATAAAAAAACTTCAAAGTTTCTTTCAGCAATTACATTATTTGTAAATTGTATAATAATTAGTTTCACAAGTGTATTTGTGTGGCTTTTTTTATGGTTATATTTTATATTATTTTTATGTATTTTCTCTTACTATTTCTCTTTTATTAATTTTTTATGTGATTTTATAAAGATGGATTAATGGGATGTGAGAAGTTTGATCAATTTCAAAACTTCTGATTTATCACCATCTTTATCTTTATGGAGTAACATTAACAAAGAATAAATTTGTTGTATTTAATCAAATTAGCGTCAATTTCCACTATTTCCACTCATGGCATATTATTTGTGTTGTATTTCGTATATTAATTTGGTCGGTTTGTTTTTTTTAATATACATTTTTCTATTTTCGCATGAAAAAGTGAAATTGAAGAGGTTTATGTTCATCTCATAGAAAGATCGCTTTCATTTTTTTTTTCTACAATTTTTACTCATTCTTTTTTTATTTAATAATTTTTTTTCTTTCACTTTTTCTTTCATTTTTATTATGTTTTTTCTATTTAATAATTTTTTGCTTTCATTTTTTTTTTCAATTTTATCTAGAAATAGGAAGGAGTAACATTCACTCATTCAAAGATCGACAATCTTCCAAAAAGTGAATGATTTTAAAAAGAGGTATATATGATTTGAATTATAATTCTTTTATTTTTTCTCTTTCATTAAATTTAAAATTTTAGGTGATTTTTCGGAGGTGATGAATGATTTTTATAAAGAGGTATGTTTGATTTTTCCCTTTTTATTAAATTTTCAGGTGATTTTTCAGAGATAAATAATTTTAAAAATAGGCCTTGGTACATAAAAGCAAATTTTCTTTTTTTATTTTTCTTCTTTCGTTAAATTTAAATTTTCAAGTGATTTTTTTAAGGTTAATGATTTTTACTTTTTCTCTTTTATTAAATTTTTAAGTGGAAATAATTTTATAAATAGGTTTGTTTAATTTGAATTATTTTACTTTATATTATTTTTCTGTATCTTCTCTTACTTTTTCTTTTTTATTAAATTTTTAGATGATTTTCAGGGATAAATAATTTAAAAAATAGATATTGACAACTTTTCTTCTTTCATTAAATTTTAATTTTCAAGTGATTTTTTTTTAAGTTTAATGATTTTTACTTTTCCTCTTTTATTAAATTTTTAGGTGGTGCATAGTTTTTAAAAAGGGGTATGTTTAATTTTTTCCCTTTTATTAAATTTTCAGATAAATATATAATTTTATAAATATGTTTGTTTAATTTGAATTATTTTATTTTTCTGTATCTTCTCTTACGTTTCTTTTTTATTAAATTTTTGCAGGATAAATAATTTTAAAAAGAGTTTTGTTTAATTTAAATTATTTTATTTTATATTATTTTTATGTATGTTCTCTTACTATTTCTCTTTTATTAAATTTTCAGTGATTTTATAAAGATTGACTGATTCAAAATGGAATGTGAGAAGCTTTGATCAATTTCAAAACTTTTGATTTATCACAATCTTTATCTTTATATAACATTAACAAAGAATAAATCAAAGAATAAACTTGATGTTTTATCTATTTGTTATTGTATTTAATTAAATTAGCGTATTTCCGCTCAATTTCAATCAATGATGTTTCTGTTAGCGATTTCTTCGTTTTTCTTTTCTGCAATTTTTTCTCATTCTTTTTCTGTTTAATATTTTTTTTGCTTTCATTTTTTCTTTCAATTTTATTATGTTTTTAGTTTTACTTCCATTTTATTTTTTCAATTTTATCTCATAGGAATAGGAAGGAGTAACATTCACTCATTCAATTTTTTTGATGTACATATGATTTGAATTATAAATTATTTTATTTTAATAAACTTAATTATATTTTTTTTTATCAATTCACGCTTGATTCTATCAAAGATAACGGAAACCTTTAATTTTTTTCTAGATATATCCATATGATTTTACACCACCAATTTTACTCAACCTCCCTTGATATAGTCACTCCTTAATTGTTGTTGGGGATAATATTAAACTTGAATATCAACTTATAACCAAATAATTTAAAGAAGAGAGATTGAAATAGAGTGTAAAATTTTCAAATTCTATCCTTCATATTAGCGTTTAAAAATTTTATTCCCTTATTCCCTCTTTATTAGCGTTTAAAATTTTTATTCACTCTTTATTAATGATGTCGGTGGTATTTATTTTTGATTTATTATTAATATTTTTTTACATACTCCCTCCATCCATGAAAAGTAGGGACATGGGGATGGGGCACAAGTTTTAAGAAAATGGTAGATAAAGTAGATAAAGTAAGGGTATTATAGGGTATTGTGGGGTCCATTGTGAATAAAGTGATTGTTTAGGAATAAAGTTGATGGCAAATTGAGTAATTAAGTGATAGTTGAAGGGTGATACTTTCCATAAAGTGCATGGGACTACATTTGGTGGACAAAGAATATGTGTCAAATGAGACTACTTTTCGTGGACGGAGGGAGTATTTAATATATATCAAATTATTATACTAATTTTTAAATTTATTTATAAATAGGTACACATAAAAAATTATACATTGCAACCAAATGAAATATTAAATGATTAGTATTTTGTAGACACCCTCTCTTTAAATGAATATAAGTTTATCAATATTAATTGTAAGATCGGTTTTTTTTTTTTTTTTATAAATTAGAGTTGTTGAGAAAAATAAATTTACTGTAAGTATGTATAAAGTATTGTGGAGGTTTTTAAAGAATTTTAAAAATATTTGAAAATTCTCCATGATAAGAAGGAGGTAATTTGTGATACCTTTTAAATATATAAATTTATATTTTTATTATTTTCAAACTAACAAATTAATTTTAACAATATTTTTTTATTATTTTGATATATTTCATAGTATATTTTTTAAAATTGTAGGTTTAGGTGATGAATTTTCAACCGAACTAGAAAACTTAGTCGAAAAGAAATTTATATTTAGAATTATTTAGAATTAGTATTTAAAGTTTAATTTGGAGAATAATTATTAGAAAAACTGACTTCAGATTGATGTGCTTCGATTTTTATATAATAAATTAAATATAAAATTTTTTGTTAATTTAAATGTAATTTATATATTTTATGTAAATAATTTTTTATAATATACATGACGACATGTATTTATTTTGTTAAAGTTTTTTTAATTGCATATTATTTTCTTTTATAAGTGAACAGGTATTGGTACAACAAAATACATTCCAATCATCAAGAATTAGGCACAAAAAAATTATAATACTTTAAGATGAATCATTGCCTCAATGTAAATGTATATATAATTTTCTTGAGTTGAGAAAATTATGAATAATAGTTTTTAATAATTGAAATGAAAAAAACTTGACGGGAAAATTAAAGATTATTTTGTTTACTAGAAATGTCACAAAGAAATGTTTGTTTTAAAATAGAAAATTCCACACGGTTCTACTTTTAAATTTAGATTTAGAATTTTAAAATCTTATCATACAAATAACTATAAACCCTATCAAAGTTAACCTATAAATATTTATAAACTCTATATACATGCATATAATAACCTATATAAAATTATTTTATAATGCCCATTCTTAATAAAAATATTTTTAATTTTACAATTAAAATTATAATTTTATTAATGCACATTTTATTAATATATTAAAAAAATATTATAATATATAAAATATAAATACAATAATAATATAGATTCAAATTTATAGATATGTATATGTTATAAATATATTAGAATAAAAAAAAAGTTTATTCTAAAAGATATAAAAATTAATATAGTATTTAAAATTATTATTTTAATAAATTAACTCTAATTTTAATAAATCGACCCGCGTAAAACGCGGGTATTGGGCTAGTATATTATAAATTCAATTTAACCCCGCGTAAAACGCGGGTCTTACACTAGTTATCAATATTAGTTAAAGTTTCACCAATATTAAACATTAAATTATCTAGGTGAATTCTTTTGTCCTGTAACCTTTTTTTTTTTTAAATATCAAAATTCTTGTTAGTATCACATACACGAATCTTTCATAATTCATGATAGCCAATTGAAAAAAAAAGGGGGAAAAGAATAACATACTAGTTAGTGATGAAAATCCAATCAAAATTCAAGGTTGATAAAAACACTAGATCGAGCTACGTATATCAAAGTAGTTGGAGAACGATGAACCTTCTTCTTGTCAATGAATTGAAAAACTCATCTTTGTAAAAGGAACTATGAAATATTAAAATATTAAGGCTGGAAGGATATGCGTATTTTTTAATTTGTTAATGGAAATATTTTATTCCCATATTTATGGAAAATATACAAAATAAATAAATAATATAAAATTACATAATATAATGATGTGGCAACTGGCATGATGGGCATTATAACATTCCCGTACATTCATAACCTTATATTTCTCAATTTGTATATTTTTTAACTAATTTATTACTTGATTTGATGCCCACAGAAATATATAGAAGTGGTTTCGACGGGACGACCGGCTGGCGGCTGCAACTGCAAGGGATTTTTTTTTCCAATGTACAAAAATAGATTATATTAAAAAAGTTGTAAAGTTGACAAAATAATTTGTGGCTCAATTGGTATAGCCACAAATACCGGGTGTAGAAGATATTTTTGATTAGGATTGATAATAAAAATAAAATACGCGAAAAATATATATAATAATTTATGTAGCTTAAATGGTTGAGAATAGTTTTTTTTATGTTGAGGTCTAGTGTTCAACTCTTACATCTAACAATTTTCACATATATTTTTTTTTTAATTATAAAAGTGCATGTTGAAAATAAGGAAAAATGTAACATGCAATTTACAATTTTTTAGCATGTTATTTTGCAATATTTGCAATAATAATTTCAGTTATAATGACATACACTTGTTAGTGATGTTATGTTACACATTTTAGATATATTTTGTTGCACTTTTCTGTTGTAGTGGCTTACTATTTTCAACAATACTTTTTAGTTATATTGATTTACACTTTTTAGTAATGTTATGCTACACCTTTTAGTCATATTTTGTTGCACTTTTCAGTTGTAGTGACTTACAATTTCCAACAATATGTTCAGTTATAGTGACTTACACTTATTAGTAATGTTATGTTACACTTTTTACTCGTATTTTGTTACACTTTTCATTAAAATATTGTGTTGCACACTTTTCAAGTATATTGACATGCACTTTTTAATAATATTGTGTTGCACTTTCTAGTTATACTAACTTGCATTTTCTAGTTATAATGATTTATACTTTTCATTAAAAGTTGTGTTGCACTTTTCAATTATAGCGACTTACACTTTTTAATAAAAAAATGTGTTACACTTTTTAGTAATATTGTGTTACACTTTTTAGTAATATTGACTTACACTTTTCAACACACACAATTTCGAAAAAAAATTACCAATAAAAAAAAATTACAAAAAAAAATAATAATAATAAAAAATTGACCAAGTCAAAAAATTTATTCACAATATTCTTAAATATTTAGTGTTCAGAATATTTAGGGTTTGGTTGACCAAGTCGACTCAATTCCTTATAAGGAATTGATTCTAGACCAATCCTTTTGATTAATTTAGTCAACTTCCTCATATATTTTATTATTTCTTATCTTACAAATTTGCATTATTTTCCTCTTATGTGATTTCTTACCTGTATATTATTTTAAGAAAAAAAAAGAGTTATGAGACATTGTTTTACAACAAGTTAGCAATCCTTCAAATACAATTAGATTGTTGATACAAAATATGCATGTACTTCGCATTATTCAACTTACAATCACACAACATTGTCCAACAATATCTAGAGTTGACCAGTTTGGGCCCATCAGACTTCATGTTTCTCTCATGTTGGGCTTGGTTGCTATCGAGCATGAAATTTTGCGGTCCAGTCCGACTAAAAAAAGAACTCTAGAGATATTTTCTTAAAACTTGTCTCAATGTGAGTACTATTGGTTGAATGATGGAGTATTTTTTTTAATGAAAAAATTCCTATCTTTTTTACAATTTGGGATCATGGATCAGGGTGGGGAAGAATTGAACAATGGACTTTCTCTCTACTTATGCTAAAAATAATATTTCAAGAACATTTATTTTAATGTTATTCAATTCAATAATTTTATAACTGATAATTATATTAATAATTAATCATTAATAAATTGATATTGAAAATAATTGTGTTTAATGACATGATTTTTATATAAAAATTGATTAACAAAATAAATATATGTTTCATTTACATTTTATATAAATTTTGAAAAATGAAAATGAAAATTTTGAGTGTGCTTTATAAAAACTTTGACCTATGGTTGACCTCGTATTTAAGATAAGCTTTTTAGGCTATGTTTATCGTTACATTGATAACCAGGTATATCCATGAAATTTTATTTTTAGTCCTATAAGTTTGAGACATTTTAAAATAATTTTTTTAAGTTTTAACTTTACAAAATACGTTCTTTACTTTTCAAATTTAATCTTTTTTTACATCAATTTTAATCATTTATGTTTTAATCCTTTACAAAATGACACATGTCATGCCACATCACTCTCTTCTCTATATATATTTTTAAAAAAATCTAATAACACTCAAACTTGATGTAAAATATATATAAAGGAGAGAGTGATTTGGCATGATATGTGACATTTTATAATGGGTTAAAATATAAAGGATTAAAATTGATGTAAAAAAGGATTAAAATTGAAAGGTAAAGGACGTATTTTATAAAGTTGAAACTTAAATGATTTATTTTGAAATGTCTCAAACTTATAGGACTAAAAATAAAATTTCCTCTGTGCATATACGATAAAATAAAATAAAGGAAAATTGAATAATGATGTGCCAAAATTTGCACGAGGGGATTAAATGTCCTCTGAATTGGATATCCAACTTCTCGAACACGTACAATTAATCCAGATACGCTGCTTTCGATAAAATCTTCAAGAACCTGCAAAGAACACGCCGGAGGGGGGTCCGGCGCGGACACTCCGATGCCTAAGTCAGTATATGGCTTCTCAATGTATCACAAGGATCTCGAGATCCTTGATCTATCAAACAAGCTCTTGAAGAGTATCAGAAATATGATTTGCGTTCAGTGTATTAAGTTTTTGTAAAGTCAGAATATCTAACCTGGAAATCTCCTTCGGTTCACCTTTTTATAGAGACTTCCTCATAGGGAGCCGTTAGAGCCTCCCCTTATCTCGGAGCTGCCTCTAGGACTAAGCCCTGCTGAATGGACCAAGTCTTCCCTTCTCTCCACTCCCTGAAGATCCGGCAATACTAATTCTTAGTAGACTTCGTCCCCTAAGATAAAAGAGGATAAAGTCTTCCTTCCATCGAGTCTGGACCGGAAATGGCGGGATTCCCCTATATTTACGACCCATAAATTCATATCAAGACTGATTCTTCTCGCTGCCCCTCTCCAGACGAAGCTCTCTCCAGAGGGACCTCTAGAGGGGATTCCTTATCCAGGGAGTACTACACAATCCAATCCTTCCACTTTGATCTTATCTTTTATACACGTGTCGACTCCTTATTAGGTGACATTTTTAGGCCGCATCAAATAATAATTCATGACCATGGTTGGTCCACAACCAAGAACAATCAAGAACAACCCAATGCTTGAGTAGGGTATTTTTATCCCCAAAAAATCTAAGTATGTCACGTGTCCAGTTTTTATTAGTTGAATATATTTTATTTAGATAATTTTCTATTTTCACTTATCTACTTAAAAAAAACCAAATTTTATAAAATTAAATTATCTATAAATAGAGACCAATCTTCATATGTTTTAGATCACAATTTCATACACTCCCTTTTCTCTTCTCCTAATTTTTTTTTCTTCTAAATTGTGTTAATTATCATTTTTTCTCTTCTAACATGGATCAAATGATCCCAATTATCATCACGACTTCCAAAATCAGTCAAGTTCACAAAATTTTCAATCGTTTATTAATATTGATAATTCTCAATTTTCTCAGTATTTATTTTCAGTTGTATTTCAATTTTTCCATTTTAAATGCTGATGTAGAATTCACCAGAATATTTTGGGGGTGGATCTTGTCCATTTTAAACGCTGACGTTTTGCATTTTTTTTTTTTACGGATGCTTTTATTTCTGAACCCTATTTTTTTTAATTGTAGTATGTAATTTTCTTGTTATATTTGTAACATGAATGTATGCGATTTCTTTTATTTGATGGTCCTTTTTTGCTTTTATTTCTGCCCCTAGTTTTTTAAAAAAAAAAAACCTTTTTCTAATTAATTATTGATGTAATGTCAAGGTTGAGTTGATTTTATTTTATTTAAGTAATAATGGTGGAAATAATTTTTGAAAACATAACGTAAAAAAATAAAATGCACAAATTAATAATGAATTTGACATGTTAGTAATTGATGTGCCAAAATTTGCACGGATGGATTGGATATCCTTGGAGTCCTTGGAGTCAGATATCCAAATTCCCGAACGCGTATGAATTATTCGGGTACACTGCTTCCTCTGGAATGATCCTCCAAGAACCTGCAAAAGACACACCGGAGGGGACTCCGGCGCGGACACTCCGACGCTCAAGTCAGTCTCGGTAATTCAGTGTATGGCAAAGACTAAAGAGTCCTTTGATTATCAATGAGGTTCTCAAAGGAAAGTCAAGAGATTGTTGTAAGCAGCGTAATATATCAAGTAAAATTAGAGATTCTAACCTGACAATATTTTCAGATTTACCTATTTATAGAGAGCTTCCTCCTAAGATGAAGTTAGGGTTTCCTTCTAATTCGGAGCTCCCCTTTGGACTCGGCCTTGCTGCATTGACAAGGTCCTCAACTCTCCTACTTCCCTGAAGAATCGGACCACTCCCCCTAGTGGACTCCATCCACTGAAATAAAGGAGGAATGAGTATTCTTTTGCTCGACATCAAGCCGTTTCTTACGGGATTCTCCTAGATCTTTGGTCTAATAATTCTTATCAAGATTAAGTCCTCTTGATATCTCTCCCCAGGTGGAGCTTCCTTCGGAGGGACCTCCAGAAGGGATTCTTTATACGGAGAGTATTCCTTAGTCCCAGATCTCCTCTTTTATCTTATCCTCTATACACGTGTCGACTTCTTATCGGATGACATTTTTAGGCCGCATCATCTACTCCCCCTACTCTCGTAAAAGGAGTATATCTTTTGTGAGAGTAGAAAATTCAAGTGAGTCTAGCACAGAGGCGTTTCTGGAGAGACATGTATTACTCTCGCTTCGGAGAGGAATTTCAAAAGTGCTTCCTTTCGGAGATTTTTCCCGCCCTAATTTTGAAGACGTTTCGACTTCTGCGCCTGGGTCCCACACAGTCGCAATTAATTTTCTCTCTCTTGCTAGTTTCTCGAGGAGAAGCCTCGATTCTAACCCCCTCTTTCTTACTCACTTCACGCAATCATCTTTCAAATTTCATCTTCTCGAAAGTTCTCCCATTACTTTCTCTTTTCTTCTCAGGCGTCTTCTTCCCCCCTTATTGGTCTTGTAGGTTGCACCATAATCGTCTCTTGGTTACATAACCTTCAAAGAATTTTCTCAAGAAATTCAGGGAATCTCTCACCCTTTCAGGGGATCACCTCTAGTTTCAGGTGGCTCGAGGAGGTTTTCCTTGACTTCTAGACTTCTGCCTATCTTTTCTTTCGTTTTTTAGACAGAGTCTTGGAAAATGATTTTGGCTTGCGAAATTTTTTTTTTCTAAGTAACCATATTGGGTCTTGGTTATGGGGAGATGCTCCCCAACTCTTCTTGGCCTCTGGGCCTCTAAGTGTCTCTCACTTTTGCTTAAGAGATTTCGACTCATAAAATCTTTCTTTTCATTGAGTAACCCTCTTGGGTCTTAAGTATGGTGAGGGGCTCTCTGTAGCTCCTCGGCCTCTAGGCCTCTAAGTGTCTCTCACTCTCATTCTTAAAAGATTTTGATTCATAAAATCTTTCTTTTCATTGAGTAACCCTCTTGGGTCTTAAGTATGGTGAGGGGCTCTCTGTAGCTCCTCGGCCTCTAGGCCTCTGAGTGTCTCTCACTCTCATTCTTAAAATATTTTGATTCATAAAATCTTTCTTTTCATTAAGTAACCCTCTTGGGTCTTAAGTATGGTGAGGGGCTCTCCGTAGCTCCTCGGCCTCTAGGCCTCTGAGTGTCTCTCACTCTCATTCTTAAAAGATTTTGATTCATAAAATCTTTCTTTTCATTGAGTAACCCTCTTGGGTCTTAAGTATGGTGAGGGGCTCTCTGTAGCTCCTCGGCCTCTAGGCCTCTAAGTGTCTCTCACTCTCATTCTTAAAAGATTTTGATTCATAAAATCTTTCTTTTCATTGAGTAACCCTCTTGGGTCTTAAGTATGGTGAGGGGCTCTCTGTAGCTCCTCGACCTCTAGGCCTCTGAGTGTCTCTCACTCTCATTCTTAAAAGATTTTGATTCATAAAATCTTTCTTTTCATTAAGTAACCCTCTTGGGTCTTAAGTATGGTGAGGGGCTCTCCGTAGCTCCTCGGCCTCTAGGCCTCTGAGTGTCTCTCACTCTCATTTCAAGGTGTTGATCATATCAAGACCTTTCAAGTTCAAGTAATCTGCTTGGATTTAGAGTAGGGTGAGGAGCTCTCTAGCTCTCCTCGGCCTCGTGGCATCTGATGTGTTTCTCACTCTTATTTCAAGGTGTTGATCATATCAAGATCTTTCAAGTTCAAGTAATCCGCTTGGATTTAGAGTAGGGTGAGGAGCTCTCTAGCTCTCCTCGGCCCCGTGGCATCTGAGTGTTTCTCATTCTTGAATTCTCATATCTCATATATGCTCAGTGATCTACAGATCATTCATCATTTCATCACTCCTAATTTTCAAACATAGCCATCCGGCTACTCAGGGTGGTTAGCCCTCACGCGTTTCAGAATGCTCAAAGTATGCTTATGAATCATATCTTAAATTGTTAGGAAATATGTGCTCATACAAATTTCCAAAAATCTCAAAATGTTTTCATCACATCTCGTAAGATCTTCAAATATTCATCAAAGATAAACATACATTTTAACATAATTTAGAAAAAAAAAATTAACTCATCACTAATCAAAAACACGTTCTTAACCATGCCTAAATTCTCAATCATTCTCTCGATTTAATCACGAAATTCTCCTAAGTAATCACCTTAGCATTTCTCAAATCAATCATTTCTGAAGCCTTAGCAAATGCTCATATGCTTCGAGGTTTTATGCTCTAAACAACTACGTCTAGGTAACTCATATCATATCACAAAGTAAAATCTAAAGTAAAAAAGTAAAATATACACTTTTCACTTACGTGGCTTCATATCAGCATCTCGGAGGTAGTAGGCCTAGACCCTTCATCACCCCCTTTAAGCATCGAAGTGTAAGACATTTGCAAGGTCCGTCATCATGCTCGTCTCCGAATATCGCATCTCAACACCCTAAATGATCTTACTCACCTAATAGATCGACTCTTGGGTATATCCTTCTTTACAGTAGCCTTGTAGCCCTCATGACTACCTGCACATCCTTCATGGGTTTCTTTTATCATGTAATCTCCTTCGGGAGACATCTTAGATAGGGATGAGTCAACGATCGCTTGTATAATTGGCCACCCAAGATGCAGTATCTTAACCGCAAAGCTCGAGCTTCTCAAGAAGCTGCAGGGGATGGTCCTTTATTCAGCTCTTCCAGAATTTCTTACCTTTAGTCATCCCCTCCAGGCTCTACGGAGCTAGCCAACTTTGACAGACTATCAGTCTTCATATTCTTCGACCCAATCTTTTACACTCGATCTCCTGGTTTACCCAGAAGCCTCACAGGATCTGGACGAACTTAATCTGAAATCTAAAATCATATCTAGAATATCTAGGCATGTCAATCACACATAATTCAAAGATATTTAGCCTCATATTTTAAAAGCATGGACCACCATACATCCTCAATCATGAATTATAAAGCATATAATAACCACATAAACTCAACATGTGGGTTTTCTTCTCATACTTACTGAGATCATCAAGTCATTCTCATATTCAGAGCACCAACACAAAATAATCATAAAAATTCACGGGGGTTGTACTTAATCCAATAAGAAATAAGCATGGTTCTCATATATTAGTCACATCAAATCAACCAAAATCATAACCCATCCATGTCATACTCATTATGACCTCAATTCATTGTAAAAAGATCTAACATCTCTAACTTTATCAAATATATGTACTAACCGGTGGTCCCAAATGTACTCGTCATTTGGGGATCAGCCCAATAACAGGTTAGGTGTTATGGTCCAGCGACTCGACTGGTTTTCCATGGCTCCATTCTTTCTTCGGTAATCTTGCTCTCTCGAGCTCCTCTAGTACTTCTAGGTTCTCCAGCCCCTCCTCATGAGCTCATTATTCGTCATAGACCAGGTAAACTGACTCATACCAGCAGCATTATTAGATCTAAATTTCGTCATAAGCCTCAATTATATAATTTAAATATGAAATAATTAAAGAATGCAAATCAAGTCTCTTTTGATCTCAAACCTGAAACCTGTACCCTCTCCAGGACCTCCAGTCTTGACAAGATGATTAGTCTCTCTAATCTCAAATCTCAGAAGAGGATCATTTTCTTTGATCCTCGAACCTCTTACGTCCTCGCGAGCTCTGAAATTCTTCCCGGATCTCAACTTAGGAATATCAACTGAGGGGGTCGGCTTTTATAATTAAAAATAATTATAAAATTACTCCTGAAGGTAGTGAATTGCATCATGTTCTATAACCTCTTACGTCCTCCTTCTTGGTCTTCCTGTCCTCAAGTTCTCTCCTCTTCTGCCCTCGAGGGCCTCGGTCAACTACGTAAACAAATTCTCTCAGATGTCCAACTTGAATCATTCTCTCAATTTCATCCTCCAAATGGTAATATTGATTGTTGTCGTGCCCATATTCATTGTGGAGTCTCCAAAATCGGTCCGACTTGAGCTTTTGAGGACCTCGGTTCCTCGAATAAGGGAATTTCAGATCTGGGTGATCTCCAGCAACCTCCAAGACCTCTGTAGGTTCCAATCTCAGTTGAGTATATTTCTAAAACCTCCCTCGAGGCCCAGATCGGGATCCTCCCTCAGCATTGTGGTTTCCTGTTCCTCCGGAGTTTCGGGGAGCTTATGGGCTGGACCTCCTTGTTGTAGATTCTCTCTTCCTCTCTCCACTAGCTGGTTTCACCTCCAGCCTCTTGGCTTGCCTCACCTCCTCGAGGGTGAGATACTTTTCAGCTTTGAAGATTCTCAAGTTCTCTACCCGCTTCAGGTAATCAATCATCCTCTCACCCACTCTAGTTTTCGGACTTATCGTTTTGTCTGTTTAGGGCTGTTGGCCTTGATCTCAGGGACCTAAATAGGCTCAATCTTCACTTTCCATTTCCGAGCTTATCCCGAAATCCTCCAGGACTTGGATAGAATCAACATATAATCTGAAATCTTCTGAACCTACCCAGAGATCCTCCAGAACCTGGATAGACTCAATCTATAATCTGAAATCTACTAAACCTACCCAGAGATCCTCCAGAACCTGGATAGACTTAATATATAATCTGAAATCTTCTGAACCTACCCAGAGATCCTCCAGAACCTGGATAGACTTAATCTATAATCTGAAATCTTCTGAACCTACCCAGAGATCCTCCAGAACCTAGATAGGCTCAGTCTGTAATATGAAATTATATCTAAAATATGGAAACATGTTAATCGTGTACAATAAAAATAATAATTATGTTAATCTTTGCTTCCAAAATCATAATCATCATCAACGTCTAATCATTAATTCTACCACATAAAGTAATCACAAGACTCAACACGTGAATTGCTTAGCCATGCTTTTACGATTTCAAGTAATTCTCAATTCTAAGATCGTTTCTAGAGTATCAATCATGTAAGCTTAGGAGAATCATGCTTAATTCAATGGAAAAAATAAGTTTGTGTCATATATGTAAATATCATTAAAATATGCCCATAGCAATATCAAATTACTATAAAAGATCTAATACTTTAGGCTCTATCAAACACATGTACTAACCTGTAGTACCGATGCACTTATCATATCTCTGCCTCATACTCCCACGTTTAGATTTTGGACCTCGAGGCCCTAAATACTCTTCCTCATACCTCCAAGTTTTGATTCTGGACCTCGGGGTCCTGAATATTCTGCCTCGTACCTCCAGATCCGATCCTGGGATCTTGGACCTCGGGGTCCTGAACACTCCATCTCGTACCTCCAGATCCGATCCTGGGATCCTGGACCTCGGGGCCATGAATACTCCACCTCGTACCTCCAAGTTTGGATTCTGGACCTCGGGGTCCTGAATACTCTGCCTCGTACCTCCAGATCCGATCCTGGGATCTTGGACCTCGGGGCCCTGAACACTCCATCTCGTACCTCCAGATCCGATCCTGGGATCCTGGACCTCGGGGCGCTGAATACTCCACCTGGTACCTCCAAGTTTGGATTCTGGACCTCGGGGTCCTGAATACTTTGCTGCTCGTGGAGGGGCACAAATGTTGTCATCCCCTGTAGTGGCTGGAGGTATCTCCTTGCCAGGTCCACTCCCGAGGGCTCCAGACGTGCTAACAATATCACCCCCCTGTAGAGATAAGGGTGTCTCGAGCCTCTTCCATCAGGTTCTGACCTTTTACAGGTGCGGGGGACGGATTTGCCCCTGAAGGAACGAATACAAGTTATTTTCCCGAACTTCCCTAGAGTAGGCGTGATTGTGTTATTCCCTCCGCCCATAGTTCAAACAGATAGAAAATCGTGAGAAGATCCCTTAGACGTTTCCCACAGACGGTGCCAGTTGATGTGCCAAAATTTGCACGGAAGGATTGGATATCCTTGGAGTCAGATATCCAAATTCCCGAACGCGTATGAATGATTCGGGTACACTGCTTCCTCTGGAATGATCCTCCAAGAACCTGCAAAAGACACACCGGAGGGGACTCCGGCGCGGACACTCCGACGCTCAAATCAGTCTCGGTAATTCAGTGTATGGCAAGGACTAAAGAGTCCTTTGATTATCAATGAGGTTCTCAAAGGAAAGTCAAGAGATTGTTGTAAGCAGCGTAATATATCAAGTAAAATTAGAGATTCTAACCTGACAATATATTCAGATTTACCTATTTATATAGAGCTTTCTCCTAAGAGGAAGTTAGGGTTTCCTTCTATTTCGGAGTTCCCCTTTGGACTCGGCCCTGCTGCATTGACAAGGTCCTCAACTCTCCTACTTCCCTGAAGAATCAGACCACTCCCCCTAGGGGACTCCATCCACTGAAATAAAGGAGGAATGAGTATTCCTTTGCTCGACATCAAGCCGTTTCTTACGGGATTCTCCTAGATCTTTGGTCTAATAATTCTTATCAAGATTAAGTCCTCCTGATATCTCTTCCCAGGTGGAGCTCCCTCCGGAGGGACCTCCAGAAGGGATTCTTTATACGGAGAGTATTCCTTAGTCCCAGATCTCCTCTTTTATCTTATCCTCTATACACGTGTCGACTTCTTATCGTATGACATTTTTAGGCCGCATCAGTAATTAACAAGGAATCGTCCGAATAATTTTGAAAAACTTATCATTACAAATAAATTACATTAAACGTGAGATTTGTCTCAAGTATAATTAAAATCGTCATATACAATTTTTTATCATAATAATTTATATTTAATGTGTTAATCTTTTATTTATGTCATGTGCTTATTTTTATTTTTGGGATTGAAATGTAGTATACATTTATTTTCCCCTCGGATTAGTCGGTTTTTGACCGGATACCGTGGCATCAAAAAAAAAAAAAAGTAGTATACATTTATTTAACTTTATTAGTTTATGTATTTTATTGTAATGATAAGTTTTTCAAAATTATTTGGAAGATTCATTTGTATTTGAGTTGGTCTCCTGTGCATAGTGTGCACGTGCACACTAATGCACAGGTCAATCATATATGTATTAGGAAACAGAAGCCAATCGATCAACACGCAAACTCAATCTGGGAAAACCCTACCCAAAAATCGAAAGCTCAAAATTGGTCTCGCGCTGATCCCAAAACCAGTCGGACCAACAATCATCCCGAGGGGCAATTGCCGCACACAGGGAAGGATACGAAAAGGGCCGGACCGAACCCCAAGAGAAAAGGCAACTACAGGGCAGAAATGAGGACCCAGGAGCTAAATAGGTGGATGGGCTTCATTAGCGACATCGATGGTGACACGGAGGACAACGGCGGTCATAGCCAAGATTCGAGGAAAACAGAGGAGGAACAGATTTGGGAGCTTGGTAAAAAAATGGGGCTACAAAGCAAGAAAGGGGACGGAGCAATGGTGGCAAGATTAGTGGAATTGAATGGCACGAAAGCGGGTATGGGCTCGAAGGGCAAGGGGATTTCTAAGTCGGTTAATTTATGAAGCTCTTATCAATTAACATTAGAGGCTTGGGGAGCTCGATAAAGAGGAGAGAAATTCAATCGGTTATCCGGATATATGGGGTCGACATATGCTGTGTACAGGAAACAAAATTGGAAATGGTGGACGAGAGATGCTGCAAAGAGTTGTGGGGCTCCGGAAACTTCGGGTGGGCCACAAGGGGAGCGACAGGGCAAGCAGGAGGTATGTGTATTCTCTGGAATGCTGATAAGTTTAGCTGTTTAAGTTGCTGGGATATGCAGGGCGCTGTGATTGTGAATGGACTATGGGGAGTGGAGAGAGCTCCATGTTGTATTGTGAATGTCTATGCCCCTTGTGCTCTCAGTGAGCGCATCGAACTCTGGGACAGACTGAAGTTAGTTATCCAGCAAAATCACAATTTATGCACCTGTGTTCTTGGTGACTTTAACTCAATCAGACATGTATCTGAGAGAATTGGCAGAAGCGGATCCGTTAACAGAAATGACATACGGCGGTTCGACGAATTCATTAGTGAAGCATTCCTGACTGACCTCCCCCTCCATGGGAGGAAGTTTACTTGGTATAAACCGGATGGTAGCTGTAAAAGCAGGATTGATCGCATCCTTGTGAACGACGTTTGTCTGCAAACATGGCCTCATTCAATTCAGAAGGGTCTAGCTCGATCAGTCTCTGACCATTGTCCCCTTCTGTTAGAGACAGTCGAAGTAGATTGGGGGCCTAAACCTTTTCGATTCATAAACGCGTGGCTCTCTCATCCGGAATTCAAGTCATTTGTGACCGCAAAGTGGAGGGAATTCCAAGTCGAGGGATGGGGAGGATATGTGGTGAAGGAAAAACTGAAATTACTCAAGAATGAATTAAGAAGCTGGAACAGGGAGGTGTTTGGGTGGATGGACAGTAAGATCCATAGACTCAGAACAGAAATCAACCAGCTCGACATCTTGGATGAGGTGTTTCGACTTGAGGAAACAGAAGTGGTCAAGAGAAATGAGACCAGAGCAAAGTTATTGCTGAATATGAATAAGAGGGGCAGTCTCCTTGCGCAGAAAGCACGTATCAGATGGCTAAAAAAGGGTGATGTCAACACCAGTTTCTTCCACAAAGTGATTAACCAGAGACGAAAGACCAACGAAATCACAGGCTTTCAGCTGGATGGCCAGTGGGTGGAGCAGCCAAATCTAGTGAAGAAAGGGATCAGAAATTACTTCGAAAACCACTTCAAAAGGGTCCAGGGGATCAGGCCGTCAGTCGCGGAAGGATTCGTTGACAAGTGCGTGAGCCCTATTGACAACGAGATGTTGACCAAGCCTTTTTCCGAGCTGGAAGTTAAGGCTGCTATTTGGAGCTGTGGCGGATCAAAAAGCCCGGGACCCGACGGGTTCAATTTCGGGTTCGTCAAAGTATTTTGGGAGGTGGTTAAAGAGGACTTTATGAGGATGGTGACAGACTTTCACGTTAATGGGAAACTAGTACGCGGGGCAAATCCATCTTACATTGTATTGATTCCCAAAAAGGATGAAGCATCTTCACTTAACGATTACCGGCCTATCTCTCTGATTGGATGTGCTTACAAGGTGATTGTGAAAGTTCTAGCAGCTAGACTCAGCAAGGTAATGGACGGAATCATCTCGGAAAACCAAAGTGCCTTTCTCGGAGGGCGACAAATTCTAGATGGGGTCGCAATTCTAAACGAGGCGGTAGAGGAGGCCAAACGACGGAAGCTCGAAAGAATTTTCCTCAAAATTGATTTCGCCAAAGCTTATGATTCGGTGGACTGGGCATTCTTAGATACGATGCTTGAGCAATTTAAATTTTGTGGCAAATGGAGAGGGTGGATTAAGGAATGTGTGTCGACCGCTACAGCTACAGTTCTGGTTAATGGAAGCCCTTCGGGTGAATTCGTGTTGGAACGAGGATTAAGACAAGGCAATCCTCTTTCCCCTTTTCTCTACCTAATTGTGGCAGAAGGCTTAAACTTCCTCATCAACAAGGCTGTTCAGCTGAACCTGTTCTCCGCGGCAGAAATAGGCAGAAAAAAGTTGAAGGTTTCCCACCTTCAATACGCGGACGACACAATTCTATTGGGGGCTGCAAGCCGAGAAAATGCATGTGTGATGCGTGGGATTCTTAGAAATTACGAGTTGTTATCCGGGATGAAGATTAATTACAACAAATGTAGCCTGATGGGAGTCAACGTTGAGCATAGAAAACTGGAAGAGCTGGCTAGTATTCTCGGCTGTGTAGTTGGGGATGTCCCTTTCTCTTACCTGGGAACTCGAGTTGGAGCGAGGTACAAAAACTCGGCTGAATGGGGGCACTTGGTGCTGAAATTAAACAAAAGATTAAAAGCTTGGGAGTCTAAGAAAATCTCATTTGGGGGAAGAATCACTCTCTTGAAGGCAGTCCTGACGTCGATTCCTGTCTACTATTTTTCTTTTCACCTTCTACCTAAGAAAACATTGAAATCTTTAACTTCTGTGTGTCGTAATTTTTATGGGGTGGCAGAGATAGTGTGAAAAAATTGTCGTGGATTAAATGGGAAAGCATTTGTAAACCAAAACAGAGGGGGGGTCTAGGGGTCAGGGATTTTAGCTGTTTTAATAGGGCCCTAGTGGGGAAATGGTTATGGAATTTTCTGAGTAATAGAGACAAACTATGGGTTAAGGTAATAGATTCGTTGTATGAGGGTTTAGTGGAAGATGGGGAGGGTTTTTATCTTAGGGGGAGAGGAAGAACATCTCAATGGTGGAGGGATATTGTGGCGTGTGGGAGTGGGGAGGGGAGCAGCTGGTTCCGAGGGAGTGTGGTGAAGGTCATTGGGGATGGGTCTAGCACGAGCTTTTGGGAGGGGCTATGGGCGGGAGATACAGCCTTAAAGCTGCAATTCCCGAGGCTCTATAGGCTGAGTTTAGACAAAGATAGGAACATTGATGAGATGGGTCTGTGGGAGGGGGGAGAGTGGGTATGGAGATGGGCTTGGAGGAGACCTTTGCTTGAAAGAGAAACTGAAAGTCTTAATGATCTGTTGTCTGTGATTAACAGGTGCAATATAACGGAGAACGAACAAGACAGGTGGAAGTGGAGGCTGGATCCGAAAGGCGCGTATACCACCAAATCGGCATATCAACTACTTTGTCCAACAGCTGCAACGGGTGATATGGATCCTTCGAAGGAAAAGGCTCTCGAGAGAATTTGGAAAAATCGGTGTCCAATGAAGGCCACGGCAACGTCATGGAGATTACTATGGGATAGGTTACCGACTAGAACAAACCTAAGAAGGAGATCGATTATCAATACAGATGAGGAGACCAAATGCACGGCATGTGGAGGGGGACCTGAGTCGGCAGAACATTTGTTCATCAAGTGCAGGGTGACAAATCAGGTGTGGTCTAATATTTTAAATTGGCTGAAACTGTCTTCGGCTGCTATTGGGCTACTTTCTGACCACTTCTGGCAATTTACTAGCCTGCTTGAACATAAATCTGCACCTAATTTTATGGATGGCTTGTGGATTTGTGTGGTGTGGATCTTGTGGTCTTGGAGAAACAAGGTCATCTTTGACAATGGAGAATGGAACATCAAGAAAATTTCAGAGGAAGTGAAAGGGAGGTACTGGAGCTGGTGCTTGGCGGCTAACATCATCAAACCTGGATCTTCGTGCAGGGGATGGTTAGCAAACCCGGTTCTATATTTGAATTAAATTACCATGAGTCCTCAGATTTAAAGGCACTGTAATAGGAATTTTGTTTCTGTCCCAGCTTTCTATTTCTCATGCATGTAACTACACCTACTTGGTATATCTTGTACCTTGGTAGGCTTTTTCTTCAATAAAATGTCTTTCTTCACCGATCAAAAAAAAAAAAAAAAAAACTAAGTAATTGATATTCTAGTGGTTATAGATACCCTTCATAAGCATAAGGTCACACGTTTAAATCCTTTAAAACTCTTTTTTTTTTTTTTTGACAAAAATAATAATTACCACTTTTTAGTAACAAAATTTCCACTTTTCACTAATAATTAACAAAATAATAGATATAGTACAAGTGATGTGATTGAGAGAGGAGAGAGATAAAGAGAAAAAGTAAGATATAAAGTGAAGTGTAAGAAAAAGTACTTACCAAAAAAGGTATGAGAAGCTTATAGGCGGACGGACCAAAATGGTAAAATGGGAAGCTTATAGGCGGACGGAGGGAGTAATAATTACCACTTTTCAGTAATAAAATTTTCACTTTTCACTAATAATAATTACCACTTTTCACTAACAAAATTTCCACTTTTCACTAATACTCAGTTACCACTTTTCAGTAACAAATTTTCCACTTTTCAATAATAATAGTTACCACTTTTCAGTAACAAAAAATTCCACTTTTCAATAATAAGAATAACACTTTTCAGTTAAAATATCTACCACTTTTCAATAATAAAAATTACATTTTTCAGTTAAAATATCTACCACTTTTCAATAATATGAAACAACACTTTCAGTATTAAAGACTACCATTTTTTCAGTATTATGTAACAATATTTTTCAGTATTAAAAATTACCACTTCTCAATAACTATAGTTACATTTTTTTAGTATTAAAGATTACCACTTTTCAATAACTATAGTTACATTTTTCGGTATTAAACATTACCACTTTTCAATTAAAATATCTTCCACTTTTCAATAATAAGAATTCCACTTTTCAATAATAAGAATTCCACTTTTCAATACTAAAAATTACACTTTAGTAACAAAATCTACCATTTTTTTATCAAGCAACACAGATTTTAAACAGCCACAGTGCCTCACAAAGAACTGAATCATAGCAGTATTATCAATAGTCAAAACTTATTTATGCTTGAGGAATCCCAATACTAAAAATTACACTTTAATTAGAATCACATGCTGAGACCCTATGGTAGAGTCTCTTCTATTGGCCCAGGTCTTCGTCTACATGCTACGAGACTTCAGGACGGCTCGAGATGGCTGATTGATCGACAGTCCCGAGTCAGCTTTTGGCACGACAACTGGGTAGGTTATACTATTTCTGAGAGGATGGGTTTGCCCGACTTGTTCGCATCTACTCTTACATCTACGGTTGGGGATATGTTCTATGATGATTGCTGGCACTTCCCGAGTTGTTTTATCACAAGTTTTAGGGAGATTGTCAGGGACATTCTGCAGATCACGGTGCTTAGGAGACCTGACAGGCGTATTTGGGAGGGCTGACTTTCAGGAGAACTCTCTTCTAGCATGGCATATAATTTGCTTAGGTCACCCTTGCCCAGGCCTAGTTGGGCGTCATGGATTTGGGGCACTTTCATACTCATGTGTTGCTCCACTGCGATTTGGAGAGCGGTTTGGGGCAAGCTGCCCACGTCGGAATGGCTCTCGTCTTTTGGGATCCAGGGTCCGTCAATTTGTGTGTTGTGTCGTAGGGATTCAGAATCTCTTGATCATCTACTGGCCCAATGCTCGTTCACAGTGGATGTTTTGAGCAGACTGACCCACTTGTTTGGGGTCACGATTCAATTTGGAATCAGTTTCCTAGACATCTTCCTTTAGGCCACAAAAGTTCAGTTGGGTCAGCAGTCTTTGGAGTTGTGGAGGACGGGCTTCATCACAGCTATTTGGGTCGTTTGGACTATGCGGAATAGAGTGATTTTCGACGGGATTTCGCCCTCTGTTAGGAGATGCATGACACAAATCATTTCAGGTATCAAGGAGGCCAACACCATTTGTAGGGGTTATTCGGACGGTACGGTTCGAGATCTACTGATTGCCCGGGCCCTTGGGGTTTCGAGCAGACATAGACCGACGAGACACGGCTCATCGGTGGTTTGGCTCCCGCCTGATCCGGGTTGGTACAAGGTTAACACGGACGGCAGTGCTACTTCTTCCCCGGTCGGGTAACCTTCATGCAGGGGCGGTTTTCAGGGGATTCTTTGTGGCCGCGGTTGCCACAAAGGTAGGTTGGGGCCTCCCACTTGAGGCTGAGCTGGCAGCTGCTCTTATGGCCATCAAGTATGCTCATGATCAGGGATGGCACTTCCTTTGGAATGAGTCGGACTCGACCCTCACGATTGACACTCTTATGAGCACCAACCCCTCTATTCCTTGGTGTCTGCAAGGCATGTGGAGTCAGGTCCACCCTCTTACACAGGACATGCACATTAGATACTCACATGTCTTTAGAGAGGCCAACCAAGCGGCGGATGCTGTGGCAAAGACTGGCCTTGATTGTGTCTGGAGGGGCTTCCCCCCAGACTTTTACTATCATTTCTGAATAATGATCTATATTTTGTTTTCTATAGACATTGACTTGTAGAGGAGTGTACCTTTTTCCTTGATCTGGGTTTTATCCCTAAGGAGGGTTTTCCTAGGCAAGGTTTTAATGGAACTCCGGCCTCTGGCTCGACCTGTGAGCTTATGGTCCTAGGTTTCTTTTCTTTTATTTAATCTATTTTTTATTGTCTATCACAATGAGAAGAATCAACTAAAACAAGCACTCAGTAAAATTCTGCAACAACAAACTTGCAAAGGTAGAACCCTAAGGTTCTCATATTCTTCAAATTCGCTCAAACAAATTGAGCAATCGATCAATCATTCCCCTCTTTTGAAATTAAACTTGTGAATCAAATCGGTTGTTAATTGTAGAAGCCCCACGGTGAGAACATACCAGATCGGATGATCATGAAGCTCGTCGACGATGTTCTCTCTTAGTGATGGCGAAGGCGAATTGCGCCGCGCTTGGAATAGGAGTTTACAGGCTTCGTGAAGAAACCAGTATCGAGTATTATTTGGGAAATTGAAGAAGATTGGGGTATTGAAGGAATTTGGAGAATTGATCTCTCAGTGACACGGCAGATTGCAAAATAAAAAAGGAAGGCAGAAAAGAAAAAAAAAAAGGGGAAAAGAATTTGTAAAAAAATAAAAACCGTAAAAAAATTTGTGTGCACCAAAGTGGTTTGGTGCACCATGTGCATTTGAGATTTTCCCTTTGTAATTAATGAGTTGCACTCTTGTGTACTAGTTACCTGTATGTAATTGGATCCATTTAAAGTATGGATCCTATCAAAGTATTGATAAATTAATTGCGAAATTTCTCACATTACAGTAGCATGTTTAGAGATGTCTATCGGGCTAGCCCTAGCTCTATAGGGCCAGCCCTACAGGGTCACGGGCTAAACGTGCTAGGGCCTTAACCGGTTCATACTAAACGGTCCTACAATTGTTGGGACCTAACCCTAGCGGGCCACGGGTTAAACGAGCCACTAACGGACTACGATAAAAAAAATACCTTTTAAAATTAAAGGTCACATTTGTCACGTCCAACAAACAAATAAAATAGAAAAATATATAATTAGTTAATAATCGATATATGATAAAACAAAAATATGATTTAAATACAATTTTATAAATATTTGATCCTTAATATGATCTAATAAAGCTAAACAAATATCATAATTTAATTAAAAAATTCAATTTTTTTTGAGTCTCCACATCATTCGATCATTCCTTGGACAAAGACGAAGCATCATCTTCTAAAAAAAAAAAATGTAAAATAAGACAAGATAAGACACAAGGTCAATGAAAAAAATAAGGGAAAAAAGAAAACAAGGACCAGAAAAAGGAAAAGGAAAAGGTGAATGTTAAAGTTGCATGGGAAAAGTCTTTTGATAGAGAAAAAAATTATTTACGTCCAATAACTTTTACCTTTTTTGAAAAAAACGTCCCAAAATAGTTAAAATTTTAATTTACGTCCCATAACTTTTTCAATTGCTTAATTTACGTCCAATTTTTACTGGAAATCCCCAAATTTATGTAAATGGGACGTAAATTGAGCAATTAAAAAAGTTATGGGACGTAAATTAAAATTTTAACTATTTTGGGACGTTATGCGAAAAAGATAAAAATATTCAATAAATGTGTACAATTCACTATAAAATTAATGTAGTTTATGTTATACAATCAAATAAAAAAATAATTCATTTATTTATAAATTAATTATTCATAAATTAACTTATTTTAATATAAAAAAATAATTCATTTATTCATAAATTAATTAATTGTTATAAAAATCAATTAACTTACCTAATTCATTATTATTAGAAAAATTATTAACTTACCTAATTAGAAAAAAATTATACTTACAATATAAGTAATATAAAATTATTTATTTATTTTAACTCGTAATCAAATAAATATAAAAATTTATCTAAGTATTACACAAAGTGGGTCCACATATTTTTGTACGAACTAATATCAAATTAAAAATTATATAATAAAAATGAAAAACAATAAAATTAATAAATTGTTAAAAAATATATTGTTCATCATCATCTTTCAATTACCGTGGGTAATGGGTGAGAATTTTGAATATATTTGAGTATTTTTTGATTTATTTGGAGATTTTAAATATTAGTGATTTTTTGTATTTATTTAAAATATTAAAATAATTGTTAAGTTTTAATTAATAAGAGTTTTTGATAATTTTAATAAAAAAATTTATTTGGGATTTTTATTATTTTAAAGATAAAATTTATATTTATTTGAGTATGTTAATTGATTTTTTAAAATATTTTTTTAATTAGGTTAATTGAATTTTTAAATAATTAATTAGGTAAGTTAATTGATTTTTCTAGTAATTAATTGACTTAGGAATAAATCTTGATTTTTTTGTTCATATTAATTTTTTTTTTTTTGATATTATGATAAATTATTTACTTAATTAAATATTATTCTAAATTTATTTTCATATATTTTAAAATATTATTTATTATTTTAATTAATATTCATAATTTATTTTATAATACTTATAATGTAATTATAATTTTTTTTAATTAGGTAAGTTAATAATTTTTCTAATAATGAATTAGGTAAGTTAATTGATTTTTATAATAATTAATTAATTAATTTATGAATTATTTGATTGTATAACATAAACTAAATTAATTTTATAGTGAATTATACACATTTGTTGGATATTTTTATCTTTTTCGCATAACGTTCCATTTTAATAAAAAAATTAATTTACGTCCCATAACTTCTTTAATTGCTCAATTTACGTCCCATTTACATAAATTTGAGGATTTCTAGTGAAAATTGGACGTAAATTAAGCAATTGAAAAAGTTATGGAACGTAAATTAAAATTTTAACTATTTTGGGACGTTTTTAAAAAAAGGTAAAAGTTACGGGACGTAAATAATTTTTTTCTCCTTTTGATAAGACAAGCTGGAGAGATAAACACTCCACCGGAATTCAAATGGATGAATTACGCCGACGGCTCATAGAGGGCGACACAAACCCTAAACCTAGAGGGACAGGCACCCGCCTTTCTCACTTCTAAGATGTATTAATTAAAACTATAAATATGGTACAAATATTAAGTTGGAGGATTGAGATTGATGATTCTAGAAACCAAATACTTAATGACCAATCTAGTAGTGCATGGATCACTTCATTATAATTTATTAGTTAGCTTTATTGGTGTAGTATAATTCTATATATTATTAATTAAAAAAAGTCATGTCAAATCTATAAGAAACACTGGCAACTAATACACATTAGATTTGTGGTATAAACAACTTAACTCCATAAAAATAATAAGATGCATAAGTGCACTTAATATAACTTGACATTATCATTTATTACCTCTTTTTTTTTCTTTTTCCTGTGACTTAACTCTTAAACAAAATTTATGTCGTAATAAAATTTTATTCTATATGAACATCCTTTCAATTTGTCCCAAAAAATTGATTTTCAGAACACAAAAATTTGAGTAACCGCAATTGTGCACAATTCAAAAGAATAATGGAGCGATTAGGAGTGAAAAATCGAGCGATTTTAGAGAGGGGAAATGATTTACAGTGAACAAATTCGAAACAAACAAAGAAAAAAAAAATACCCGTGACTCATTGGTGGGTGTACAATTAGAATTTTAATGGGTTGTATTTTAATTTAATTGATAAAAGGGTACTATAATTTTTACATGTAATTTTTCTTTTTTAAAAAAATGGGGGTGAACTCATAAAAAGTGGGGGTAAATAACTGTAACTTATTTGAAAACTTAAAAAAATTGGAGTGAACTCATAAAAAATGAAGGTTAATAACTGTAAATTATTTGAAAACCCAGCCCATAGTCCATAGCCCATGGGTGTCATTCAACCCATTTAAGAAATTTGATCTAGTTACATGTATGTAACTAGTACAAACAATTACACTCAAGTATTTGCGGTAATTAATACTCCCTCCGTCCCGGAAGTGTTTGCACCACACAGTGGGCACACTTTTTAAGAAAAAAGTGTAATGAGTGGAGTGTTGAGGGGTAATTTTGTAAAGTTATATGAATAAAGTAAAAAGGTGATTGGAAAGAGAGTAAAAGTAATGGCATTTTGTGTAAATATGTGAATATTGTGAGGGTGGGGTTTATGAATAAGTTTCCTTTTATGGGTGTGCAAACAATTGTGGGACGGACAAATAAGGTAAGTGTGCAAACAGTTGTGGGACGGAGGGAGTAACATATATGCCAAATTTATTACTCTCTCCCTTTGAAAGTTTTACACTTTCTTTACCTTTTTTCATTCTTATCTCTCTTTACTTTTTACTGTATTTTTTTTTATTTCTTTCTACTTAATTTATATTTCTCCCTACTTCAACTATTCACTACACATTTAATATTTTATTTTTTAATTTTTGTGTTAAAAGCAAGTGTAAATATTTCGATGAAGGGGGTATTAATTTATATATTTTAAGAGAGAAAAAGTAAGATATAAAGTGAAGTGTAAGAAAAAGTACTTACCAAAAAAGGTATGTGAAGCTTATAGGCGGACGGACCAAAATGGTAAAATGGGAAGCTTATAGACGGACGGAGGGAGTATTTTTTTTTTTATTTCTTTCTACTTAATTTATATTTCTCCCTACTTCAACTATTCACTACACATTTAATATTTTATTTTTTAATTTTTGTGTTAAAAGCAAGTGTAAATATTTCGATGAAGGGGGTATTAATTTATATATTTTAACTTTTTAAGTGATGTTTTCAAAAAAATGACATAAACGACCACTAAATTTTATTTTTTATTTTTTTTACAAGATCATAAAATAGAGTTACAAATCATGAGCCTAAGATCTTGATATTCAAATCGAACGGATATCGCCGTCCACTCCAATCGCGTGAAGAGGAAAGACGAGTTTTCCTTTGCCTTAACATGGTCTCCAGGTCTCCAAACTTTAAATGAGACAACCCCACACTAAAGTGTTCTCATATCAAGAATAGGAAACAGAATAAACAGACAAAGTTCCACGAGTACCCGATCCAAAAGTACTAGAGCACCAGGGCTCTCGAGTCTATCTCAAGGAGCCCAACCATAAAAAAATGTCTCACAACCACAACAAAGCCACATAACAGAGACAACCAACAGTAACTAAAACAAGAACTAAGAAAGCACCAAAACTATCTATGAAAGCAGTAAAATAGGATCAACGAAAAAATACCCGAACGGTCACCGTGGCTCCGTTACGAACAAGATCTACGTTGATCCCTAACAAAAAATGAAATAAACTACACTAGATCTACAGATCTACAACTCAAATCTGCAGATCTACAACTCAAAATAGCAAATCTACAATTCAGATTTAGCGAAAACTAAAATAAGAAGAGATCGGAGAGAAGGCGAAAACCAGGCGAAAGGACAGCAAAGACACTGCAGCAAAGGAGACAAGACGATGACGACAACGTGAACTACGGATTTGCGACGGACCAGTGGCGGAGGCCGGTGGAGAAATCACATGCAGTCATATTACAAACACATAACATAGATTTTTTTTTTTTAGGAAAAATGAATAAGAGGAAAGCCTAACATTTTAAATGGACTGCACCATCCAATACTGCGAATTTTTTACGGTTCTTGCAAGTTGCAACAAAGTAGAGCTATCTAGAATAATAAGAATATAATACTCTATTAAATATAAAAAGTTCTTGAACATTTAGAAAATTGTAAAGAACCTTTGTTAGTTGTCGAATCAAGACTATCTTTACCGTGCATTAATGAGGTGTGTTAATATAAATAGAAGAACATGCATCATTTATAATCAATCAATTATTATAAAATTTACAAAAAGTTATAAATTGATATTTTGGATGTGTTCGAACTCAAACTCTATTTGTTCGTATCTGATCTGCCAAAAGAATTTTATTTTATTTTTTTGAAACTGAAAACTAACAATAAAATTAGAGATTTAAATCGGAAATTTTGCGAATATTTTAGGTGGATTTCACCGTCCTGGATATTTTCAGACCTGCCTACTTGGTGTACGTGCTAAGTCCTCGAACGCACTCGTGGCTTTTATCACTGCCAATACCGTCGCATTCATTTGCAAAATGTATGGCAAGCTGCATACTCTACTACAAAGCTTCTCCCCACTGAACACAAATTTCTGTTATTGGACAAGACTTTGAAGTACGTAAAAGCTGATGAGGTTGGGTACCCTAAAAAAGGTAAAAAAAAATAAAAAAAATATGACGGTATAAATTGCCAAAACTTGAGGAAAATGGGATTTTCTGATGTTTCCTCGGTCACCTGTTGAGAAGTTACCTAGGAAAGTACCTATAATTTTCTCCTGTCCTTATTAATGAAGAGGTTGGTTATGTAGTAGAGAGCAACAGTGAAATTACTAAATTAAATTATGTGTTGTTCGAAGAGCGAGTTTAAAGATTAGAACGAAGCTAAAAGTTTAGAGGGGATGAACAGACTTTTAAACTTTTCTAAAAATTTTATATTCAGTCTGCTAAGTTGAAAAACTCATCTGGTCTAGTGAGTAAGTTAGTCTTGTAAAATCAGATTACTAAATAAACAATCAAGTTTATCAACTAACAAAATAAAATACAATGTGCGAGAATATCATAATACGAGTCTTTATCAATTATTTATACTCGACTCTCGATTATGTATAATAAGTATAATATGTTCTTAAGTTGTCTCGTCTATTCAGTACGATTCTTCAATCTAATTGATTATACGAAATTCTATAGAACAATATATGAATATGTAAAGCACCGTAAATCTAAATAAACACAAGATTTTATAGTGGTTCGACATCGGTCTACATCCACTCTCACAAACCCAATTGTGATGTTTTAAAGCTTGTTTCTTAAAGTCCCAAGTAGTAAGACTTTTATCTTCTCGATTACACTTTCAAGTGTATCTTCAATCTACTAGTAATTTTTCAAATATCTATCACACTTGTTACAAAATACGAAAATAGAAAATAAAACTTCTCTGAAAATCTCGTAAGCCTTATGAATGTAAATCTTCAATCTGGGCTTCAACTTGAATGATCTTCTTTGACTCTATGAGTACTGTTCTTCTTGAATTCTTAAGACTTTGATTCGCTTGAATGCTCTTGTAATCTCAGTGTTTCAGTAGTCTTTTATGCATGAAGATCATCATCTATTTATAGATGTGAAATATCAAGATAGTTTGTTATCCAACTAACTCTTCTTGATAACTTCCAATAACTGTTTTTTGTAACTCCTTCTTAAGTAGTTATTCTCTTAAGTAATTATTCGGTTATTCAGTTATAACGACCTTCAATATCGTCTTATCGTGTCTTTAGGTCTTCTGTTCTTCCATTCTTCTGGTCTGTTTAAGTCTTTTGGTCTCTTAACTTAACTCTTCTATCAACTAAGCTATACTAATCTATTACATTACTTTAAGCTTTCAATTAGCTCAGTCAACCTTAAGACTATTTACGTCAAACATATACATAAGCTTCTATACAATCATTAAAGTTTATCTCATAGACCTATTACATTATATTAATATTCTTTCTTTTTATACTTTTGATGTGATCTATTCTTGTCTATACTAGACGACTTCCAAAATAGATCAGTCTATACTTAACATTTATTCAAGTCTGCTTTTGGTCATCAAAACTCATCTATTCATCAAATTAGAACTTGTCTCGGGATTCATATCCCAACGATTTCTCCCTTCTTGATGAAGCCAAAACTACTTGAATTAATTAAGTCATAAGATCAGTTAAGTAGTTATCTAATAAAGTAATCATCAAAATGTTTCTAAGTTTATCTTGAAATGCAAACAGATCCGATCGATTACATTTCCTTAGAAAATATAAACTAAAATATCAAAAAGTAAAGTAGAATACATCTTACACAATACTACCTTCTCCATTGCCTTCTTCATCTTCATCTTCATCTTCAGTAGGAACCTACAACGCTATGAGAAGTCTTTTGTGGATATCACTCATGTGATCTTCATCGGTCATATTCGGATTGATTCGGATGTAAATTGCATGACTTTAGTGTATATTTAAAGCTTATATTTCTTGTATTTTTACATTATATTGGTCAATTTTAGATGATTTGATTTAATTGTGAGAAAGGTAGTGTGTTGTTGATATTTTTAGGAAAAATGAAGCTTTTAGGAGCAAATCACGTGCATATATCTCACTTCACTAAAGAGAGGATTGCACCATTGGATTTGTCTCTAAAAATGGAGTTGAATGAAAAAAATAATCAAGTCAATCGGAGGTCGAAAGCTCGAGATATGAAGGGACGAAGACGGAGGACGAAATTTGGGCCGGTCGGCAGCGATCTGCACCCACCCTTTTGATTTATAAACCCCTATGCGTATTTTGGCCAAGCCACTTCCCACTTGCCCATACGATACTTCCGCCCGGCCGGGCCACTTGTTCCCAGCCCCATACGCGTCGTCGAATGTTCCGCGCCACACTTTCGTCCAGCCGGGTGGACCATTTCTCGGGGGTTTTGTCCCATTTTCTCCATTTTTAAGGGACTTAAGTGCAAATTTTATTTATAAGGGAAATGACCACATAACAAGTTCCACATTACATGACTAGTACTTAATTTGGTTCTGCAAAATATATAAAAACATGCACAAAGAGGTAGCATATATTGTACCTCTTACATGCTTTTATTTGGAAATACATATATATATGAAAACTAAAAACATCATGCACAAGAAGTGCATGCATAATTTGGAAATACACATATATACAAAATTTTATTTATAAGGGAAATGATCACATAATAAGTTCCACATTACATGACTAGTACTTAATTTGGTTCTGAAAAAATATATAAAAACATGCACAAAGAGGTAGCATATATTGTACCTCTTACATGCTTTATTTGGAAATACATATATATATATATGAAAACTAAAAACATCATGCACAAGAAGTGCATGCATAATTGTGGAAATCACAAGCTTAAAGATGGAAATAATTATGCAAATAGAAATTAGGTGTACGTCTGAGAATTAGGCGGCGCAAATGAAGCCGTTAGGAGTTTTCTTGTCGCAAACGTTGAGAAGCAAAGTAAGGGAAAGTGGGACATTAAGGTTAATCCCAAGAACATTCGCTTTGATGGCAGTGCAAAGGCAAACGGCCGCCTCTAGGTCGGCCAACCCTTGGATGAGGGAGCAACATGGAATTTTCGGAGGAGTTCCAATTACGAGGCCGAGCAATCCCCCGAGTAAATTAGCACACACCCCGAGTTTTAAGGTATCTATAGGGCAAAAACCTTTACTAGGGCTAGGACTCGGCTTTGGGTTTGGGTTTGAACCAGGACAACTTTCACATGCACTAGAAAAGGTGAAGAAGAGAAGGTTTAGCACAAGAAATAAGACAATCGATGCGTTTTTCTTGGAAGCCATTGATTCTCCCAAATAAGCCCTAATAACAAACGTGGAGTTGTGAGGGGAGATTAGAAGAGTGTTTGAGACAGTGATGGAGCCAGAACTTAACCGATGGGGGGCCCAATTATGAATAATAAATTTCGCTTTTAATATCATATAAGTTTGAAACATATACGGTAATATATTACTAATGAATCAAATAGAGTTTTAATATGTTTCAATAAGAGTTTCATTATTTCCGTTCATTACCTAAAAAAAATTTATGTTTATACAGTCTATAAGCGAGCTTCTTTTAATTTTTATGTTTTAAATTGTTATATACTTCACTCGTTTTATATTGATTGACACTATTAGTCTTAATTCTTGTTTTAAAAATTTGTCATTTTAGCTATTTTTAACATGTTTGTCCCTAAATTACTCATATGCAAATTTCTATAATTTTTATTTTAATACTTTTTTCATCTCTCTTTCTTGATAATTGAAGTAAGTCATTTCACACTCTCTTATATTTTTCTTCATTTTTCTCTCAATCTTTAATGATAATGAAAGGTAATTTATAAAAAAATGTTATTTAATTATACACAAAACAAGTACATTATAAGGAAAATAATAATTGCACTACTAATATTTTATTAATTCACTTAAAAATTGTTATATGATTATTAAATATAATTAATTATAATTGTAATTATTTTTTATTTTATTTTTTAATATTTTTAAAAAAATTATTTTAAAAAAATTATAAAATGGTTGGGGGGCCCAGTGGCCCCCCTAGGCCCTCTCTCCCTCCGTCCTTGGTTTGAGAGATGAAGTATTTGTAATAAGGAAAGCATTGGTATTTATAAGTGAACAGAAGGGTGAGATATAGCAATCTATATATATAAAAGGAGGATGAGGACTCTCCTGCTTTCGCCACGTGTGCATTTGAGACCTCTCCTCCTTCCGTCACGTGTCTGCCATGTCATATATTTGTATTGTTATGTTAAAAAAATTATAATATATTGATGTGTGCGTATACATTTAATTATACAAGAAATTGTAACCGTTGCATTAATTCCAATTTTTTTTGGCCATGCACTCATTTATACCATCTATATATATATATTTACAAACTTCTTTTGTGACACATGTCACATTCTCACCCCCTCTACCTTAACCTCTCTCCTCCAAATTCTCTCATTTCAAAATTCCTTCATCCTCATTCATTTCATATTTCTCCTATCATCTTAACCATTCATTTTGTTTAATCTTAACCATTAGATCTTAATTCAATTTCCTATATAATAGGATCTTATGTTATTCATTTTATACAATCTCATTCTCCTTAAACATTCATAAGCTTATGTATGTAGTGAATTACAAAAACTTTGTTAAAAAATGGTCGATTTTTTTTCTTAAGGTGTTTCTCCGAGAGGACTCCATCAGTTTAAATGGTCGATTTTTTTTCTTATGGTGTTTCTCCAAGAGGTGTTTCTCATACTACTCCAAAAGGGATTTATATGAATGCGATTGAGTTGATGACATAAGATGTCATATCTTTGTTCCTCATGATCTGATGTACCAAATTCGACTTTTAACTTCTTATTCGTCAATAAGAAGTATCTTTGTTCCTCATCTGATGCACTAAACTTGGTTTTTAACTTTTTATTTTCTATTGACGATGTAAATTGTTGAGAAATTATTTTAGAATTCAGTGGGTATATAACATGTTTATACCTTTCATTATAATCAATTGTATATTTATTGTATATTCTTATAAATTGCAATTCAAGTTTAATAGAATTGCATCAAATTGCTCTAAATTTATTCATAAGAAAAAGATACTTAAAAGATAAAAAATTTAAATTTTCAAACTGTTAACAAAATATTTCAAGCAGCCAAACAATAATTCTACTTAATTTTCAACAATGTTAAATAATAATATTTTAACTGAATAACTATGAGTTTAATATATTGAAACAATTTAAATTTGACATTGTATGGAAAAAATCTTTAAATTGTTAACTTAATTATATAAAAATAAACCTTAAATTTGAATTAAACTTTTGTCCTAATTATGTGAAAATTAAACTTAAAACATATTATAATGAAACGGTTGGATATTTTTTAGTAACGGTTAATTGATTAAATAAATAATTAATGTTAATAAAGACCTATCAATCTATCATTAATAATTAATGTGCATTGGAGACTTGGAGTAGTTTGAATGTAATGCTATTTAATTATGACTCCAGCAACAATGTTAAATAGTGATATTTTAATTTAACAACTATGAGTTTAATATATTGAAACAATCTTAAATTTGAAATTGTATGGAAAAAATCTTTAAATTGTTAAACGTAATTATATAAAAATTAACCTTAAATTTGAATTAAACTTTTGTCCTAATTATGTGAAAATTAATCTTAAGACAAATTATAAGGTTGCTGTTGGATCATTTTTTAGTAACAGTTAATTGATTAAATAAATAATTAATGTTAATAAAAACTTTTCATTAATAATTAATGTGCATTGAAGTAGTAGTTTGAAAATTTGACAATACTTAACTAAAATATGATTTTTTTTCATTATTAAAAAAATTGACTTTATATAATACAGTATTTATTTTAGTAACGGTTCTTTATATTCCTTAAATTATGTCAAATTAATAAAAAAAAAAAATTGTTTCGCCTAAGCATACAATCCGCAACCACGTGAACTGCTAAAGGTGAGAGAAAAAGGGAGTTGAATTTAAATGCAGTGAGATACATTTTGTTGATTGGTTTACTTTGAGTAATAATCATTATTTTACCTTGGGTAATAATCATAAAAAATAAGCATTCAGTTCCCTTTGTTTACCATAATTCCTATTTAGAGCAAGTTATTTTCCTTACTAAAAGATGTACACATAAATTTTTTATGGTACAATTTTAATTTAATTATTAATATTGCATTTTATATTTTTAAATATATATTTTATTTGTCACTTCGACAAAATCTGTCTTACCGCCTAAATCTCTATTCTTCCAGGTTGTGTTTGGATTGAGGGATTTGATTTGGGAAATTATTTTAAATTAAATGATTTAAAATTCTCTCAATTTTAACTAGAAAGTGAGTGAAAAAATAATGTAAGTATTTAAAATTCATTCATAATCCAAAGAAGTGGAGTGGATTTGAATGATGAATTTATAATACATAAATCAAATCCATCCATCCAAATCGATGATGAATTTAAAATCCATTTATAATTCTATAGTTTTTTTATTTCTTCCATTCTCATTCACCTTTATTTTAAATTTTCAATCTCAACCTTACATTATAGCTTTTAATATCTAATGTACATCCTTATTTCTAAGTGTCATTTTATTGTGGTTCATTTTATTCATATTCTTATTTTTCAAGCTATATGAACGGGTTTCTTCCCATTTAATTTTAAAAAATCTTTAAAAAAGAGGATTATGGATTATGTTGAAAAATAATTAATTATATCAAAATTCATTAAATTAAAATAATCCCATCAATTTATATGATTTATACATATAAAGTGAGCATTGTATATTATGTTAAAACAAAATAAGCATGTTTAATCAAGAGAGAAAATAAGCATGTTTAATCAAGAGAGAAAATAAGCATGTTTAATCAGGAGAGACGGTAGTCAGTTAATTGACTATCACATGTCGTTTAGTTCAATTTAACCACGTATGTTTAGTTAAATTATTTTAGTTAATATTTTTAAATAATAAAATAAAATCAAAGTATTAAAGACTTAAGTGCAATAATTAATTATACGGATAATTTATAGGCAATATTATGTATAAATTTCATTTATATATTTCCATTTATAATATTTTTATAGCGAGTCAAACAATTAGTAAAATGTATGTAAAAGTTTAAAATTGTTCTTACATTATTAATTCGCCCAATTAGTTATGAGATTTGTATGTCATTTTTTATATTATCGCAAACTATTTTTTTTCTATATAAATGTAAAATATGTTATTGAATTAGTTTATTCATTATGTTCCTTCCGTCCAAATTCATTATGTACTATTCTTTCAATTCAAATCCATTATGTTCATTTCTTCAGATACAAAGTACGAATAATTATTTTGAGAATAGAGTTATACATGCTCCAACACATGAATAAGTTGAAAGTATTAACGAGACAGTATTGATGATGATATCTGGTGATACAAGAGATATTTGAGTTCAAACAATGTTTGTCCATAAGAGTTTAGACCAAGTGGTATGAGACATGTGTTTTAAATTGATTTTCTCAAAATATGTGTCATTATAATGCTTCTTAGAAACATTATTATGAAGTTCGGTTTGTGCAATGGAACTAGACTGATTGTTGAAAATCACATCATCAAAGTACAAATTCTTTCCGCAAGAAATGTTGGCATTAATATTTTTATTGCGAGAATGAAATTGAGTGTTTCGAATTAAACGGTTCCCGTAAAGTTTCGAATGAGGCAATCTTCTATTTTATTGTCTTTTGCGATAACTATAAATAAAAGTTAAGACCAACCTATTTCTATGCTAGGTGTCTACCTTCCGAAACCTATGAAAAAATATGTAATCATACCACAAATGTTGTTTCATTTATTTTAATTTTAATTATCTATTTGATGGTTATTTTATATATATATATATATATATATATATATATATAATAATAATTAAATCTATATTACTACACCTTTTTATTTATTTTTTATCTTTTAATAGAATAATAAATTTACAAATCGATCTATACATGTTTCAAAAATTATTTTTTAAAATTAATAAATTAAAATATATATATTATAAATTTATTTTAATTCCGCGTAAAACGCGGGTCTTACGCTAGTACGTTTATATTTATGAGAATTAAAGTTAATTATGTAATGTTTGTAACTGTGCCTGTTTCATATTCTTGCTTTCTCACACCAAATTCAAAAGCTCTATATATGTGTTGTGTACAGTAGGCTAGCTAATGTAAAGGAATTGAGTTTAGTTTTGTTTAAATATGTCTTTTAGTTTGTTGGTGCACAAAGATTGTACAATCAACCACCACACTAGCCGATTTGGACAAGCTGTAAATTGTTTAAAACCGCTGAAGTGAGTCTCAACAAGTAATTACTTACGTGGATGATTCCTTCTACTGGAATTTTATTTTTATTAGAATGTTGTATATGGGGGAATATTTACTTTTTCGGTTTGGTTGTTTAGATTTTGAGTTTTAGGAGCAGAATTTAAGTGTTTTGGTAATCTTTGGGAATTTTTTATTTACATCAAGGCAACTGTTTTTTTAAAATATTAAATTTTGTTCTTGGAGTGGTTTAGTATTTCCAAGGGAATTCAAGCAACTACCATACAATATTTAGAGCAGTATGTGAAATACTAACAATTACATTTTTAATGACAGGTGAAATATACTGCGAGGTAGTTCTTTTGCCCGTTGACACAAAAAAATAAAAAATTGAAGATTCTTTTATAATGACAGGTGAAATATACTTCGAGGTAGTTCTTTACCCGTTGACACAAGAAAATAAAAAATTGAAGATTTGCAGGTTGTGATATACTTAAAAGATGTAGGATTTTTTTTTAAATGTTGTAGTTTTTTTTTTTTTTTTTTCTTTTTAAATAATGTAGGTCTAGCTCAAGGGTATCTAACAACTACAATTTTCATATTAAAGATGATATAAATTAAAACATCACATTATTTTAAAAAGAAAATTGGAGAGAGAGGATGTTTAGGAGGTTGCGAAACTTACAAAAGACAACATTTGTTGGCATTTATAGAAATTTGTAGAGAAAAAAAAATAGAATTTTACTTTACTTGGTTGAGTTTACTGCGTTTGTATGAATATCAAATTTGAAGCAAGTAAACTATGGAATCAATTATATCAACAGTGACTCAGTCGATGGTGTAACGATGGCTGGTGGAGCTTCCAAGAAGAATTTTGCTCATTCGATTTTGTAATTAGTCTGGTAAACCATGGGAATGTTTTAGAATAAAACTACAAAAAGTTCGTGCAATAAAAAAAATTTAAGATATATTATTATGCTATTTTCTTGATCAGGTGAACTTGTGGACTAGATAGAAAAAACTGAGAACAATAACCAGTAATTCAAGCTAGAAAAGTGTGGTAAGAGTTTCAGCTACTAATGTCATAATTAAAATTATCAGCAGTATATAGGTTGAAAGAATAAAAATATGACCAACCTAGCTTCCAACAAAATGAAGATTGAATATATATGTAGCTTACAATATTATGATGTTGTTGCATGCATCAAACACTACATTATGCTTTAATTGTTATTCATGTGCACTTATAATAGATATATTGTTTATTTATTTTTCATTACCACTCCATATAGATTTCACAATTTAAAAATTATTAAAAGCTTTAACTATTTATTTTTCTAGACTTGAATTATATTGCCAAATTCCTTAGTATATATCAAGGAAATTAATTATATACATACAACTAATTCTATTTTCATGTGCATGTATTCTTCAATTAAATTATGTGAGTTGTATTATGTGGATCAAACTCCTCCATAATGACAATGTTGCATTGTTAAGTCTTTATTTTTTTTATTTGTCAACACTCTATTATTAGGGGTAAAGACCATGAGAAGCAAAATTGATTTTGAATGGAAGGTCATGAAGGTTGTAAAAAATGAAAGTAAGGTTTTTCAGCCAAGAAATTAGCAAAGGTCTCCACATGCTTAAGGGTATGTTAATTATACAATTGATTTATTATGCTTCAAATAACGTGTTTGGTAGAATATAATATATATATATATATATATATATATGTGGTCAATTCGAAGAAAAATGTGTAATTGTAAATGCCTCTTGATTTATTTAAAAAAAATAACATCAATTTTTTTTTCAATTTTTTTTTCCAAGAGCTTATAACATATTGCAAGTAAATCTGCTATCAAACGAGTTATTAACTATGCATCACCATTAGAAAATTATCCATTTTATGAACTCAATTTTCGTTCATATTTTTTAGAATAATCTTTTGAAAACATTTTTTAAAGCTTAACTTCTTATATTGATCAAGTCACTCAAATTATACTTCTTAAAAGTTTCCAAAAAATTTAGAAACTATAATATAATTATTATTTTAATTAATCTATATAAAAAAACAGTAAGGCAGAAACAATAAAATTAATGATATTTCTATAAATTATAAAAAAAGAAAAAAGGTTAAAATAAACCTATGCATTACACTGAGAATTATGTCATGTGTCACTCCTCTTTTACTATTACAATTTTCATTCAACTTTTTTACTTTTCATCTACTCTTCTCACTATTCTCAAAAATTTTATAATTCTCCAAAGTAGTTATTATTCTCATTCAATCCACGCCTGTAAAACTAATTTTGTTTAAGTTGTCTCAAAAGCACGCGACGTCTACTTACGGGTCTGTAAGTGGTGGCTCAGACTTGATCGTGGGCCTCAGCCATGAAACTATAGTTCATAAAAATATTGAAGTTTTGGTAGGTCTTATTTAGACTATAGACATTTTGTTCAAAGCAAGTAATACTAAAAAAAGAAAAAAATAACAAGCAAACTATGATGGCACGGGTTGCAAGATAGACTTTGAACTCTATCTATGAGAGTTTTAATATATCTATATACACGTGTACTTATTATTTTACCGACTATAAAAAAATTAAAACAGACACCGAGACACGTGTATTGCACGAGTGTTTTTATAGATGACATAAATGGAAGAGGAGAAAGATAGGCATTTTGTTCAAAGCAGTTAATATGAATTTTTATTTTTATTTTGTAAACAAACAAATTATGAAGACACCGATAAAAAAATAGACTATAAATTTTTTTAATATAAGCCCGTGCATCGAACTGGTGAAAATCTAGTAATATTAACAAGTGGTATAAAGAAATAATAAAAGTGTTGTCGTCAATGTGATGGGTTAACATATCATCGATCTACCGACGTACTCCATGTGAACTATATATAGAATTAATCGCATGCAAATTGTTAAAATTAATTCGTGGATTTAATTTATCTTATAACATATCTATAGTACAAGTATTATATATCACCCATCCATGAGTTGACCAAGACGTTATTATTAGATTCGTTGCATACATAATGCAATCCGGTATATATATATATATATATATATATATGAGGTTGGTCTGCTATGGACTCGAGTGCATGTTGTGCACTCTAGTCCATGTTGCATTTTTCAGTTTTACTGACTTACACTTTTTGGTAAATGGTATTGCACTTTTCAATTATTAAAATGTATAATAATATTTTTAGTTATAGTAACTTACACTTTTTTGTAATATTATGTTGTACTTTTCAGTTTAATAACTTACACTTTTCTTTAGACTAGGGTGCACAACATGCACTCGAGTGCATACTAGACTTTAGCATATATATGTGATCATCTTGTAGTATTCTTCTCATTTAAAAGTTCAAACGTGTAGAGAGGTGGGAGGAGGCCCATCGAGTGGACAATTTAAATGGGTGGAGTTGATTTAAGCAAGAATCGAACGCAGTACGTGTGGGCGTGAGCCTTAATTAAGGCTCTGATACAATGAAAAAAGGAAATCGTCTCACCTAAAAGTTTCAATTCTTGAAGAGAGGTGGAAAATTAATTTTTATATATTAATTTCTTTATAAAAATAATAATATCCAAATACATTTATAACCTTATATTTCTCAATTTATATATTTTTTTAACTAATTTATTATACTTGATTTGATGTCCACAGAAATATATAGAAGTAGTTTCGACGGGGCGACGGGCTGCAACTGCAAGGGCTTTTTTTTTCTTTTTTCAATGTACACAAATAGATTATATTAAAAAAAAGTTGTAAAGTTCTTTTTTTTCAATTGGTATAGCCACAAATACCGGGTACCGGTGTAGAAGATATTTTTGATTAATTTAGTCAACTTTCTCATATATTTTAATTATTTCTTACCTTATAAATTTCCTCTAATGTAATTTCTTAATCGTATATTATTTTAAGAAAAAAAGAGTTATGAGACATTGTTTTACAACATGTTAACAAGGGTTTTTCTTAGTGTAGTTAAATAGTACAAAGTGACTATATAGTCAATGCGTCGAAATGCGCCACGTGGCGTCGTATGCTTCGTATGAACCGGCTACCTGTTATACAGGTTTTAATTAATTAAATCATTTTTTTAATTGTATTTTGTTATTTACTATATTACCCTTCTAGTATTAAAACTACTTTTCTACCCTTCATTTTTATATTAAGCACAATTATATATATAAAAATTAAATTAATCAATACAAAAATTTAAGTACTCAGTAGTATGTCTTTCCCAATTTCATCGCGTGTTCTACCCTTCTTCCCCAATTTCTTCGCGTGTTAGGAATCTACCCTTCTTCCCCAATTTCATCGCGTGTTAGGGTTCTTTGTTAACCAATACAAAAATTAAATCTACCCTTCTTCCCCAATTCCATCGAAGGCGTGTTAGGGTTCTTTGTTAACCAATACAAAAATTAAATCTACCATTCTTCCCCAATTCCATCGAAGGCGTGTTAGGGTTCTTTGTTAACCAATACAAAAATTAAATCTACCCTTCTTCCCCAATTCCATCGAAGGCGTGTTAGGGTTCTTTGTTAACCAATACAAAAATTAAATCTACCCTTCTTCCCCAATTTCATCGAAGGCGTGTTAGGGTTCTTTGTTAACAACTGAATGAAGGTCTTTTTAATTCTTATGAAGGAAAAACGAAAGCAAGAAGGTTCCTTGTCCAAATGATAAGATATGGAAATTTTTAAAGATGAAATTTTTTTTAATAATGGAATAGAGATTAAGGAGAATTTTTTAAAGATGGAATAATATGGAAAAGGGAAATTCTCAAATGCACCATGTGCACCAAAACAGGTTTGGTGCACATGCTTTTGTCCTTATCCTTCCACCCTAATTTATTATCCTTTTTTCTCTACTTATGGTTATAATTCCATTTTTTTTCTATTTATTAATTAATTAATTTATAATACATTACTTAATTAATTAATTAATTAATTTACCATTATTAATTAATTACTGTTCTTATTTTTATCAACCAATATTTACAATTATTAATTAATTTACAATTCTCAACACTTAATTAATTAATTTACAATTCTCATAAGTATGAGGTGTTCAAATCTTTTCAAACTTGTTTTTCTTTTACTTTTTTTTTTCTTTTTTTTTTCTTTTTTTTTTCGTTACTCACTTCCACTTTTCAATAATTACTCACTTTTCAATAATAATAGTCCCTACTTTTCATTAATAAAATTTCCACTTTTCACTAATAACAGTTACCACTATTCAGTAACAAAATTTCCACTTTTCACTAATAATAATTACCACTTTTCAGTAACAAAATTACCACTTTTCACTAATAATAGCTACCACTTTTCAGTAACAAAATTTCCACTTTTCAATAATAATAGTTACCACTTTTCAGTAACAAAATTTTCACTTTTCAATAATAAGAATTACACTTTTCAGTTAAAATATCTACAACTTTTCAATAATAAAAATTACATTTTTCAGTTAAAATATCTACCACTTTTCAGTAACAAAATTTCCACTTTTCAATAATAAGAATTACACTTTTCATTTAAAATATGTACCACTTTTCAATAATAAGAATTACACTTTTCAGTTAAAATATGTACCACTTTTCAATAATAACTTTTTAGTTCAAATATCTACCACTTTTCAATAATAAAAATTACATTTTTAAGTTAAAATATCTACCACTTTTCAGTAACAAAATTTCCACTTTTCAATAATAAGAATTACACTTTTCAGTTAAAATATCCACCACTTTTCAATAATAAGAATTACACTTTTCAGTTAAAATATCTATCACTTTTCAATAATAAAAATTACATTTTTAAGTTAAAATATCTACCACTTTTCAATAATAAGAATTACACTTTTCAGTTCAAATATCTACCACTTTTCAATAATAACTTTTCAGTTCAAATATCTACCACTTTTCAATAATAAAAATTACATTTTTAAGTTAAAATATCTACCACTTTTCAGTAACAAAATTTTCACTTTTCAATAATAAGAATTACACTTTTCAGTTAAAATATCCACCACTTTTCAATAATAAGAATTACACTTTTCAGTTAAAATATCTACCACTTTTCAATAATAAAAATTACACTTTTTAGTTAAAATATCTACCACTTTTCAATCATAAAAATTACACTTTTCAGTTAAAATATCTACCACTTTTCAATAATAAAAATTACACTTTTCAGTTCAACTATCTACCACTTTCAATAATAAAAACTACATTTTTCAGTTAAAATATCTACCACTTTTCAATAATAATAATTACATTTTTCAATAACAAAATCTACCACTTTTCAATAATAAGAATAACATTTTTTCAATTTTAATAATAATTTTAACGGTACAATTTCTAATTAGATATACTCGTTTTAATTAATTAAGTTAACAATGATAACTATAAGCAAAATAAAAATGAAAATTATAGATTAATTAATAATTGTAAATTAATTAATTAAGTGATGAGAATTGTAAGTTAATTAATAATTGTAAATATTGATCCATAAAAATGAGAACTGTAATTAATTAATTAAGTAAGTAATGAGAAGTGGTAGATTTTGTTATTGAAAAATGTAATTATTATTATTGAAAAGTGGTATATATTTTAAATGAAAAATGTAGTTTTTATTATTGAAAGTGGTAGATATTTTAACTGAAAAGTGTAATTCTTATTATTGAAAAGTGGTTGATATTTGAATTGAAAAGTGTAATTCTTATTATTAAAAAGTGGTAGATATTTTAACTTAAAAATGTAATTTTTATTATTGAAAAGTGATAGATATTTTAACTGAAAAGTGTAATTCTTATTATTGAAAAGTGGAAATTTTGTTACTGAAAAGTGGTAGATATTTTAACTGAAAAGTGTAATTCTTATTATTGAAAAGTGAAAATTTTATTACTGAAAAGTGGAAATTTTGTTACTGAAAAGTGGTAGCTATTATTAGTGAAAAGTGGTAATTTTGTTACTGAAAAGTGGTAATTTTTATTAATGAAAAGTGGAAATTTTATTAATGAAAAATAGAAACGAAAAAAAAAAATTATTAATGAAAAATAGAAACGAAGAAAAAAAAAACATGAAAAAAAAAACGAAAAAAAAAACAAAAAAGAAAAAAAAAATGAAAAGTAGAAACGAAGAAAAAAAAACGTGAAAAAAAATAATAAAAAAGAAAAAAAAAATTATTAGTGAAAAGTGTAAATTTTATTAATGAAAAGTAGAAACAAAAAAAAAAGGAAAAAAAAATAAGTTTGAAAAAAAAAAACGGAAAAAGAAATAAGTTTGAAAAAAAAAACGAAAAAAAAAAATAAGTTTAGAAAAAAAAAACGGAAAAAAAAATAAGTTTGGAAAAAAAAAAAAGGGAAAAAAAAAAGTTTGGAAAAAAAAAAAGAAAAAAAAAAGTTTGGAAGGATTTGAACCTGTGATCTCATCCTTGTGAAGGATATCTATAACCACCCCTGTGCATTAGTGTGCACGTGCACACTATGCACAGGAGACCAACTCTATGGAAAATTATAAGATATAGAAATTTTTTAAAAATGGAATAGAGATTAAGGAGAAATTTTTTAAGATGGAAATTTTAATTTTGTTGATAAACATATGATGTAACAATAAAATATCATAAATAATTTATATATATAATTATTTGAAAAAATAAATATAATTTTGAAAATTTTGATTTTGCACGGTCCAACAACCATGCACGGTTGCACGGTCGATACTCAGTTACCCGGGTAAATAGAAACATGTACAGGAAGAATTCTCAGTTGCACGGTCCAACAACCGTGCATAGATGCACGGTCTATACTTAATCACCCGGGTAAATAGAAACATGTACTGAAAATTCTCAGTTGCACGGTCCATAGACCGTGCACAGATGCACGGTCTATACTTATTCACCCGGGTAAATAGAAACATGTACTGGAAGAATTCTGAGTTGCACGGTCCAAAAACCGTGCACAGTTGCACGGTCGATACTCAGTCACCCGGGTAAATAGAAATATGTACTGCAAGAATTCTCAGTTGCACGGTCCAACAACTGTTCGTCGGCGGTAGAATGGCAGCTGCTCGTCGGGCGGCGGAAGGGTTGAAGCAGAGTGCTGTGTTAAATAAAACCTACGCATTATATTATACATTATAACTACTTTTATTTAATTTGATTTGATTTTTTTATTAATTTTAATAATAATATAAGGGTAAATAAGTAGTTTTACCATTATATATTTTAATTAAATTAATTAATATAATAAATCTTTTTATTAAATTAAGGGTGAAACTGTAAATTCAAAATTATATATTTTAATTAATTATAAATATGACACCATACGACACATACGACACATATTTTCAACACATACGTTGAATATTTTCAACACAAATTACAAAAGGTAACAGGTCATCAGATTTAAGCCTTTAGATCATATTTTTAATGGTTCAGATTAAATTGACTACGATAGTCATACGACACCATACGACACTCTGACTACATGTAGAAGGTCCCATGTTAACAATCCTTCAAATACAATTAGATTGTTGATACAAAATATGCATGTACTTCGCATTATTCAACTTCCAATCACACTACATCGCCCAACAATATCTAGAGTTGATTAGGTTGGGCCCATCAAACTTCATGTTTCTCTCGCGTTGGGTCCGGTTGCTATCGAGCATGAAATTTTGCGGTCCAGTTCGACTTGAAAAAGAACTCCAGAGATATTTTATTTTAAATGCTATAAGGACATTTCTATAATTTTATATATTTTCTCACAAAAAAAGTTGTGTCGTCACTCAGGATCCAACCTGCAAGTGCAATGACCTTTTTTATTTTTCAATTTAGAAAAATAGTTTATATTAAAAAAGATGTTCATCTTTTGTGTTTTCTCGACCATATTTTCATCTAACCTTTTTGTTTTATTTTTATACTTACCAAATCTTGAGTTTAGCCTATCATTGTCAATTCCTCTTTGCATTAAGCAATTAAGATCAAGTATGAAAATGAGATAAAGGAACATCACATAAAAATTTATAATGGTTAAAAAACTCAAGCTCCTACATCCACTAATTAAAGAGAAAATTACGCCTCAAACTATGACGTACACAAAAAAGAAAGAGACTCATAAAGTCACAGAATGGTTGATCGAATAACCGATAATCGCAGTAATATATATGTTCATATCAATTTTCACTACAAAAATCTCTAAAATTATCGACGGATTACTGACGTGTTCGGTCAAACTGATCAAGTCAAGTTGCTTACCGACGAAAATATTAAATTAAAAGGTTAATTTCCAAAAAAAAAAAAATTAATATTTTTAGTATTTATCAATTACAACATATATATATATATATATTCTTTTTTTTCTTTGCAATTTGATGCACCACATTTTTAAATTTTACAATTTAATGGACCAATATATTTTTTTATCAATATTAATTCGACGTGACGTCCTAAAATTGTGAATTTTCCATGTTGTGCGCGATTAGGAAAAAAAAGACAACATAACATACAACCGATATATTTTTCTATCAATGTTAATTCGACGTGACGTCCTAAAATTGTGAATTTACCATGTTGTGCGCGATTAGAAAAAAAAAAAAAGACAACATAACATACAAAAAAAAAAATGTAATTAAGAAAAAATAAGGCAATCCAACAAAGGAAAAAAAATTAAGGTAGAAAATGAATAAATATGATTTTGATTAATGCACAATTTGTATGATTATAATTTATTTATTTTTTTGCAACATGTACGTTAATGCATATTAGAGGAATAAATATGATTATAGAAATTGTTTTATTTTGCATAACTTAATTCTTGTTTGATTTATATATATATTTAAATATATATATATATATATATATATATAAATATTACCTTTGGAGAGGTTCGTTTACTAAACACCAAATTAATACTCATAATATCAAAGCGTAAAGATGGAGAATTTCATCGAAAATCAAAGGAAATATTGATGGATTTGATGTGCAATTTATGTTAAAATATTTTAAAAAAAAATGTGTGTCTTTCATTAAGAAAATTTATTAGTTGATAGTTTTACGTATTGATAACATGGCGAGTTCGCTGTTTCCAGCATCAAGTTAAATTAAAATTGATCGAAAAATATATCGGTGCATTAAATTGTAAAACATAAAAAGATGGTATCAAATTGTAAATAAAAAAAATGTATTGTAATTGATAAATACACTAAAGTGGTGATTTTTTTTTCAACTAACCCAAATTAAAAACATCAATTTAACAAAATAAACTTTTGTTAAAACTGCGAAAAAAAATATTATTACTTTCGCGTTAATCTTGATATATATATTTTTTTTAATGGATCAGATATTCTTCAGCTTGTTCATCAATCATCACATCGATCTTCAATTTGTTTTCACATAAGAATGGCCATCCCACGAGGCCAATGACATTTTTACTAGATTTTATACGAGTATTTCTTATATTAGGCTAAAAGGCCATCTCTTTCTCTCTCATCACATCAATACTTTTGCTACTAACAGGATCATATTTATATAATTACTTTAACACCCTATTATTTTAATTATTGAATAAAATTATATATTGTTAATTTTTTAAAATTATTTTATGTTATATTTAATGAGTTTCTATAAAATAAAAAATACAAAGGAATGAAGCCTTATTTTAAAATTTGATTCAAATTCAAATATTTCTAAGACCGACTCTGTGGAGGATAACACATAAGATTACCTGGTTAGTAAGGGGGCAGAAGAAGAAAATAAAAGAGAACATCAAGTTATTAAAAGTTGATAGAATATCAAAAAAAAAAAAAAAGATAATATATATATAGAAATTTTATTATCCGACCTAAAATCAATTAATTTGGGGGACCAATCTCACCGTCGATTAATAAGATCTTCAATTAAAGTCAAAGTTTTTCTTTGTATGGTTTGGCCTCTTATAATTTTATTATTATTATTATTATTATTATTATATATATGTGTGAATTATATGATATATTTTCATATATTGTATAATAGAGTACTGATATAGAACCAACCTTTGGGTTTTTTTTATGGAACCAGATTACTGAGCTGTCACTCCGCGTCATCATCCACATCATTCTTATTGATATATTTTAACAGATAATTTAAAACAAATCTTATACATTAAAATATATTTTAATTTTTTAATATGTAATCTCTCACTTAACCATTAGTAACGTCATCATCCACATCATTCTTATTGATATATTTTAACAGATAATTTAAAACAAATCTTATCCATTAAAATATATTTTAATTTTTTAATATGTAATCTCTCACTTAACCATTAGTAAAAACCAGAAAACATCTTCAAACCAAATCAAATCTTCCATCTGCCCACCCACCAACGCCACCAACGATTTATTTTTTCTGATTTGAAAAATCAGAAAAACAGAAAGCTTTCCCACAAAGCAAATTCAAGTTTTTTGCAATTATTACTTATTTTCTAAGCAAAAAATAAATTAATTTAATATCTTAATTTTGTCGTATATGTATAATTTTTTAATTGTTATTTCATAAAATATTTTAGAAAAATTTGATGTATTATAGATTAGAAAATTCACTTGTATATAATGACAAGTTCTTAGAATTTTTTTTTTTTAAAAAACTTTAAGGGGGTGTTTCTTTTTGGTTTTAAAAACCAGGTTTTGGATTTCAAGATCCAAAACCCGTTTTACTTCGGGATTTAAAAACCGGTTTTCAAAATCCACTCAAAACCACCCCTATCAAACATATTGATTTGACATAAAGTTATATCTATATAATATTACTTCAATCATTATATTCTTTCTCAACAATAATATAATAATACTATAATAATATAATAATACAATAATATAATACATTTAATCATTACACACTTAACTAATCATTACAATCTCATCAAACAATAATATAATAATACAAACTCATTCAATCTTACAACTTGATTTGACATAAAGTTAAATCCTTCACTATTCCAAAACCCAAAAGAAACACCCATATTACTATTCATCGGGATTTCAAAAACCAGGATTTCAAAAATCTGGTTTTTAAAACCACCCAAAGCCCAAAAGAAACACCCCCTAATAGCATAATTTACAAATTTAGCAGTAACATGTTAAACCTAAAAAATGGAGGATGTACTTATTAGCTAATTCAAAGAAAATATATCAACAAGTTGCATGAATGTAATCCATTCTCTTTGCAACTGGACTCAAGATTAATATAATGCATCATCAACTTATTTCTGTGTGAGCCTTTGAACAACATAAATCTCATTTATAATGCATCATCAATTTATTTCTGGAAGCACATGGCTTGTTTCTGTAAGCACAAAATCATTTGTTTTTTTATTGGCAATATTCTATCAACACTAAAAATGTGTTTCACATATGCCAGAACCTATCGACTACGCAAATCATACACACGTTTTGCAACACAAAGGGACCTCTGAATATAATATTATTAATGAGGTGTCTACATTTTTTTCATTTTGTAATATGTACGTGCAGGGGCGGACGCAAGTGAACCTTGGGAGGGGCCTGGCCCCCCTCAACCCCCTCCATTTTCTATTATGGTATGCATACCTGCACCCATTTCAATAAAAATTTAGTTACTTTTACATTTAAGTTTTACTTAATGTATTGTTTTCTATATAAAGAATATGTTTTTTTTAATGTTATTCTTTATTAATTTTTTGCTAGCATCTACCGAAAGAATGCGTATATATGTATGCACCCTTTCGAGATTAATTAAGTATATTGAATATAATGGTTGATATTGTACGTGATATTTGGAGTATAAATTTTAATATTATTATTAATTGAAATAATTATTTTTTATAATTATATATCTCATCTGTTTCAAAAATATTTATACATCAAAATAGATACACAAACTATAAAAAAATGATGTAATAAGTGGAGTGTTGAGTAATAATTTTATAAATAAAATAAATAAATTAGTTGAATTGATGGTAAAAGTAATATTATGGGTAAATATTTGAATATTATAAGGGTTAAATTTATGGAGAAGTTCCATTTTTTTGGATATGCAAATTGTGGAAGGACGACTATGACAAATGTACAAACAATTGTGGAATGAGAGGAGTACTAAATACTCCAAAATTAGTCATTATTTAAATTTTTGGCCCCCTCTCTTTCCGATACTGGATCCGCCCCTGTGTACGTGGGAATGCTTGGGTGATAACTTTCGACATTGCACTGTTTTCATATTATAATATTCATCTTTATTATAAGCGATTTGATTAATCTTCTCTTAATTGAATGACTCTGTTTTGATTCAATATTATCATTTTTTTTATCATTTTATTGCTAAATTATAAATTTTGTCATTCATCACCACTATTTTTTTGTGTTAGTAAATAGTAAATTGAAAAAAAAAAAAAGTAATAATTGTAGAAAACTTGATTTGCTTTGTGGAAAAGCTTGATTTTTCCAGGAAAAATAAATAGTAAATCAGAAAAAATAAATCGTTGGAAAATTTGCTGGTTTGGTTAAGTGAGAGATTACATATTAAAAAAGGGTAGGGCTGTTGTGTACTCAAGTACACGGTCCAGCTATATAGGAAATATTAAATATATATATAATAAATAACAAAATATTTAACAGAAGTTATTCTAGTCTAGTGGTTGTCTTTAGATTGTCTTATCACAAAGTCATGAGTTCATAACCCACTTTCAACAATTTTCGTAAATTGTTATTTTCAAACAGTTTTTTTCCATAAATAATAAATATTTTCGAACAGTTTTTCTACATTAATAATTAATAATAATTCAAAAAAATTAGCACCAATTATTTTATACATTTATAGAAAATAATAAAATTAGTAAAATTAATAATATTTTAAAAAAAAATTAGCACCAATTTTTTTAAATTATGAAAGTACGAGTATAAAAAACCAAAAGGTCTATCATTAGCCTACACTTTTCAATTATAATAACATACACTTTTCATTAATATATAACTTACATTTTTCATTAATAGAACATACACTTTTTAGTTATAATAACATATACTTTTCATTAAATAGATCATACACTTTGCAGTTATAATAACATACACTTTTCATTAAATAAACATACACTTTTCATTAATAGATCATACACTTTGCAGTTATAATAACATACATTTTTCATTAATATATAACTTACACTTTTCAGTTATAATATCATACACTTTTCAGTTATAATATCATACACTTTTCATTAAAAACAATGTTGCACTTTTCAATATAGTAACATACACTTTTCATTAAAAAAAACAAAGATACACTTTTTAGTTATAATAACATACACTTTTTCAAAAAAAAAAAAAAAAATCAAAAAAAAAAAAATCGAAAAAAAAAATCGATTTTTTAAAAAAAAAAAAAATCAAAGTTTGACCGTTGACCGGTCAACGGTGGTCAACGGTCAACATTTGACTAGTAAAAGTCTACTCAAGTACATGGTGTACTTACTCAAGTACATGGTGTACTTGAGTACATACAAGAATTTGGCATTAAAAAATTAAAATATATTTTAATGGATAATATTTGTTTTAAATTATCTTTTAAAATATATAAATAAGAATGATGTGGATGATGACGCGGAGTGACAGTTCAGTAATCTGGTTTCATAAAAAATCTGAAGGTTAGTACTCCTGTATAATATATCATACATATATATGTGTATATAAATTTCTTACATATTATATAGGGTTAATTCTAAATTAATTCATCCTATGTGTCGTCTCATCTTTTTTAGGCTAGAAAAAAGAATGTATTTAAATATTGCAATAAAGTTAAAGATTGAGCTTTTTTATTATAATCATAAAAGTGGTGATTAAATTGGTACTAAATCTAAAAGTTGTGAATTAATTTAGAGTTAATCCTAATATATATATATATATATAAAAAATAGACCAAGTTATTGTTACATTACATGTTTAATACATAAAATTGGAGGAAAAATCTTATATGCACACGGTTTTTTAACCGCCTCCTTTTTTCTCTCATTTCTTCTTCTTTATCATTTAATGTTCTCCTTCCTTCACTTCGTCGTCTCTTTCAGCCATTGATTTCGTCGGTCTTTCTTTTCGCCGTCTTTGTAGGCGGAACCCTAATAGCCGGGCGGGTCGCGCCGTCGCCATCCCTATTCATCACGTTGTTGTCTCGCGTAGCCCAGATTCTGTTCGCGCTTGAGCCAGGTCGTCGTCTTCTTCCGTTAGTTTGCTGTGCTTCCTCTACATCGCTGCCGCCTACAACAGTGCCCCGCCGCTGCGTCAATGTTTGTAATTCGACTTGATCTAGTAATTCGATTTCGTTTTGGAATTCGATTTAATTCCATGAATTAAAATCTGGAGATGATGTATGGTTTGCAGCAGAGCTGCATAAGATTAAGATGCCATAGATCTCTCTTGATCTCTTTCTTTCTCTCTCTCTCAAATTGCAGAAAAATGTATGGAGGCGTTTCGAGCTGATAAGATAGTATCCTACTGATTTCTGGAATCTGCTTAATTTTAATTCTATTTTTTTTTTTTGGAAAAGTGTAATTTTTATTATTGAAAAGTGGTAGATATTTTAACTGAAAAGTGTAATTTTTATGATTGAAAAGTGGTAGATATTTTAACTAAAAAGTGTAATTTTTATTATTGAAAAGTGGTAGATATTTTAACTGAAAAGTGTAATTTTTATTATTGAAAAGTGGTAGATATTTTTTACTGAAAAGTGTAATTTTTATTATTGAAAAGTGGTATATATTTTAACTGAAAAGTGTAATTTTTATTATTGAAAAGTGGTAGATATTTTAAGATTTTATTAACAATATAAGACAATCCATAAGACCTATAAACAAAATGAGACAAAAAAGTTTAGTAAAACAATTAAGACCAAAACACCTTACAAAATTCATAATATGCCCTGCATATTATAATTCGAATTCTGCCATTTTTGTTTCATTAAATTACATTAGTTTGTTTCATTAAAGTGCAGTACTCCCTCCATCCTAGATGTATTTGCACTCTGAGTGAACAAATTTTAAGAAAAATGTGTAATGAGTAAAGGTCTGAATAATACTTCCTCCGTCCCGGAGGAATTTGCACCCTTTGACCGGCACACATTTTAAGAAATGTGTAAGAAAAGGTGTAATGATTGATGTTTTGAGGGGTAATTTTGTAAACTTTTATGAATAAAATAAAGTAAAAAGTAGATTGAGTGTGGAAAAATAATGACATATGAGTAAATATGAGTATATTTCAAGGGTGAGGGTTGTGAAGATATTTCCTTTTATGGAGTGCAAATTGGTATGAGACATCTATATATGGAAAGTGTGCAAATTCCTGTGTAACGGAGGGAGTAGATAGTTTTGTAGAATTTTATTAATAAAGAAAAATGTAGATTGAGTGTATATGTGATTGCCTAAAAGTATGACATATGAATAAATATGTGTATATTTTGAAAGCGAAGGTTATGAAAATATTTTATTTTTTTTGGAGTATACAAAATTAATGTGTGACAAACATATAAATGACCTTCTTCTCTTTCGTATTGCTACTTGAGATTTTGCGAATGTTTCATGGCTGACATGTTGTGCTTCTAGATAAGAAAATATACGTTTATTACATTTACAACTCCACAATACATGTCCCAAAATATCTTGTGAGATTCAGGCAAGCAACTTAAAGTCTTGATGAGCCTGTGTGATTAAATCTTCGTCTTCCCACTGGTCACGGTACGTCTCAGGCGTGCTCCTCTTCCTCTTCCCCGTCACAAAATACATTTGCTTTCTCCATTCTTCTGTCGGAGGAGACCCGCTCTTCGCAGCTAACCAATCATCATACTCAAACTACAATCAGAATCCATGCATATTGAATCAAGAACTTGATATTGAGAATAGTTTGTGATTCTTGTTTTACCTAATTTGAAGATCAGACAGAAAGCAAGACATTTTGCACAAATTACCTGAGAAGCCCCCATTTGATGAGTATATCGCTTAGGAATACCAGCTGCTTCCAACGATGAGTAAAAAGCTTCAATATCAGTCCTCATTTCCCCACTTGACTCCATTGGAATTCGACCTGATAAAACTCCAGCTATCCACTTGCTCTGGTATTCAAACAGTATAAACGGTACTACCTGGAAGCAACTAAGTACAAAACTTTTCTTAATATCGATTTATTGGTGGCAATACCTATGGCAAGCTGACAAATGAGTGTGTAATCGGTAGAACCTTCCATGGCAAGCCAACGAATGAAAGCCATGGGGCAAATGTCGGAGGAAACACGTGCTGATAAAGTGGGCCAACTCGATTGTCTTCAACGGTCACAATGCTGTTTGTTTCAAGAAAAGGAAAGTGAAACTTGTACCTGCAAAGACGCACTTCTAGTTAGAAAAGAGTAACACTTCATCCCACCAGTTGTACCGTGCAATTGCACTGGTGCAATTTTGACAAAAAAAATTCAACCAAACTATTTTTTTATAATTTTTTGCAAATCATAGAAAAAAAAAAAAATACGATTAAAAGTATTTAGTTGTATCAATCTACAAACTAATTTTCTTTTCATGTAAGCTAATACTTCTCAATATATTTTCAGTGTTTTTGTGATACTTTGGTCAAAATTTGAGTCAAAATTACATCATTTGCACTGTGCAACTGGTGCGAAGAAGTTTTTTCAAGGGTTCTCACAAAAACTAACTTATTTTCATTATCACGAGAGTTCTTACATAATAACTTTTATCTCAGTACTCACCCTGTGCAATGAAGGATTACATCAGCATATATTTCATCTCCATTATGGAAAGCCACAGTACCATCTTTGTGAACACTCCTGATCTGCAGATATTGTTGTGTCAGCATTGCGTTGAACATCTTGGTTGAGATAATTCTAAAAGAATTAAATTTCAACAAAGTCTTAAGTAAATCAGTTTTAATGTGCAAGTAGTTTTCATTTTGTATATATTTTTAAATAGTATTAGTTGTTTCATTAAAAAATATTAGTTGTTTTACAATAAAGAAATAGTTGTGAACTGGTTGTCTAGTAAAACTATTTTACAAAGATCAACTCCTTAAATTTAAAGTTTACCATTGAATGTAGCCAAATATTGTCATGTCCTGATAATTGTCCAATATCTCCAACTTGTGCTGATCTAGATGCGATATGGACTTCTTTGGCGACTTTGGCGATTTCTCGGGAAATATCATCAGCACTTGCAGAACTCCCGATCAGAACCACAGCCTGCAAAACCACCGAACCAGAATTCTCTCCTTCAATTGCTGACTTATTCACACACTGTAGTTTACACACCTTATTTCATTACAGTTTTCGTCTTGGATGTAAGTTTTAGTTGTCTTAGTAAAGAAAAACTCTCATGTGGCAGTTTATGTTTTTTGGACTGCAAACCATGCACAAATTTCAATCATGAAATAATCGCATAAATAAATCTTATTTCACAGGTATAGATAAATAGATAGAGAAAGAGCCTTTGTGTATGTACTACCAGCCACTAGATTACACTTCATGCAATTCATTATTCAAGAAACTAACATAGGAAAAAAAAAAGATATTTCATCCTCCAAAACACTCTATCCCCAAATCTCCTCCTTTGAACATTTTTTCTCAATGTCATAACTAAGTTAATAACAACACTACCTACAATTTGGAAATGCCATAACCCAACTGGTAAATGGTACTCCCTCCGTCCAATTTCATTATTCCCACTTTCCTTTTTTGGTTGTCCAATTTTATTATGCCCATTCTCTTTTTAGAAATAATACTATTCACACTATTTTATCTTCACCCTTCAACCATCACTTATTTACTCAAATTGTCACTAACTTTATTCATAAACAATCACTTTATCTATAAATGGACCCCACAACATCCCATCATACCCCCAACCTATCTACTTTATACATAAACTAATCAATATTCATTAAAACCCGTGCCCGGAGAAGTGGGCATAATAAAATTGGACGGAGGGAGTAATATTTAACTATCTTAATATCCAATTTTTGTTTGTTTCTCTGTCGTTTCTTTACGTTACTACTTTTGACTTTCTACTTATATTTATTTAGCTCCTGAATAAATCTATTTCAATAATTCTGTTTACAAACATAGAACCTGGACGCCTGAATATTTTACCGTGCGAAAATTAGGAAACACTTTGACGGATATCAGAAAAGGAGTAGAGTTGTTGCTTAGAACCATAATAAGTGATCAGGATATCGACAAAGCTAGCTTAACTTTTATCAATTTACAAAGAGTTAATATACGAAGACGAATCAAGTAGAGTTATTTCTAGATATGAAACTGAAAAGGTTTAGTTTGGAGAGCTTAAGATTGCCTTATATATGCATCTTTCCAGGCTAAGTACTGTAGAGTTATTTCTAGATATGAAACTGAAAAGGTTTAGTTTGGAGAGCTTAAGATTGCCTTATATATGCATCTTTCCAGGCTAAGTACTGTAGTATCTTTTTCACAGGATAAGCTATATTGCTTCTCCGAACTTCTTCAAATAAGAATTTTTTCGACTTCCAACCATTAAAGGATCACATCCAAATGACTCAAAAATTACTTCTTAATTGGAGTCTATATCAATCCAAACAACACAAACTGATTTGCTACTGTGAATTTCAAATTTGCCCAAAATTCTTCACTTCAATGCATTTTACACTTTCAATATATTCCTTTCTTTTTGTACAATTTCATTTGAGGTTTAATTTTGCAAACGTTTTCCAAGAAAAATTATCAAAAAAATTATATGCAGGAAACAAGCCAAAACAAAACTGATATAATACTTATACACTTGATACATACTTGATCACGGAAGGGTTCTGGAACACGATAGTTGTGGCTATGAATCTGCTTTCCTGGCCACTCATCAATGCCTGAATGTTGTTGGAGAATACTTTAGAACAATAAACAATTGTGAGTCATAATGACCAATTTCAACTCCTGGTTCTGCTAAAAGACTAAGGGGGAGTATGGTTCAAAATTCCCCAATGGGAATGAGCATAGTGTAATTGCGGTGGTTAATGAGAATAAAAGATGATCAATCATACTTCTTACAGGGTAATGAGACGCAAACTACGTTTATTATTACCCCATTTTGATTAACTACCCCCTCCTCTATAGTTATTTCTCCTCAATCATTCCATTGTTTTCAATCATCTTGTCCCAAATTATTCCAAGATTAGAGCAATACATTAACAGTGTAACCATCATTCTCATTGTAATTCTCTATTTGATTATTCTCATTGAAGAATTTGAAACAAGAGCCCCCTAAAAATGAGTATATGGTAGACTATACAATTAAACAAGATAATCACTGGTGATGAGGCATTTCAATTACAAAGAACAGAAGAAAAAACCTATGGTAGTTACCACAGTCCTTATACCCCTAATTAAGTTTATTTTAGCCACTAAAGAAACTCCTCTCCATAATGTGAAGGACCTGTCTTTATGTACAAAATTTGTAACATATTATGAAAAATTTCACGATGTAATCGACTCCCATCCAAATTGTATCCAGATCTTGACGATTCATTACATGTGGTCGCTTTATAAGAAACAAAAAGCATTCTATCAATATATCAAGTAAAGCACACCATCCATTCTGGTGGATTTCAAGAGACTGAAATGCCCACCACATTCCATATACTACAAATCTAACCAAACAGAACTTTCCGTCCCAAAACTTGAAGTAGAATTAGTGACAAGCTATGGTTTTCAACTTTTTCAGCTAATGACTTTTGCCAATATACAGTCAACCAAAGGCAGCAAGAAAAGGTTCTCCAAAAAAAAGGGCAGCAAGAAAAAGAACAGTTATCATATAACAAGATTAAGAGGGGGCTTGGTTCGTAATTCTTCAATGGTAATAGTAATGGAAATGAATAAAGAGTAATTGTAGTGATTAATGACGATCAATTCACCTTCATGATATTCGTGCGAGATAATGAGACCTTAACCCATTTTGATAACTACCCATTCCCTATAATCATTTCTCCTCCATCAACAATCATTTCATATCCCAACTTATTCCAAAATTAGAGGTTAGAGCACTACACTAACAATGTAACCACATTCTTATTGTAATTCTCTATTTAACTATTCCCATTACCATTCCACAGAAGAATTGAACCAACTGCCCCCCTGAGAACACGTTCTTTGCAAGAAAAGCCTTTCTAATAATCCAATTGGTAAACATACACAACTCAACCATAATTTAGCAGTAATCATCCATTCTCAAATAAACAAAGAAAAATCAATACCGGGTATTTCTGCAATCCGGGGCTCCGTATAATGCCCATTACAAACCACCACAGCATCATAAACCTCATCATCATCTCCATCTTCATCTTCCCCGTTCATCTTCTTCGATCTCACAATCCATTTCCGATCCTCCACCAATCCTACATGCCAAACATCCCTCCCAAACCTCACCATCTCCTTAAGCCCAAATTCTTCAGCAAAATCCCTCAGATACTCCAACACTTCTGTGTGACTAGGAAACCTCCTCGGATCCCTACCGGGTTTCCGGCTTGCCACAAACGGGTAGATCCGATAACCCATCACCTCACGGGGCAGGTTTGTGCGGAGCGAAGCGTAGAGACTAGAGTGGACTACTCTCCGAATCGGGTCGGACCCCATTGGGTCGGGTTCTGTTTCCGGTGTGTAGGCCCAGATACCGCCCAACTCGTAATCCCGTTCTTAAACGACGACGTTGTGGCCCTCTCGCCGGAGCTCTAGGGCCGCGGAAAGGCCAGCGGCGCCGGCTCCGATGACGGCGACGGTTCTGGAAACGGGTGAAGGCATCGTTGGGTGGAGGAAGGGGATGATTGGGTTTAGATTGGGAATTATCATTGATTGCAGCAGTAGTATTTGTATCGCTCATATATAAAGTATTCATATATTCTAGTACTATTATATCAAATTTCTTCACCATTTTTGGCGTCTTTTGCATAAGAATTGGTTGGGCAGGATTAGTTGCCGCCATGAAAATCCTTCGTTGTGAAAATTAATTATACAGTATTTATACACAGAAGCCTGATTATTTTTTCCGAGGGGAGGATTCCAATATACTGTACTTACAGCTGGTTGTACGAATTCATTAGGCTAATTTCTTCTAGTGAAAAGAGACTTTTTCATAAATAGTTTTGTTAAACTATGACTTACTCCATAAAAAATGGTTTTATTTATATATGACTCCTATCACTTATAAAAATGGTTTTACTTATAACTATTTCTTAATCTTCTTTTGTTGACTTCAAAGTCTTCATTTTAAAATCATTCCACTCATTTACATTTTTTAATTTTAATTATATACTCCCTCCATCCTATAGGTGGGGTTTGTTTTGGATTGGCCGATCCGAATTTGGATTGGCTCAATCTCAATTCAATCTCTTTCAATCCAAATACCAATTCACCCCTACAATACATCTATACACCTATTTTTATACAATCACATCATTCATTCTCTTTCCTACTTTCTTCTCTCTCTTACTTTTCTTTCACACTCATTCTCTCTTCTACTTTCTTCTCTCTCTTACTTTTCTTTCACTATTAACCATAATAAAATATTATAACATCACTCTTTCTTGATGTGACATAAAGTTAAATATACCCCTACTTCTCAATTCTTAACCAAACACAACTTACACAACAATTACTATTCATGGATTACCCAAATCTCAATCCAATCCACCACAATCCCAAATCAAACACGGAACTTGGACACTTGGAATGACACACAATTTAAGAAATGTTCCTCCGTCCTATAAAACTTGCACACTTGGAATGACACACAATTTAACAAATGTGTAAGAAAAGGTGTAATGAGTGATGTTTTGAGGAATAGTTTTATGAAAAAAGTAAAGTAAAAAGTAGATTGAGTGTGGAAAAGTAATGTCATACTCCGTATAAAGTAAATAAAAGTATATTTTAAGGGTGGGGATTATGAAGATATTTATGGGGTGTACAAATTGGTATGGACATCCATTTATAGAAAGTGTGCAAATTCCTGAGGGAGTACGAATTACTAGTATAGAACTCGCCATTTACTTTGTTAAATTAGTTTAGTTTAATTATTTCATATTAACGGTTTTAAAATTAATTAATAGTGGCTATAAAGTTGCTGTTATTCTGAGAGAGTATGGTTTGTTATCTGGCCAGGTGTTCAACCCCCAGAAGTCAAAGGATTATTTATAGATCGTTAGTTTCTCAATTGGTTCGTCGACAAATGACTCGGATTACGGGCATCACTATTGGTACTCTCCCATTTGGTTACTTGGGAGCGTCAATCTTTCGTGGGGCTCCCAAGCGTGTCTATCTGTATCAATTAGCGGACTCAGTTATTTTCAAATACAGTAGGTGGAAGATAGCTCGATGTTTGATCAATTAGATTGGTTCACTCTATGATGGTTTACAAATAGTAAAGAGAGCTTTCGATAAGTTAGTCTTTTTTTAATTTGGGGTGAATTTATCCCTTTGTATTGTTCTACCACAGTTTGGAGGGCGATCTACAAGGACAAGCTTTTTACATTTGATTGGCTTTTGAGATTTGGGATTTCGGAACCAAATTTATTTATTAAAAGAGTCCGACTAAGTCTTTAAAATCTCTAGGATCGAATCTATTTATTAAAAATGTCTGACGTCTCTTAAAATAATTATGATAAGTAAAAAAAACTAAACTTTAACCAAAAAAGATTAGATGTCAAATCTAATTTTATTTATTTTTAAAAAATGTGGCCTGAGCCCTGAACTGACTCATTCAATTATAGTCTCTCCAAAAATCTAATAAAATGCAAATTGCAGGTAAAAACATACTACTAAAGAACACACAAATAAAAGCGGTTTGATTAATCTATTTCAATTGATGTTTATCCGTTAGATTTATATTCAATTTAAATAGTGGAACAAAATGTGAAACATTGGAACAAGTGATTTCATTCTAAATAAAAGGGGTAAAATCATAATTAATTTCGGAGTGAGGGTGAGAGAATCCTAAAGCAAAGAGAGAGATGAGGGAGGATGCTATTGCTAGCTAGAGTTGCGGTAAGTCACACACACACTTCACGCAAAATAATTTCTTTTACCTTACCTTCTCCCACCCCCACTCCCCCACTCTACATCTGATTCGATTCTTTTCAATTTCTTTTCCATGCGTGCATGATGTGTGTATTTTAGGATCTCCAATGCCATAATTCTCTTAGTTGTTGTATTTCTCTTCAAGCCCTTTTCAAAACTGGTTAGCGGCCTCTCTCTGTCACACACACACGTCTATACGTGAATCATGATTATATTTGTATTTTGTATAGATGTAAAATGAATAATTCAGAAAATAAAACATTTTGCTCGTGTATTCATGTTCAGTTGGATAAATCTATGCCTGATAGATTGTTTCATTGTCATTTTCTTTCATATTTGAAATGCCAAGAAATTATCAGGGAAAATGTGAAAATATTGAATTTAGCATTTTTTGTTCCAACCAAACACTGTCTTGCATGTTCTTTTTTGTTTTTCTTTATTGACCACATTTTTTATGTTGTTTATTAATTGTGGGTAAAAGAGAAAAATATTTTAGGGTGAGGTACCTGAATTTATTAGTTCTTTGTCCAACCATTTTTTTTTTTACCCGGTACAACTTGCAATATATGAATTTTTCTCCAGCTTGAAATATCCATTTTATTTGTACATTAGTAAAGCGTACGATGAATTAAATTTTTTTTTAGTAACGGTGGATCGAGTAGTGAATCATAGATGAAACTTCTCTTATTTATGAACTAAAAGTTGTTTGTTTGATGGTAGTTTTGACCATTATAACGCTTGTTTAGTTGTTTTCAAGCAACTTATTAGTGGATGCTTTTGTGATAGGAAGTTGTTTGAATGGTACTTAAAAGAGTACCAACACATATAAACAACATTGTTGTTGATATGAGTAATCAATTACAAAATGCAATGAATGGATCATAATAAGTTTAAACCAAACAAGATTTTTACTAGCTGCAATGCTTTTGATCTTAACCATGAGTATGCATATCTAAAAGAATGACCGAAGAGAGTATGTTGATGGACAGTGATTCTGAACTATATTTTGCAAAAAGTTTTGACACGGACAATGATCAATCAGCAAGAGATTTTCAGGAATCAGGTGCTTTTGTTAAGTCTTTTTAAGTTTGATAAGCGTTGCTGCAATAATTACTCCCCCCGTCCCAGGATTATTTGCATAGTTTGACCGGCACGTTGTTTAAGAAAAGTGAATTTAGTGGTTGATTTTTTTTTGATGGAAGTTAAATACCCATCCCTTTTTTCCCTCCCCATGACTCGAACCCAGGACCTAAGGCCTAGGTAGTGGTGCTCTGACCACTTGAGATATCCCACTTTGATGATGTAAGATAAAGAAGGGGTATTTTAGGTAATTTGATGATGTGTAAAGTGGATTTGATGATGTATAAAGTGAAATGTATGGAAAAAAGGAGTGGCAAATTTGAAAATAAAATGATGTTGTGAGGTTATTAATTTTGTGGGGTATTTCCATATTAAGAGTGTGCAAGTAATTTTGGGACGTCCCAATAAGAAAAGTGTGCAAGTAATCACGGGACGGAGGAAGTATTATTTTTTAAAATCATTTTATGATAATCGTCTTATTAAGGTTTGATCTTATTCATAGTTTGATCCTCTGCTATTGAAATGCATCAGTTGTTTGAATTCAAAATATACTCATGAATGATGACTTTAAATTGAGTGGTGGAGTAATTCACATTCATTTGTTGGTCCTTGTTTAGAGAAATTTAAATCCCTTGCAATAGAGATAAAGTTTATTGAAGTTTATCTTGATTTGAATCACTTGCAACAGAGATGAAGTTGTTTGATGTTCATCTTGATTATGCAGAATTCGTGATATGATTTAGATAAGTTACTAAAATTGTAATGAATCAATTGCTTAGAGGGCGTTTGGTTCAAATTTAGTATTGAGAATCGTTGAATAGTGATAACAATGAAAATGATGTTATATTATTAGTGTTTTGCTCTAATCTTGGAATAATTAGGTACAAAAAAATAATTTTATAGTTGAAAGATTGTGGAGAAATGATTATAGGAAGGATGATGATTAACTTATTTTGAATCTCATTGTGAAGGGATGTTTTGTTCGTTCAAATAACTTCCAAAAAACGTACTCCACTAAATATGAGGGTGAAGGGGAAGAAAGAGAGTATAATTTTTTTCTCTTAATAACCAAGTAATTAACAACTGTGCAGATCTCTGTTATAAAGTTTAATTACTGTTAGTGTCTTATTTGAGTTTGTATATATATGTCTACCAGTACCAGATTCACTCTTTAAGATCTCTCCAGAATCATTGCCTGAAAAAGCACAAAGGTGCATTTCTTGATCTTAACCTTGTTGTCACTAGACACACAAATGATTGCATTACCCCTGGAGTATATTCCTTAACAGAACATGGCATCTATGATGGGAGAGAGCCTTCTACTGACGGGCTTAATTACTCTTTGAGAGCAGATGGCGGCACACGGCAAAACATGCACTCTGAGGCGAGTTGTAGTTCCAAAACTCGGAAAAATGATTCTTTTGAGTGGATTCCCAAAGCTAGTCTTTTCGGATTGAACCACTTTTATCAAGGTATTACATTTTGTCTATTATATGAATTTATGTGTCCTGTAATTACTTAACCTATTTTAATCCTAGACGTAAGTGATTTTTGGTCAATTTTGAATTTTTTCGAGACCTTTTTAAGATTAAAATTAATAAAGTAGAAAGGAAAATTATTGATATTTGATCCACTCCGGACCTAAGGTGATATTAACTCGTTTGTGACACCCTAGCTAATTTGTGGTTATACTTTTGTCATGCAATAATAAGTTGTCCCAAATGAAGCTTTTTACCTCTCCTGAAGTAGAAAAACTAGATCTTAACAAGCTTCTTCCAAAAGGCACAAATAGCAATAGGTCTCCCGTTTCATGCAAATCTAATTTGATATTGAGCAACAAAATGGGAGTTGTATCTCTCTCTCTTATACTTATCATCCCAATGTTTAGCCACAAATCAAGATTACAGTAAGGAAGTGCCCCAAAGTTCATCAGAGTCGTACAAATCAATTATGTTAAAGCAAGAGCATTGCAACATTGATGAGTATTGCATTTCATCAACACCGTTTAAAGAAATAGAGTTGGTTAAAAACGAACATGATGTGAAGTTGAAGAGAGGGAGGAGAATGAAGGACTTTCGTAAGGAGATTTTGCCTAATTTATGGTCATTGTCGAGGAAAGAGATAAGTGAAGATATTAAAACCATGAATATAGCTATTCGATCTAGAGAATACAAGAAATATAGATCCAAGATTTCTAGTAGAAGTAGGTGACTGCATTAGGTACACTAGCTCTTCATATATTCTTCTCTGAACTATTACAGATATTTGCACATCTCTATGGTTTCTTTTTCCTTTTTAGTCTTTCTTGATACTCCAAAGTATACATACAAAACATTCTTTTATTAATCCCGGTATGTTCATAGTTGGTACTCCCTTCTATTCAAAATATATGTCATCCTAAGCTCATGCACACATATTAAGAAAATAAATCATTTCTCATATTATTCTTAATTAATGATTGTACATCGATCTCATAAAAAAAGAATACATTTATGTAAATATTTAGTGATCTTAAGGTTAAATTTAAAAGAAATGCAATATATTTACATTGAAAAATGTAAATCGTCATATAATTTGCAAAAAAAATGAAAGATCAAAACAACTTATATTAAGAATAAGAGGGAGTATTAGTTTGATACCTCTTACAATGGTTCTTCAAACCAAATATTAATGTAAATAAGAGAATAGTACGCTAATCTTATTCCCACTTGTTTTATTAGTTCATTCATCAAATTTATTTTTATATCTTTTATGGAAATCATTATTTTACATTATGGTAAGCTCTTTTACAAGCTCAATTTAACATTTTTAGTAAATACATCATGTTGGAAAAGTTAAATTGATTTTACTTCGATTTAACTTTTTAACAAAATTATATCCCTCTTCCACGAAAAAAAGTATGTTTAGTCTTATTTTCTTGTCTAAAAAATAAATATATTTTTTATTTAAATAATTAATTTTTAATTACTTTTTAATTTTATTAATAAAATTAATAATCTATCGACAATATATTTTTTTCTTTCGGATGGGGGAGTACAATGAATTATGGGGTAAAATTCACCACAATTTTTTTTGGGGTGGATCCTGTCCAGTATTAGATAGTGCAGTCCAGTGGTGGCCCTGAGGGTGGGCTTGAGGGGCTACCGCCCCTGGCCCCGAATTTCTAGGGCCTATTTTTATATTTTATATATATATATACTAGTAGAAGACCCCGCAAAATTTGCGGGATGATAAAATAAATAATATTTAGTAAATAAAATGAAAAAACGATGAAAAGAAAAATTAAAAATACTTTAAAAAATGCATAATTAAAAATTATAATTATAATTAGAAAACTTAAATAGGAAGAAGGAGTGAAGGAGAGAAATAATGGATAAGAACGAAAAATAATTTAAAAAATTATAGTTGGAGAAGAGAGAGAAATAAACGGTTAAACAAAATAAAATAATCAGAAATTCTATAAAATTAGGAAAACGGAAAAGGAGAAGAATTGGGATGACAGGAAAGAAAAGATTCCGAATTAGTATATAAGGGTAGATATAATTAACATTTTCTAAAAAAAAAAAATTAAAAGGTAAAAAAAAAAAAGTTTTGGGTTATTATCTAATGCCTTAATTGCTTATAGAATATTATTGACTATGGGATTATATGGTGTGTAGTTAGATGGTTTATAATTATTGTATTTACTGTGGTTGAAAATTATTCAAACTTCATTTTCTTCTTTCTTTTCTATTCTAGATATTTTTTTCTTCGTACATACTCAACATCATTATATTTGTGGAGGGGATTTGGGGATTTAGGGTTTAGGAATTAAAATAGGGGAAATGATGTAAAAAAATAAATTAGCGGAACTGACCAATTTTGACCGTGATTAAAGGTGGATGATCAAATCTGAAAAATGGTAAAGTTCAGTAACCAAAAGTGATATTTTTCCAACAAATTAACTATGAAAATATTGATGAATTTGCTTCTCAAAATGCTTTAAATGATTTAATTTTTAATATGTACATACATATTTCACTTATTTTATTTGATGTTCTTCATAGAAGGGTCCATTTTTTTTTGTCCGCCCCAGGCCTACAAAATCTCAGGACCGTGGTGCAGTCCATTTAAAACGTTGACGTTTTGCTCTTTTTTTTTTTCGAATGCTTTTATTTATTAATTTATCCCTATTTTCTTTTTTATTGTAGTATGTAATTTTCTTGTTATATTTGTAACATAAATGTATGTGATTTATTTTATTTGGTGGATCCTGTGTACTTTTTTTTTTTTTTTTTTTGCTTTTATTTCTTTTCCTAGTTTTTTTTAAAACCTTTTCCTAATTTATTACTCCGTATTAATGTAATGTCAAAGTTGAGTTGATTTTATTTTAAGTAATAATTGTGCAAATAATTTTTGAAAACATAACATTAAGTGTTCATAACATAATTAACATTAAGTGGTCAAATTATTATTATTACAAGATTAAAAGTGTACTAATAGTAATACATGTTACAAAATATTTTGGAGAATTCGTCCAAAAAATTAAGTGTTCATAATATTTTTGAAGGGTTATAAACTAATAAGGTCATTTCACTACTAGTTTTTTCTAATAAAACCTACACCATAAATTCTTGTCTAATAGAGTCAAAATTTGAATTTTTTGTCAATTATGCCCTTCCACCATATTTTGAAATTTTGAATTTATAAAATACACAATTATTAGTCAACTAAACATCCAATCAATTATTAAATGCAATTTTTCGAATTCCCAAAAATCTATTACTTTCTAAAATTTAAAAACTTTCCTAAAAGGTAGGTCTCTCCATTTATTTCGTTAAGTTAAGGGATTCTGGAAATCTGCATTTCAACCCACGTATATGCAGTGTCGAATGCATATTCATATGAACTTGTAACCTTTTAACTATAGAACCACGTAAACTATCAACAACTAAGACATTGCATATCCGTATGACATATATCATGTGCATACATAATAATATGCGTGAGTATGACATATATCATGTGCATATCATTTAAACACTTAAATATCGGTAGAATATGTTTGTGCACAGGAGTTGACATGTCTGTACATGTTTCAAATGCAGAAGTTAATGCATATCATTTAAACACTTATGCATAATTCAAAATAATTTCTTCCAATTTAATTAGAATCTGATGATTATGTTGCATATAACATTATGTATAATTAATTCAAAATATGATGATTATATTGCATATCACGTTATGCATAATGCATAATGCATTCGATTGAAATATGATAACAATTTTGCATATCACATTATGCATAATTCATATCATTTCCTAAAATGTGATTGCATATCACATTTACTAAAGTAATATGATGAAAATTTTGCATAACCTAAAAAAACACTTAAATATAATTGCATAAACGATCAACTAATAACAAAATTTCATAACACTGCATAACCTAAAAAGCAAGTTTATTCAGAGTCTTTGATGCCACAAGCGACGGGTTTACACCAGCAGACCTAACACGTTTAGATTTACTTTCAAGAACGGAAACAGGGCTTTGAGTCTCTTGAATGCTGGCAGATTTGTTCTATCGGCAGATATGTGAAGTAGATGCTACAACACCGTTGGACAACGATTTTTGCTCTTTAGCTTCAGTGATCTGTTCATTCACAAATGCGAAACAATTAGAGCAAGACCAATTCACATATACATCAATAGAAATGACCAAATGGATAACATGTATGTAAGTAAAACAAATCGAACTACATATTAAAAAATCGAGAAAGATTTACTGGAAATACAACATGTAAATCGTATTACAAGGATATTTTACAGCGTAACGCAAATTACACAGGCCTCTTGTACAGAAAATCTTTACACAGACACTTAAAGGCCAGAACTGATCAAAACGAAACAAAAAACATTTCATGTACCAATCTATGCTTATATACTGAGCAGTACAAGATACTATGACGAGACAGAATGAATTTGAATAGAGAAACCCAAAATATAGCAAACCTTCAAATCCAATCTTGGGAAGGTAAAGGTGAATACAATCTCTTCAACACACCTACGAATACCTTGCCCCTGAGACAACAATCTCTTGAAATGTTGAACCATACATCTCCATAAAATAGTAATTATCTCTAATTAGCCATTCATATAATATTTGTACCTTCTGTTTCCCTGACTGCACTAGATTTTTCAGATGACCCCATCGAACAACATTGATATCATCGTCACGTGAGCGCTTCTTATCCTCCCATTTTCCCCGAAGCTCACAAGTAATGGCTGCCAAAGAATGATATAAACTATTTCACCAGATAGAACAAGTACTGTAATTACTAATACTGTACTAGGAAAGTGCATGTCTTACATTCATCTGAAATCATTTCCAGTATCTTCACATATTTTTCTTCATCAGAAAATAATTTGCGAATAATACATTTCTTCGACGGCCAATAGATCGGCGCATCGGAGTCGACGGGGTTGCAGATCGGCGGCTGCTTCGTCTTCGACGGCCAGGCGGCGGTGGCCACGAGGCTTTCTTCTTCGGCCACTTCGTCTTCTCCGGTCAGTGCGGCGGCAAAGCAACGGCGACAGTCAAGGTGCTGCTTCGTCTTGATTTGGGAGGCGACGGTCGTGTTGGTGGGCGGCGGCCATGGTTCAGCGTCGAAATCGAGGGGGGCGGTTGCAAGAGAGGTTGCAAGAGAGGGAGGCGGTGGGGAAAGGGGGCGGCGGCAGAGAGGATGTTGGGGACGGGCTAGAGTTTTAATTTTGGTTTTTGGTGAATGTGGAGAATGAATTAAATGAGTATATGATTCTTATTTATTTATATAAGGGTATTCTTGTATTTTTAACTCTATTTTGACTCTATTAGAAAAGTATGCATATTGGTGTCTCTATTAGATTAATGGGTTATAATAGTGGACTTATTAGGCAATAATCTCATTTTTAAATTTGTATTAATACACTTTTAACCTTATAGCGACAATATTTTGATCATGTAATATAAATTTTGTCATATAGTAAAACAATAATTGAAAGTGAAAAAATATATTTTAATTAAGTTTGACCAGTATTGACTCGCGTTGACTCAAGTTTGACCCACAAATTTTCCCTCAAATATATCTTAATTATCTATATTTAATGTATGAAATATTTCATTTTTTGTACAAAAATTTTACACTTTCTCTACTTTTTTCAATCTTATTTGTCTATACCTTTTTTTTTTCTTATCTCTTTCTACTTTTTCTTCCCCTTACTATTTAGGGTCTTTCTATCGTCAGGAAGGTTTCGCACTTCCTGATAACAGGAAACTCATCAAACACCGTTAGATCAATGATCCAATGTATATAATTATTTATATATAATTGCACTTCGCAATAGTGCGTTTGCTCTATGCAATGTGCAATCGCACTGTTTCGCTCCACTAATAAATTAAAATAATAATTATAAAATGACAAAAATATCATTTAAATTAAAAATTAATTAATTATATATTCTTATTAAAATTAAAGTTTAAATAAATGTATCAAATTAAGAAAATTAAAATTGTAGTGCCCTAAGAAAACAGAAAACACGATGTTCATCATCTTCAATTCATCGGTGTTTCTTGTAAAAAAAAAAAAAAATCATCGGTGTTGATATAGGAGCCAAGATGAATGTGAGGGGAAGAAAGAGATGTTAAGATTCGCGGCCAAGATGGATATGAATTCGTTCATTTTATTCCAGGATGAAGGCGGGAAAAAGAGATGTTGAAAATGGGGGCGTCACTGGAGAAACCTCAAATTGCGCTTTTGAGGCGGGAGAGAGACGCTCTGAAGCTGATGAGAATTTAGAAATTTTTAAAATCAGGTTTGAGACTAGGATGATGAAGATGGAGGGAGATATATTCAATGTGGAGGTTGAGGACCTTGCTAATTCCGGTGATGATGATACTCTTGCTGGGATGCTAATTCCGTTGAGGACCCTTGTCACATGTAATCACAGAAGTGACATTGATTGGATGGGTTCTAGCTCAGGTTTGTTTTCTTCTTTAAGCTTCTCTATGGGTCATTGCGTCTGTTTTTCTTCACTGAAATTTCCTATACCATCTCTCCTTACTTCGACATATTATTGTCTTTGGGTATCATGACTAAGATAGAACACAAATGCATCCCATTGGTGTGTGTTACTAAGTCTGTATGATGTGTGAAGAAGTGATATTGTAGATTCACACACTAGACATGTGCAGAAACATATAGAAAAATATAAACTAGGTTAGTGTAGTGTCTGTCTGTATGTGAATGGAGTAGTGATATACAGGGGACTATGCTAAAATCCGTCGGGAAAACTCAAAATGCGGTCGTTAAAATTTATGGGCGGGAAGTATGAGTTCTTGCCAAAAACAATTCCGACCAACTTCTAGTCGGAAATCAATCACCAATTTTTCAAGCTAAAAATTAATTGAATGATATTTTTAAAAATATATTACCAACTAATAACTCGTCGGTTATATTCTTCGAAAAAGAATTACTCCGTATATTTTTCAAAATTATATACCGACCAATAATTCGTCGGTCATATTCTCCGAAAAAAATAATTTATTTTTCAAAATTCTATACCGACCAATAATTCGTCGGTCATATTCTCCGAAAAAAATAATTTATTTTTCAAAATTCTATACCGACCAATAACTCGTCGGTGATAATCTTCTAAAAAATGGTTCTATTGCTGGAGTATTAGCTACTGAAAAATACTCCCTCCGTCCCAGGGAAAGCTCCCCATGAGCTCCAGACACGATTGTTAAGAAATACTAATATTAGAGATGATGTGATGGACAAAGAAAATAATATAATGAATTGTGAGAGACCCAATATATTTACTTATTATATTAGTATTTCTTAACATTCGTGTTCCCTGGGACAGAGGGAGTAGTCGGTAAAACATAGTATTTTTTAGGATTTTAGGGTTTAGATTTGCCGCTCAAACTCAAAAAAATTCATATTAGCGCCCTTACGGTAGAATACCTTTAACATCATTTGTGCCTATGAATTAATGGCCGTCAGTCAGATTCTATGTTCTCGACGACGAATGCCATTTTTCTTGACGATGGCGCAATAGGTCACGCATCAGTCCATTGCACATCCCGTTCTTTTATCTGGACAGGGAAAATCTTCCAGGGGTTCTCTCCGGTGGCCGCGCAAAAGGTGCTTTCGTGGTGTAGATACTTGTCCAGTGAGTTCCTTGACTCTTAATTTTTCTTGTTTGATTTTTGTGTGTGTTGTTCCTTGACTCTTAATTTTTCTTTAATTGCCATTGAGATTCAAGGGGGAGAATCTAGTATCACTGTCAATTTTATTTTCAGGTTTCGCTTTGTTCCAGGTTCCCTGTTCTCTTATGTTTATATACTTTTGTCCAGATGATTCTGAGTTTGAAGAGGACATCCCGCTTACAGTGGTACTTCATTTATCCTTTTTTTCATGGTGACTTAGCTTAGATTGTTGGTTCTGTAAGATTATGTTACATTTTTTTATATATGTTGTCTAGTTGTAAATTATCCTCACAAACATTCATTTTGTATTTCACTAATTTGCTATTTGTGAGAGATTTAGTGTAAATTTTGAGGTGAATGATAATTGAGTATGGTTCCCTAACAGGAAATTTTGAATATGTATTTATATGTTATAATATTTTGGTAAATGTTTCATCCCAAAAGCTAGCTTGTGACTATATTTGAACAATTGAAATAATTATTACATTGTTGAAATTAATTGTTCTCTAACTGATTGAATTTCTGTAGATGAGTTGTTGTTGCTTCAGAAAATTAGACATGTTGTCCAGCTTCTTGGTCCTATGATGATTGTGATTAAATATCTACCAAAGGTAACAATCTGAAAGAGCTTGTGAAGTTCTTGTCATAATTTCTCATTTTATTTTTGCTTTTGGTGCTCGTGTCATTAAATTTAGGCTCCTTATCTTCATCCAATTGACTGCAGGTTAGGGAGCTATGCGGGTTTTAAATCAATCACAGATAGGGAGGTATGCTGTTTTATGATCTGTTGCAATAACTTTACCACATTGACTAGATGATTGATTTACCAATTTAGATCTTACAAATGTAATATGTGTTGTGTTATAGGTATTTTTTTGACAAGTGAGCATGGAGTTTATTTGTATAATGTTGATGATGATCATAAGGCCCAATTTTCCTTTTGGCAGTTATTAGAGCATTATTGAATTGATGCATATTTTCTTAAAACCTCAGTCTGTATCATATGGTTACTTGTAGACAATGGAACAAGAAATTGATGTTGTTTTTCTAACTTATATGTGCACTAACTTTTTATAAGTTGACGAAAGTTTTGGATTGAATATTTGGTTTTTTTTTTTATTTGTCAATAGAGAATTATATTCGTCGGTAAAATATAAATTATACCGAGTAACAATTCGTCGGTATTAACATCAAGATGAAAATACAAAACTGCCATTGGTTTTTCTACCGAGAAATGTTTCGTCGGTATAAAATATTTTTTGTGAAATGAAAATAAATCAAAAATATACTTTTTCCGACCAATTATTCGTCCCTAAAAAATAAAGAATACCGACAAACTTTTTTCCAGTCGGCAAAATCAATACCGAGAAGGCTTGTTACGACGGATTAAAGCAACGAATTATTGGTCGGTAAAAGACCAATTCCGACGAATTGTGATTTATTCCGACCAATTATTTTGTCGGAGAAACCGTTTTTTCTAGTAGTGCATTTTTATGGCTCAACCTCCCGGTTTTGTTGACAAAACCCTTCCCACATATGTTTGTAAGTTACACAAGTCCATCTACGGCTTGAAACAAGTACCTCGTACTTGGTATTTTGCTCTTCGAACCTTCCTCGAAAGCATTGGTTTCATTCACACAAAATCTCATGAATCTCTTTTTGTGTACAACAAATCTGGTATTATTGCATATTTTCTTGTATACGTTGATGATCTCATACTTACAGGAAATAACCCCTCTTTCCTCACTACAGTGGCCTCAGACCTGAGCACAAAATTTTTTGTCAAAGATTTAGGCTTCCTTTCCTACTGCTTAGGTGTGGAAGTCCTTCGTACCAAGAAATCATGCTTTCTCTCCCAACGTAAGTATATCATTGACCTTCTTACTCGTTACAATATGATCACTTCAAAACCTGTTCAAACACCTCTCTCCACCTCTACTCGTTTATCTTTATCTGATGGATCATCACCTACTGATATCACCTAATATCGTCAAGTTCTTGGAAGTCTTCAATATCTCCAACTTACTAGACCCGATATTGCCTTTGTTGTACACAAATTATCTCAATTCATGCATGCTCCTACCATAACTCATTGGAGTACTGTCAAACGCCTTCTTCGATACCTAAATGGAACTAGAGATGTTGGAATCACCCTTCGCCTCAACCCCTCTTCCTCACTACATTGCTTCACTGATGTTGATTGGGCTGGAAACTCTGATGATCGTACATCCACAAGTGCTTATGTTGCCTTTCTTGGACCAAATCCCATCTCCTGGTCTTCCAAGAAACAAAAGTCGGTTGCTCGCTCCTCAACTGAAGCAGAATATATAGCCATTGCATCTGCAGCTTCTGAGGTACATATCTTTGCTCCAACCCCATATTTCATTCTCGGATAAAACATATTGCTATTGACTATCACTTTATTCGGGACTTAATCAAAACATCTCAACTACGTGTTTCACACGTGTTATCCGAAGACCAACTAGCCAATGCTCTCACAAAACCACTTGCTCGTTCGCGTCTTCAAAATCTTATGATCAAGATTGGACTCTCCTACGGTGCTTCATCTTGAGGGGGCTTATTGAATATATAATATATTAAGATATATTATATATTGTAATTATTTACTTTTCTTGATTAGATTTAGATCTTATCTAGTTGTTAAGATATAGGTTAGGTATCCTCTTGTATCTGTATATACTCCCTTGTACTTCTTTACAATCAATCAATGAAATTATAATTTCGTAATTCATTGTTTCTCTATACGCCATACAAGCCCGTTCATGTGCAACTTTGTTGTAATTTCTTGAAATGAATTTAAAGTCCCACACTAGGAGTTATGGCGCTTGATCCGATCCAGAATAATATTCTCGATACCATCATATCATTATTAATTAATTGCATCAATGGCCTGAGTAGAGTTCGATCGCAACCGGTAACCAAACATTTTTTCTATCTACATTTCACTAAGTTAATGTCAATTGCACTCAGTTCGGTCGCTAGAACCGTACTCGAATTTGAAATCTTTGTGAAACCAACCATAATAGCATGTTGGTGACTGCCATATAGGATGTATCTAATAGCAAAGAAATTCCTTTTTTTTCGGATTCAACGTTGCATCCAAGTATCTCAAAGCCCATTCCACCGAAAAGCATTGAACACCTCTCATCTTCTTCTTTTCATTCTCCTCCATCTGTGTATAATTGCATCGTTCTTTCCATATTATTGCCCATGCAATAACCAAAATATTTTCAAATTCCTCTGCCAACATGTTTTCCAAACACTTAGAAAGGAGTTCAAAAGAAGTGTGAATAACAAAGTCATTAATCCTTCCCCATAATTAAGCCATGCTTTTTCCATGTGTAATGATACTTAAAAGATTACCAACACATATAAACAACATTGTTGCTAGCTAATATGAGTAGTCAATTACAAATGCAATGAATGGATCATAATAAGTTTAAACAAATAAGATTTTTACTAGCTGCAATGCTTTTCATCTTAACCATGAGTATGCATATCTAAAAGAATGACCGAAGAGAGTATGTTGATGGACAGTGATTCTGAACTATATTTTGCAAAAAGTTTTGACACGGACAATGATCAATCAGCAAGAGATTTTCAGGAATCAGGTGATTTTGTTAGGTCTTTTTAAGTTTGATAAGTGTTGCTGCAATTAGTTTTTTTTTTTTTTTTTTTTGATTTTATGATAATCGCCTTGTTAAAGTTCAATCCTCTGCTGTTGAAATGCATCAATTGTATGGAATTCAAAAGATACTCATGAAGGATGACTTTAAATTGAGTGGTGGAGAACTCCACATTCATTTGATGGTCCTTTTTCAGAGAAATTTAAATCTGAATCCCTTGCAACAGAGATGAAGTTGATTGAAGTTCATCTTGATTTGAATCCCTTGCAACAGAGATGAAGTTGTTTGAAGTTCATCTTAATTATGAATAATTCGAAATATGATATAGATAAGTTTATAAAACTGTAATGATCAATTGATTAGAGGGAGTTTGGTTCAAATATAGTAATGAGAATCATTTAATAGTGAATAACAATGAAAATAGTCTTATTACTCTTATATTATTAGTGTTTTGCTCTAATCTTGAAATAATTAGGTAAAAAAATGATTTAATAGTTGAAAGATTGAGGAGAAATGATTACAGGAGGGGTGGCGATTAACTTATTTTGAATCTCATTGTCTCATACAAAGTATGATGAAGGGATGTTTTGTTCGTTCAAATAACTTCCAGAGAAAGAGAGTATGGGTTTTTCTCTAAATAATCATTAAATCTAATTAGTAACAACTGTGAAAATCTCTATTATATATAAAACTTACTTACTTTTGGTGTCTTATTTGATTTTTGTACATGTCTATCAGATTCTCTCTTTAGGATCTCTCCAGAATCATTGCCTGAAAAAGCATAGAGGTGCATTACAACACCAAAACATATCTCTTGATCATAACCTTGTTGTCACTCAACACACAAATGATTGTATTACCCCTGGAGTATTTGCCTCAACAGAACATGGCGTCTATGATGGGAGAGAGTCGTCTATTGACGGGCTTAATCTCTCTCTGAGAGCAAGCGACGACATAGGGAAAAACGATATTAGCGAAAGTGACAAGGATAAATTACTTTGTTCACAATCCATTCATTTAGAAGGATCTTCTTACGGTGGAGATATCATTACCATCCATGCACATGGATATGACTCTGAGGCGATTTGTAGTTCCAAAACTCGGAAAAATGATTATTATCTTGAGTGGATTCCGGAACTTCAACCACCTAGAGATGGCAAAGCAAGTCTTTTCGGATTGAACCACTTTTATCAAGGTGTTGCATTTAACAAAATATTGTCTATTATATGTTGGTTTGTGACAGGGTTAATATCAATTTATGTGTCCTTTAACTTAGCTTATGCCTTTTAATTTATCAATTTTAGTCCTAGACGTAAGCTATTTTCGGTCAATTCTAAAATTGGACTCCTTAGGATTAAAATAGAAAGGGAAAGGATTGATATTTGATCCACTCCCTAACTCGTTTGTGACACCCTAATTTGGGGTTATACTTTTGCGCAGAGGTTGAACAATGTCATGAAGAGCTGTCATGCAATAATAAGTTTACTGTTCTTAACGAGGCCATGAATAATTACTCTACTAAGTCTTGCATGTACATTTTCTCCACAAGATACAAGCCAACATTTGGAAATTGAATGCTAAGAAGAAAGAAGATAAACTGTGTTCAAAAGAATAACTAGTGGAAGGCACAAGTAGCAATATATCTCCCATTTCATGCAAATCTGATTTGATTATGGATGATATATTGAGAAACAAAATGGGAGTTGTATCTCTCATAAAAACTTTTCATCCCAATGTTTAGCCACAAATCAAGATTATAGTAAGGAAGTGCCCCAAAGTTCATCAGAGTCGTACAAATCAATTATGCTAAAGCAAGAGCATTGCAACATTGATGAGTATTGCATTTCATCAACACCGTTTAAAGAAATAGAGTTGGTTAAAAACGACATGGCGTGAACTTGAAGAGATAGAGGGAGGAGAATGAAGGACTTTCGTAAGGAGATTTTGCCTAATTTGTGGTCATTGTCGAGGAAAGAGATAAGTGAAGATATTAAAACCATGGATATAGCTTTTCGATCTAAAGAATACAAGAAAATAGATACCAGAGTTTTAGTAAACGTAAGTGAGTGCATTACATTTTACACTATTGGCAAGTAGGCTAAATGTTGTATTGTGATATATTTTTCTATGAACTATTACAGATATTTGCACACCTCTCTGGTTGTAATTAACTTTGTGGCTTCTTTTTTCTTCTTAGTCTTTCTTGATACTCCAAAGTATAAATTGATATAGAAAATAATTTTTTTTAGTCACATGATTTTTGTATAAAAATTGATTAACTAAATAAATACATGTTTCGTTTACATTTTATATAAATTATTTACAAATACACAACAAGAAAGAAACTGTTTACATCCTTTAACTTTTAATTTTTTAAAAGTTAAAATTAAACGTCCCATAACTTTTTTAATTAATACTAAAAAAAGAAAAGAATAGATGATATAGTTTTATTTGTTTAATAAATATAAATATTAATAAATATTAAAACGTTAGATTAATTTTATAGTGAAATGTACTCATTTGTTGAGTATTTTTATTTTTTTTGCATAACGTTCCGTTTTTTTTTTGAAGTCTCGGGTATCTGGTTCAAGGCCGACTAATTCCGGAGGACCAATCCCACCGCCCACTTGCGGGGGTCCCGTTTAAAGCCAGAGCTTTGCGCTCTGTATGGACATGGCCTCATCGAAATTGTTTGCACCTTAGGGGTTTCGAACCTGAGACCTAGAGAGGAGCACACTCCTAAGTCCAAAGCCTACACCACTGGGCCAACTCCTTGGGGTTGCATAACGTTCCGTTTTAGTTAAAAAATTAGTTTACGTCTCATAAATTTTTTAATTGCTTAATTTACGTCTCATTTACGTTGGAGTGACCAAAACGACGTCGTTTCTATATTAAATTTGGGGATTCCGACGAATGTTTTCAACTCCGACGAAATTGGACATAAATTAAATAATTGAAAAAGTTATAGAACGTAAATTAAAATTTTAACTATTTTGCGACGTTTTTAAAAAAAGGTAAAAATTACTGAACGTAAATAATTTTTTCCTCACACACAACTGCAGAAAAATGAAAAATGAAAGTTTTAAGTGTGCTTATTAAAAACTTTGACATATGGTTGACTAAGTATGATAAGCTCTTTTACAAGTTCAATTTAACCTTTTTAGTAAATATATCATGTCTGAAAAGTCGAATTTATTTTACTTCGATTTAACTTATAACAAAATAATACTCCTCCCTTCATAAAAAATATGTCCAGTCTTATTTTTGTTCAAAAATAAAATATATCTATTCTATTTAAATAATTAATTTTTATATAATTTTTTTACTTTATTAACAAAGTTAATGATCTATTGATAATACATTTCTACTTTATATATAAAAATATAAATTATTCTTAAATTCGGTAGTTAAAAAAAAAAACACCAGAATTTTTTTGGAGTGGATACTTTTATTGTTGTATGTAATTTTTTCTTGTTATGTTTGTAACATTAGTGTATGCAATTTCTTTTATTTATGTCCCTAGTTTTTTTTTAAAACTTTTTCTAATTTATTATTAATGTAATATCAAGGTTGAGGTTGATTTTGTTTTAAGTAATAATGGTGGATGTTGGTCCTTGGTGGAGTATGACACAAGTGTATGGGGGAATTCACTTGTGTATGCAAATTATTTTCTTTTAAAACAGTTTGATCTTATCAGGGAGGTTGTCTCACAACTAGCCTGAGTGTGAACTTCAATAGATATTTGTCCTACTGAAAACTATTAAGTGATCAGTTGGATAAATATCTAAGAGAGTTGCTAACTGCGGAATGTGGTTGGCCTTTTTCTTGAAAGAATACTCCAAGTTAATTTCTGAAAACACAGTTGATCAGGGACTTTGTCCAAAACAGTTTTTCTTCACTTACTGAGATTAACTCTTTAAATATGATTGATTGTAAGTAATATAATAATGAAATGATTGCAGTAAGTAAATATCACAACAATTTATAGTGGTTTAGAGTCTCAAGCTCCTACATCCACTTTCCCTGATTGAACAGGATAATTCCTTAACAATGGAATTAGCTTGTTTTATAGTGCCAAGGTGCACTGATCAACAACACTCTCTTAGTGCTTTGATCCCTAGGATAATCTGAGTCATAGTGCTCAATCTCTCTGAGTTAAGACTGTGTTTCTCAATAACAGTCCTTAACTCCTCACTTCTACAACAAACACTACTTCACTCAATGAGGTAAGGGTTTGAGGTTTTGGTTCCAACTAATAGAGATATCCTTTACAAGAAGAACAGTGTAAAGGCTTAGGATATCTCAATGCTAAGCTTGGGATATTACAAGAAATGACTTAGCTATTTGAAGTGATCAGGAAACTTGGGATTCTTAAGAATAACTTTGGTTTCCTTTGATTGCTTGATGATAGTTTGATAGCAAGTAGTTGGATACTTGAATCCTTGGATCACTTCTGAATTTATAGACCAATTTGATCAACTATCCGTTGGAGAGATAGCAATTCAAACTTGTCTATTTGCAGCTCCATTGAAACGGCTAAGAAGCTTAACCTTCTATTATCCACTGTGTAAAAGGTTCTTCAATGGTTGCTTGAATGGATGTGTTGACTTCTGAAAAATGCGGTTGAGATGACTTGAGTCAGCTTCCAAATTTGCACATTTCTCAAGGTTGATTATGGCAGACTTTACACTCAACCAACGGTCAGATGAGACAACTGTCCTGAACATTCCTGCTGCTAACTAGAATGTTCCAACATTCATTCAATTCCTCAGTCTTTAATGCTTCTAAGTCTTCAATGCTTGTTCAGGCTTGATGGCAATAAATGCTTCAATAAATTTGTCTTCTGTGAATATAACATTTAATGCTCTTGATCATTAAGGCTTCAACTGATCTGATACAGCTCTTATCAATGCATGTAGCTTTGCCTTATCATACTTGATCATTCAGCCATATTGTCCTCTTCAGAAAGCTTGTCCTTAAGCACTAACACTTAGCAAGTTGCCTAACATTCCAGCTTTGGACAACTATCCTGAACTATGAATCTCACAACATTTCTGAGATTTAGACTTAAGCATACTTACTGTCTCAACTATCCTGAGATAACTAGACTGAACTAGACTTGATTGTATCTCAATAAATCTGATCATCATCAATCAGGGGTTTTGGTATCTTAATCAAAATCATTTTATTTTCCAATAGTGAAAATAACATAACATAAAAAAATGCATAAATTAATCATGAATTTAACATGTTAGTAATTAACAAGGAATCGTCCGAATAATTTTGAAAAACTTATCATTACAAATAAATTACATAGTCCAAACTCATTTATTTCATGTAAGAGATCGTTACATATAATTTTTTAGGGTTAATTGCAAAATAAATCATGACCTTTATGGTTTTTATCAATTACAACATATCTTTTTTTTCTTTGCAATTTGATACACCACCTTTTTAAGTTTTACAATTTAATACACTGATGGATATTCCGGCCAATTTTAGTATGATAGGTGCCGGAGATACAAAATTCGGCACGTTGTCGCCACATAAACTGTCAACTAATTAATTATTTATTATGAAATTAATCATTTAAAAAATAAATCAAAACTCTAATAAATATGTAGAAATATTTTGTTTGAATTTTTCATGAATTTATGGCTTCTTGGCCTTTTGCATGCGGTGATTAGTTTTTCTATTGATGAATATGTAATCATGATGAATAACACTACATATATATGAGTTGATCAATATGTTCATACTAATAAATATGTGTGAATTGTTCAAACTTTCAGATATTTGAATGTGTTTATTTGTTGTATATAAACAAATGCAGAGTGTTCTTGTGTATCTTCACTGACTGATAATAACTAGATCTAGATAAAATAAGATCCTTCCCATAAATGAGTTATTGGATTAAACTAGTTATTTTTCTAATCGAAAATTTGAGCATGGAGAAACTAGAAACGAGTTTTAAAATGTATTTTTTATTTTGTGTTTATTATAGTTTTGATGAAATGTGTTTTTAAAATATATAAAAAAAAAGGTTGGCAGTGTAAGTGGTAAAAATTTTGTATTTTCTGCGCCACATTACACTAAAATTGGTCAGAATGTCTATTGGTGTATTAAATTGTCAAACTTAAAAAGGTGGTGTATCGAATTGAAAAGAAAAAAAGAATATGTTGTAATTGATAAAAACCATAAAGGTCGTGATTTATTTTGCAATTAACCCAATTTTTTATCATAATAATTTATATTAGACGTGAGATTTGTCTTAAGTATAAAATCGTAATATACAATTTTTTGTCATTATAATTTATATTTAATGTCTTAATCTTTTATTTATGTCATGTGCTTATTTTTATTTTTGGGATTGAAATGTAGTATATATTTATTTAAGCAAAAACTTTTATGCAGATAGTTTATGTGTAATTATGTGTAAATTGTATATTTGTTTTTCTTATTTGCTTGATTTGCACATAATTACACCTAAGCTATTTTCAGCAAAAACTTTCGTGCATAGCTTATGTGTAATTATGGGTAAAATACTCATTTATCTATTTATTCGCCCCATGATTTATTTTGAATTTGAGTTTAATTTATTATCTTTCTCCCCTCATTGCCTCTTTCTCCAACCCTCCACCCCCGCAACTTCCCCTTTCTCGCCGATTCGACCCTCAAGATTACCTTCCCCTGCCTATGTCGAAATGGCACCAGAATCTCCAACAACCGCCCCATATATACAGTGGCCCCCGGCTCAATCCCTCCATTAATAAATATATACAGATCTCTTATCTATTGCAATTTCCTGATCCGTTTCGATTTCAATTCGCCTCGTCTTTTGCCTTTTTATTACTATAAATTAAGTGTTCGGTTTTTGTTTTTAGGTCAATTGCAGCAGGTTTATTATCTATCAATTGTTGTGAAAAGAAGATGAATGCGTCTGTGGTTGTAGCCGTTGTGGCTGCACTTGCTAATTTTTTACAAGGATGGGATTACGCCACCATGACTGGTATAATTCTTCCTTCTTAAATCTTAGTTAGTAATTAATTTCATGTAGAATTGATATGTGCAAATCGAATAAAAAATTCAGGTGTTATGATTTATATAAAAAGGGAATTTAGATGGGAGGATAAACCTACTATGCAAGGCTTAGCAGTGGCTTCCCCACTGATTGGAGCCACATTAATCACTATGTGCTCCGGCAGAATTTCGGCTTCGATGGGCCGCCGTCCGATACTAATGCTATCATCTACATTTTATTTTTGTGAGTGGTTTGTTAATGCTCTGGTCTCCCTATGTGTATCTGCTGTTTTTTGCAAGGCTGTTGGATGGTTTTGGAATTGGGTTAGCCATTACATTTGTTCCCATGAATATCTCTAAGATGTCTCCACCAAAAGTGAGGGGCTTACTCATCACTCTCCCTCAATTGACATACACAATTGAATTTTTCTTGTCATATACCTTTGTTTTCACACATTCAATTTGGTAAAAATAGTTGGTTTTTTTATATGATACTGTCTAGGTATTTCTTGTGTTACTGTCTAGGTATGTTGAGATGTAGAATAATTTAGTACTCCATCCAGTATTGTTTGCATTTATTTGTGCTAAATTGATGAATTGTTTTGCAAACAACATGAGCCTGGCTTCCCTAAATTCCTGAAAGTGTAGAATTCTCAAATGATTTCATATTTTTCTTTTATAATACCATGTTTCTTATTCTGTAATACTTTATGCCTTTCAGGTGTGATACTGTTAAGAGAATGTGCACATGTGATGAAAACAAGAGACAAGAAATGTGTAAGAAGAATGAGGGTATGGTAAAATAGTGGATAATGTGGTTAGAGATGAAGAGAATAATGATCCAGTGATAAATATTTTGGTTTTCACTTTGTAATACTGTCAGTTGCAATAATGTAATACTGTTAAATGTAACGATGTAATACTATTTACATAAAATTTGTGATAATGCTATATTAGTGTATAAAGCAGCAACACACATTAACATTGTGTTATTATGTTGGTAAATTGTGTTATTATGTTGGTATTTTGTCAAAAACTGACATGCATAAATGTGTGATACTCTCATAGTATTTTGTGTGTACTATCTTAATTTTATGTGTATTGTGTATTAATGTGTTGGTATTTTGTTTGTTACTTGTATGCAAAATAATGAGTCAGAGTAAAAAAAAAAAAATTTAAAATAGAAGAAAATTAAAAAAATAAGGGAGAGGGAGTAAAAAAAAATTTAAGAGAAGAAAAGTAAAAAAATAAAAAAAAGAAGGGAGAGGGTTAGTACTACATAAGCTATTTTCACATAAGTCATTCTAATTTATTTAACATTATTAGTTTATGTATTTTATTGTAGTGATAAGTTTTTCAAAATTATTTGGACGATTATGTCAAATTTATTACTCTCTCCCATAGAAAGTTTTACACTATTTTTTTTTTATTCTTATTTCTCTCTACTTTTTTTTCCCCTCTTTTTATTCTTTTTACTTTTTTTTTTAATTTCTATTTCTTCATACTTAAACTATTCACAACACATTTAATATTTTATTTCTAAATCTTTGTGTTAAAATCAAGTGTAAACATTTCGAAGGGATGAAGGGGTATTAATTTATGTATTTTAACTTTTTAAGTGATGTTTTCAAAAAATGACACAAACGACCACTAAATAAAAGAAATCACATGGAGTCCTATTACAAACACATAACATATATAAATGGTTTGACTATATGCACCTCCGATTTGTTTAAGGCCACCCGATTAATGCACTCCCTCTCAAATTTGATTAGAATAGATGCACCCTTTCTAATTGTCATAAATACCCATTTTATCATTTTAATACATTTATCAAACACACTCCCCTTATTAAATGCACTTTCAAACTCTAATTTCTTTCTCATTCCTCCTTCCTCACCTCCGTCGCTGCTATGCAGCAGAAGAAAAAAAAAAAAAAACCCAACTCAAACCTCCCCAGTCCACCCACCCCACCACCCCTCCCTGCACGCACCGCCCTCTCCCCTCCCTTCTCTGTTTTTTTTTTCTATGTTATTCCCAATCTAACCCCCCCACCCTCCCTCTCCCTCTCTCTCTCTATACGCGCACGTTTGGAGCAGAAAAGGTAAGTCTACTCTTTTTTTTTTTTTCGACAAATCAGAGTCGATTATATACATTCTTATCGATAAATTGTTGTCGAGGAGAGTGTATATGGTCGAACTTGGTATGTCGAAGTTTTTTAAAAAAACTTTATTTTTTTCGACTATTGTTGATCGACCATATAAACTCTCAAAAATAGGAGGGGTGCAATCAGTAGGGGGTGCATTTAGTATGACACCTTTACTAAAAGGGTACTTTTGATTTTTTACATAATTATTATATTATATTATTAAATTGAAATAAAAGTACATCTATGGTGTAAATAGTCAAATCCATATATATATATATATATATATATATTTATTTATTTTTTTTGGAAAAATGAATAAGAGGGAAGCCTAACATTTTAAATGGACTGCACCAACATGTACAGGACAGGATCCACTCCCCAATTTTTTACGATTCTTGCAGCAAAGTATCTAGAATAATAAGAATATAATACTCTATTAAATATGAAAAATTCTTGAGCATGTAGAAAATTGTAAAGAACTTCTGTTAGTTGTCGAATCAAGACTATCTTTACCGTGCAGGTGTGTTAATATAAATAGAAAAACATGCATCATTTATAATCAATCAAATATTATAAAATTTACGAAAAGTTATAAGTTTGATATTTTGGGTGTGTCCAAACTCAAACTCTAGTATATTTTGTTCCTGATCACATATGCCAAAAGGATTTCAAGAAGCATTAATAAAATTAATTTATTTTCTTTGAAACTAAAAACTAACAAGATTTAAACTAAAAACTTGAGGTGAATTTTTTATGCTCGTTCTTAGAAAATATAGATCCAAAAAAAGTCATGTTGTTCAAGGAAATGGAAGACGCATTCATTTTGTATTGGACAAGACTTTTTAAAGTATGTGAAAGCTGATGAGGTTAGGTACAAGAAAATGAGATTTTTTTATTTTTCCTCAGTGACTGTTATGTTGAAAACTTATATGAGAAAGTTTGTAATTCTCCTACTTACTCTGTCTTTTGTCACTCCACTCTTAAGAAAGTTGTGCAACTTATCTATTAGACTTTTTTTTATTTAAAAATATAGATTATATGTACTGTATCTATAAATACTCTCTCTTTAGGTAATTCATTACTATTATCTAATGAAATAATATTTTCTCACTCTTTATATGGTATCAACGAATCTTACGGCTAACGACTCGATCCAACCCGTAGTCGTTGCTCGATGCCCGACATCATCCAAACTTCCGACTACCACCCTCAATTGTTGCTCGGCACCCAACACTGATCAAAACTCACGGTGACAACCCCCTCACGGTAGCCTATTTTGGTAGAACCAACTGTGTCGTCACGAAGAAGTTGTCTTCTTCCCCAAGCTCTTCCATGGCAGCGCTACAACTCCACCATCCAGCTCCCTTGATGGCCGCCTGTTCTCCTCGGCCTGAACATCTGCTCGTGACGCCATCCTCTTCGACACACGCATCTCAATCCCTTGCAGCCCAGCCTGCTCCGCTCCCCTCCGCCGTATCGTGCCCGGCGTCGGCCATGGTTGCCGACGCCTTTTCCCGCCCAACACGACCGCCCACCACCTGTCAATGGTGTCGTGTTCAGGGGCACATCGGAAGAACATGCCCAGAACTCCGGCAGGTGCTTCCGGCTCAGATCCACAACTCACTGAGTCGACTCGGTCCCCACTCACCGAGCCGACTCAGTCTTGACTCCGTTGGTAACCGCACCCCCAACTCTGATAAATACACCCCCCGAATCTACACATTCACTCCACTGCTACATACTCCCCCAACTCTGGTAAACACCCCCCTAAATCTACGCACTCACACCACTCTACATACACCCTACCCAGTAAACACACCCACCCTGCTAGTACATACACCACCTCCGCCCACTCGACTATTTCACATACCCACTCTATTCCTTGGATCTTGGACTCCGGGGCCTCTCATCATATCACAACTTACCTCCAAAATTTATCCACTTCCTCTCCATATTCTGGCTCGGATAATGTCATCATCGGTGATGGTAACGGTTTGAAAATTTCTTATATTGGTTCTTTTGTTTTATCCATGATGTTCATGTGTTAAAATTTCCAAACGTCTTGGTTGTACCTCAAATGGCTAAAAATCTCATCTCTGTTTCAACCCTTTGCCGTGATAATAACGTTGATGTCATTTTTGGTCCAACATCCTTTCAGGTGCGGATGGCAACACCGAGCATTCTCCTAGTATGAAGTCGCGTGGATAATCTCTAGGCCGACTCGAGCTTCTCTTACCCCCACAGCCTCCATCACGGAAAAATAACCATCACCCATCTGGCTTGCCCGTCTAGGTCATCCATCCTCCAAAATCCTTTCTCATACCTTGTCCACGTATAGTTTACCTATCACGAACTCAAAAATGCATCATTGCGATTCTTGCAAGTGTATTAAAAGTCATAAACTGTTTTTTTACGATTCAAGCATTATATCTTGTTCCCCTCTTGAGGTACTCTACTCTGATGTCTGGTCATCCCCTGTCCTAACTAAAGGCTTCAAATATTATGTCATCTTTGTTGATCACTTCAGCAAGTATATATGGCTCTACCACCTAAAACGTAAGTCCGATGTACTCACCACATTTATCTCCTTTAAAAACATAGTGGAAAACTTTTATAACACCAAAATCAAAACCCTTTATTCTGACAATGGAGGTGAGTTCATTGCTCTTCATTCTCTCCTTCAAACTCATGGCATATCTCATCTCACAATCCCTCCACACACTCCTGAACACAATGGCATGTCTGAACGTCGTCACACACATGTTGTTGACACTGCCTTAGCCCTTTTACATCATGCCTCCATGCCCCTCACATATGCAGTTTGTGCTGCTACCTATATTATAAATCGTCTACCAAAACCCAACATTAACATGTTATCCTCAAATCAATTCCTCCTAAAACAAACTCCCAACCTATCCAAACTCAGGGTTTTTGGTTGCTCATGCTATCCTTGGCTGTGTCCCTACACTTCCCATAAGTTAGATCCTAGATCCACTCCATGTGTCTTCATTAGATACTCTCTTACCCAAGCTGATTATCTTTGTCTTGATTTAAAAACCAACATAATATATACCTCTCGTCATGTTCAATTCGTTGAAAATGTCTTTCCTCTAGCCACAACTAAAACTGCTCCTGATACACCCCTCAATCTGCTAGACACACCCACTGTTTTGGTCTATCCACCCCCTGCACCCACCAATACACCCCCTGCCCCTCCTACCACTCTGGCCCCACCTCCAGCTTTTATTAATACACCTCTGCCTCATCAATTACATCCCCCGACGAAAACCCTCCCCACCAGTGTTAGTATAGTTGTCCTAGAGACAATCATTATAAGGACATTGTACTTGACCATATTCAGTTATTTAAGTATTATTGACGTTAGTAATAATATTCGGTGATACACTTATAGAATGTTATGTTTGATTGTTTGCATTTATTCTTATATGTGTTCCTATTAACCAATGATGTCATTGAGATGTGAGATCTCGATTGATTATATCATGGTTCTTAAAGTAGCCCCAATAAAGGATCATCGAGATTGGGATATCGATGATGCGATTGAGATTGGTGTGCGATCTGCATCATATCCTTAGAGGATGTAGTGGTTCTCACAACTACGAGATGCTAGGTAGCTCATGATGGATGCACGGATACTTTGAGAGTATTGGCTTGCCCAATCGATATTCCCGTAGACACGTAAATAGAATACACCAAATGGTTTCTCGATTGGGCATCCGAACTTCAGGCTGATTTAATGACTGTATTTTTCCGGTGCTCTCTATAGAATTCTCCTAGCGAGTTCTTTTAGAGAATTCCAATCTGGATCACAAGTTCGTAGACGAGTATTACGTGGATACCGTAGTAGAGGATCAGCATCTCACATACGAATTACTGTAAGGATTATTATTGTTTTAATTATCCATCAATTATGTTATACAGTCATATCAGGAATCTGTGTTGGTGAAAGAAAATTTTAAAATTCCGCTGCTACGAACATGGTGTTCGTACTTCAAAAACCCAACAACCAGATCCAAAACCTACACCCACTACCCAGATTACTACACCCCTCCCCACAATCCGCTTCTGCCACACCAACTTACTAAATACACCCGACCTTAATGCACAACGACACCCTAACCTCCCCACTTCCACCCGTGACCTCGAGTCGCCAGATGCTCCCTCGGTGCCATCTCCACCGCCACCTTCACCACTAGCACACCAAAACCCTCGAATGATCACTTGAGCCCAAAACAATATCTTCAAACTAAATCCAAGGTATGGTCTTACTAATGCTTTATCTTCTGATGTTGAACCTAACTGCATTTCTCAGGCATTAAAAGATGAACGATGGAGGGAGGCCATATCATCTGAATTTGATGCCCTTCTTAGAAACGGTACTTGGGATTTAGTACCACCTGATGATTCTGTTAACATTATTTGTTCAAAGTGGGTCTTTCGCATCAAACGAAAACCGAACGGTTCCTTAGACAAGTTCAAAGCTCAACTTGTGGTCAAAGGCTTTCACCAACGCCCCGGGGTTGATATCTCTGAAACGTTTAGTCTTGTGGTCAAACCAGCATCCGTTCGTGCAGTCCTAAGTATTGCAGTCACTCAAGATTGGCCACTTCGACAGTTTGATGTGAACAATGTTTTCCTCCATGGGTCCTTATTTGACACCATTTTTATGGCCCAACCCCCCGGTTTTATTGACAAAATGTTCCCTACCTATGTTTGTAAGTTACACAAATCCATTTACGGCCTAAAACAGGCCCCTCGAACTTGGTATTATACTCTTCGAACCTTCTTGGAAAGCATTGGTTTCATTCACACAAAATTCGATGAGTCTCTTTTTGTGTACAATAAAACTGGTATCATTGCATATTTTCTTGTATACGTTGATGATCTAATCCTTACAGAAAATAACATTTCTTTCCTCACTAAAGTGGCTTCAGACCTTAGTACGAAGTTTTCTGTCAAAGACCTAGGCTCACTTTCCTATTTTCTAGGAGTGGAAGTTTTTCGTACTAAGAAATCTTGTTTTCTTTCCCAAGTGGAAGTTCTGATATAGCTCAATATCGTCAAGTTCTTGGAAGTCTCCAATATCTCCAACTTATTAGACCAGATATTGCTTTTGTTGTTCATAAATTATTTCAATTCATGCATGCTCCAACCACGACTCATTGGGGCACTGTATGCTTCTTCGATACCTAAATTATCTCAATTCATGCATGCTCCAACCCGATGATCGTACATCTACAAGTGCTTATGTTGTCTTTCTTGGACCAAATCCCATCTCCTGGTCCTCCAAGAAACAAAAGTCAGTTGCTCGCTCGTCAACAAAAGTAGAATAAAGAGCTATAGCATCAGCAACTTCTGAGGTACAATGGTTAAAATCTCTTTCTCAAGAATTATGCTTTCCCACCAAAACTCTCCCAGCCATCTACTGTGAAAATATTGGGGCCAGATACCTTTGCTCCAACCCCGTATTTCACTCCCGGATGAAACACATTGCCATTGACTATCACTTCATTCGGGATTTTATCAAAACAACTCAACTATATGTATCACATGTTTCGTCTGAAGACCAACTAGACGATGCTCTCACAAAACCTCTTGCTCGCTCTCGTCTTCAAATGCTTATGATCAAGATTGGACTCTCCTACAATGCTCCATCGTGAGGGGGCGTATTAGGTATATACTCCATCCGATTCAAAAAGATTGTCGCATTTCTCGTTTTGTATTGAATTAAGGAACATATTTTTTTGACACATTTGCCCCTCATTAATTTGTCTCCTTTCCTTTTTTTTTTCTTTTTTTTTTCTCCTCCTTCCTTTTTCCACCCATCTTTGACATTTCCTTCCAGCCATTCATTATCACATACGCAGCAATCTCCATTCCCTACAAATATTACTCCCTTTTCCTTATTCATTCTTTTTATCTCCCATTTCCTCTCTATCTCCACCCACATGCAATCTTATTTCGTAATGATAAATTTTCATTGTCTATCAAAATTTTAATTTGGAGCCAATTTGAACTGAAATTCAAAATTTTATTTGGTGCCATTGAAAATTGAATTTTTTTTACTTGGAGCTAAAACTTTAAACTGTGTTTGCATATAAATAAATCAACGACTATTAAAACTAAAATGGACAAACCGTAGAGAGATTCAAATGACCTTTGAAATTTCACTAGATTTATGTGAGTTTTATCTCATAATCTCAGAATCAGCACACTAAGTGAGTAGTGAGCTGATAGGATCAGATAAGATAACTTAGGCCTTATCAGATGAGTTGAAGGGTTTCAATCAGATGAGAAGGTGATGCTTAGAGTTCAGCACAGTTGGCAAGATCAGCACAGTACTGGATCAGCACAGTACTTGATCAGCACAGTACTTCAGTAGAGTAGATCAACTCAGTACCAGATCAACACAGTACTTGGGTCAGCACAGTACTTGGTCAGTGCAGTTAAGATCAGCACAGTATGAAGTCTATCAGCAGAGTTAGCTTTTGATCATCAGAGCAGAAGAGTTGAGTATCAGAACACTAAGTAGCGATCTGATCTTTATGGATAAGTCTTCTGGTTCGAAGTTAGTTAGTTTAACTAACAGTTTTATAGTTACAACTACTTGAGGGCATAAGTACCATTTCAGTTGGGCAATAACAGAGCACATGGGCAGTTACAAGCGGTTGCAAACGGTTGATAACTACTCAAAACAGTTCCTAACAGCAGCAACTACCTTTGGTCTTTATAAACTCTTGTTTGTGTACATTATAAAGGTTACGTGGATGCATTTGTAGTACGTTTTGTAATCTTTGAGTTGTGTGAGTTCACGAGTGAAGTGAGGAAATATCCTATTCCGAGTGAATGAGTGTGTAAACATTCTTTATCAATCAAAGAAGTACTCGTCTGGTCCAGTGGATGTAGATCACATTGATCGAACCACGTAAATTCTTGTGTGTTGTTTGTCTCGTTGATTACTTTTGGAATTACTATCCTAGAGCAGTTATTTCTTATATCTTCAAGTATTCTACTTGGTTGGAGACGTCTAACCGACCCGAATTACTTGACAATTGGCGCCGTCTGTGGGAAACTGAAGTAGCTGCAGATCGAAGATGGGGAATTCTACCAAGTACAACATAGAGAAGTTTACAGGCACTGGAGATTTTGGGCTGTGGAAGGTCAAGATGCAGGCCCTCCTTGAACAGCAAGGATTATTCGAGGCTCTCGAAGAATCCGAAGAGACTGCAGCAGCTGCGGCTGAAAAGAGCAAGTTGCTCAGAAAAGCTCGAAGCACGATCCTACTATGCCTTGGAGATAAGGTCTTGAGGGAGGTTGCTAAAGAGAAGACAGCGAAGGAGGTTTGGGATAAGCTTGAGAAGTTATATATGGTGAAAAGTCTTGCTAACCGACTCTATTCGAAACAGAAGTTGTATGCCTTTAGAATGGGAGATGACAAACCCATTACGGAGCAGCTAGATGAGTTCAACAAGATTCTTGATGATCTGGAGAATTTGGATGTCAAGTTAGATGAAGAGGATAAGGCTCTGATCTTATTGAGTGCTCTTCCTAAGTCCTTTGAAATCCTAAAGGACACCATCTTGTATGGTAGAAAGGAGGCAATCACATTGGAGGATGTGATCTTGGCTGTCAAGTCCAAGCTACTGCACAATAAAACATCTCAAGAAGATAAGAGCAGTAGTGGAGAAGGATTGGCAATCAGGGGAGGTCAGAAGAAATCTGTCTCTAAGAAGGGGTCTAGTCAACCCAAGGGAGCTGATAAGGGAAAATCAGCTGTGTCAAATCAAGGGGAAGTAGTGTGCCACCACTGCAACAAACCCGGACACTTTAAGAGTACTTGTTACAAGTACAGACAGCTTATGAGAAAAGCTGGTCCCAAGAACCCTGTTGATAAGAATCAAGCAAATCAAACCCAAGAAGATAAGGAGCAGAAAGGCTATGAGTCAGCTCAGTCCCTATCCATCACTTCCACTAAAGAACAACAGGATTGGATTTTAGATTCAGGGTGTTCTTTCCACATGAATCCAAAGAGAGATTGGTTTCATGATTTTAAGCATCAGAATGGAGGTTCTGTGTTGTTAGGGAATGATCACACTTGCAAAGTCAAAGGTGAAGGTACAGTACACTTGAAGATGTATGATGGAGTAGTGAGGATTCTCAGGAGGGTCAGGTATGTTCCTGAACTCAAGAGAAATTTGATATCTCTTGGTATGCTGGATTCAATGGGCTACAAATTCCAGTCAGAAGATGGAGAGCTCGGAGTTTCAAAGGGGGAATTTACTGTTCTTAAAGGTGAGAGAAGGCAAGATCTCTACTTTCTTAAGGGAGGAACAGTAGTTGGGAGATCAGATGTGGCAAGGGTGCAAGACAACTCAATGTTGTGGCACAGAAGACTAGGTCATGTAGGAGAGAAGGGCCTACTTGAGCTAAGTAAGCAAGGATTGCTAGGTGGTGACAAGATCACAAATCTTGATGTGTGTGAGCACTGCATTCTTGGGAAATCCAAGAGATTGAAGTTTGGGAAGAGTTCACACTCTACCAAAGGAATTTTGGACTATGTCCATTCAGATTTATGGGGGCCAGCTAGGAATCAGACCAGAAGTGGTGGGAGATACTTCATGTCTATCATAGATGACTACTCAAGAAAGGTATGGATCACTATCCTGAAATCCAAGTCAGAAGCATTTGAAAAGTTTAAGGAATGGCTCACTGAGGTTGAGAATGTCTCTGGAAAGAAGCTCAAGCATTTGAGAACTTATAATGGGCTGGAGTTCATATCAGAAGAGTTCAATGTTTTCTGCAAGAAGAAGGGTATAGTGAGGCACAGAACAGTACCAGGTACACCTCAGCAGAATGGAGTAGCTGAGAGAATGAACCAAACTTTGCTTGAGAGGGTCAGGTGCATGTTGAGCAGCTCTGGATTGCCTAAAGTATTTTGGGGAGAAGCAGTGTCAACAACAGCCTACTTGATAAACAGAAGCCCTTCCTCAGCTGTGCAATTTAAGACCCCAGAAGAGTTATGGTCTGGCCATACAGCTGAGTACAGTAATTTGAAAGTTTATGGTTGTTCAACATATGCCCATGTCAAGCAAGATAAGATTGAGCCTCGAGCCTTGAAATGTGTGTTCGTAGGGTATCCTTCAGGAGTGAAAGGGTATAGGTTGTGGTGCCTTGAAGCTGGAATGCAGAAGTGTATTATCAGCAGAGATGTAACTTTTGATGAAAGTAGAATGCTATTGAAAGAAGAGGCAAGTTCAAGTACAGCACACAACAGACCAGATGAGACACAGGTTGAGGTGGAGCATGTTGAAACTAGAACAGTAACTGAAGATCAGATTGATCCAAATGAGGAGGAGACTACTCATAGTGATACTGAGCTTCATGACTATCAGCTCACTAGGGACAGAACCAGAAGAGAAGTCCACCCACCTCAAAGGTATGGACAAGCTGACATAGTATCATTTGCATTATGTGCAGCCCTTGAGGTGGAGTCTCTAGAGCCTAAAACTTACACATAAGCCATCAACTGCCATGACAAAGAGAAGTGGTTAGTTGCTATGGAGGAAGAACTGTTATCTCTGAACAAAAACCAGACTTGGGAGATTGTTGAGAGGCCTAAGAACAAGAAACTTGTTGGGTGTAAGTGGATCTACAAGAAAAAGGTGGAGGCTCAGAGAGGTGGCAAGATTAGGTACAAGGCAAGGCTTGTAGCTAAAGGATTTACACAGAAAGAAGGTATTGACTTTAATGAAATCTTCTCTCCTGTTGTTAAGCATTGTAGCATCAGAATCTTGTTGGCTATGGTTGCTCAATATGAATTGGAGCTGCATCAGATGGATGTGACCACAACATTTCTTCATGGGACTTTAGATGAGAAGATCTACATGAAAATACCAGAAGAGTTGGACATAGAAGATGGAGAAGACAAAGTGTGCTTACTCAGAAAATCACTCTATGGCCTCAAACAAAGCCCTAGACAATGGTACTTAAGGTTTGATGAGTACATTTGCTCAGCTGGTTTTGCAAGAAGCTTGTAGGACAGCTGTGTTTACTTCAGAAGAGTTGGAAGTTCAATTACCTATCTTCTGCTGTATGTTGATGATATGTTAATAGCTGGGGAGTCTATTAACAGTGTCAATCAAGTGAAAGAGATTCTCAAAAGGGAGTGAGATGAAAGATCTTGGTGAAGCTAAAGTGATCTTGGGGATGGAGATCAGTAGAGTTGAGGGAGCAATTCAGCTTAGTCAGCCTACCTATCTAAAGAAGGTGCTAGAGAGATTTAGGATGCATCAAGCTAAGTCAGTCTCTACACCAATTGGTCAGCATCAGAAGCTATCCAATCAGATGTGTCCCAAGAACAGCCAAGAAAGAGCTCAGATGAGTAAGGTTCCTTATGCCAGTGCAGTAGGGAGTTTAATGTATGCTATGGTGTGTTGTAGACCAGATTTAACTCATGCAATGAGTGTAATCAGCAGATACATGAGTGATCCAGGTTTAAGTCATTGGGAGACAGTTAAGTGGGTCATGAGATATGTTCTGGGATCAGCTGAGAAAGGTCTGAAATTTCAGAAGATATCAGATGAGGAAGAAACACTTGTGGGATATGTTGATGCCGACTATGCAGCCAATGTAGACACAAGAAAGTCCTTGACAGGGTATGTATTCACCTTATTTGGTACAGCTATATCATGGAGGTCAATACATCAGTCCGTAGTTGCATTATCTACTACAGAATCAGAATATGTGGCCTTGACTGAAGCAGTTAAGGAGAGCATGTGGCTTAGGGGGATCTTGAAGGAGTTTGGTATATCACAAAGAAGTGTGACTGTCTTCTGTGATAACCAAAGTTCAATACATCTTGCAAAGCATCAGGGGTATCATGAGAGAACTAAGCATATTGATGTGAAGCTGTACTTTGTAAGAGATATTGTAGAGAAGGGGGTGGTCCAAGTAGTGAAGATTGCTACAGAGGAGAACCCTGCTGATGCGTTCACTAAGGCATTGCCAAAAGAGAAATTTGGCTTGTGTCTTAGACTTATTGGACTGCATTAATTCCTCTGAGGAGAAGACTACTGTTCTTGTGGCAGAAGATCAGTAGTGGAGGCTATTCTTTGAGGAGGATAGTGTTGATGTTTTTGGTGGAGGTTAGTTCGATTATGAGCTAAAGGTGGAGAATTGTGAGTTTTATCTCATAATCTCAGAATCAGCACACTAAGTTAGTAGTGAGCTGATAGGATCAGATAAGATAACTTAGGCCTTATCAGATGAGTTGAAGGGTTTCAATCAGATGAGAAGGTGATGCTTAGAGTTCAGCACAGTTGGCTAGATCAGCACAGTAAGATCAGCACAGTACTGGATCAGCACAGTACTTGATCAGCACAGTACTTCAGTAGAGTAGATCAGCTCAGTACCAGATCAGCACAGTACTTGGGTCAGCACAGTACTTGGTCAGTGCAGTTAAGATCAGCACAGTATGAAGTCTATCAGCAGAGTTAGCTTTTGATCATCAGAGCAGAAGAGTTGAGTATCAGAACACTAAGTAGTGATCTGATCTTTATGGATAAGTCTTCTGGTTCGAAGTTAGTTAGTTTAACTAACAGTTTTATAGTTACAACTACTTGAGGGCATAAGTACCATTTCAGTTGGGCAATAACAGAGCACATGGGCAGTTACAAGCGGTTGCAAACGGTTGATAACTACTCAAAACAGTTCCTAACAGCAGCAACTACCTTTGGTCTTTATAAACTCTTGTTTGTGTACATTGTAAAGGTTACGTGGATGCATTTGTAGTACATTTGCAGTTATTTCTTATATCTTCAAGTATTCTACTTGGTTGGAGACGTCTAACCGACCCGAATTACTTGACAATTTAAATGAAATTCCTGCAAATTTTGAGAGTGACCATGAGAATGTGTTTCAAATCATAGTTAGGCCATCTAGAGTAGGAAGATTGTTGCTTGATTTGAACGAGGAACCAAATCAGGAGTTTGAGTCTTCATTAATTGAGTTGGAGGTTGAACATTTGCACGAAGATGATGAAGATCTATTGGATGGTGAAGATGAAAATGACTTGAATGGTGATAATGGTAATTCATTTTATAAATTTATTTGGCATTTTCTTTTCTTTGCCCAGTGTCAAACTCATTTAAATTTAGTTCAATGGATGGAGTAACAATCATCTAATTGCATCGTTTTTTTTTTCAATCTTATATGTACAGGAGCTTTTGAGGCCCCTCAAGAGTCCTTAGTCAACAAAAGGTTTTCAAATGGACAAAGATGGGCCATTTATAATAATTTATTAGAGAGGAGCGTGAATGGTAAATTACCACGAGGTTCGTTGAAAGAAGTTTCAACGGAATTTTCAATACATGTTCGGATAGTGCAACGAATTTGGAAACGAGGAAAATAAAATTTACAGGGACATCAGGTTAATGTATCTAATAGATACAAAAACAGTGGACGAAAAAATGTTCATGTTGATTTAACTCGAGTAGCTGAAATTCCTTTAAACAAGAGGACAACTTTGAGGTCTCTTGCTGAAAGCTTGAACATTAGCTACTCGACGTTATATCGGGCTGTAAAACGAGGTCTTATTCGGCGTCACTCAAATTCCATCAAACCATATCTTAAAGAAGAACATAAAATAGCCCGTTTGCAATTTTTCATATCTATGTTGGACCCTAACAACTTGGCTCATGAACCAACGTTCATTAATATGCACAACATTGTGCATATTGACGAAAAGTGGTTTTACATGACGAAAAAAAGTAAATCGTATTATCTACTTCCGGTTGAGGAAGAACCTTTGCGCACTTGCCAAAGCAAGAACTTCATTACGAAAGTTATGTTTTTAGTTGCTATTGTGCGTCCAAGGTTTGATGATAATGGAGATGAAACTTTTTCAGGAAAGATAGGAGTTTTTCCATTTGTGACCATGCAACCAGCTCAAAGAAGAAGTAGAAATAGAGATGCAGGCACATTGGAAATGAAGCCAATTACATCGGTCAAGAGAGAAACTATAAAAGAATATTTGATCGAAAAGGTTATACCTCAAATTCAAGCTAATTGGCCAAGAGAAGATTTGGGGAAAATCATTTTTATCCAACAAGACAATGCAAGGACTCATGTTGATCCAAGTGATAGAGACTTTCAAATGGCTGCATCACAGAGTGGTTTTGATATTAGGCTAATGTATCAACCACCAAACTCACCAGATTTAAATATCTTGGATCTTGGGTTTTTTAGTGCGATACAATCATTACAACATAAAGAAAGTCCAAAGAGTGTTGAAGATCTTGTACATGCAGTGTATAAGTCATTTGATGAATTCCCCGCGAGAAAGGTCAAAGAACAGCATATGTAAAAACATAAATTCAGAAATATAAAAATTACATTCTAAAAATATTTGGGAAAATAAATCTTCAACATCTCTGCAATAAATTTAGCAATTTCCGAATTGTCATGAAGCTCTTCTTCATCTAGGTATAATTTATTCAAATCAAAATCATGCTTGATTTTTTTTGAATCTTTATCTTCTTCAGTCTAGCTTTATAACTATATTCTTCTTCACATCATCCATATTCATGGTGCCTCTTAAAAAATTTCTTGTAGAATTGGATATTGCTTCATATAATGAAGAAATGAATTTATAATTACACAATTGTAATTCTAATTTTGTTAGTATCTTTACAAATCCCCACAATTACTCAAAAATCGTGAATAGATGATCAGTCAAATTCAAATTATAACAAAGTCTGAACATTTGCCACCAATTTATGGAGATTTTTTTGTTTTATGTAAATCCCCATAATTGATCACTTTGAAATGTTATGCTTAGACAAAAAATTATTTCATGAAAATCCCAATAATCAATCCCTCTGAAATGTTATACCGAGAGATAAGATTTATGGAGAAAAAAAATGTCACACTTACCTTTTTGAGGGAATGGGAAAGAAATATAGAATCAATTATGTATTTCTAAAAATAAAAAAATATAGTAGAAGTCAATAGGGGTAGTTTAGGCATATCATTGGTAAAAATAGGAAAAGGGACAAACTTTTTGAAACAAATTTTAAGTTCAAATGCGACAATCTTTTTGAATCGGAGGGAGTAATATATTAGATATAGATTAGATATGTTTTGTATATATAAATACTCCCCTTATATTTATGTTAACTTTCCTTATTTGGAGATATAGATTAGATATGTTTTGTATATATAAATACTCCCCTTATGTAATTCTTTACTACTCCCTCCATCCACCCAATGTAGTCAATTGGGTGGGGCACAAGTTTTAAGAAAAATGTAGATAAAGTAAGGGTATTATTGGGTATTGTGGGGTCCATTGTGAATAAAATAATTATTTGTGAATAAAGTTGATGACAAATTGAATAATTAAGTGATGGTTAAAGGGTGATATATAAAGTATATGGGAGTACATTTGGTGGACAAAAAATATTAGACAAATGGGACTACATTTCATAGACGGAGGGAGTATTATCTAATGAAATAATATTTTCTCACCCTCTATAGTATCTACCAAAACTTCTATGAATAAGCTGATGAATTAAAGATGCTCTCATAACGGCTAAGAGGAAAGGTTCTGATATTTTTGCTGCACGTGATATGATGGATAATGGGAAGTTTCTGGAGACACACCATTTGATAAAAGTGAAGGTGTTATAAGGTTGTAGTTTGCTTGGTATCATATATGAAGGTTGTAAAGATTTAAAATGAAATATAAAGTTTGAAAGATTTATTTCTATAGAGTTCTTAAGTTGTATGTATTAATTGCTTGCCATTTGAATGAGAATGAGGAATTAAATATAATAACACGGACATATGTTATGTTAGTATTTAAAATATCAAACTCTCTAATTAAGGCAAGATATAGATGTCAATTGACTGACTGAAATGAGATGATTATGAAGAGAGAACAAAATCTATATATTAGTCATATTCTTTTTGGAAAGTCAGAAAAATAACATCTTCAATTTACTACTCCCTCCATCTTTTAATAAGTATCATTTTGGCCTTTTTCAACAAATTAAGATTATAAATTGTGGTCGATATCACCCTTCATTAATTATAACTAATTTTAATATAGAAATTTTGTTTGATAAAGAATGTAGTTAAAAATGTAGCTAATATTCATAAACCAAATTAATTTTGGTATAAACAATTTTTTTGGAATTTATTAATGAAAAATATTTATAGTAAATGAATAACGATAAAATAGTCAAAATTAAAGAAAAAACTCTAGAATGACACTTATTTTAAAACTAATTAAAAAACCAAAGTGACATTTATTAAAAAACCATAAAATAAGTGTCACTTTGGCGTTTTAACTAATTTTAAAATAAGTGTCATTCTAAAGTTTTTTCTTTAATTTTGACTATTTTATCCTTATTCATTTACCATAAATATTTTTCATTAATAAATTCCACAAAAATTGTTTATACCAAAATTAATTTAGTTTATGAATACTAGCTACATTTTTAACTACATTCTTTATCAAACAAAATTTCTATATTAAAATTAGTTATAATTAATGAAGGGCGATATCGACCACAATTTATAATCTTAATTTATTGAAAAAAGTTAAAATGACACTTATTAAAAGATGGAGGGAGTAATATATAAACTAATACTATATATATAGTAGCAATTGAAGAAACTGTGTGATGATTAACCCAAAGCAACCGAACCAATCATACGTACCATGGCCTTAGGCACAATTCCCTTTCTTTTACCGTACAGCTAACCAAACATTATTTTAAATCAAATAGCCACCAATATCAACCCCAAAAATTCCTTAGTTTAAATATTGTATATAATATTAGTTTGAAAAATAAGTACAAAGTTAAATGCCCAACTAACTTTGGTGGCTGACAAGCATAAAAAGAACAAAACATCCCTTACATATCCTAAAAACTATCTCTCAATTCAATAGAATTTCCACTTCAATAGCTTCATGCCACTCCATTTGGTTTTAGAGCCATTCTGCAACATATATACCTACGGCAACAAGCAGCAATTAACACTTGAAAATTATGATTAATTATTTGTAATGGATAAGTTGATGTCTCTACCCTAACTAGAAAGCTACTACATAAATTTGAATGCATTTTCCATATGAGCCAAACAGTTCCTTTATATCCTTAATTAAATCAAATGAATACAGTAGAATAATAAATAGAGGGTTAAAGAAATCGAATGAAAATTGACATTGAAGGTGGAATAGGTATGGAAGAGTTTAATGAAATGAAAAATTAATTGGTAGAGGCCAGGGCTTTTCTACATAACACCGAGACGAAGCTTTGGAGGGCAGGATTGTCAAAGATGGTGATTTGATCCGACTACACGATGTAACTGGTACACATAAGCAGGGCCGGTCCTAGGAATATCGGGGCCTGAATCGAACTTTAAAAAAAGGCCCCATCTTCACATTTTTTATTCTATACGAATTCGTGAAACATAATGTAAAACAATTTTCAAAGGACTAATAATATATAATTTTTATCAATACTTAAAATAATACGACAATAGCGTTCCAAGCAATTACATAAATAGGACTCGTCTAACTGTTTTAGTAGCAAAAGTATTAATCAAGTCAGAATAATCAAGTTGCTCAAAAATTCCTTGCTCAATTGATAGCATTGCTAGTCCATTCAATCTTTCTTGTGACATGGTTGATCGGAGGTAAGTTTTAATGAGCTTCAACTTTGAGAAACTTCTTTCTGCACTTGCTACTGTAACTGGTATTGTCAACAAAACCTTATAAGCAATGTACGCATTTGGAAAACACATATCCACTTTCTTCAAATAATTCACCACATCAATTGCAGATTTTGTTCCTGTCGGTAAAGAGCACTTCAAAAATGATAACTCCAAAAATAACTAATTGCCTTCAATGTCGGAAACACCATTATGTGTTAGAGAATTTTGAAGATTCATACAAGACCTCAACAATCTTTCATCATTAGCACTTCGTAACTTCTCCATATTGAACAAAAATCCAAAAACCTCTTCATATTTTTTGAACTGTGTAAATCGGGATTCTATGGAACCCCGAGCTTGATCAATTATAAAGAGAAAGTAATTAACTCTAAAAGAATCCTCGGCTGACTGTGATATTTCTTCACTGCTGGTTTCACCAAATTGCTTCTTTCTTCGAATAATACGTTTTTCTCTAAATACAGCTTCAATACCCATCTCACTTGCCATTTCCTTAGCTTCACCCATGGCCTTATCAAAACCAGTTTCCCTATATTTTTCAAGAAATGAAATAAGCCCTTGCAAAAGAGTGATAGCAACATCAATATCCATGTTCTCAGATTGAAGAAATTTGCTAACACGATTGATTGCATATAATAACTTGTACCAAATAACCACACTGAGTAAGAACTCAAAATTCTCAAATTCATACAATGCCAAAGATTCAGCTTCACTTTTTGTCTTGGGATCTTCAATATCATTGGTTAAGTCAAATAAAGCATCTCTTACTTGCACAATTTGCTCTTTTATAGCTTTAACACTCTCAAGATGACTTTCCCAACGTGTTTGTGACAATGGCTTAACCGTCAAACCCTTCACACGGTCTTTGAAAATCTTCCATCACTTGGTAGAAGAAGAGAACAATGTATAAGTACGTTGTATCACTCCAAAAAAAGACAAGGCCCTAGGACAAGAGTTTGCCATATCACATAACGTCAAATTAAGACTATGACAACCACAAGGAGTATAAAAAGCTCTTGGATTTAATTCAAGTAGTCTTTTTTGAACACCTTTGTTTTTTCCTTTCATATTAGATCCATTGTCATATCCTTGACCTCTTATATCATTAATATCAAGCTCAAGATTGACCAAAGCATTTTGAAGATGTGTGAAAAGTCCAAGTCCAGAAGTATCATCCACCTCTAAAAATTGTATCCAATATTCTTCTACTTTCATGGAACTTCCTGAATCATCCAAGCACCGTATGAGAAGAGACATTTGCTCAATATGACTAACATCTGGAGTACAATCAAGGATAATAGAAAAATATTTTGCATGTTTAACTTTTGCAAGAATTCTTTTCCTTACTTCACCTGCTAACATCTGGATCAATTCATTTTGAATTCTCTTTCCAAGATATGTAACATAAGTCTTATGGTCCTCAATACGCCGGAGATGCTCTTTCATTATTGGATCAAATTCAGCAATCATTTCAATCATTTGCAGGAAGATGCCATTGTTCTCTGCATAAAGCTTTTCATAGCTTCCTCGAAATGCCAAGTTGTTTTTTGCCAATCTTTGTACAACTGAAATTATTCTCTGTAATACTTGTTTCCAATGGTCTCTCTCTTTGTTGAGTTGTACTTGTACATTTGCATCTATTGTCCTATTCTTTGTCAATCTTTCTTCCAATTCCAGCCAACTAATTGTACACTCCATATGCTCCTTACTTGCTTCATGAGTCATTAGACAACGACTCAAATTTCGCCAATCATTATATCCTTCATTTGCTAGTTGACTTACCACAACACCTTTTTTGAAAAGCTTGCAAGCAAAACAAAAAATCTTGTTCAAAGATATGGAGTATACTAGCCATCTTCTATCGATTTCCTCTCCATTCGGCAAGATTCTTTTGTAATGTGATGCATCAAAATGCCTGTTATGACTATTCTTAGGAAATAAGGTGCAATGATCTCTCTTCGGGCCTCTCTCCACCAAATAATCTCTAATCTTTTGGTCAATGTTAACCCAATTACCTGGATCATCAAGGCTATCATAATTCGAGCTTTCCTGTTGAATAAACTCATCATCATTTTCATTCTCATTGAATTCATCCACATTGGTGAGTTGAAGAACTTCTCCAGTATTCTTCTTGAGTGGTTCAGATACATCTTCGATATCAATATCATTCTCCTCTAAGTTATTCGCACGTTCTTCATCCATCAAATTTTCATTTGCATTTGAACTCTCTTCTTCGACTATTCTTTTGTTAGACTTAGAAGGAAAATACTTGTTCATATCTCCGGCTTGACTTTGGATTAATTCATTTATCCTTAGTCTCTTTTTTCTCTTTTGATATCCAGATGTGTATTTAGGAGGCATGATGATACTATAAAATAATAAAAATAAATAAAGAACTAAACAAATAATTCATATTCCATTCATATAATCATATTCACATCATCAATAAAAACGTAAAAAGAACAATGAAGTCATATTAGTAATATGCAAGCAGCAGGGCGGCAGGGGTGAATTTTAGGCCTTCTTAAATAACAATACAAAAAATAAAGTAGAAAATCTCTCATAAAATCAGTTTAGATAACAATCAATGAAGTACCTATTTGATGATGAACATAAACAACCCTCTGGCCCTTGTTGAGTTTTTCCAATCCCTTCTCAGCTTCTTCTTCACTGTTCTTTTTTTCTTTCTTAGGGCTGCCTTCTTTTTAGTTTCTAATGCCTAACTTTGTAACTTCTCAGTCTTATATTATATGCGTATAAATATATTATATATAAGATATATGTATAACACAGTGTATAAAAGATTCATGTATAAGAGACTTTCCAACTTCTCTTTAATCTTATATGTTATATGCTTATTATATATATTATATATATATAAGAGATATTTTAAAAGAAGATACATACTATATATATATAAGAGATATTTTAAAAGAAGATATATACTATATATATAAAAGAAATTTTTTAAAAAAATGGGCCCCTAAAAATTTGGAATATTCCTGGGCCTGAATCGGTCGCCTCGTTGGCCTAATATTAGGACTGGGCCTGCACATAAGTATTTGTCTTTTAGTAAATATATCATATCTGAAAAGTCGATTTGATTTTACTTCGATTTAACTCATAACAAAATTATACTCCTCCGTCCATCAAATTGTTTACAAAAAATATGTCTATTCTATTTAAATAATTAACTTTTATGTAATTTTTTACTTTATTAACAAAGTTAATGATTTATCGACAATACATTAAAATATAAATTATTCTTAAAATTTGTACCCAGCAAAAAAAAAAAGGTCAAATAATCAATTATAGCCCATACTTTTTCCTTTTTATCAATTTTAGCACATACTATTTTTTTTCTCCAAATGATACCCATATTTTCAATTAGTACTTAAAACATCCCCGTCCTCATTTTTCGGCAAGACCCGTCTGATGTGGACACCGGATTCCACGTGGATGGCTGACGTGGCAATAAGTAATTGTCCAAATAATCTATTATATCATATACTTTTTAGTTTTTACTAATTTTAGCCCATACTTTTCATTTTTAATTAATTTTAGCACATATTTCTCATTTTTTTCAATTCTAGCCCATATTTTTCATCAATTCTAGTTCATACTTAAAAACTTCTCTGGTCTCATTTTTGCAAGGTTCGTCTTACATGATGCCAAAAATAAATTGATAATAACTTGAAGGAATGCACCCAATAAATATTCATACTACTATTGCAAAATAAAAATGTCATTACAATGTAATGACCATATTTATTGCCTACAAAATAAAGATGTAGTTACAAGACATTTGATCATAAGTTTTGTCACTGCATCACACGTGCAAAAAGAAAGATGTCAACATGACATATCCAAAATATGTCATAACAAGGCACATCCAGTACAACTGAAAATATAGATAAAATAACGATCACATGTCATGTGACTTTATAATGTTGGTGGTGGAGTGCAATAGTCAACAACATGTCTTTGGCAGCTACTGATACGCATTAAATATTAAATATATATTATGTATTATAGTTAATTTACTTTAATTAATAAAGTGGCCCATGGACTTTAGTAATCTAAGGTTTAGTCTTTATATATTGTCTTTGTCTCTCTAGTGAGATTATCTTAGAGATCATTATTTACGGCTTAGGCTTGGGACGGGATCTTTCCCGTAGGAATCGGCCGTTAGGCTTGGGACGGGATAATTCCCGTAGAAATCGACCATTAGGCTTGGACGGGAGTATTCCCGGTGTTTTTCTTATTTTCCTTTCAATATATTCAATCTTATTTTCGTTTACTCTCGGTGAGGTGTGTGTATCCAACTATCCATTCTCTTAACTCTAACAAATTGGTCCGACCTGCCGGATCCTAATGAGGCGAATGCAGGTTCGTGAGGAAGCGTTAAAGAAGAGAGTGGAGAAGTTGCAGTCTATTGTGGCAAAGATGCAGTCTACTGTGGCAAAGATGGAGACTAGTATGACGACGATAATCAAAGGAGTCGAGAAGATAAAAATCTTGGTAAGCCAACTCCGATCTGGCGTGAGGAGGGCATCGTTCATGATGACTCTCTAAAACCTGATGATGACCAATCCCTTCCAATTCCAGAGAAATACAGATCCGAAGATGATGCCAGAATTAATAAAGAAGAAGTTGTGATTGAGAGGGTTGATGAAAAATGGGAGTTTTCGAATGACAAGTGAAAGATAAAAGAGACATCATCAAATATTTTTCAAGAGTTTATGAAAAAAGGGAGGACCTTTTGCGAATCAAGAAGAAATTCAATATAGGCCTCGAGAAGTTGTGAAAGAAAATATTAATTCTTACATGAGAACAACAAAAGAGGTTGTTGAAAAGGCAGCGAATGATGCAGTAGAAAAGAGTTACACAATCAAGGAAATTTGTGGTACAATCAAGCAAATTTGTGGTACATTGTTGAATCGTGCACCTGTGGTCAATTCAAGAAAATCAGATTTTCCTACTTGAGGTTCCAGCTCGTGATCTGTTCCTCTGTTCAGCCTTGAGGACAAGGCTGTTTTGAAGGGGAAGAGAATTGATACGCATTAAATATTAAATATATATTATAGTTAATTTACTTTAATTAATAAAGTGGCCCATGAATTTTAGTAATCTAGGGTTTAGTCTTTATATATTGTTTTTGTCTCTCTAGTGAGATTATCTTAGAGATCATTATTTACGGCTTAGGCTTGGGACGGAATCTTTCCCGTAGGAATCGGTCGTTAGGCTTGGGACGGGATAATTCCCGTAGAAATCGGCCATTAGGCTTGGACGGGAGTATTCCCGGTGTTTTTCTTATTTTTCTTTCAATATATTCAATCTTATTTTCGTTTACTCTCGGTGAGGTGTGTGTATCCATTCTCTTAACACTAACCACTACGATCTTCAGCTTCACGAGCATTTATTCGTACTTTACTAGAGGCAACAACTACAGCTGTTATAGGACCACTCACTGTCCTTGGTCGACTTTGGTTAGACATCTAAAAACAACACATATATAACACTTCAAATATCATAACAAAATTAATTTTAAAATATAGATAACTTTATTTCAAACACTTACTCTATAGTACACCCTTCCAGAATCAGCCAAAATCATACTTTCACTTCCCTACATAGAATGAAAGAGACATTTAGATGTTAATTACTTTAGTAGCAATGAAAAATTGAAATTTTAAAAAAGACATAAAAAAAATCACCCTATAATTTGCTCTTAATTCATTCGTGACATGCATCTTCATCAACTAGATTATTAGGCTGCCTCAATCTAGGTTGGTGATCATCTACCACTTTCTTTTTCTTCTGTTTTCCACTTTCTCCGTCTTTTCTTAATTTGTCACCCTTGCCCTAAACCACCACATGCATACATGATTAATATGAGACTTAAATAAATTGTAGATTGGAATGTAAAAAAAAAAAAAAAAAAAAAAAACTAAAGAAAGTTACAAACCTTGGAATTTGGTCGATTTGCAGCTTCACTTGATCTAAGATTAGGACATGTTTTCTTATTGTGGTTTAATTGACCACAAGAAGAACATTTTATCTTTGTTCCAACTCTTGAAATAACATATTTTCCCGTCTTTGCTTTCTTTTTTTTCTTGCTCTCCTCATGAGGGTCTTTTTTTCTATTTTTTTTTTTTTTGGCCTTCCAGGTAGTTTAACAAATACAAGAGGCAATATTGGAGATGCATCCACCTCATGCCAGTCCCTCTTACCATTGATTGGAGACAAAGCATGCTCATATGCAGCACTGTAATTTCTCTTGAAGAAGAATGAGTCGACATAGTTGATAGGGTCTTCTTCTCTCATGTAAAAAATGCATGATAATGCATGGCAGCATGGGATTTCAGTCAACTCCCATGACCTACACGTGCAAATACGAGACACAAGATCTACTATGTAGCTTTCCTAAAAAAACTTGATCTCATACTTACCTCCCCCCCCCCAGCAGGTTTTATACCACAAAACTTAACAAGTTGTTGAGTCTTCAACAACCTTTTCCTAACACTTGGGCATATTTCATCAGTCCACGACTCAATCCCTTTCACAATTTCATGCATTCTACCCATTAAATGCAATCTAATGTCTTCTAACATATCAATTAGGGGTTTGGTCCTAGATTTCAAGATATAGTTATTGAAAGTTTCACATATATTGTTCTCAATGGAGTTACTCTTAGTCCAAGTACATATATCAATGCCCTACAAAAAAAATTCGGGTTCTTTTGGCATAAATCTTCATAAGCACTTACTGATTCGTCCTTCAACTCCTTCAACTTTGAGTGGAATTGATTCTCTGAAGTGCTTTTGGCAATCTCCCAAAATATCCTCTTGAATTTCGGCCCAACAAACTTTTTCTTCCAGTTGGCATAAATATGTCTAGCACAGTTTCTATGCTCACCTTGTGGGGATAATTTCTTGATTGCATTAATTTTCTACAACAGCCCACGCTACTGGATACATTTTATTGTTTGCATATTTGGCAATTGCTCCTAACAAAGCTCCCCCGAGAGCAGTTTTCAAGAAACAAGCATCAAATTCAATTACCTTTCTACATCCTTTTAGAAAACCCTTACGAAGAGCCGAGAACCCAATAAATAATCTCTTGAAAATCGGATGATTATTCTCGTAAATTTCAGTCTTCAACTCAAATCTGCCTTCTCTATCCATTTTCATTAACTCGGCTACATATGGCCTAAGCTTGATGTAATGTTCTTTTAATGACCCTCTTATCATGTTCAAAGCTTTCGACCTTGCTTTATAACACAAGCCCATTAACACATTAATATCATATGCCAACATGACATCTTCTTGCGCACTTTTAGCAGAAAAGGTATATGTTCTACCTATTTTCTCTAAGAACTATTTTGCAAGCCATTCACTTGAAACTTGTCTATTGTAAGCACTTCGCACACAAGTATGAGCAGATTCGTATATCTTAATCATAAAAGATTGCTCGTGTGCGATATTACTAGCGTATAATCTCCATGGGCAACCACTTTCACACTTTGCCTCAAACTTTTTCTTTCCACCTCTAGTCCATTTAATGTTATAGCCATTGACAACAACCCAAGTTTGAACAACATTCTTGCATTCATCACCATCTTCAAATATCAAGCCTATCTCCAACTCAAGTTTCTTGGGGTCAGTGTTTTTTACATACACATTTCTTCTAACTCTCTTGTTCTTTTGTATATCGAAATCTCCTTCATCACTAGACACAAATGTCTCCATAGAGCCATCCGAATCTGCATATTCTGTCTCGTAACCACTTTCTACATCGCCACCCCTTCCATCTTTCATGTCGTGCATCCATACCTTCCAATTCAGCCACATAATTTGCACTATTAAATTTTTATTACGTCTCGCATCAATATATTCATCATCCTCAGAAGAGAAGTCAGCATCATCCATTCCATCGTCAGTGCTACTATCATTCATCCGATCACCCATGTCGTTCATCGGAATGCAAAATGTGTGGTGAAGTTGAGGAAGACACTGACCACATTTTCTTTCTCTGCTCAAAATCGAAAATAGTTTGGAGGGATATTTATTGGTGGTTTTATCTTGATTACAGAGTTGGGCTAAAGGGTTATCACACTTTGAAGCACATTGTGACAAGGCAGCAGACGCCTGGAAGCATGCGTAGTCGTCGATTTGGCATTGCAGCGTTTGGAATATCTGGAAAGGTCGGAACAATAAGGTCTTCAACGAGATCGAGTCGGACGTAGAAATCATCGTGGACAAAATCAAACTGGATTCGTTTCGTTGACTCAAGGCAAATAATAACATCATTACGCATATGTCTTTTGAGGATTGGAAGAGAGAACCAAAGCATTGTACTTGTTAGATGTAGTTGTTTGATCTTTGCTGCTTTTTCTTTCCTTCTGTAATCTGTTCATTTTCAGGGGTATTATTGATGCCCCTTTGAATAAAATTCTCTTCGCCGTTCCCAAAAAAAAAAACCCACACCAACTTTCTCTCCAACCTCTTCAACCCCTCCACTCTCCATAGCCTCGCAAAATATAGTGCACAAAACTAAGAAAAAATACTGCACAAAAACTGTTGAGATTTATCATAAAAGAACTTTAAAATTAGAGGAGATTTATAAAAGAATTGTAATAGAAATGTAGAATATATGAATGCATGAGGTGCTCACTTTCGGTAGTATGTTTGTAAAGAATGGATGGACAAACCAAATCACAACTAATGGTGGTAGAGTCTTGGCCTTATAAATATGTCAAATAAATTATTCTATTAAATACTAGCAAACACTTCAAAACTATTATAGGATTTAAAAGAGTAAGAACTTGATTATCCTCCACTAAACACTCTGCATTCTTAAAAGACAAAACACATGCAAAATAATCTACTCCACAAATTATAGTGTTATAATTCATCTAAAATGTGTTGTCAACAATGGAAAGAGAGAGTTTTTCAATATTCATTCAACAATTAAATTTTAAAAAGTGAAACAAGTACTGTATATGTAAATGAAACATGGGATTGCATAAATCTTATATAATAAAAGGAGGAAAGTTCTCTCCTTGTGTTGACACGTGGCTCTACAGATTTTGACATGTGGCTCTCCACCTTGCCATCTTCTGCCACGTCCTTCTACCACTCCTCTCTTCCCTCCTCTTTCTATCTAGCATTACAAGTCTCACTCAAACCGCCTCTTCATCTGCTTTTCTCCGAGAGACTCTTCACTTTTCATCTTCTTTTTTATTACGCTAAGAATGTGCAAGATCACTTCACAACGTGTGTAAAAGCATAGGATCGGAAGATAATAAGGGAGCAATCAAATCAATTGTATTAATGGTGAACAAGCAAGGACAGGCCCGCCTAGCACAGTACTACGAATACTGACCCTCGAAGATCGTCGAGCTCTCGAAGGTACAAATGTCTCGCCGCACCGAACGATAGGTCTCCCCCTCTGTTTCTTATCTTCATGTATGTGTCTGCCTATATGGATTCATAGCTGATTGATTTTTTTAATTGAGGGTTTTTTTTGTAGGATTCATTATTTTAAGCAGAAATTGCTTAAATTTTATTGAGGATACATGAATTCATAATTTTAGGATTTCATGTCTAATGTTAACGGTTTCTCACTTTCCATCCTTATTGTTGTCTTTCAATATCCGTCGTAGTTATCGATGAATCTTTATTTGAAGGTATGCGTTCAATTATTGTCGTTAAATGGATAAGTGGATTTTTTTCTCAATCAAAGTGGTACAAACATTTTGGATGCTAGAAACTAATCTTGCTTTGCTGTTAGTTTTTCAAATCTTATGAATTGAAACTTTAATATTGATTTTCCTTCCAGCCGAAGATGAACAAGTTAAGGCAACCCCTCACCGCTGCTTTGGGTGAACTATCTCACCTCAAAGAAGCATTGGCTAACCTAAATAAAACGAGGTAGGCGCTCAAATTGTTGTAAGATTTTCCATGATTCAATCAATTAAGTCATACCTGTATAAGTTGAGCAAAAAAGAATTTGCAATTATCTCCCCTGGGTTGGTTAATTCTCATTATTAATACATAAAACCAGTTGAATACTTTTTATATGTTATTAATGTTGGTGGAAATCATACACTAACATGCTATCCATTCCCAATCAGTTATACTGAATTTGGGGCTCAGTAGATAGGCATATGCAACGAAGACCAACTCTGCTAACAACAACATTTTTCCGTGGTGTATAGTGTTATGATCCTAATGATCTTGCCAACTGTTCTTATTTTACTGGAAAGCCAACTGTTCTTATTTTACTGGAAAACCAAGTTTGAGCATTCTCTCTTATGTGTGCTACATGTCTTTTTCTTCATATCAAACTTTCGCCACGTGTTGTATGTGTCCCATAGTCTCTTTTTCCAACCAGCCTATATCTTGATTTATGGTTGTATTTTCAGTTTCTTAATTTGCGTTTTCTTCTTTATTATAAATTCTTCATTCTTTATCATAAATTCATTCATTTTCTGAAAATAAAAGCCCCATACAGTTTCTTCCCCCAACAATGTTTATGGTTTTAATATGGAAGCCAAAAGGTCTAAGCTTTCTATATAAAAATGTACATGATCACCTTATAGATTGTTGGGAATCAATTATCTTTGAAATAGCAAAAAAAAATGGGTTCCCCATGAGTTAACTACTTTACGCACATATGAGCACTCTATGGTTTGTTGATTTGGTTGATTTTGCTTAAACTACTATGAATGTATACAGGATAAAAAAGAGGCAATTGAAAAGTGCTTGATCACGATATGATGCAAGATGTAGAGATGGATATTGATGATGGCATTTTTTATTTTTTTAATATGGTTGAGTGTATTTTACACAAGCTAAAGTAGAATGCATATAATCCAGTCATGGTATTATATACTGCATAGATTTTTTATTCGTGCAATTTTCCAATTTAGTGAAACGTTATGCTGGTTTGTTTGTAGGTCCATTTTATAAACATAGAATTGGAACTGAAATAGATAACTACCTTCCGGCGATCCAGGGCGGAGGTTAGGTGCAAGGTAAGCTTTAGCTTCTGTTTCTGGTTTGATGTTTGTGGCTGGTAACATTGTTCCCTTTGAGCAAAGCATCGGGATTTTGCTATGTTAATGATATTGTGTTGATACCGATGGTGCTAATGAAGACTCGAATGCTGATACCGAGATTGGGAAGATTGTAGGTGATAGAAATGACATCAAACCTGTTATGAACCATTTAGCTGGTATGACAGCTTATGTATCGAATTTAGGGGTCTCAAGGATTCTCGATGAGCATAACGGAGTTAGAGATCAGTACAATCCTCCCATGTCACTTTCATCAAGACGTCAAAAATTTGAAGAAGGTTTACAATGAGGACTAATAGATTGCGAAAATATCAACGTGTTCTTGGAAAAATTTCCATATTATCTGAGGTAAATTTTATCTTAGTTTACAACGAGGACTAATAGATTGCGGAAAGAGGCTTGCTATTGCTACTTTTTTTAACTGTTGTATGAGTTATCCATTTGTGATTATACCTCATTTTGTATATATTGTGATAGTGAGACCACCAAAGATATCCTTATTGCTTCAACATACATAAATATGAAATGAAAATGATTTGCTAACTATACTTCAGATCTCCCTATAGTGTGCCCAAACAATATTGTTGTCATGTCCTAGACGTAATGCATAAAGCATCGGGGGTTTGCTATGTTAATAACATTGTATTGGGAATTCTCGAGCTGCTCAAAGTTCGTAGTGTAATTTGTGGTTAATTATTTATCACTTTTTTTAGTTTCACCATTATTTTGTTAAATTAAGTAGACATTTCTCTGTGAATTTTTGTGATAATTGCATTTGGTGAATGTTGCATAACTGTCATGTATGCATTTTCATTCGTTTTGCAGATTGATTACTTTCGTACAATTGTAGCAACAATATTTCTTTGATCCAACAAAGCACAAGGTTAGTTCATTGTCCATAACTAATGTTCTTCTTTGGATATAAGGTGTGTAACATGTATTATCCAGGAATTTGATCCATCGATTAAAGAAGAAAATGCTTACATTTAAATAGAAAATATTTTATATTTTGTGGATCTTGAGAAAGGTCGTGAGGTTACCTATTTTTTATTTTCTTCAATTACCAATGAATATACTGTGATTTGAATTTGATCCACTAATATGGCGAAATTTATGAGAGATGCATTAAGGGACCCTATTTTAAGTACAAAATTTGCAGGTCTAATTGTTTAAAGTTTTATGAGCTTCACTTTCTACGGTGCAATGTATACCTCGAAAGGTTTGTTGCTTAAGAGTGGTATAATTGTTTTGCTTATACATAGTAACAAGTGTTTAATCCTTTTTTTTTTAAGTCTCGGGTATCCGATCCTCAGACCGACTAATCTCGGGGGACCAATCCCACTGCCATGTGTTTAATCCTTGAATTGAAATACAAAATATTTTATGTTTTGTGGATCTTGGGAAAGACTTTAATTTGATGTTACCTATTTTTGGTTCCTTCAATTACTAATGCGTTTAGATTGTAAACATATAATGTTATTTGCATTTGATTCACTAATGTGGTGAAAATTATGAGAGTGGTGTATTAAGAGTCCATATTTTAAATGCACAATTTGCAAGTATAAGTGTTTAGAGTTTTATGAGATTCATTTTCTACGGTGTAGTGTATAGCTCGAAAGTTTGTTGCATAAGAGTGGTGTAATTGTTTTGTTTCTACACTTATTTGTCATGGATATTAATTGAAAAAAATTTGAGCTTGCTTACTAAGACTTTAAAGGACACACATATATACTGTTTATATGTGTTTTTCTTCTATTTAATTTTTGAGATTCAAATCACCCTTATGCCCATTGTGGTTTATATATCAAATACTTAAAATATATATGGTGATGATTCTTTTGTTGTGAAGTAAAGAAATGAGAAAAAAATGTCCACGTTTTAACCATTTGTTCAAATAGTTGAAGCTCTCCTAAGTAGGAAAAACAGAAATTTATCAGCCATAGCTTCTCTAGCCAAGATTAAATTAAGCTCAAAACTATTGTAAAGCTTGAGGGTGTTGTTGTTTCTTCTTAATCTTAAACCTCTATATTTTTACTGTTGCTTTATAACATATCTAAATGTTTTAAATGTTTGCTTTTTTCTTCAAAATCTTGAATCTTAGTTGAATTTTTGAATTGTAAGGACGTGAATAATTTTTTGTCTTGCTTTGTGAAATTGTGGACTTTGTTTACCCGATTTCTAAATTTGTTTGTTTGTTGGTGCCAATAGGTGCCAATCTAAACTGTTCAGCCTTTCAACATTGAAAATTTTGAAGACCTCCACGAGTGATTGTCAGTTTCTATTTTTTACTTCATTTGAGTTTTGATGCACGGGCAAAAACTAGTTATTATAAAAGAACAATGAATACTTGTTTAGAAGTAGAACCCTTCAATATAGGGTGAAATATTTGAACATAAATTAATCTTTCTAGCATGAATTATAAATAATATAATGATGAAATATTTAAAACACACCCTGTCAAGGATTCCAATCGATTAGACGTCTCCAACCAAGTAGAATACTTGAAGATATAAGAAATAACCAGCTAAGATAGTAATTCAAAACGTAATCAACAAAACAAACATCGCACAAAGAATTTAAGTGGTTCGATCAATGTGATCTACATCCACTGGACCAGACGAGTACTTCTTTGATTGATCAAGAATGTTTACACACTCATTCACTCGGAATAGGATATTTCCTCACTTCGCTCGTGAACTCACACAACTCAAAGATTACAATCGTACTTGCATCCAAAAACGCGCAACCTTTACAATGTACACATACAAGAGTATATAAAGACCAATGTAGTTGCTGCTGTTAGGAACTGCTTGAGTAGTTAGCAACCGTTTGCAACCACTTGTAACAACCCACGTGCTCTATTTTTGCCCAACTGAAATGGTAGTTATGCCCTCAAGTATTTGTAACTGTAATACAGCTAGTTAAACTAACTAACTTTCATATCAGAAGACTTGTCCATAAAGATTAGAACACTACTTAGTGTTCTGATGCTCAACTCTTCTGTTCTTGTGATCAAAAGCTGACTCTGCTGATAGACTTCTACTGTACTGATAGTACTGTGCTGATATACCCTGTTGCAGTACTGTACTGATATACTCTCCTGAAGTACTGTGCTGATATACTCTGCTGAAGTACTGTGCTGATCTAGTACTGTGCTGATCTGACCAACTGTGCTGAACTCTAAGCATCACCTCCTCATCTGATTGAAAACCTTCAATTCATCTGATTTCGGTCTAAGTCATCTTATCTGATCCTATCAACTCACTACTTATTGTGTTGACTATGAGATTATGAGATAACACTCACAATTCTCCACCTTTAGCTCATAATAGAACTAATCTCCACCAAAAACACAAAACCACTATTCTCCTCAAAGAATAGTCTCCACCACTGCTCATCTGCCACAGGATCAACAGCCTTCTCCTCAGAGGAATTAATGCAGTCCAATAAGTCTAAGACACAAGCCAAACTTCTCATTTGGCAATGCCTTAGTGAATGCATCAGCAGGGTTCTCCTCTGTAGCAATCTTCACTACCTGGACCACCCACTTCTCTACAATATCTCTTACAAAGTACAGCTTTACATCTGTATATTTAGTTCTCTCATGATACCCCTGATGCTTTGCAAGATGTATTGCACTTTGGTTATCATAGAAGACAGTCACACTTCTTTGTGATATACCAAACTCCTTAAAGATCCCCCTAAGCCACATGCTCTCCTTAACTGCTTCAGTCAAGGCTACATATTCTGATTTTGTAGTAGATAATGCAACTACGGACTGATGTATTGAACTCCATGATATAGATGTACCAAATAAGGTGAACACATACCCTGTCAAGGACTTTCTTGTGTCTACATTGGCTGCATAGTCGGCATCAACATATCCCACAAGTGCTTCTGCCTCATCTGATATCTTCTGAAATTTCAGACCCTTCTCAGTTGATCCAAGAACACCCACTTAACTGTCTCCCAATGACTTAAGCCTGGATCACTCATGTATCTGCTGATTACACTCATTGCATGAGTTAAATTTGGTCTACAACACAATATACACTACTAAAAAATATCCCATATAGTGACCCTTGCATAGAGACGCGTTTAAATAAGGGTCACAAATTATTCCTAACTTGACCCTATCATAATTTACTTATTTATAGTGACGCGTGCCTTAAATAATTCCTTCCATATCCAAAAATTAACCAAAATTAAGTTGCCTAATTAATTCTCTCAAAATAATTAAACCGCTCTAATTTTCGCATAAGAAATAATTCCCTCTCTCTTTTCACACTCGCGCCCTAATTCAGAGTAGGACGCTCAAAATCTTTCTTCAACCTTATTAATTCAAAAAAAATTCTTCAACCCTAATCTTTCCAAAGCGCGCACGATATTCTTCTCAATCAGTTCCCAAAGTCTACGCACGAATATTCTTCCCAATTGGTTTCCAAAGACTACGCACGAATATTCTTCTTAATCGGTTCCCAAAGCCTTCGTTCCTAAAGCCCTCACGTTTCCTGGTTCCTGAAGCCCTCACGTTTCCTGGTTCTTGAAGCCCTCACGTTTCCTGGTTCTTGAAGCCCTCACGATTCCTGAAAAGTGTTCGTTATCAATCGATCGATTCTCAATCAACGGTTTTGAAGGCCTCATCACGGTACGTTACGCTTGTGTTGTCAATAGATTGTTAATTTGTTGCCCTTCATCACCATTCCTAAAGGTAAGATAAATAATTTTGTCCCCGAAAATATAATTTTGTGCTTGAGTATTGGTGAGAACGCCTAATTTCATTATAAACTATAATCTGGATTTATAATTCTAGCCCCAATAATATGATTTAGGGTGAATTCCAAGATAAGACCAAAAACACTGGAGTATTATGAGAAAATTCTTGGAATCCTTGACTTAACGCATGATTGATGTTATTTTATTTCTTCTCTTAATTTATGATTGGTATTTGGTGTATGATTTTTGTTTGAGACAAATTTTAGCTTACATTACATACCCTGAGTAATTTGGTGTATGTTTTTTGTTTGAGACAAATTTTAGCTTACATTACATACCCTGAGTAACAGTAGGAAGTGCTGTTTTTAACAGCTGAAAACTGATTTTAATATCAGAAATTGTTGTTTCTGCGCTTTATGTATGAGTGGTGTTGAGATGAGTTTTGTTGTGCATAACATAACATACTCGTTAAATATGAGAGGTTGGTTCATGGCAAGATTTAAAGGAATGAGGGAGTGTTCACTGGAGGAATGGAGGGCTTAAGGTAGATGGTTTGGGTCTGTTGCTGACATTCTCTGTTTTTATCTTTTTTAAAAACAGCTCTTTTATGCTGTTAAAAACAGCTTCTAAGCCCCATGGTTTGGGTCTGTTTCTGCGCTTTATGTATGAGTGGTGTTGAGATGAGTTTTGTTGTGCATAACATAACATACTCGTTAAATATGAGAGCTTGGTTCATGGCAAGATTTAAAGGAATGAGGGAGTGTTCACTGGAGGAATTGAGGGCTTAAGGTAGGTGGTTTGGGTCTGTTGCTGACATTCTCTGTTTTTATCTTTTTTAAAAACATCTCTTTTATGCTGTTAAAAACAGCTTCTAAGCCCCATAGTCTCTGTTTTTCCATAACTAGTGTTGCTATGAGTTTTTTCCTTTTCATTATATGGGTTGATACCCCTTGTACCCAACTTCATAATGAAAAGATATTGTAATGAAATCTCGATTTCTTATGTCTGTAAGTGATTGGTGTTTGTCGTTCATAACATAACCATAATCGAGTTTAAGTGGAAAACTTGATATAGGTCTTGTGATTAATTTGATATATTATCTTCAGCTGATACAAGGACACATGACAAAACTGCTTTTTAAGTTTTATGTGCAAAATGATTAATTTGGTTTCTCTTGACAGGTGCTATCATTTCACTTGACTACTATTTTGAAGGTATTTTTTCCCACTAGTTGACACTTGTTTTGTTTCATATCATTAGTACCTTTCTTTTAACATGATAGTTAACTCATTTTTCTTGGAAAAAAAATGTGTTTTCCAAACCAATTATGATCTTTGAATTATCCTGCTATTATTATTTAATTAGTTGATTATGATGTTGAATTATCTCTGAATGTATGCAATGCTAATGTTGGTAACAACTAGTTGCTACTTGAAGATGATGCATATGTTATATATATAACATTGGGAAGTTAAGAGATATTTTGAACTGCAGAAAAGAGCTGTTTTTAACAGCAGCTAGTGAATTAGTTTAGACAGCAGCTAGTCAATTAGTTTAACAGCAGCCAGTGAATTAGTTTTAACAGCAGCTAATGAATTAGTTTAGACAGTAGCTAGTGAATTAGTTTAACAGCAGGTAGTGAATTAGTTTTAACAGCAGGTAGTGAATTAGTTTAGACAGCAGCTAGTGAATTAGTTTAACAGCAGCTAGTGAATTAGTTTAGACAGCAGCTAGTGAATTAGTTTAGACAGCAGCTAGTGAATTAGTTTAACAGCAGCTAGTGAATTAGTTTTAACAGCAGCTAGTGAATTAGTTTAGACAGCAACTAGTGAATTAGTTTAACAGCAGCTAGTGAATTAGTTTTAACATCAGCTAGTGAATTAGTTTAACAGCAGCTAGTGAATTAGTTTAGTGAATTATTTTTTACAGCAAAAACCCGATCTCGTGCACCTGTTTGTTTTAAGTGAATTCATTATTTTTGTGCAATTGTTTACTTTAGGTGAATTCATTATTTTCATTTTAGTAGCTTGTTTGATTAGTTTAGACTTAGATTGGATTTCTGAATTTTAGTTTAGTACTTATTATACTTATATTTTTATGTTCTGAATTTCTTTAGAATTTGCAAAAGTGAATTAGTATATGAAATTATGAATGCGGATAAGAGTTGGATGGACTTGCCAAGGTTAATGGATGCATACAAGGATGGAGTACAGTTTTTTTTTGAATTTTGCAGTTTCTAATTCTAATGATGGGTTGATCTTGTGTCCTTGTAAAGTGTGTAAAAATGGCATATGTAGAGAACGAAAAATTGTTGAAGCACATCTAATAACTCAAGGTTTTGTGAAAGGATACACTAAATGGGTGTTCCATGGTGAGTCACTTTCATATAGTGTGCCGGTAGTTGGTTCTTTTGCTAGTGGTGTGGGTACTTCTGATAACATGATGGAGTTGCTTCATGATCATTTTCCAATGTATAATGAAGATAACCATGTGGGATATACATCACACACTGAAGACGAAAAGCCAAATGAAGAAGCTGAAAAGTTTTACAGGTTTCTTAAAGATGCTGAACAAGAGCTATACCCTGGGTGTAGTAAGTTTTCAAAGCTGTCATTCATTGTCCGAATGCTTCAAATCAAGTGCCTTGGAAATTGGACCAATAACTCGTTTGGTATGATGCTAGATTTACTAAGGGAATCTTTTCCGGATGGAGTCCAACTTCCTAAGACCTATCATGCAGCACGGAAAATATTAAGAGATTTAGGTCTTGATTACGAAAAGATAGATTCATGCATAAATGATTGCATGATATATTGGGGAGTGAATAAAAGTAAGGCAAACTGTGACACTTGTGGTGAATCTCGTTGGAAAGTATTGAATGGTAGTGATATTCCAGGTGTTGATAATTCTAAGAGTAAAAAACAGGAAAATAAAGTGGCAGTCAAATCATTTTGGCATTTCCCCTTAAAGACAAGGCTACAAAGATTGTTCATGACAGCGGAATCCGCATCTCACATGACTTGGCATGCCAAAGAGCGCACAGAGGATGGTATCATGAGACACCCAGCTGATTCTCCAGCTTGGCACACGTTTGACTACAATCATCTAGATTTTGCTAAGGAGCCTCGAAATGTAAGGTTGGGTTTGTCAGCTGATGGATTTAGTCCATTCAGAAGCATGATGATTAACCATAGTACTTGGCCAGTTATTTTAATGCCTTATAACTTACCACCTGGAGAGTGCATGAAGAAGTCATATTTTATGTTGTCTACACTTATACCGGGTCCTAATGAACCTGCAAACAACATTGATGTGTACTTAGAACCTTTAATTGCAGAGCTAAAAGAACTATGGGATGTAGGTGTTGATACATATGATGCTTCACAGAAACAAAATTTCAGAATGCGTGCAGCATTATTGTGGACTATCAGTGACCTTCCTGGTCTTGCAAACTTGTCTGGCTGGAGTACTAAAGGAAAATATGCTTGCCCTGTGTGTCTAAAACATACGAACTCAGAGTATTTGAAAAACTCTCATAAACATTGTTACATGTGCCATCGAATATTCCTGCCTAGTGATCATCCGTACCGAAATGATACACGTTCATTTATCGAAAAGGAGGAGCATAGAGAGGCCCCTCCTTATCCGAGAAGTTCGGAGGTGTTTGATAATGTGAAGAACATCCAGAATAAATTTGGGAAAAAATTGGGTGATCAAGGTCTGCCTTATAATCTGAAAAAGAAAAGCATTTTCTTTGAGTTGCCATATTGGAAAAGTAATCTGCTACGACACAATCTGGATGTTATGCATATAGAGAAGAATGTGTGTGATAAGATTTTATACACATTGTTGGGTTCTGATAAGTCCAAGGACAATATAAATTCACGCCTAGACTTGAAAGATAAAGGCATAAGACCAGGGCTTCATCCTTTTGTAGATGAAAATGGTAAGGAATGGTTACCTGCGTCTTGTTTTGCACTTGATAAACGTGAGAAACAACAATTTTGCAAGGTGTTGAAAAGCGTAAAAGTACCTGATGGTTATGCATCAAATATGTCTAAGAATGTGCAGTTAAAGCCTCCGAAGATTTTTATTAGTAAGACCCATGACAGTCATATCCTAATGCAACAATTATTACCTGTAGCATTGCGCCAACTTTTGCCAAGTTATGTTCGTTCACCTATTATTCGTTTGTGCAAGTACTTTAGAGAATTGTGTTCTAAGACACTTCATCACAGTGATTTGGTTCGAATGGAAAATGATATAGCAATTATACTTTGTCAGCTTGAAAAAATATTTCCTCCTGCATTTTTTGATCTTAGTGTTCATGTAACTATACATTTGGTTACTGAGGCTAAATTAGGAGGTCCTGTCTGCCATCGTTGGATGTATCCTGTTGAAAGGTAATTTTCTTTTTAATTCATTTATTATATTATAAGATACATATAATACTTACTTATATATTTGTTTTTCTATATTGTCAAAGGTACTTGTGCATGCTTAAACCTTATGTTCGCAACAAAGGCCGACCTGAAGGCTCTATTGCAGAAGGATATCTTGCAGAAGAGTGTTTATCGTTTTGTTCACGATACCTTCATGAGAGTGTAGAAACAAGGCATAATCGAGTTGGTCGAAATGAGGATGGAGATTGCATGAATAATGAGGTACTAAAAGTTTTCTCAATGGCTGGCCGCCCTTTGTGGAATGGAGAACCATTTGTTCTAGACAATAAAAAATTAGAAAAAGCTCATAGATACGTGCTTTTCAATTGCGAGGAGATCAAGTCTAAAATAGAGTAAGCATAAAGTTTTCACTTATAAAAAATCTGCATTCATTTTACCATTCATGATTCATATATTTATGATTTGCAGTGAACATGAGTTAATGGTTAGACGTTAAAAACGTCGCTGTCCAGAACATGAGATTAGACGAATACATTGTGAAAGTTTTGCTTCATGGTTCTTCAGCCAAGTAAGTTAAATAAATTATTTGTCTTTATTTATTATGTTATCAATTTTTATTTAATAACATCCATTCTTTACTAGGTTAATAAGACAGAGGATATGAGCCAAAGTGATATTGCATGTCTTGCGAAAGGACCGATTCATGCAGGAAAAAGATATAAAGGATTTGTTATCAACGGTTTTAGATTCCACACTAGGGAAATAGAGCGTAAAATAAAAACTCAGAACTGTGGGGTTGTGGTTAGTGCAGTAACGACTAGCTTTGCAAGCAAAAAAGATAAAAGGCCAGTCTCTAGAGATTTGACATATTATGGGATTGTGAGAGACGTAATTGAGTTATGTTATACTCAAGAAAGAAGAGTTGTACTATTTGAGTGTGATTGGGTAACGAAAGGTAGAAGACTCGTGCAAGATAGTGATGGGTTCACCTTAGCGAACTTTGCAAATATAAAACGTCAGAATGAGCCTTTTGTTCTTGCATCTCAAGTAGAACAGGTTTTCTATGTGGAGGATCCTTCTGACAAAGACTGGCATGTTGTGATAAAAACTAAAGCAAGAGAGAAATTTGAGGATGGAAATGATTTGATAACAGGAGATACTGAGACTTTTGTGCAAGTTTCACCATACAATGAACCACCAAGTGATGAGATTGATGAAATTCCTTTGGTTCGCGAAAGGGCACCCCCCACTCTTGCAGATTAGAGGATAGAAGGCCATCGTTCAATTGTTAAATGTCTAGGAGTGCTCATTTTCAATTTAGGATAGTCAATTTATTTGCTGTCTGTTTTATGATTATTTATTATTTGTTCTAATTCTCAATTTTATATTTTAATTAGTTTGATGTTTGTCCAAAATGAATGATTGGTTGTATTTATATTTTAGCATGTTATTATTTCTCTTAATTGAATTGTGATTGTAGGAAGATGGCAAAGAGAAAATCTATTACTGTAAATGATCTTCAAGCAAGGGCTAGAGAACGAAAAAGTGTCCATGCGAATAGTGGCCAAAGTATGTTGCCACAACCTTTGAATGAGGTTGTTGTTGAGAAATATGATCGTCGTCAAGGTACCATACATCACTTTTTATACTTCTCATTTGTCCTTATCAAAGTTATCTTATAACTTACTTGTAACTATATTTTAAAGATAATATTTTATCATTGACGCAGGGACAAAGAATTACTGCGGGTCATAGTCATCCCCAAATAAGTATTGATAAGGTTGTCACTGAGCTACATGTCGACCCTCCAGGTATATTACTGTACATACTTTGTGTGTTTCCATGTTTTTACTATTATAGTGTTAATCCTCAAGGTATGAAAATGCATATTAGCTAACATTTATAATATTTTGTCATTGTAGCAATGTTAAAAAGCCAAAGAAGTGCAAATCATGTGCGCATTGAAAACGAACAAGTCTCTTTAGGTACTGACCAACAGAGGTGTCATAATATTGATGATGAAGCACGTGATCTGCATGTTCATCCTCAAGGTATAAAAAGACTCTTTGGTTTTCTTTTTCTTTCTTGAACTGTCACAGTCTTCTGTAATTACTGAATATCAGAAGTTTTTTTAACAAGTTTCTATGAATTACATAATCTGTTAATACAATATTGTAGAGAATTTTGTAGCAATTACAAGGGGAGCAAGATCTACAAGAACTATGAATAATAATAAAAGAAGAGAACAATCCTTCTTTGTTGCTGATCAATGGGTGGATGGAAATATTAGTGATTCTGCTACTGAACAACATGATGGCCACCAAGGTACGTTAGAGCATATTAACATATGTTGTTAATATGATGAATTTTTCATATAATATTCATAGTAAGGACTTTATTACTGAAAATCAGAAGTTTTTTTAACAAGATCAGTTCTATTTTAGGAGGTTTTTCTTTAACACATTTTTTTTCTATGAACTACATAATCTGTTAATACAATATTGTAGAGAATTTTGAAGCAATTACAAGGGGAGCAAGATCTGAAAGGACTGTGAATAACAATCAAAGAACAGAACAATCCTTCTTTGATCCTGATCAACAGGTGGATGGAAATATTAATGGTTCAACTACTGAACAACATGATGACCACCAAGGTACGTTAGAGCATGTAAACATATATAATGACTTTATTTTTATTGATTCAACCTACTTGTTTTCTTGTACTTGTAGATGAAGTCATTGAACAACATAAAGCTAGAGGTTATACTTATATGCCTCGTCTTTGGGCTATAAGTTCTAAGAACTCAAACATTCAGCCTTTGAAAATTGAATTTAACAAGTATGGAAAGCCTATAGGTCATAATAAAAGCAATTTTGTTGAATTCTTGGGATCCATAGTCAGAAATGGAAACTTAGCTCCACTAAATTTTAAAGATTGGCATAAGGTACCTACAAGTTACAAAAGGGACATGTTGGACAGCGTGAAGGTAATAATTTATAAAACTAAAATTTATTTATATCGATTCTTGTGTATTACACCATCTTACATGGTAAAACATATTTTTGCAGGGGAGCTTTCTTGTTCCTATTGGATATGACAAGTTTATTTTACAAGCTTTGGGTAAAAGTTGGAGGGCTTTCAAATGCAGAATTAAAACAAAGTACTTCAATCCACATGCAACTATGGAACAAAACTTGCGCAAAAGGCCTAATACATATGATGAGAGGGTGAAACAAGATCAATGGAAGTTCCTTGTAGAATATTGGTGCAGTGAAGAGTCAAAGGTGGTCTTCTTGTATCTTCCGTTTTATTACATGTTAATTTAATGTTTTACTCTTACACCTTTGCTTTATTATACTATACAGAAAACTAGCGAAAAAAATAAAGAAAATAGGGCGATGAAGAAAATGCAACATATTACTGGAAAGAGGAGTTTTGCTCAAGTTTATGAAATGGCTAAGGTAACTACTTTTCATTTGAAAACCTAGAGAGAGCTTATATAATTAATGATGATTGATATAATAATTATGTGCTCATGTAGGAGGAAGTTTTACGTAATGTTAGGATAGGAGAAAACGATCTGGACGAAGATGAAAATGTTGAGGAGTATTTTGAAATGACCAGAGCAGATGTATTCTCAAAGTGTTATTCGCGAGAAGGGAATACATCTAATCCTGAAGTTGCAAATGCATTGGTGAAGCCCTTTTTTTTTTTTTTTCACTTCTTTAGTTTTGTTCCTTTTACAATATTAAATGTATTATACCCTCTTGTTATAATTTACTGTATTAAACTGGTATTTAGGAGAGAATGCAGCAATTGAAGAGTCAAATGCCAGCCGGTGCACGAGACGAAGGCCCAAATGATATATATTCTCAAGTTCTTGGTGAAGATAAAGGTGGACGAGTGCGCATGTATGGATATGGAGTGACTACAAAGGAGGTATATGGTGGTCACTCACATAGCCAGGATGATATCCATCGCATTGCCAAAGAAAAAGAAAGACTGGAAAAAGAACTTGAAGAGAAGAACAAGTTAATTGAAAAGTTGTTGAGAAATGAGAATTTGAGAGGACATTCAAACATAAAAAATGCCTCGTTAACCTCCCGCAATTCAACACTTGACCAATCTGTTGGACCCTCAAATGCCAATTCTCACCCCATACAGGTATATTAATTAACTTTGTAAATTTATTTGGTTTATGTATCAATTAACAACATTACATAGATGGTTTGCGGTTCTATTGAAGAAATAAAGGGTCTAGTTTTTTCTATGGGCTCATGGTTTGATAGTAAATGTTAATAAAAAAAGCTTTGATTTGTCTATTGTTTAAAGAGAATAATATTTGTTTTAACAGGTTGGAGTAAAAGTTCTTTTAAAAGGTATGCGTACACCAGATAATGTTGCACAAGGTATCGTTGAAAGTTTAAATCCCGTTAAGTTGTTGGGCAATGGAGAATTATTAGGACGTGAATGGTGTGAAGTGAAAGTTATTGTGGCCATTGAATATGAGGAACCATTAATCCGAAAATTTGGAGGTGTTAAAGTTGTTGGGCAAGCCATAGGACGTAGCATTGCTTGGCCAAAACATTTGGTAAGCTTCTTTTTATATTATTTCATTTTTTTTAGTTAGTTTTTTTCCATTTCATTTATTAATAATTTTTCTTTTGGTTTATTATTATAGGTTCAAGTGGAAGATGCAAGATAAAGATAGCAAATTGGATTTTTTCCACGCATAATTTAGATGCAATTTATCTTTGAATTGAAATTTTTGAGTGTTTTTTTTTATTATTATTATTTGGAATATTGGACTTGATAACTATGTGCTTGAGATAGTTTGAGAAGAGATGTTTTAAACTCTGGTTATTTTTATTTTTTAAGAAGTGATGACATTTTATAATTATATCTTTTGTTGGTTTTTATTTTAGAAGTGTGATGATATTTTATGCTTGACCTGTTTAGGAGTATATGCAAAGCTTATATTATTAATAATATTATATGATATAAAAGTGTCACCAAATTTGGTAGTTAAATTAGTTATAAATTATTTTGTGACGTGACAAAACATAAATAAAGCACATCATCGTGACGCTGATTAGCGTCACTAAATAAGGTGGTTGAGTTAGTTATAATTTTTTGTGACACAAGAAAACGTCTCTAAAGCACATCATTCTTACGTCGGTTAGCGTCACCAGATAGTAATACTATGATGCATAAATGCGTCACTAATATAAGGTGGTTAAGTTAGTTATAACTTTTTTGTGACACAAGAAAGCGTCTCTACAGCACATCATTCCGACATCGGTTAGCGTCACCAAATAATGATAATATGATGCATAAAGGCGTCACTAAATGAGGTGGTTAAGTTAGTTATAAGCTTTTTTATGACGTGTGAAAGCATCACCAAAGCACAACATCGTAACGTAGTTTAGCGTCACGAAAAAGTGTCAATATGACGCGTAAAAGCATCACAACGAACATCTACGGTGACGCTATTCAAGTGTCACAAGAAAAAAATAAAGAAACGCCAAATCAGGTGACGCTTGGACAAAGCGTCACTATAGCAAAAGCGTCACTACAATTTACTTTTGGTGACACTTCCGAGCGTCTCTACAGCCCATTTTTGTAGTAGTGATAGCATACATTAAACTCCCTACTGCACTAGCATAAGGAACCTTGCTCATCTGAGCTCTTTCTTGGTTGTTCTTGGGACACATCTGATTGGATAGCTTCTGATGCTGGCTAATTGGTGTAGAAACTGACTTAGCTTGATTCCTCCTGAATCTCTCTAACACCTTCTTCAAATAGGTAGGCTGACTAAGATGAATTGTTCCCCCAACTCTACTGATCTCCATCCCAAGAATCACTTTGGCTTCACCAAGATCTTTCACCTCAAACTCCCTTTTGAGAATCTCTTTCACCTGATTGATACTGTTAATAGACTCCCCTGCTATTAACATATCATCTACATACAGCAGAAGATAGGTAACTAAACTCCTAACTCGTCTGAAGTAAACACAGTTGTCATACAAGCTTCTTGCAAAACCAGCTGAGCAAATGTACTCATCAACCCTTATGTACCATTGTCTAGGGGCTTTGTTTGAGGCCATAGAGTGATTTTCTGAGTAAGCACACTTTGTCTTCTCCATCTTCTATGTTCAACCCTTCTGGTATTTTCATGTAGATCTTCTCATCTAAGGTCCCATGAAGAAATGTTGTGGTCATATCCATCTGATGCAGCTCCAGTTCATACTGAGCAACCATAGCCAACAAGATTCTGATGCTACAATGCTTTACAGCAGGTGAGAAGATTTCATTAAAGTCAATAGCCTCTTTCGGTGTAAATCCTTTAGCTACAAGTCTTGCCTTGTACCTAATCTTGCCACCTCTCTGAGCCTCCACCTTCTTCTTGTAAATCCACTTACACCCAACAAGTTTCTTGTTCTTAGGCCTCTCAACAATCTCCCAAGTCTGGTTCTTGTTAAGAGATAACAATTCTTTCTCCATAGCAACTAACCACTTCTCTTTGTCATGTCAGTTTATGGCTTCTGTGTAAGTTTTAGGCTCCAGAGACTCCACCTCAAGAGCTGCACATAATGCAAATGATACTATGTCAGCTTGACCATACCTTTGAAGTGGGTGGACTTCTCTTCTGGTTTTGTCCCTAGTCAGTTGATAGTCATGAAGCTCAGTATCACTATGAGTAGTCTCCTCCTCATTTGGATCAATATGATCTTCAGTTTTTGCTCTAGTGTCAACATGCTCCACCTCAACCTGTGTCTCATCTGGTCTGTTGTGTGCTGCACTTGAACTTGCCTCTTCTTTCAATGGCATTCTACTTTCATCAAAAGTTACATCTCAGCTGATAATACACTTCTGCATCCCAGCTTCAAGGCACCACAACCTATACCCTTTCACTCCTGAAGGATACCCTACGAACACACATTTCAAGGCTCGAGGCTCAAGCTTATCTTGCTTGACATGGGCATATGCTGAACAACCACAAACCTTCAAATTATTGTACTCAACTGCATGGCCAGACCATAACTCTTCTGGAGTTTTAAATTGCACAGCTGAGGAAGGGCTTCTGTTTATCAAATAGGCTGCTGTTGACAGTGCTTCTCCCCAAAATACTTTAGGCAATCAAGAGCTGCTCAACATATATACATCTGACTCTCTCAAGCAAAGTCTGGTTCATTCTCTCAGCTACTCCATTCTGCTGAGGTGTACGTGGTACTGTTTTGTGCTTCACTATACCCTTCTTCTTCCAGAAAATATTGAACTCTTCTGATATGAACTCCAGCCCATTATCAGTTCTCAAATGCTTGAGCTTCTTTCCAGAGACATTCTCAACCTCAGTAAGCCATTCCTTGAACTTTTCAAATGCTTCTGACTTGGATTTCAGGATGGTGATTCATACCTTTCTTGAGTAGTCATCTATGATAGACATGAAGTATCTCCCACCACTTCTGGTCTGATTCATAGCCGGCCCTCATAAATCTGAATGGACATAGTCCAAAACTCCTTTGGTAGAGTGTGAACTCTTTCCAAACTTCAATCTCTTGGATTTCCCAAGAATGCAGTGCTCACACAAATCAAGCTTTGTGGTCTTGTCACCACATAACAATCCTTGCTTACTTAGCTCAAGTATGCCCTTCTCTCCTACATGACCTAGTCTTCTGTGCCACAACATTGAATTGTCTTGCACTCTTGCCACATCTGATCTGCCAATCACTGTTCCTCCCTTAAGAAAGTAGAGATAATTTTTTCTCTCACATTTAAGAATAGTAAGCTTCCCCTTTGAAACTCTGAGCTCTCCATCTTCTGACTGGAATTTGTAGCCCATTGAATCCAGCATACCAAGAGATATCAAATTTCTCTTGAGTTCAGGAACATACCTGACCCTCTTGAGAATCATCACTACTCCATCATACATCTTCAAGTGTATTGTACCTTCACCTTTGACTTTGCAAGTGTGATTTCCCTAACAACACAGAACCTCCATTTTGATGCTTAAAATCATGAAACCAGTCTCTTCTTGCAGTCATGTGGAAAGAGCACCCTGAATCTAAAATTCAATCCTACTGTTCTTTAGTGGAAGTGATGGATAGGGACTGAGCTGACTCATAGCCCTTCTGCTCCTTATCTTCTTGGGTTTATTTGCTTGATTCTTATCAACAGGGTTCTTGGGACCAAATTTTATCATAAGTTGTCTGTACTTGAAACAAGTACTCTTGTAGTGCCCAGGTTTGTTGCAGTGGTGGCACACTACTTCCCCTTGATTTGACACTGCTGATTTTCCCTTATCAGCTCCCTTGGGTTGACTAGACCCCTTCTTGGAGGCAGATTTCTTCTGTCCTCCCTTAATTGCCAATCCTTCTCCACTGCTACTTTTATCTCCTTGAGATGTCTTATTATGTAGTAGCTTGGACTTGACAGCCAATATCAGATCCTCCAATATGATTGTCTCCTTCTACCATACAAGATGGTGTCCTTTAGGATTTCAAAGGACTTAGGAAGAGCACTCAACAAGATAAGAGCCTTATCCTCTTCTTCAAGCTTGACATCCAAATTCTCCAGATCATCAAGTATCTTGTTGAACTCATCTAGCTGCTCCGTAATGGGTTTGTCATCTCCCATTCTAAAGGCATACAACTTCTGTTTCGAATAGAGTCGGTTAGCAAGAGTTTTCACCATGTATTGCTTCTCAAGCTTATCCCAAACCTCCTTCGCTGTCTTCTCTTTAGCAACCTCCCTAAAAAACTTATCTCCAAGCCAGAGTAGGATTGTGCTTCGAGCTTTTCTGAGCAACTTGCTCCTTTCAGTCGCAGCTGCTGCAGTCTCTTCGGATTCTTCGAGAGCCTCGAATAATCCTTGCTGTTCAAGGAGGGCATTTATCTTGACCTTCCACAGCCCAAAATCTCTCGTGCATGTAAACTTCTCTATGTTGTATTTGGTAGAATTCCCCATCTTAGATCTGCAGCTACTTCAGATTCCCACAGACGGCGCCAATTGTCAAGGATTCCAGTCGATTAGATGTCTCCAATCAAGTAGAATACTTGAAGATATAAGAAATAACCAGATAAGATAGTGTTGGTCCTTGGTGGAGTATAACACAAGTGTATGGGGGGGGGAATGCACTTGTGTATGCAAATTCTTTTCTTTTTAACAAAACTGGTCTTATCAGGCAGGTTGTCTCACAACTGGCCTGAGTGTGAACTTTGATAGATACTTGTCCTACTGATTACTATTAAGTGATCAGTTGGCTAAATATCTAAAAGAGTTGTTAAGTGCGGAATGTGGTTGGCCTTTGACTCAAAGAAATACTCCAAGTTAATTTCTGAAAAGATACAGTAATCAGGGACTTTGTCAAAACAGTTTTTCTCACTTACTGAGTTTTGCTTCTTTAAAATATGATTGAATGTAAGTGCAATAAAGAATGCAGTAAGTAAATGGCACACAAGTTTATAGTGGTTCATAGACTCAAGCTCCTACATCCACTTTCCCTGATTGAACAGGATAATTCCTTCACAATGGAATTAGCTTGTTTTATAGTGCCAAGGTGCACTGATCAACAACACTCTCTTAGTGTTTTGATCCTTAGGATAATCTGAGTCCTAGTGCTCAATCTCTCTGAGTTAAGACTGTGTTTCACTCTAACAGTCCTTAACTCCTCACTTCTACAACAAACACTCTCTTCACTAAATGAGACAAGGGTTTGAGGTTTGGTTCCAACTAGTAGAGATATCCTTTACAATAAGAACAGTGTAAAGGCTTAGGATATCTCAATGCTAAGCTTTTGATGTTTACAAAGATTGGCTTAGCTAATTGAAGTGATTCAGGAAACTTGGAATTCTGAAGAACAGCTTGGTTTCCTTTGAAAGCTTGATAATAGTTTGATAACTTGTAGTTGGATTCTGAATCCCTTTGATCACTTCTGTATTTATAGGCAAATTTGAACAACTAACCGTTGGAGGGATAGCAATTCAAATATGTCTATTTGCAGCACCATTGAAACGGCTATGAAGCTTGGCATCCTTTTATCCACTGTGTAAAAGGGCTCTTCAATGGTTGCTTGAATGAAAGTGTTGACTTCTGAAAAATGCGGCTGAGAAGACTTGTGTTAGTTTCCAAATATGCACATTCTCCTAGGTTTATTTGTGGCAAACTCTACACTCAACCAACGGTCAGATGGGACAAGCTCCCTGAACATTCATGCTGCAATTTAGAATGTTCCAACATTCATTCAATGCTTCACTCTTTAATGCTTTAAGTCTTCAATGCTTGGTTCAGGCATGATTGGCAATAAATGCTTCATTGAATGTGTCTTCTGTGAGCTTTGGCATTCAATGCTCTTGATCATTTGTACTTCAACTGTATTGATCATTTGCATTTATGAGCATTGCTTTAATGTTCTTGATCTCTTCAGCTCAGTTGTCCACTTGGTCAGCTTGTCTTGAAAGTTCAGCAACTTTGGCCTAGATACTTAACACTTATCAAGCTGCCTAACATTCCAGCTTTGGACAACTATCCTGAACTCTACAATCTCACAACATTTCTGAGATTTTTAACTTAAGCATTCTGCTTTCTCAAGTGTACTGAGACAACTTGCCTGAACTAGACTTGAGCATATCTCTACTAATCTGAACATCATCAATCAGGGGTTTTGGTATCTAAATCAAAATCATTTTATTCCCAACAGATAGTAATTCAAAAAGTAATCAACAAAACAAACATCACACAAAGAATTTAAGTGGTTCGATCAATGTGATCTACATCCACTAGACCAGACGAGTACTTCTTTGATTGATCAAGAATGTTTACACACTCATTAACTCGGAATAGGATATTTCCTCACTTCGCTCGTGAACTCACACAACTCAAAGATTACAATCGTACTTGCATCAAAAAACGCGCAACCTTTACAATGTACACATACAAGAGTATATAAAGACCAAGGTAGTTGCTGCTGTTAGGAACTGTTTGAGTAGTTAGCAACAGTTTGCAACCACTTGTAACAACCCATGTGCTCTATTTTTGCCCAACTGAAATAGTAGTTATGCCCTCAAGTAGTTGTAACTGTAATACAGCTAGTTAAACTAACTAACTTTCATATCAGAAGACTTGTCCATAAAGATCAGAACACTACTTAGTGTTCTGATACTCAACTCTTCTGTTCTTGTGATCAAAAGCTGACTCCGTTGATAGACTTCTACTGTGCTGATCTTTACTGTGTTGATAGTACTGTGCTGATATACCCTAGTGCAGTACTGTACTGATATACTCTGCAGAAGTACTGTGCTGATATACTCTGCTGAAGTACTGTGCTAATCCAGTACTGTGCTGATCTGACCAACTATGCTGAACTCTAAGCATCACCTCCTCATCTGATTGAAAACCTTCAACTCATCTGATTTCGGCCTAAGTCATCTTATCTGATCCTATCAGCTCACTACTTACTGTGCTGACTATGAGATTATGAGATAACACTCACACACCTTGTTGGCCTCCACCAACTAATCCATCCTTTCTTTAGCTCTTTGAAGAGCTAGCTTCTCCTGTGTTTCTGGATCTTTTCCAAAACCTTCTTCAATCAATTTTGAAGGATCATCAGCAAGCTTGGGCACACCAACTTAAGGCTCTTTGTTCTGTACCTCCTCTTCAATCTCTTCTTCTTCAATAGCAGGCAACTTGGCTGCTTTCTTCAATCTCTTTGATTGCCTCACTGGAGTAGATTCTTCAGACTGGAATTCTGATGGCAAAGTCAGGCTGGTTGGGAATTCATTGAAGGCTTGCAATTCCTTCCTCTTTCTTTCAGATGACCTTGTCACCTTCCCCCTTACTTCAGCAGCTTTCTCTTTGGGGTCAAGTCCTGCTGACTCACCACCAGGCCTTTGAAGCTTCCTTGCCTGACTTTCCATAGCAGACATCATGGATTCTTTAACAGCAATTTGAATCTGCTCTTCTTTAGTCAAATTCTCAATATTCATTAGGCCTTTACCTTTCCCAATGTCTTCTACTGCCTCCTCCTCAATCTCAGGGACCTTCTCCTTTCCCTTTGATTCACCAATCACCAAGGTTCCCTTTGCCCTTGCTCTCTCTCTTTCCCCCTTTTTGGCATTATCAAAACACTGGGGCTTCAATTCACTCATAGAGACTGAGAGGTGTGAGTGGGCTTGAGTGAGGGACTTCAACTCCTGCAGTAGATAAACATTCTCATCATGAATGTTTTGCATTTTGTCATCTGCCATGCTCAAGAATGTGTGAACTGGCTTCATCTTCTGAGAAACAATGGCATGCAATGTGGCTTTCAGTGATTGATCAAGTTTGGCCTGAAGTTGTTCAGTGAGGTTGGCCACAACTTGATCAGACACTTTGGCCATAAGTTCAACAGTGAACTTCTCAGCAGCTTCTTTGACCATTGCAGCTTTCAATTCCTCAGCCTTCTTCCTCTGAGCTGCAGTCCTCTGCCTCAATGCATCTTTGATTGTCTTCCTCAGAGCTCTCACATTGTCCTTGTAGAGATTCTTGAGGACCAACTGCTCTTTCTTCACAGATTTGGTGAACTTCACCATCTGATCTTTTGCCTTTGTTACCTCAGTTGAAACTGTTTGCAGACCAGTTTCAACTCCACAAATTCTTGCATCTAGAGTGGGCAGGATCACCTCTTCTGAGCCAGTTAGCCTCATCTCCACAGAGGCTAGAGTCTTGCCTTGGCCATCTAAAGTATCAATAGTTGCTGCATGTGCTTTCCCAACTTCCCTTACCACTGTATCCAACTTCTCTGACTGTTCTTCAATGATGGATGCAGTTTGAGTAGCAATCTGAAAGCCAGCTTCAGTGGTGTTGGCTTGTTCAAAATACATCTTGTTCAGTGTGGACACATTGGCTGAAACTGCTTCAAGATCAATATCAGCATCAACTGGTATATCTGTAAGGGATGCATCTGCAAAAATTTGCTCAATTGTAACAGCAACAGAATATTCATTGGAGAATCAGGCCTCCTTTCACCAAGGGATTCATCAAGTTCAGATTTGACTTGAAGAATTGCCTGACTCTCATATTGGGCTGCACCCAATATTTCTACCTCATCTCCCTCTATTTGTGGTGCACTCAGGGAACCTGTAATCACACAATCCTCACCATCATCTCCCTCTGAGTTTTCACCACTATCAGCCTTTTCAACTCCTTCCATTCCTAAACCTGACACCTCTATATCCTCAACAGGATCCACAGAGGGCAGTTGTTGGGAGATCACAGTGCTTGGGCATCCCAAGGCCACTGAGTCATCCTGAATGACTAAAGGCTGGTCAATGTCCAATTGTCCTGACATTGATGAGGCTTTAGCCAAACTAGCTTCGCCCATGGAAGTCTCAACATTGTCAAGCTGTGCCTCAGGTTCAGAAGAACCATCCTTGGCCAATGCATCTTGGACTGAGTCACCATCTTTGGTCAACTCCTCTGAATGATCAGAGTCCTTAACAGAATGATAGGTCAAGTAATGTACTTGAGCAGAGTTGAGGCCAGGAGGGTTGGGATTGGTGTTATCATCATCATCATCATTATCATCATCAGATGGGCTATCAGGATGCTTGATTCCTTGTTCAATTCTTTCTCTCTCAGCAAGCACCTTCTCATTAACAATGGTGCAAAACAAGGCCTCAGTGGTCAACACACTGGATTTCTTCACATTTGCAAAATGTAAGAGCCTATTCTCTTCAACCTGCCACCAGCTTGCTCCTTTATCCTGAATAGCCTGAGCTATTTCCACCATAGTTCTATCCTTGATATCAACAAGAGCTCTGAGATCATAGAACTGTTGTTGCAGCCTAGGATAATCCTTCAATCCTGGATATAATTCATCCACATTAGCCTTGGCAATCTGCCTCAGCATCCCCTCATAAGTGTATTCTTCACCACTTTCATCTTCAGAAGAGTTGGTTTGGGATTCAGGAGGGCTTGGCTGGATTTCAGGTAGGTTGGGTTCAGAAGGATTGGGTTCAGAAGAGCTTAAAACAAGTTGAGATTCAGGTGCTTTTGAGAGCAATGTGCCTGAAGAGGTAATTGGAATGGCTGGAATGGGTGGGAGAACAACTTGATCACCTTCTTGAAGAACAGTTTCAAGAAGTTTGGTGTATGAGAGAAGTCTTGGATCAAGTTGGGAAAAAGGTCTATCCTCAAGATTGACCAAATCTGCCAGCATATCAATACCTGCTCTGTCAGGGGCACCTTCTGGAGAATAAACTTTCTTAGCAATGATTGGGGCATCTTCAGGAGTCTTGCACTCCTCTTCTTCATGCCTTGATGGGGATATTCTTTCTGATTGAATATCAGGAGAGTTGGCTTCAGGGCTGTTGGACTTGGAGTTAGACCTACTTGCTTGTCTAATCTCCTTGAAGAATTCTTTCTTCTTTTTCTCCTCTTCCATCAACTTTTGCTTCTCAGAAGTTTTGATAATTCTTCTCCTCCTTTCAGACCTTGTTGGCTTGTCAAGGTCCCTGAATTCTGTTACAGTCTCAGGCTGTAAGGGGACAACCTCTCTGAATTCTTAACCTTCTTCAGGGGGGTTGACTCCTTCATCAGCAGCCTTCTCAATCTCCTCAGAAGTGGCTCCTCCACTTCTGGACTGACTTTCTGGGGAAGATTCACTCAGAATCTTCTTCATCTTCTTCATTTTTGGCTGAACTTTTGGTGGTTGGGCTTTCCTTTTTCTTGGAGAGGCTCTGGTTGCTGGAACAACTGCTACAACTTTCTTGGAGGCAGTATCCTGCTTCCTCTTCTCAGTTTTGGAAGACAGCTTTCTGAACATCACCTTTTGAGCTGGAAAAGGCTTTGGCTTTGCTTGAAGGTGGGTATAGTGAGCAAATCTTTCCAAGAGCAGGCTGGCTCTTGTGCAAAACTGGAGTCTTCCATCAACCACCACCTTGTGGTGTTTCACCTCCTTGAACTTGAATTTCTCATTCATCATCTTGTCCAAAATAAAACTCTTCCAGTCAAACTTGACTCTCTTCTCAGCACAGTCAATCACAGCAGCCATTACCTTCAGTTTTGGCATACTGACTTGTTCAACACTTCCAGAATGGCTCAACAAGCTTTTCACAACACAGTCAAACAAATGCCTATAAACAGGTTTTAATGTGTTCTTGTTCTGAGCACTTACAAGTTTCTTTGGTTCTATCATCCATGGATAGTAGAACTCCTGATCATCTCCTTCCTTGTACATTTCTGGATTGTGGCCTTCTGATGGTAGCCCAAAGCTAGCATCCAGATCCTCAGCAGTGAAGATGATGGTGTGTTGACTTTCTTCATCTTCATCTTCCTCAGCATATGTGAGCTTGGCGCACACATCTCCCTTTTTGCCCTTCCATCTGAGATGGGCAAAGAACTCTGCCATGAATGGATTCAGGCATGAATCAGGCTTGGTGCCAAGAAACTTTTCTAGGCCTGCTTCCCTAAGCCAGTGGAGTACAGGATGAACTTCTGTATCTGGGCTATCAAAAGCCACCAACTTTTCAAACCAAAGAGAGTTTGGGTTGCTGAGATAGGAAAAATCAATGTCCAAGGAGGAATCATTGAAATTTACGAGTTCTTCTCTCTTGATTTTAGGAGCCATGGATGATATGAGAGTTGGGTAGGTTTTTTGGAGAGGAGTTGCAGGTTTTGAGAGGTTTTGAAAATCTTAAGAGTTTTGGTATTATGAGTGCGTAAGGATGAAAGTAAAAACTGAGGAGTTTATATATGTGGGGAGTTTATTAACCGTTGGTTAATAGAGAATGACAGAGGGTAAAAGTAACAACCAATTGGATAAAGTGGGGTAGTGGGCTTTAGGCGGTTTGATGGAAGTTTAATGCAAATCAATGGTCTTGATGATGGCTCAAGAATTCATGAAATCTCAATTAAGATTTTGCATTAAATGCTGATTTGCCTTTTTGGTGGTAAAAATCTTTATAGCACACTCCATCCTAAAATGGCCTACTCTTAGACCAAGAGATCTTTTAAATGTCTAATCAATGCTAAAAATAGCAATGATTATCCAATTAACTCGGACAATCATCCTGAGATGTGCTTTGATTTATGTGAAGGTCAAACTGCCTGATTAACTTGCCTGAGTGGGTCCCAAAGTTGCTGACTGGGTCCCACTTGGACAAAGCTCCTGACCAACATTGCTGAATACCATAGGGACAATCTTGCTGAGTTTCCCTCTTTGGCTGACTGCTTTAGTAAGGTTGGTCAACTTTGCTGAAATTCATCTTAATGAACTTCCCCCTTCATATGAGCTTTCTTTCCTCATTTCTCCATCTTGCCTGGATCAAGTAAGCCCAATTCAGCTGACAATTCCAAGAACCTTGCTTCAGCTAAAGGCTTAGTCAAGATATCAGCTTTTTGCTTATCAGTGTGGATTTTGACAAGCTTGATATCTTTCTTCTCCACATGATCCCTTGTGAAGTGATGCTTGATATCCACATGCTTGCATCTGGTGTGGAGCACTGGATTCTGTGAGATGGCAATTGAACTATTGTTATCACAGAATATTGGCACTTCATTTGAGATGACTTTGTAGTCTCTAAGTTGCTGCCTGAGCCAAAGTATCTGAGCACAGCAACTTCCAGCTGCTACATATTCTGCTTCAGTTGTTGAAGTTGCAACTGTATTTTGCTTCTTGGAGAACCATGAGATAAGTTTGCTGCCCAAGAATTGACATGTTCCAGAGGTGGATTTTCTGTCAATTCTACATCCTCCATAATCTGCATCTGAATATCCAGTGAGCTCAATGTTGTCATCAGATGGATACCATAATCCAAGATTCTCAGATCCCTTGAGATATCTTAGGATTCTCTTGGCAGCATCAAGGTGGCTCTTCTTTGGATTGGCTTGAAATCTTACACACACTCCAACTGCAAATGTGATATCAGGCCTGCTTGCAGTGAGATATAGCAAGGATCCTATGATTCCTCTGTAGTTAGTGGAGTTTGTTGACTCTCCACTTTCATCAGGATCCATTTTCCAGTTAGTATTCATAGGAATTCTGACTGGCTTGCTTGTAGCACATCCAAATTTCTTGATCATGTCCCTTGTATACTTGGCCTGATTGATGAATATTCCCTTCTTTGATTGAGTGACTTGAAATCCTAAGAAGAAATTCATCAATCCCATCATGGACATCTCAAATTTGCTCTGCATGAGTTTGGAGAATTTCTCACACAGCTTCTCATTTGGAGATCCAAATATAATGTCATCCACATAGATTTGGACTAACAAGATATCATCTCCTTCACAGATTCTGAACAAGGTTCTGTCAACAGTGCCTTTGACAAAACCATGATCTAGAAGAAACTGTGATAAGGTGTCATACCAAGCTCTTGGAGCTTGCTTTAAGCCATAGAGAGCTTTCTTCAATCTGTACACCTTGTCTCCTTCTTCAAAGCCTGGGGGCTGTTCCACATATACTTCTTCTTTGAGCACCCCATTGAGAAATGCACTCTTCACATCCATTTGATACACCTTGAACCTCATGTGAGCTGCATATGCTAAGAAGAGTCTAATTGCCTCAAGTCTGGCCACTAGAGCAAAGGTCTCATCATAATCAATCCCTTCAGATTGACAATATCCCTTGGCCACCAGTCTTGCCTTGTTCCTCACAATGATGTCATTTTCATTTTTCTTATTTTAAACACTCATTTGGTTCCAATGACATCTTGATGAGTTGGCCTATCTACCAACTCCCATAATTCATTTCTGGTAAACTGGTTCAACTCTTCTTGCATGGCTATGATCCAGTTGGTATCTTGTAGTGCTTCCTCAATGTCTTTTGGTTCCTGATCTGAAAGGAAACAACAAAACAAAGCACTTTCTCCATGAAATCTTCTAGTTTTGATCCCTTCACTTGGATTACCAAGTATCAGGCTAGATGGGTGGTCTTGCAACCAAGTCCTTCTAGACCTGATCCCTTTAGGAGGATTGTCCTCATCTGAGGTTGGATCACTAGATTCATTAAATTCAGGAAAGTTAATTGAAGGATCAAGTTCAGGATCATATTCAGGGGTATTGTCCTCATTGTCAGATAGGTTGACATTTTCATTGGTTCCCCCTTGAATATTGGATCCATTTACTACCTCAGCATTGCCTGCTTCTTCATTGGTAGTTGTTACCTAGTTTTGAACTGGGATGGGGTCAGTCAGTTCAATTTCACCTTCAGGTTGGTTGGCTTCAGGTTGATTGCCATCAGGTAGGTTGTCCAGTTTTTGATTTTGATGAAGTTCAGGCTGGGCAACATCTACAAACACTGTTTCCTTGCTTTGAAGCCTTAGTCTGGTTGTTCTTTGTGTTATCTCATCAATATTCAGGTTTCTATCCCTGAACTCATCAATAGATTCATCAAACACAACATGAGGTGTTTCTTCCACAATAAGAGTTTTGTAATTGTAAACTCTGTAAGCTTTGCTGATTTGTGAATATCCAACAAATATTCCTTCATCAGCTTTGCTGTCAAAATCTTTCAATTGCTCTTTCCCATTATTGTGAATGAAACACTTACAACCAAATATGTGAAAATAAGCAACAGTGGGCAATCTACCTTTCCATATTTGATATGGGGTTTTACCTTGTCCTTTGGTGATTAAGGACCTGTTTTGAGTGTGACATGCAGTGCTAATGGCTTCAGCCCAGAACCTTTTAGGCAGTTTTGATTCAGCAATCAATGTTCTTGCTGCCTCTTTCAAGGTCCTGTTCCTTCTTTCAGCAACCCCATTTTGTTGAGGTGTTCTTGCTGCTGAAGTTTCATGAGTGATGCCATTCTTGCTGCAGTACTCATTGATGTATGAGTTTATGAATTCAGTGCCTTTGTCTGATCTGATCTTGACAATACTTAGGCCCTTTTCATTGCTCAATCTCATCATCAATTCAGGTAGCTTGACTTGGGTCTCCTTTTTGTTCAGCAAGAATACTACCCAAGTGTACCTGGAAAAATCATCAACAACAACTAAATCATATTTTCTTCCATTTATACTTACTGGGATTATTGGTCCAAATAAATCCATATGCAGTAGTTGAAGAACTCTCTCAGTTGAGATGATAGGCTTCCCTTTGAATGAAGTTTTGATCTGCTTTCCTTCCTGACATGGCTGGCATATATGTTCTTTGGTGAACACTTGATTTGGCAGCCCTTTAACTAGAGAGTTTCTTGCAATCTTGTTGATGGTTTTGAAGTTCAGGTGGTTTAGTCTTTTGTGCCACAGCCAGCTTTGCTCACTTGTGCTTTTGGCAACAAGACAGACTGCTTCAGGGGTTTTGCTCCAATCTGCAAAATAGACATTTCCCTTTCTCACCCCTGTTAGTAGTACCTGTTGTGTTGATTTGTTTTTGATAGTACCTTCATTTGGTGCAAATTCAACACAATATCCTTTATCACAAATTTGACTTATAGACAACAAGTTATATTTTAGGCCTAGGACATATGAGACATCAGTAATTTTAACACTACCAATGTTTAATGTACCATAACCTCTTGTGATCCCTTGAGAGCTGTCTCCAAAGGTTACTGAAGGACCATCTTTTTCTGTGAAATCTGAGAGAAGCTCCTTATTCCCAGTCATGTGTCTTGAACATCCACTGTCCAAGTACCATGCTATTTTCTTGTTGATGCTTCTCTTCTTTTTGTGGTCCTTGCAGCCCTGCAAAGTCAAAATTTAGGTACCCTTTGAGTGTTGGGTCCTAGAGGGTTAGCTGTACCTTTTGGAACCCAAATCTGCCTGATTACTCTGATTGATTCAAAGTGACTAACTTGGTTTCCATTTACATCTACATACACAGTTTGACCCTTAAAAGCCTTGGGTGATTTCTGTGTATAAGTGTTAGCCTTGTAAGGTTCAGGAGAGTTGGTAAATTTCTTTGGGACATTTCTCCTAAAGTTACTAGACCTAGGTGCAGCTTGGTAAGACTTTTGAGGATAGGATTTTGGATGGCCTTTACCCTTTGGCAAGTGAGGTTCAGGCTTCCTGAATGTTTTATACCTGTCAGAGGGGATTGGTCTTAATCCATTCAGTTGAGGTTGCCTCATTTGAGTTGGCCTTTTCTGAACAGATTTTGGACAACTCCTCTGATGAGGATTCAGATAGGTTGGCCTTCCATTGGTTCTACCTTTCTGAACCTCATTTCTCTTATAAGCAATGCCTTTAACCTTTTCCATAGGTATGGGTTTAGGTACTTTGTTTACTTGAGTTGGTATAAAACTTCCTTTACCCTTATCCTTGACCAGTGGTTGATTTACTTCCATTTCATTTTGTTGTGCCACTGATCTTACAAAAGTCATCTTAGAATTGCTTGATAAGGCAATACTAAGACCAGGTGAGGGTTCAAATGGATTATAGCCTAATCCACCCTTTTGAGCAAATGGTCTTTGGAATCCTTGAATTTCCTCTATTGCCTTAGCAGATTTGTTCAAGGCAGACATTTTCATTTTTAAGCTCCCCTCACTCAATTTCAGAGTATCAAATTCACTTGAGAGATTGTCAAATTTTGCTTGAAGAATTCTAAGATCAAAATCCTTTTTCCTCAAGGCCAGTTCTTGATCATCAATCAACTTTTGTTGTTCAGAGACTTTGAGAGACATTTCCTCATGTTCTCTCACAATCTGCTGATACAACTCAGTTGATTTAAAGTCAAACTTTGGTTCAGGAATGTTGGGAGTTTGAGCTTTCGAATTCAGTAGCTCATTTTCTCTAAGTGCCATATTGCATACTTCTCTTAGCCTGCTAAGCCTGGTGAAATCCTCAAATAACTTTACAAAGTTGAGTTTCAAGTGGATTTCACTGGACTCATGTGTGTCATTTGAAGAATTAGAAGAATTAGAGGAATTAGAAGATGAACATACCTCATCATTTTCAAATGCCATTTGACAGTCATCATCACTGTCACTGTTGGAGAATAGTCCATCATCAGAAGAGTAGACACTCTCTTCACTTGCTGAATCTCCAACTACCATGGCCTTCCTGTTGTTCAGCCTCTTGTCTCTTTTGTTCTGCCTTTCTTTTCTTTCTTTGGCACTAAGGTCAGGACAATCATACTGAAAGTGACCCTTTTTCTGGCAGTTGTAACACACATCTTCATCATCATTCTTCTTGCTTGAGGACTCCTTCCTCCTTGATGATGATGGTTCACCTTTGCTGTATTTCTTCCTATCAGCATATTTGTCTTCTTTCTTTTCATCAGAGGCTTTGTCCTCTGATTTGTTGTCAGGAGAACTGAATCTCCTTCTGGTTATGTTGTCTTGGTAGAACTTCTTGTATCTACCAAATCTGGAGTTGAGCTTCTCAAATCTCCTAGCCATGAGTGCCAGCTCCTCCTTTATTTCAGATTTTGAAACAGATTGAGAGGATCTTTGAGTATTCTTCTTTTCTGTTTCAGCAGCTTTGAAGGCAACACCTTTGCTTGAGGAGGATGGCTCTTCATGCACCTTCTTTCTGTTTAGATCAAACTCATATGCTTTGAGTTCAGAGAATACTTGCTGCATTGGCATGTTGTCAAGATTGCTGGTATTTTGCATCATGACACAATATATGTCCCACTTGGATGTGAGACTTCTCAGAATCTTCAAAGCAACTTCTCTTTTGGCATAGAACTTGCCAAGAGAGTTTATCTCATTCATGATGTCAGTGAATCTGCCATCAAGATGATCAATAGTTTCATTGGCTTCCATAGAGAATTGTTCATATTTTTGGATAGCCACTTGAAGCTTGTTCTCTTTAATCTTTTGGGTACCTTCACACATAAGTGCTAAGGTGTCCCAAATCTCTTTAGCTGATGTGCAGTGGTATACTCTTCCCATCACTGCATCTGGAATAGTCTGGTACAATGTGTTCATGGCAATGTAGTTCAGGTTGTGCCTTTTTCTTTCCTCAGCTGTAAAGTCATCTTCATCCTTTGGCAGCAACTCCCTTGGATCTGCTTTCTGAGCATCAGTGAGCTTGGGATTTGCTTTAGTGAATGTGAAAGGCCCTCTAGTGATGACTTTAAGCATCTCATCATGCTGGCAAGCAAGATGTGCTCTCATCCTGATCTTCCAGAAATCATAGTTCTCAATTGAGAACATTGGCAGTTTGTGATGAGAAATATGATTGACTTGGTTTGGACCCATGTTGTTGATGGTATTGACAGCATCTCCTGGAACTGCATTGTTAGCCATTTCAACAGAAATAATATAAGATGAACACAGATAGGTTTTTCAGAAATTTGGATCAGTTCAGTGACCACAGAAAATGTGATTTTTGAAAATCAGTTGGATTTTCAGAAGCAGTGGTCTATGAACCCCTGCTCTGATACCACTTGTTGGTCCTTGGTGGAGTATAACACAAGTGTATGGGGGGGGAATGCACTTGTGTATGCAAATTCTTTTCTTTTTAACAAAACTGGTCTTATCAGGCAGGTTGTCTCACAACTGGCCTGAGTGTGAACTTTGATAGATACTTGTCCTACTGATTACTATTAAGTGATCAGTTGGCTAAATATCTAAAAGAGTTGTTAAGTGCGGAATGTGGTTGGCCTTTGACTCAAAGAAATACTCCAAGTTAATTTCTGAAAAGATACAGTAATCAGGGACTTTGTCAAAACAGTTTTTCTCACTTACTGAGTTTTGCTTCTTTAAAATATGATTGAATGTAAGTGCAATAAAGAATGCAGTAAGTAAATGGCACACAAGTTTATAGTGGTTCAGAGACTCAAGCTCCTACATCCACTTTCCCTGATTGAACAGGATAATTCCTTCACAATGGAATTAGTTTGTTTTATAGTGCCAAGGTGCACTGATCAACAACACTCTCTTAGTGTTTTGATCCCTAGAATAATCTGAGTCCTAGTGCTCAATCTCTCTGAGTTAAGACTGTGTTTCACTCTAACAGTCCTTAACTCCTCACTTCTACAACAAACACTCTCTTCACTAAATGAGATAAGGGTTTGAGGTTTGGTTCCAACTAGTAGAGATATCCTTTACAATAAGAACAGTGTAAAGGCTTAGGATATCTCAATGCTAAGCTTTTGATGTTTACAAAGATTGGCTTAGCTAATTGAAGTGATTCAGGAAACTTGGAATTCTGAAGAACAGCTTGGTTTCCTTTGAAAGCTTGATAATAGTTTGATAGCTTGTAGTTGGATTCTGAATCCCTTTGATCACTTCTGTATTTATAGGCAAATTTGAACAACTAACCGTTGGAGGGATAGCAATTCAAATATGTCTATTTGCAGCACCATTGAAACGACTATGAAGTTTGGCATCCTTTTATCCACTGTGTAAAAGGGCTCTTCAATGGTTGCTTGAATGAATGTGTTGACTTCTGAAAAATGCGGCTGAGAAGACTTGTGTCAGTTTCCAAATATGCACATTCTCCTAGGTTGATTTGTGGCAAACTCTACACTCAACCAACGGTCAGATGGGACAAGCTCCCTGAACATTCCTGCTGCAATTTAGAATGTTCCAACATTCATTCAATGCTTCACTCTTTAATGCTTTAAGTCTTCAATGCTTGGTTCAGGCATGATTGGCAATAAATGCTTCATTGAATGTGTCTACTGTGAGCTTCGGCATTCAATGCTCTTGATCATTTGTACTTCAACTGTCTTGATCATTTGCATTTATGAGCATTGCTTTAATGTTCTTGATCTCTTCAGCTCAGTTGTCCACTTGGTCAGCTTGTCTTGAAAGTTCAGCAACTTTGGCCTAGACACTTAACACTTATCAAGCTGCCTAACATTCCAACTTTGGACAACTATCCTAAACTCTACAATCTCACAACATTTCTGAGATTTTTAACTTAAGCATTCTACTTTCTCAAGTGTACTGAGACAACTTGCCTGAACTAGACTTGAGCATATCTCTACTAATCTGAACATCATCAATCAGGGGTTTTGGTATCTAGACAAGTCCTACATATTGATGAAAGATGAAGTTTTGATAAGCCAAAAATAGTTTGAATATTTTTTAAGTGTTAACTAATCTAGTCTAGTTGAGTTGAAGTCATCTTGAACAGATCAGTAGAGTTCACATGAAAAGATAAGTATTGTTTTCTTATTAAAAGATAAGTACGATTTATAAGTACTTCATATGTGCTATTTGTATATGATTATTGTTGAGCTATGAATAATTGTTGTATAGAGCTCATGATTTTAAACTGTAATAGATAGATTGATTGTATAGATTATAAGTTGACTAAGCTGAATCATAAGCTTAAAGTAATGTAATAGTCTTATTAGGATAGGATAGTTTACTATTGAAGATTGCACATGAAGACTGAAGAAGAAGAGTTGAAGTCTACTACACAAGACAGGTGGACTACAAGACCAGTGCATACCAGACTATACAAGACGAGTCAACTTGAAGTAAAGTCTAAGTGAAGCGCGTGTAAAGATAAGGATGAAGAAGTTAGTTATGGAAATAGCTACTTAACAAGAAACGCGTGGATGGATAAGAAGATTCAGTTAAAAGTTAGTTTTCAAGAAGAGTTGGTTACAACTAACTTAGTTCTTGATTTCAGAAGTCTATAAATACTTCATGGTGGTTATTGATTTGAGACTACTGATACTGAGATTACTGATACATACTAAAGATTACTCACAGAGTTCATTGAAGTTCAGGAAGCAAGTCAGAAGTGAAGTGAAGAATCCGGAAGACTGCGACTGAATAAGTTTTAGTTTTTGTTATTTTTATCAAGTTGCTAGATACTTGTTAAATTTCTAGTTAGATCGTAGACATATCTGGTGGTATAGTCTTAGAAGATCTAAGTCTTCTTCTTGGGACTCAAAATCACAGGAATACTCACTTTGTACTCGATTGGAAGAGTTTAGTGGAAACATCACAACTGGGTTGTGAGAGTGGATGTAGACAAGTTGTCGAACCACTATAAATTGTTTGTGTTGTTTACTTTACTGTTTTGTTTAATTGCTTAATTGATTACACACATAACTGAACAAGACAAGTTGAGTATAGAACAGAGTTCTCGAATTTGATAAGTTGAGTATAAACTTGTATTGGGCTCATTGTTAATTTCGTATTCCGCATACTGTATTCTGATATATCGAAAGATTTTAGAAAAGTCTATTCACCCCCCTCTAGACATTTTCTTTAGCTTCCCTCGATATTAACTCAACTTTCGGGACCTACAAGTGGTATCAGAGCAGTGGTTTCCGAACTGCTGTTTCTTGATAACCGACTTAAGGCTTAGGGTGAAGTCTTGGTCCATGTTTGTACTTGCTTACGTGTTCTTGATCATCATTTTGTGATATATCTGTTTCTTGTTCCCTGTTCTTGAACATATCTACTTCTTGATCTAATAACTGATTAGCACTAATCTACTTGCTTAAACATGTCTCTTGAAATAAGCGCTAACAAGTTACCCAAGTTCCAGGTTCAGGACTACGACTATTGGAAGCTGCGAATGGAAGCCATTTTCAGCTCCACACACGACCTAATGATCTCAGTTGTCACAGAGGGTCCAATTGTGACAATGGTCCCAAATACTGCTAACCTCGACAAAGATAAACCAATTGGCACTCTTGTCAAGAAACCCAGGTCAGAACTAACCTCAGAAGAAATGCGTCAAAATAATTTGGATAGTCTGGCGAAGAATTACATCTTACACACTCTTCCTAACGAGTATCTAGGAAAAGTGTTAAAATGTAAAACTGCCAAAGACATGTGGGACAGACTAGCTATCATTTGTGAAGGGACATCCCTGATCAAAGAAAGCAAACTCTCCACTGCTGTCCAAAGATTTGAATCATTTCGGATGAAAGCTGGCGAAACTATCGACCAGCTGGATACTCGTTTTACTAAGATTATGAATGATCTGGAAGTCCTTGGTAAATCATATACTGCTCGTGAGACCAATCTTAGGATTCTGAAAAGTCTTGATAGTCGTTGGAAAATGGTAAAGATGCTTGTTAAGAACACTCAAGACATAGACAGGTGGTCTGCTGAAACCATGTTTCAAACTCTGAAAGCCTATGAGTTTGATTTAGACGAAGATGAACCACAAGCCAGTAGTGATAAAGAACATGTTGTATCTAAGAACGTTGCCTTTAAGTCAAGCTCTTCTAAGTCTTCTAAGGTAGATAGTTCCAAGTCTAAGACTAAATCTGCTTCTGTGAAAGACGAGTTAGATACTGATCTTAGTCTGAAGGATCAGGTGAACCTCATGGTTAGAAAGTTTGATAGACTGAATAAACGTTTCGGTAGATATAAGAATTTCTATAGAGATCATAGAGCGTCCACTTCTAAGAACTCGTCTGAGACCAGACGAGACCGAAACTCATCCGAAAGGAGAGACGAAGTCTCGAAAGGAAATAGACGAGATAGAGAGTCTGACGATAGGAAGATTCAGCGTTCCGATAGACGTGATAAGCGTAGGGACAAATCTCCTGTTAAAAAGGCTACTAATGATCTCTTGTGCTACAACTGTGAAAAGCCAGGTCACTACATATATGAATGTCCAGACCTGAGCACTGACGATCGAGAAGAACGTAAAGCTCGAAGGGAAAGAAGATACAACCGTGGCAAGAAGGCAATGATGGCCAATGATGACTCTGACTCGGATTCAGACGAGTTTCCATCGTCCTTATCTAGTCACTCAACTGATCGAGATCACGACGAAGCATTCATAGTAGATGATGGCCTATGTTGGGATATAAATTCATCCTAAGCCCCACTTGATGTTAGAATAGTTTTGATGGCCAAAACACTTAGAGTTTATAAATGTAATAGGATCAGCTGACTTGTATAGAACAGCTTAGACTAGTCTTGTGTGATCAACTGTATTGATATCAGCTGATCAGCACAGTCCTGGCTTACATGCCTATCCTCAAGATGAGAAGAGTAGAAGATCCTTAAAGACCAGATAAGTTAAGGTGCTTGTATACCTACCTATCTGATGGAGTCCCAGATTGAAGATGGCCTAAAAGCAGTACAAAGAATTTCCAGATCAGAAGAGTGTTACTCGTCTGATATCAGAAGACAGAAGACCTAAGGCCAGAAGAGTAGTCAGAAGACTAGAAGTACAGATCAGAAGACTATGTGCTCTTCCAGGACTCGGCTGATTCCCAAGTCATCTTGCAATTCAAACGAAGACCTACCTTATTTAGAAGATTGACATGATCCCAGGATTGAAGCAATCAAGCGGCTGGAATCAAGGAATCAAGCTATTATGGAAAGATTGCTCAAACGGCTAGTCAACTCCAACGGCTAGTTGCAACCAATCTCCATTATAAATACAAGAGGATGAGAAATCACAAGGAGGAGTCACAAGAGAGAATTCAACAAGCCAAGCAAGCAATCAAAGCTAAAGCCATACAGTTCTAAGAATTCTCAAAAGAGCCAGAAACCATTAGATTATCTATAGCTCTTAAGTGATTTCTATCCAACCCTTAAGAACCTGAAACCTGTTCATATTGTATATCAATTGTTTTAGGCATAGTGGTTAAGCAAATTATAAGCTTGAACCATTAGTTGGATACACCTCAAAAACCCCAAACCCTCACCGAAAGGTTAAAGTTTTTGAAACCCCTTAAAGTGCAAGTGCTTACAATCACTTGTGGAGACCGTAGCTGTTAGGACGGCTCAGATCTCAAAGTCCTAACCTTGGGACTATAAAGGTCAAGACCCTTGTAATTTATGGAAATTAAAGGGATTAAACATCACGTTAGGACGTGAGAGTGGACGTAGGAACGTATATCCGAACCACTATAAATCCGGTGTTATTTACTTTCTGCACTTTACATTTCTGCCTTTACATTCATTATTATATAGTGCATACTGTGATTTCAACACTCTTCAAAACAAGGCCATAACTTTCAAACCAGCATCAGCTGAGTATTTTCATTAAGTAAAACAAGTTACAAGAACGAGTCTAAACCAGGGCCACCATAATTCCGCATATAACCTCCTCAGTCAGATCACTATAGTCATCTGGACCAGCAGACTTGCAGTCCAGTTGACATAGCAATCAGAAGAGGTTCCCAACTCTGTTTGAAAAAGTTTTAAAGTCTATTCACCCCTCCCCTCTAGACTTTAAACCCATTCACTACTCGTTCAGGGACCAACAAGTGGTATCAGAGCAGTGGTTCTAACGGACTACTGTCTCTAGATTATCAGAAGACTTGAGGGAGTCTTTCTGTAGTCCTCTTGAACAGATCTTTTTGGAAAACTTATTTTTGAAAACTCATACAGCATGAGTGCTAACATGCGTAAGTTGCCTAAGTTTTCAGTTGAGGATTATGATTACTGGAAGATCAGGATGAGGAAGAATCTCACATCAGTCCACTACAAGATGTGGTCAGTAATCACTGAAGGCCCAATCACCATCATGACAGTCAACACTGCAAATGGTGATCCAGAAGTCCCAGTTGGAGAACTGGTTCCCAAGCCCATGAGGGATCTCACACCAGAAGAGATGAAGCAATCAAACCTTGATAGCATTGCTCAAGATTACATAATGCAAACTCTTCCAAATGAGTACATTGCAAAGGTCATCCACTGTGAGTCAGCCAGAGAGATGTGGGAGGCATTGGCACTCCTCTGTGAAGGAACTGAGCTGATCAAGGAAAGCAAATTGTCGACAGCAGTCAAGAAGTTTGAACACCTCAAGATGCATCCAGGAGAAACTATTGATCAGCTGGACAATAGATGTACAAATATCATAAATGAGATTGAATCTCTAGGCAAGAAGTATACAAATAGAGAGAAAAACTTGAAGATCTTGGACTCTTTACCCAAGAGATGGAAACTGAAGAAGACCATCATCAAAGATACTCAAGATATCAAGAAGTGGTCTACTCAAACTCTATTTCAAAACCTAAAAGCTCATGAATATGACCTTGACAGAGAAGAAAACTCAGGAAGTGATGAGTCAACTGCAGCCCCATCTACCTCCAAGACTGTAGCCTTCAAGGCAGCCAATACAAAAGCTGCAAGTACCTCATCTGGCAAGGCCTCTCTGAAAACAGAAGACTGTGAAGGATCAGACATGAGTCTGAAGGAACAAATGGCTCTTATGATCAAGAGATTCGAAAGGATGAACACTCTCAACAGCAAATATAGAAAATTCTATAGAAACTACAAAGATAGAAGAGCAAGTTCACCCTCCAGAGGTTCCAGAGAAAGAACACCAGAAAGACATCCTAGAAAGGATGTGGAGTCATCTGACAGCCGAGGATCTAGAAGAAGAGATGCCACTCCTCCAAGGAAAGGCAACTCAAATCAAAAACCTGGATCATGCTTCAACTGTCGCAAACCAGGACACTATGTCTATGAATGTCCTGAGCTGGATTTGGATGACAAAGAAGAAAGAAGGCCAAGAAGAACTTCTACACAAGAAAGCTATGGTGACTGAAGAATCTGAATATCAAAGTGATGAACTCCCTACATCACCAGACTGCCAAATCTTCTCAGATGATTCAGATGACCTAGCTATGATGGCCATAGGTGAAAATGAGGTAAACTCCTATACTACTACTTTCCATTCACCTATTTTTTCACAATCAGATGAGATAAACTCATCTGAAGGCGAATCAGAAGACACCTATTATCAATCTTTAAGAAAAGTAAAAGGTGATCTGGATATTGCCACTAGAGCTTTTATAGAAGTGGAAGAGGAGAATAAGGATCTAAGGAAAGAAATTGCTAAGTTGAAAAAGGTTAAGTTTGATAACACCCCTGAGCTGGCCACAATGAATGAAAGATTGACCAGAGAAGTGGAGCTTCTTAAGGAAGAAAATACCACAATAACTCAGTTGTATGAGGGGATGTTACAAACTCAAGCTTTAGAAACTAAGGAACTTCGTTCACTACAATCCAAATTCGATGACCTCTTCCAAGCACACAAGCTCTTAGAAAAGGAGAAGGAATGCCTAAATCAAAAGATATCAGAGTTCAATAAAGCCTCTACTACTATTGAAAGTATCTCTGAGTATTATAGATCAAATGGCAATAAGATGGGTTTTGGCTATGAACTCAACCCATCTACATCCTCTCCAGCTGGGGGTAGTACACCTAACAAGTGCACTACTCAGACACATGAAAAGGGTGAGTGTTCTAAACACAATGAACCTAATATGAACCAAAAGGCATCTGTACCAGCTAAGGCTAACTATCCCAAAACCAAAAATGGTAAAGGACAAGCTAACCCCAAGCCTGTACAGAGGAACAGCAAACAGCCTAGACCATCTCGGCTGAGACAGTCTCAGTTGTATGCTGCTCCAGCCAAGAAGAAGAAGTCTTCTTCAAACAAATCTGTTCTCTTTGCACCCTTATCTCTTATGATATTGTGAGAACAGAAGAGTATGGTCCATATAATCGTGTGCATCGACCAGCTAATGCACCCAGGCCGAATGTAACTAGTCAAAAGATCATGTATGTACACTCCTATAAAGGGAAACCATTTGACTATTACTTAGCTGACACTAAGGACAAATCAGATCAGTCCAAGGTGCTGACTGGTAAGATTTGGTTCTGTGATGCCCGAGGGAAACAACTCAAGTGTTCAAGGTTGTTCAAACGACCAATGTATATGTGGGTTCCCAAGGGTAGTACTAACACCCAAGGACCCAAAACAAAATGGGTACCTAAGACTTAACTTTTCTTGCAGGAAATGAGGGACCTATACAGAAGAGGAGGTCTAGCAGGAGAAACTTGGTACATAGATAGTGGATGCTCAACTCACATGACAGGAACCAAAGCCCTGCTGACCAACTACATAGAAAAGAAAGGTCCAAAAGTCTTCTTTGGTGATAACGCGCATGGTAACACAAAAGGATATGGCACCCTTAAAAATGGTGACATTGAGGTACATGATGTATCATATGTAGAAGGTCTTAAGTTTAATTTATTATCTGTTTCTCACTTTTGTGACACTGGTTACTCAGTCAAATTCTCTAAAGATGAGTGTCTCATAAGTGATAAGAGAACAAAACAAAACCTTCTAACAGGATCTAGAAAGGGAAGTATGTATCTTGCAAATTGGAACAGCTGTCCTAAGGATACATGTCTGCTTGTGAAGAGCCCTAAAGATGTCAGCTGGCTATGGCACAAACGTCTTAGTCATCTGAACTTTAAGACTATGAACAAGTTAGCAAGGGAATCCTTAGTTGATGGTCTGCCTAATGAACTCTATTGTAAAGATCAGGTGTGTGATGCATGTCAACAAGGAAAGCAAACAAAGGTCTCCTTCAAGACCAAGAAGACAGCATCAACCAGCAGAGTCCTTGAACTGCTTCACATGGATCTCTTTGGACCAATCACTCCAACCACTCTAACAGGGAGGAAGTACACTCTTATTGTTGTAGATGATTATTCCAAGTTTACTTGGGTTATCTTCTTATACAAGAAGAGTGAAACACAGCAGAAGCTCCCTGAACTATTGAAGAGGATCCAAGTAGAGAAAGGAGAACCAATTGTGAAAATTAGAAGTGACAAAGGCACTGAATTCATTAACTCTTATATTATTGCCTATTGTACTTCTAATGGTATGAGACAAGTGCAGCAAGAACACCACAACAGAATGGTGTAGCTGAAAGAAGAGTCAGAACACTCAAAGAAGCTGCCTGAACACTCCTTGCTGAATTCTCCACTCCCAAGAAGCTATGGGCAGAAGCCATCAACACAGCTTGTCACACTCAAAACAGGTCAGGTATTCATAAAATACATGAGAAAACCCCATATGAACTATGGAAAGGAAGAAAACCTAGAGTATCTTACTTTCATATATTTGGTTGTAAGTGTTTCATTCACAACAATGGGAAGAGTAAGTTGAATGCTTTTGATGCCAAAGCAGATGAGGGGATATTTTTAGGATACTCCTCAACTAGCAAAGCATTTAGAGTACTCAACAAACGAACCCTTCTTGTGGAAGAAACACCTCATGTTGTTTTTGATGAATCTTATGAAAAGAATGCAGTAGAAACAAACTCAGCTGCAGATCAGATGAGACATCTAGTGATCAAGTCCAAACCAGATGAGTTCATTGAAGTCAATGAACCTTTCCCTGAAGAACCAGAGGAGGATAAGCCTCATAGACCTGTCACTAGATCTCAAACTCAAGCAGGACAAGCTGATATAGAAGAAGCAATGACAGATAGCAATTGGATCACTGCTATGCAAGAAGAACTAAACCAATTCGAAAGAAATGAAGTCTGGGAATTGGTAGATCGTCCTGAAAACCACAATGTAGTAGGAACAAAGTGGGTATTCAAGAACAAGAAGGACGAAAATGATGTGATAACTAGAAATAAGGCTAGGCTAGTTGCAAAAGGATACTCTCAATCTGAAGGGATTGACTATGATGAAACCTTTGCTCCAGTAGCCAGATTAGAAGCCATACGACTGTTTCTAGCTTATGCATCATATATGGGCTTCAAGGTATATCAAATGGATGTCAAGAGTACTTTTCTAAATGGTATTCTGGTAGAAGAAGTATATGTAGAGCAGCCTCCAGGTTTTGAAAAAGGTGATCAAGTATATCGGCTAAAGAAGGCTCTCTATGGTCTAAAACAAGCCCCTAGAGCTTGGTATGACACATTGTCACAATTCCTACTTGACAATGGATATACAAAAGGCAAAGTGGATAGAACTCTTTTCAGAATACAAGAAGGAGAAGACATCCTAATGGTGCAAATATATGTAGATGATATTATATTTGGATCACCCAATCAAGAGATGTGCAAGAAGTTCTCTGAACTTATGCAAGGAAAGTTTGAAATGAGCATGATGGATGAGATGAATTATTTTCTAGGACTTCAAGTCAAGCAGAGTTCAGAAGGGATCTTCATCAACCAGTCCAAGTATACCAAGAGCCTATTAGAAAGATTCAAAGCCCTACAAAGCAAGACTGCAAGGATTCCAATGATGACATCTTTCAAAATGGAACTAGATGAGTCTGGAAAGGCAGCTGATCAAGCTGAATATAGATCACTGATTGGATCTCTACTATATCTTACAGCTAGCAGACCAGACATAACATTTGTTGTAGGAGTATGTGCTAGGTTTCAAGAAAACCCAAAGCAAAGTCATCTAGAAGCAGCAAGGAAGATTCTCAAGTACCTAAAAGGAACAGTCAACCTAGGACTATGGTACCCTGCTGATGAAAATCTAGAATTGAGTGGCTATTCTGACTCAGACTATGGAGGATGTAGAATTGATAGGAAATCCACATCTGGAACCTGTCAATTTCTAGGCAACAAGCTGATATCATGGTTCTCTAAGAAGCAAACCTCAGTTGCAACCTCCACCACTGAAGTAGAATACATGGCAGCTGGTAGTTGTTGTAGTCAGCTGCTCTGGCTAGTTCAACAACTCAAGGATTACAATGTAGAGGCAAGAGAAGTCCCTATTTATTGTGATAGCAGCAGTGCCATTGCCATCACTCAAAATCCAGTCCTCCACACAAGGTGCAAGCATGTCGACATTCGACACCACTTCATAAGAGACCACCTTGAAAAGAAGGACATCAAGATGGAGAAAATTCACACAGATATCCAAAGAGCAGACATCTTGACTAAGCCCCTAGCTGAAGAAAGGTTCAAAACCCTATGTTACAGCTTAGGACTCCTGGACCCAAGCACATGAAGAAGGAAAGATCAGCTGAAAACCTCAGCTGACCCAAGTGCAGCAGACTAGGAGGATCAGATGAGGTGAATGGACACCCTCATCTTCAGGTAAGTTCTTTCCCAATGAAGACAAATAAAGCTGAGGGAAAACTTAGAGTCATCTAATCAAGGGGGAATCAATGATACCTTAAGAATCCTTGATGAAATACTCTAAAATCTGCATTGCATATCATATCATATATATATACAGCAGACTTGAACAAAGTTATTTGATCTCTTTATTCCCAGCAATGTATACTATGTATAATAATAAACTATTCTTCATAAAATACTTTATTTATATACATAAATACAGTGTACTATTGAGTTATACTTGGTTGGATTAATACACCACCGACTCAACAGTATGCATGCACAGTACGTATTTCAAATAACTCTTGCTCAAAATTTATAAATTCTGCATTCCATAAGATAAAGTCTGAATATCTTTAAATGTGAACCCTTAGATCAAGAATCTCATTGTTGATCTTAAGAAGTAACTTTTCAGAAATACAGACCTATCAACTCTATAGTTTTGTCATCTTTCACTCCACTACCTCATTTCTACCCCTATAAAAGGAGGAAGTTATGAGAACACCTAAGAACACAAATCACCAACTACAATTTTTGTTTCAGGTATGGAGAAGATTGAAAGAAAAGATGGAATGGAGATCATTCTTCAACCAAAGTCTTGGGTGAAGGAGATGAAGATTTGTCCAGAAGATGAAGATGATGCAGATCAGCATACTTGGTTTAACCAACATAAGTATGTCTATGAAAACTAGAGGAAAGAGAGAAGTCCTTATTGAAAACTAGAGGAAAGAGAGATGCAGAGGACAGAGTAGCAAACAAGCAGAGCTTCTTCTCCAGGGGGAAGTTCTACATGGAGAGCTTGTTATCAAAAGTTATTGTGTCTAAACAGAACATGAAGGCTGAGTCCATGGCCCTCTCTTCGACTCCATTGAAGCCTCTTCCAATCTTCCTTCTCTTTCAAGAGTAGCGAAGAGATTCAATTAGGACACATTTGATGCTACAACCCATCTGATGATGAGGAACATCAGATGGTAAGGGCAACCTGAACCAGTGGGATACCATCCAGGCTGATATACATATTGATTTGATGGTCCTACTTGATTCAGAGATAGAGCTGGAAGATCCATCAAACCAGGTTGGATCACCACTCACAATAAAGCTGGAAGATCCATCATCCAGGTTGGATCATCACAGCAACAATGAAGGATCCATCAAGCCAAGTTGGACCTTCAAAGCACAGAAGACTTACTCAGCAAATCTCAATCCTCCACTCAACTGATCAGAAGACCAACTCAGCTGACCAGAAGACTTCCAAGAGAAATCAGCAAACCTTTTCAGGAAATCAGAAGACTTCACTCTGCTGATCAGATCACTTGATTTTTTAGTTTAATGACTATCTTTGATCATGTAATTCATTCTAGATTTATTCCTAAATGTAATTAAACAAATTGGCCTATATAAGGAATGCAATTCACTTATAAAAAACGGCCTTGATGATCAATTCTTGCCACAAAATTAGTCACAACGGCTATTTTTGGTAATGATGTCATTAATACTCAATTACCAAATTGCCAGCAAATCAACTGTTGCCACATGGCAAATTCAGCCGGCAAATTTAAAGGAAGGCCCGAAATCAAAGAAGGAAAATATTGGGCTCTACTCCACAATTAAACCCAAATCTGACCGTTAGATCAAGAATTATTGGAGTATATATACACACCCTTAAAACTCTTCCAAACCCTTTCGCTCACAATACCCTATTGCTCTCAATACTCTCTCGTTCTGCAAATTTCTTTCAAGCTCTCAAAACCTAAACACTTAAACTCTACTATGGCAATCATTGAAATTTACGACGAGAAGACCAAGAGCACTGGCACCTTGGATGCTGCAAAGTGGTCCAAGGAAGGGAAGATGTTCACAGAGAATGCTCTGTTTTTCAAAGGCAAACACACAGCTGCAAACAAGGAAATCCTTCTCCGTTGCATCAACCTCAACCTTCGAGATTTTCTGGAAGCAGCACCCACCAACGTTTATGAACAAGATGTGCTGGCTTTCTATGCAAACGCTGTGATGAAGGGATCGTATGTTGAAAGTGTCATGGGTGGACACAAGGTCAAGGTAACAAGGGAAATCCTTCAGGAACTGTTTGGTTTGTCAAGGGGGAAGATCAATATCTCCACCTACATCATGAATAAGGAGAAAGAGTACATGGAGATGTTCACTGATGGGAGAATCAAGGCTGCTGATGCCTCTGGACTCAAGAAATCCCAACTAGAACCTAAGTTCCAAACCCTGATGGATATAGCAGGCAAGATGTTGCTAGGTAACACATTCAGTCATGATGCTGTTACTACTCTAAAGGTTAGAGTTATGGCTGCAATCTGGGATCAGATTGATGGAGACTGGCAAGGGCTTTTCTTGGACAGAATTGCTCTTGAAGCCAAGAAGGTGACTTTGGACCTTCAATCAAAAGAATGGAAGGTGACCTCTACTGTCAGCTTTGTCAACAAGCTGAGTATCATTCTTCCAGAAGTACTCCCAAGAAAGTACAAGATGGGACCTCACAAGACCTTCCACATCTCCAAATATTATTTAAGGAAGGACGCTCTTGCTGAGGCAGCAAGGTTGAAAGAAGAGAGGAAGAAGCTGTTAGCTGAAGCATCTTCCAAAGATGTTATTAAAAAGGCAGAAGAGTCCACTCATAACTCTGCTGCTGAAGAAGAAGAGGAGCCATCGAAAGAAGAGGCTCAAAAGAAGGTTGCTGAAGAGGATGATGATGACAATCAGACCTTAGCACAAAGAAGATATCTGATCAGATCAGGGCTCATCTCCCCATCTGATTCAGATGTCACTCCCACTGCCTCTCCTTTGAAAAAGGCAGGTACTTCTAACCCCTCTCTCACTTTCACACCTTCTAAACTATCAAAGGGTCAGAAGAGAAAGAAGAACACTTCTTCTTTCACAAAGAAAGCCAAGAAATCCAGGCTCCCTACTCCAATGAGCATAGCCCCTATTTCATCCTTCAACCCTTCTGATGATACCAACCCATCTGAACCCTCACACACTGATGCCCAAATCCCTGCAAATACTCACACAGCAGAGGAACAAGCCCAGCCTAACCCTGCTGATGTTCAAACAGCAGACAACCAACCTCAGACCACCTCCACCCAACCTGCTGATGATCAAACTCAGATTATATCCACAATCCTTGCTGATATTCAAACAGCAAATGTCCAAGATCATCAAGCTCAAACACCTACTGATCTTCAAGAAGAAACTGAACCAGACCAGCAGACCCATAACCCTGCTGATGAACAAATTACTGAAGATCAATCCCAACCTCCTACCCAACAAGAAGAAATCACTTCCCAAATCCCTACTGATACTCACACAGCAGAGGAAAATGCCCCAACTACCCAAACCCCTACCATCATTGTCCCTTCTGCTCCAGAAGACTTGGCACCAGAAGACCTGGTTCAACCTGGTCCTTCTCAACCTCAGTTCAGAATGGTGCACTACCCCATGTGCCAAACAGAAAAGATAATGAGGATGAAGATAGTCAACCTGCTCAAGACCACCATCCCTGGAGTTGATGAGACTTCAATCCAGTTTGAACAAGTGCTTAGGGTATGCACTTGGATTGAGCTCAGAAGAGATGATGTAGATGACCTTCTTGAGGTCATGGAAGGAATGGGAGGAAAGGAAAACTTCCTCGACTGGGAGATGGAGCAAAAGGAAGTTGCTCAAGTTCAATCCTTTGCTCAGCTGCTATCAGATGAGGCACTAACTGCAGTCTGCAACCGGATCCTAGGAGTCTCCACTGCTGATGTCCCTATCCCAGTAGGTTCATCGGATCAGCAGACAGCTGAACAAGCAAAGATGAAAGAATCAGCTGCACCAGCCTTGGTGGAAGACTCAGCTGCCCCTGCTGAAGACTCAGCTGCACCAGCTGACAAAGAAGAGATTGAAAGAGAAGTAGTCAGAGTACCAGCTCACTTCAAACCTTCAGACGATCTGACTCACTTCATTGACAATCAAGAGGATGCAGGCAGACGAATCATGACCCATCTGACTAAGGCCACTACCTGCTACCTCAATGAGGAGTACCTATCAGCCGAAGAAAGAGGCAAAGCATTAATTGTTCATCCAAAGCCTCAAGGTACACCCTCTACTTCTACCCCATCTGTTGACCATACAGCAGACATCTGCTCCCAGGTCAAAGCTGCAATAGACTTGCACTTTGAGAAAGGTTTAGGCCTGCAGCTAGGAAGATATGTTGAGAAAGCTGCAAGGGAACAGAAGACTCGTCTTCATGACCAGATTCTTGACGTTGAAGACAAGTTTGGTGAAGCACTTCATCAGCAGATAGGAGAATACTTGAGTACCTATCAGAAGTTGTCAGCTGACACCTCCAAAAGGTTTGCTGATCTTTACACTGATGAGATGCACCGCATGGAGACCACCTACACATCCAGAATTGAAGAAGCTGAAGCAAGAGCCAAAGAAGGTCAAGCCCTTCTTAAGGCAGCTGCAGAGGAGAATGAGAAATTGCAGACTCAGCTGAAGGAGACAGCAGCCAAGTTGGAAGCTCTTACAACTAGATTTGAAGCTGCCTCCTCCTCCAATTCACATGCTGAAGTTCTAGAGCACAGCATAACCCATCTGACCCAAGTTGCCAAGGTCAATGCCATGGCACTGAAACAAACTCTGAAAGTGGAAATCATGAATTCCATGAAGCCTTTTGCGGCTGCACTTGCTGAAGCCAAAAAGGGGAAAGATATGTTGATAAAGGCTCTAGAGAAGTCTACTGCCCAGCAAGCTGAACTGGTAGTAGCACAAGATGACTTGACTGAAACCTTGGGTGGTTTAAAGAGCAAAATCAAGAACAGGCAAGGCAAAGGCAAAGAAATTGCTCAAGAAGACACTCAAGCACCCACTCAAGGTCCTGCCAAGACTCTTCAGATCACTGCTCCTGAAGAACAAGTCTCTGAAAAGAGAATGACAAGGAAAAGAAAGGCAGATGAGCAAGCCCAGACAGCTCAGACCAGCAAGAAATCAACTCCAGCAGAGCCTACTGCAGAACAGAAAGAGGCTCTAGAGTTGAAGAAAAAGAAGTTGCTTGAAGCTCAAGAGCTTAAGCAAAAGAAGCTGAATGATGCGAAGGCAGTCAAAGCCAAATTTGAAAGAAGAATTGCCAAACTCAGGAAAGCAATGAAGGACAAAGCACAAGAAGACAGTGTCCTAGTGTTTGACAGCAATTATGTGGATTACTTAGCCCTTCAAGATGAGCTACCAAGATGGTATCCCCTGAAGAAGAAGTGGCAAATTCAACACCACATAGTAAGGAAATTTGGCCCTCTCCCTTCTTATGAAGAAGAATTTCTTCAATTCTCCCAGTTCATGAACATTGAAGATCCAGAGTTCTGGGAAGAAATTGTCAAGACAGCCAAAGGACTTGACAACTGCAGAATCCTAACTCCTGAAGAACCCAAATGGGATGCACCCCTTCTGGATTCAGGAAGAGCCAACATGATAGAAATCAAGAAGATTCTGTACAAGATCTATGAAGAGGAGAATGTTACAGATGTACAGCACATGGAAGAAGTTCGAGCTCGTCTGTACCTTGCCTACCACATTTGAAGATCAGAAGACCTGATGAAGACTAGCTTAGAAGTTTAAAGAAACTATTATTTGTAATCTGTAAAAGTTCTATCTATATTCAAGTTCTAGTTCTTTTTGCTTACAAGACAAACTCTCATTGTCTCCATCAGATGTTTCAGTCTTAGCATGTTATAAACTTTTATCTTATTTCATTAAGAGCATTTATCAAGTATAGTTTTGGCTTCATCAAAAAGGGGGAAATTGTTGGGATATAAATTCATCCTAAGCCCCACTTGATGTTAGAATAGTTTTGATGGCCAAAACACTTAGAGTTTATAAATGTAATAGGATCAGCTGACTTGTATAGAACAACTTAGACTAGTCTTGTGTGATCAACTGTATTGATATCAGCTGATCAGCACAGTCCTGGCTTACATGCCTATCCTCAAGATGAGAAGAGTAGAAGACATGAAGACTAGAAGATCCTTAAAGACCAGATAAGTTAAGGTGCTTGTATACCTACCTATCTGATGGAGTCCCAGATTGAAGATGGCCTAAAAGCAGTACAAAGAATTTCCAGATCAGAAGAGTGTTACTCGTCTGATATCAGAAGACAGAAGACCTAAGGCCAGAAGAGTAGTCAGATGACTAGAAGTACAGATCAGAAGACTATGTGCTCTTCCAGGACTCGGCTGATTCCCAAGTCATCTTGCAATTCAAACGAAGACCTACCTTATTTAGAAGATTGACATGATCCCAGGATTGAAGCAATCAAGCGGCTGGAATCAAGGAATCAAGCTATTATGGAAAGATTGCTCAAACGGCTAGTCAACTCCAACGGCTAGTTGCAACCAATCTCCATTATAAATACAAGAGGATGAGAAATCACAAGGAGGAGTCACAAGAGAGAATTCAACAAGCCAAGCAAGCAATCAAAGCTAAAGCCATACAGTTCTAAGAATTCTCAAAAGAGCCAGAAACCATTAGATTATCTATAGCTCTTAAGTGATTTCTATCCAACCCTTAAGAACCTGAAACCTGTTCATATTGTATATCAATTGTTTTAGGCATAGTGGTTAAGCAAATTATAAGCTTGAACCATTAGTTGGATACACCTCAAAAACCCCAAACCCTCACCGAAAGGTTAAAGTTTTTGAAACCCCTTAAAGTGCAAGTGCTTACAATCACTTGTGGAGACCGTAGCTGTTAGGACGGCTCAGATCTCAAAGTCCTAACCTTGGGACTATAAAGGTCAAGACCCTTGTAATTTATGGAAATTAAAGGGATTAAACATCACGTTAGGACGTGAGAGTGGACGTAGGAACGTATATCCGAACCACTATAAATCCGGTGTTATTTACTTTCTGCACTTTACATTTCTGCCTTTACATTCATTATTATATAGTGCATACTGTGATTTCAACACTCTTCAAAACAAGGCCATAACTTTCAAACCAGCATCAGCTGAGTATTTTCATTAAGTAAAACAAGTTACAAGAACGATTCTAAACCAGGGCCACCATAATTCCGCATATAACCTCCTCAGTCAGATCACTATAGTCATCTGGACCAGCAGACTTGCAGTCCAGTTGACATAGCAATCAGAAGAGGTTCCCAACTCTGTTTGAAAAAGTTTTAAAGTCTATTCACCCCTCCCCTCTAGACTTTAAACCCATTCACTACTCGTTCAGGGACCAACAGCCTATGCTGCATGGCTAAAATCGACCAAGAGGTATCATCTGCTACATCCTTTCAATCTTGTGATGATTCAGAAACTGATGAAAGTGATACTGCTAGTAGTGAAGTAGGAAGTCAGTGATGAAAACATTGCATTAAAACAAAAAATCATTGATCTTAAGGAAGCTCAGTCCAAAGTAGATCCTAATGTAACAGTCCTAAATGAACGCTTAACTGAAGAGTTAAGACAACTCAAAGAAAAGTGTGCATTAACAGACAGGTTATATCAAGACCTACTTAAGACACATGCAACTGAGAGAAATGAATTTAATGTTTTAAAAAGCAAGTGCAATAGACTTGAAGAACGTAATAAGTTCTTAGAGACCGAGGTTGTCACATTAGATCTCAAGCTTACTGACCTGGTTAACTCTTCAAAGATTAACCTTGAACTGTCAGATAGGTATAGAGATCCAGGTGACAAGACAGGTATAGGTGCTGAGTCATCTAGCTCGTCTACTCGAGTCATTAAGAACCCTACTACTAATGCAAGACTTTTGCCAAATGATAAAGGAAAAGGACCTATGATATACGATATTGGTACTCCATCTCAAGGTACTGTACCTAAACAAGCTCGAGTTAACATTCTGATTACCAAGGGAGGTAAAAAGAATGGTAACAGCAAGCCTATTCAACCTAGAACTAACCTTCAAAGGACCACTAATCGTGGACGACCCAACCAGGTCAGATACGAGGACTGGTATCCTGAGGAGACGAGTACTAGACAGGTACAGACCAGACGACAAGAGCCTATACCTCCTTTCATAAGGCAGTCTCAGCTCTACTCGTCTAGACCTAGACATGTAGCTCCAAAATATCGTACACAAGATGTCCTATATCCTCCACCTTTATCATATGATATTATTAGTGAGGAAAGACCCAAACGCGTCTATAAACCGTATGGACCTAATGCTTACAAGCCCTACTCTGACTATCATAGACCAGTGCCTGCTCAAGTAGAGATTAAGTCGAAAGGCTATCTCCAAAGAGTAGACCCGAACTCGACTGATAGGCCAGTTAAGGACAACAAGGTCTTATTCTGTAACAAATTTGGGCGAAAGCTTAAGAGATCGAACTTGTTCAAGACTCCAATGTATATCTGGATTCCTCTGAACACGACTAACCCCCAAGGACCCCAATAAACAAATGGGTACCTAAATTATTGAATATCTTCATTGCAGGGTCGACTTGACTTGTATAAGAAGGGTGGCTCAGTAGGAGAAACCTGGTACATAGATAGTGGTTGTTCGCACCACATGACTGGTACCAAGGCTCTCTTATCAAGTTACCATGAGCAAGAAGGACCAAAAGTGATATTTGGTGATAGTTCCACTGCTATCACTAAAGGATTTGGTTACATCCGGAATGGAGACGTTGAGATACAAGATGTCTCATATGTTGAAGGTTTGAAATATAATTTACTCTCTGTTTCTCAGTTTTGTGATCGTGGTTACAAGGTGCAGTTCAAGAGCCGCAAATGCAAAATTATTGATAAAAGGACACATACAGTCCTACTAGTCGGCGTAAGACAAGGAAGCGTGTACATAGTGAATTGGAACAGTTGTCCGAGGGACACCTGTCTACTTACTAAGAATCCTAAAGAACTTGGATGGCTCTGGCATAGACGTCTTTGTCATCTAAACTTTAAGGTTCTTAATAAGATAGCCAGAGACTACCTTGTAGAAGGTATCCCCAATGAAGTTTACTACAAGTCACATGTATGCACGGCTTGTCAACAGGGTAAACAGGTTAAAGGTTCATTTAAGTCAATTCCTACTCTCTCAACTAGTAGAGTCCTAGAACTCTTACATATGGATCTTCATGGTCCGATAACTCCTCCAACCTTGAATGGTAGAAGGTACACACTTGTTGTTGTAGACGACTATTCTAAGTTTACTTGGGTAGTCTTTCTACACAAGAAGAGTGATACACAAACACTTCTGCCTGATCTGTTGAAGAAGTTACGAGTTGAGAAGAACCAGTCCATTGTCAAGATTCGTAGTGACAAGGGGACTGAGTTCATTAATTGTTATATCAAAGACTTTTGTGTTAAACGTGGTATCCAGCATCTTACTAGTGCAGCCAGGACACCACAACAAAATGGTGTAGCAGAAAGAAGGAATAGGACTCTCAAAGAAGCCTGTAGGACCATGCTAGCTGAGTTCAACACTCCTCAAAAGTTTTGGGCTGAAGCTATCAACACTGCATGCCATTCACAGAACAGAAGCGCGATCAACAAAGCTCTAGGCAAGACACCTTATGAGGTTTGGAAAGGTAGAAAACCCAGAGTTTCATATTTTCATATATTTGGTTGTAAGTGTTTCATTCACAACAATGGAAAGAGCAAGTTGAATGCTTTCGATGCTAAAGCAGACGAGGGGATATTCTTAGGATACTCCTCTACTAGCAAAGCATTTAGGGTATTCAACTACTCAACTCTTTGTGTGGAAGAAACACCACATGTGGTTTTCGATGAATCTCGACAGGACTCGTCTGCCGACAAGGTCAGTAAGAAAGTGACTGATCTAACGATCGAATCTGACAAAGATTCAGAGATATATGAATCCGTTCAAGCCTACAACCCATTCCTAAAAGCTCTCGACTCTGATGACAAGGAGAAGGTGAGTGCTCGAGGTAAGTCTTCTAGACCAGTTGACATGCCTGCTCTAGTTGACTCTACTACTCCTGGTAAATCTGTTGATGATACAAATGATGTTGATATGCATGATGATGTACATGATATAGATGATGATAGTGCTACTATTAAGAATAGAAAAACATGGAAATCTGCGCATGATACTGAAAATATTATTGGTGACTCTACTGTTGGTGTGAAGACTAGACGACAACTCTTTGAATCGCAAGAACAGCCTAGTCCAACTATGTTTTGCTGGTGTTGTTTCCTCTCATCTATCGAGCCTACCACTGTTAAAGAGGCATTGGCTGATAGTAATTGGATCATCGCTATGCAAGACGAGTTGAACCAGTTTGTTCGAAACGACGTCTGGGAACTTGTCGATAGGCCGAAACATCATAATGTAGTTGGCACTCGATGGATTTTCAAAAATAAGAAAGATGAGAATGATGTAGTCGTTAGGAATAAGGCCAGACTAGTTGCCCAAGGCTATTCTCAAGCTGAAGGTATAGACTATGATGAAACATATGCTCCTGTTGCTAGACTAGAAGCCATTCGTTTGTTCCTTGCATATGCTGCTCACATGAAGTTTACTGTATATCAAATGGATGTTAAAAGTGCATTTCTTAACGGTATTCTTGCGGAAGAAGTGTATGTTGAATAACCTCCAGGTTTCGAAGTCAAAGGCGACCAGGTGTACAGATTAAAGAAGGCCTTATACGGACTAAAGCAAGCTCCAAGAGCATGGTATGACACCCTCTCTCTCTTTCTATTGGAAAATGGTTTTACTAAGGGTAAGTTCGATCGAACCTTGTTCAGAAGACAAGAAGGGAAAGACATTTTACTCGTCCAAATTTACGTAGTTGACATCATTTTTGGCTCACCTAACAAAAAGCTGAGTGAAAGTTTTTCTACACTCATGCAAAGTAAATTTGAGATGTCTATGATGGGTGAAATGAATTACTTTCTTGGTCTTCAAGTAAAACAAACTCCAGAAGGTATTTTCATAAATCAGGCAAAGTACACTAGAAACCTTCTAGACAAGTACGGGATCAAAACATGTAAGTCTACTGGCGTACCAATGCAACCAACTTACAGAATGGATTCAGATGAGAACGGTAAATGTGCTGACCAATCTTATTACCGTGGATTAATTGGTTCCTTACTGTATCTAACTGCTAGTAGACCAGACATTGCATTCTCTGTTGGTGTTTGTGCTCGATTCCAAGCCAATCCAAAAGAAAGTCACATGGAAACCACCAAAAGGATCTTGAAATATTTGAAAGGGACCATCAATCGTGGTATATGGTATCCCTCAAATGATGATCTATCCTTAAGTGGCTATTCAGACTCAGACTTTGGAGGCTGTAGAATAGATCGGAAATCTACTTCTGGTTCTTGTCAATTTTTAGGCACAAAACTCATATCTTGGTTTTCTAAAAAGCAGACTAGTGTTGCTAATTCAACAGCTTCGTGATTACAACATACATGAATCAAATGTTCCTATTTTCTGTGATAGTAATAGTGCAATTGCCATTACACAAAATCCTGTTTTGCACACACGTTGTAAGCATGTTGATGTGAAGCATCATTTCATACGTGATCATGTAGAAAAGAAGGATATTAGCATGGAAAAGATTCATACTGATTTTCAAAGAGCTGATATTTTTACTAAACCATTAGCTGAGGCACGTTTTAGTGAGTTATGCATTAGTCTAGGGTTAATTGATTTGGACCCTACATGCCTATAGCTATGTACTAACCAGTCTGGTACATCAAGAAAAGGAGACAAGATCACTAGACCAGAGCACTCGACTACTCACGCAACAGACAGGTATACAAGGCTAGACTAGATGACCAAACAACCCGATGAGGAAGCTGGTAAAGCTGAGGGTAATACTAAGGGAATAAACAATTTAGGGGGAATCCTTGATTTCTTAAATATCCTTATGTTGACTCTTATGTTTGTTAACAGTCATCTTGTTCAAAACCTTGACCTTTGCTTTAGATTGATATTCATCTTATTTATTTTACTCTACCTGTACCTACGATTACACATTGTAAATGATGAGATAGGTACATAAAGTCGTTCGACGTTCAGAATAGACAAGCACAGGCGAAGGGGGAACTCGTCTTGTGTGCTTAAGCCAACTCGTCTTGCGAAGCTTAAGTCTACTCGTCTGTTCTGGATGGACTCGAACAGACAAGCTAAGTGTTTCTCTTGATTGAAATATGCTAAGTGTTTAATCACATCGGATTAAGGGTATTATGGTAATTAGATAATGCTAAAATTTGAAAACCCTAGGATTGGATTTATACACTCTCATTTTAATGAGGTGTATACATCCAGTTCGTACTCGACTACACTAGGTCAGATGAGTTCACTCCCCTGTCCTACTTAAGAAGAGACGGATTTCAAATTATACAATATCAAATCACATAATATTCTCGATTCCGTAACCGAATTTCAAAGGTCTCAACCGTTGGATCTAATCTTTCAATCATGGCCGTTAGATCACATTTCAGTTCTAACAAAACCCATCCTCACACACACAACTTGACCCACGATTTCATAACTCCCCTACTATAGTTCTTGAATCTCTTGCAAAATCAAACCTCCCCAGTTCTTACTCTATTCAATAGATATGTCGATTGCTTCTCTTTTCGATGTTAGAACTAACATGCAAGCAAGGTTTAATCTTGGAAGGTATATCGCTGAAGGCAAGGTGCATGTGGAACCCTCGTTGTTCTTCAAAGGGCTTCACACTGCTGGAAATCAAGAAATTCTCGACAAGTGCTCTCGATGTGGATTGAAGCCGTATCTGGAGGCTTTCCCTCAAGTCGTCTTGGAAGAAGAGGTGCTATTGTTCTATGCCAACGCCACAAGGCGAGGAGATAAGATCGAATCTTTCATTGGAACGAGTCGAGTTGAACTCACTCGTGAGGTGTTATTCAGACATTTAAAACTGCCCATCGGAACGATTGATGTGGAAAATTATGCCACTGGCCAAGAGATGCGGTACTTGAGCATCTTTTGTGGAAAGAGGATGAAGCTCAAATCAGATGGCAAGGCCCCTGCCGTCAAGAAGGCAGAACTTCTGGAAAAATATCGCACCTTACTGGACAGAGCAAGCAAGATGCTTCTATGTGCCACTGGTTCTTTTGACGCGGTCACTCAAGCGAAGACAAGGGTGATGGCAGCGATTTATGACGGAATCACGGAGGGCAATTGGTTCAAACTGTTAGCTGATCGGATGATGTATTTTGAGAAGAGCGTTCGAGTTGATACCGACTCTAGTAGTTGGGTAGTGTCACATACTGTTGGGTACGGCAACAAGCTGAGTATTCTACTCCCCTTGTTGTTACCAAACAAGTCAGACTGGAGTAACGGAAAGGCCTTCCATCCTCTTAAGTTCTATCTAAAGTCGGAAGCCCAGAGGAAGCAAGTTGCTACAAGGCCGGCTGCCCCTAGGCGAGTTCAAGTAGATGAGTCTCAAGTCCTGCCTTATGCTAACTCATCTAGCTCTTCAGAAGATAAGTCTGATGATGCGGAATCGGAGAAGGCTGCAATAGCTGAGTCCAGTGCAGCTGACTCAGAGAAGACTCAGACAGAAGAGGAGTCGGAACAAGAGAAGGAGCCGAGTGCTCAAGTTCCATAATTGTACACTCTCGTAAGAGTTGGTTCGCCTACTCAACCAGACGAGTTGAGTTCTCAGGTTGGTACATCTTTTACACAAGCTTTGTCAATACCTCCTCTCTCTCATTCTTCTGTTCGAACCAAGGCTAGATCACATCGATCTAGGCCTAGACCTCAACCCTCAACCTCACAAGTACTGGCGGCATTACCGCTTAGAGCCAGTCTACCCCAAAACACTCCCATACCAGATACAACTGATACTTCGACAGTTGTCACACCAAACCAAGCCACATTAGAGCCCCCAGAAACCACACTCCAAACTCCCTCTTTACCTTCAACAGAATATGTTGAACCCAACCCATCTACTTCAGGCAAGACACCAGTTGCCACTGCAACAGCTGAGTTAGGGACCCCACCTACTCAGACCCAGTCTGAAGTTAGATTTGAATCTTTGGTGTATTACCCCATGTGTCTAAGAGAGAAGAGAGTTCGTGCTAGAGTTTCAAGGAATCTGAAGAAGCAGCTCTCAACTCTTGATATCGACACTGCCTCGGAACAGTTTGAGAAACTCGTGCGGATATGCACTTGGTTTTCTTTGAAGAAGAAGTCAACAGATGATCTTTTTGAGGTCATTCAAGGCATGGGTGGAATCTCAAATTTCATGGACTGGGAGATGGAACAGAAAGAAAATAGTGGTGTTCAAGACCACTCTGAATTGTTCCCTCGAAAGGCCTTGGTTGATCTGGTTAAAAGACTGTTGAGCATCCCTGATGGTGTTCTGGATGATGAGTTCTCATTCGATGTTGGAACGCAAACTGATCTGGTAGAAGACGAGGTAAAGCCAGATGTTGCTGAAATTGCAGTCCAGACATCAGATCTAATCTTGGAGTTGGAAAGTGCTACTGCTGATGAACCTGACAGTGCTGAAGAGATAGTTTCTTTTGAACTAGGCGAAGAAGATGATGAATTTGTTGAGGCTGTCATGTTCACTGAGGATGAACTGATTGAAAAAGTCCAACAGGAAGAAGTGTTGTTCGAAGCTCAATCGTCTCACGCTATCCCAGCCGTTTCATTAGATGAATTGAAGGAAGACTTGAAGGCTGTCATCAAGTCGTCTATCGGTGAATTTCTCAAGACCGAGCTTAAGAAGACTCTTGTTGAACAGAACAGTGTCCTTGTGACAAGTTCAAAAGAGATGATCATGAACGAAGTCAATCAGTTGGATAACGATTTCAGGCAAGAAATGTTTAATCAAATTGAAGGATTTCTCCAGAAACAAGTTGAATATTCGGAGAAGAGCTCAGTCGATTTTGCTCGTGTTCTAGCTACTGAATCTAGAAAGATGGAAAGAGTTTATAGAGCCAAAATCGAAGTAGCTGATGTTCAGAGAAAAGAAGCCTATGATCAGTTAGCACAAGCAAAAGAGATTATCAGTGCTATGACTGAAGAGAACAGGAAGCTACGTCTGACTGCAACACATTTTAAGAATGAGTTGAACTTGTCTACTCAGAAGCTGGAGTTGGTGGCAACCAAACTAGACAAGTTGAGTCAAGACGGTTCTCATCAAAGGCAGATTGAAAAAGCTACAAACCTCATTAAGCAAGCTATGTTAGAAGAGATGACTCGGTTTACTTCTCTTTTCTCTCTCAAGGCAACTGATGAAGCCAAAAAGGGGGAAGAGACAAGTCGAGTTGAAATTGATGTTGAAGGTGAAAAAGCCAAGTCCAGTGCTGAACCAGAAGTCAAAGAAGCTGCTACTGCAATGCAAGAGCTAAAGAGGCCCAAAAGAAAGTTGGTGAAAACTGTAGAGCTCGAGCAAGCTAGAGCAGATGAGTTGAAGAAGAAGGAGAAAGGCAAAGCTATTGCATCTCCTGAAGCAAAGGTTCAGACAAAGCATGTATCAAAAAGGAAATCTATTCATATAGAAGAGCCGAAAGAAGTGGAGACAACAACAAAAGTGAAGAAACAGAAGGTTGTTGATCCAGATGATGAAACCCATTATGCAAACAAGAAGAAGGTTGGAAGACATATTGAAAGTCTGCAGAAGTTGAAAACAGATGAAGATCAAATGGAAGATCAGTTCATTGACTACTTCATTGATAAAGAGCATCGAGCTGAATGGATGAAAGTGAAGAGACAATGGGAACTTGATAATTGGATTATACGCAAGTATGGTGACTCGGAAGAACCAGATGAGTTGTATTCCTTGTTTGACAGGTTCATGGAAGGTCAACACAAGATGTTGTGGCATTTGATATTGAGGATATCTGCCGGAGCAAATTTCAACATTTTGGTTCCTGTATTTCCGAAATGGAAATGTCCCTTGACTAGTTCAGGAAAACGAGTTGATTTCAATCTAATCAAGAAATTTGAAGAAGATCTGCTGGATAAAGAGAAGATCGAAGATGAAGACCATGTCAGAGTTATTCATAAGAGACTCCTAGATGCATTCAGTGTTCCAAACCCAGAAGGAGGTACTCTTTCAGACTAGTTGATTATATGCTCTGATACTTAGTTTTTTTTGAAGTATGTGTAATATCTACTGTTCTTATCTTTTGAATGAATGAAAATATAAAGTACTATTTGGTGTTAAGACAAGATAACTACTTTACTAGTCTACTATTGAGAAAAGATTCAAGTAGTTTTGGCTTCATCAAAAAGGGGGAAATTGTTGGGATATGAATCCTAGACAAGTCCTACATATTGATGAAAGATGAAGTTTTGATAAGCCAAAAATAGTTTGAATATTTTCTAAGTGTTGACTAATCTAGTCTAGTTGAGTTGAAGTCATCTTGAACAGATCAGTAGAGTTCACATGAAAAGATAAGTATTGTTTTCTTATTAAAAGATAAGTACGATTTATAAGTACTTCATATGTGCTATTTTTATATGATTATTGTTGAGCTATGAATAATTGTTGTATAGAGCTCATGATTTTAAACTGTAATAGATAGATTGATTGTATAGATTATAAGTTGCTAAGCTGAATCATAAGCTTAAAGTAATGTAATAGTCTTATTAGGATAGGATAGTTTACTATTGAAGATTGCACATGAAGACTGAAGAAGAAGAGTTGAAGTCTACTACACAAGACAGGTGGACTACAAGACCAGTGCATACCAGACTACACAAGACGAGTCAACTTGAAGTAAAGTCTAAGTGAAGCGCGTGTAAAGATAAGGATGAAGAAGTTAGTTATGGAAATAGCTACTTAACAAGAAACGCGTGGATGGATAAGAAGATTCAGTTAAAAGTTAGTTTTCAAGAAGAGTTGGTTACAACTAACTTAGTTCTTGATTTCAGAAGTCTATAAATACTTCATGGTGGTTATTGATTTGAGACTACTGATACTGAGATTACTGATACATACTAAAGATTACTCACAGAGTTCATTGAAGTTCAGGAAGCAAGTCAGAAGTGAAGTGAAGAATCCGGAAGACTGCGACTGAATAAGTTTTAGTTTTTGTTATTTTTATCAAGTTGCTAAATACTTGTTAAATTTCTAGTTAGATCGTAGACATATCTGGTGGTATAGTCTTAGAAGATCTAAGTCTTCTTCTTGGGACTCAAAATCACAGGAATACTCACTTTGTACTCGATTGGAAGAGTTTAGTGGAAACATCACAACTGGGTTGTGAGAGTGGATGTAGACAAGTTGTCGAACCACTATAAATTGTTTGTGTTGTTTACTTTACTGTTTTGTTTAATTGCTTAATTGATTACACACATAACTGAACAAGACAAGTTGAGTATAGAACAGAGTTCTCGAATTTGATAAGTTGAGTATAAACTTGTATTGGGCTCATTGTTAATTTCGTATTCCGCATACTGTATTCTGATATATCGAAAGATTTTAGAAAAGTTTATTCACCCCCCTCTAGACATTTTCTTTAGCTTCCCTCGATATTAACTCAACTTTCGGGACCTACAGATAGTAATTCAAAAAGTAATCAACAAAACAAACATCACACAAAGAATTTAAGTGGTTCGATCAATGTGATCTACATCCACTAGACCAGACGAGTACTTCTTTGATTGATAAAGAATGTTTACACACTCATTAACTCGGAATAGGATATTTCCTCACTTCGCTCGTGAACTCACACAACTCAAAGATTACAATCGTACTTGCATCCAAAAACGCGCAACCTTTACAATGTACACATACAAGAGTATATAAAGACCAAGGTAGTTGCTGTTGTTAGGAACTGTTTGAGTAATTAGCAACAGTTTGCAACCACTTGTAACAACCCATGTGCTCTATTTTTGCCCAACTGAAATAGTAGTTATGCCCTCAAGTAGTTGTAACTGTAATACAGCTAGTTAAACTAACTAACTTTCATATCAGAAGACTTGTCCATAAAGATCAGAACACTACTTAGTGTTCTAATACTCAACTCTTCTGTTCTTGTGATCAAAAGCTGACTCCGTTGATAGACTTCAACTGTGCTGATCTTTACTGTGCTGATATACCCTAGTGCAGTACTGTACTGATATACTCTGCAGAAGTACTGTGCTGATATACTCTGCTGAAGTACTGTGCTAATCTAGTACTGTGCTGATCTGACCAACTATGCTGAACTCTAAGCATCACCTCCTCATCTGATTGAAAACCTTCAACTCATCTGATTTCGGCCTAAGTCATCTTATCTGATCCTATCAGCTCACTACTTACTGTGCTGACTATGAGATTATGAGATAACACTCACACACCCTTTAAACAAGAATCTACTAAAATTTACCGTGAAGCTAGAGCACGAAAAATAGATTAAAATTTAGCTTCTTCTCTGAAATGTCCGGCCAAAACCAAAGAATGTAATCTCAAGAACATTGATAGTCAAAGACGTGAAAATAATTCTCTAGAGAAAATCAAAGATTTTGGGTGTTTTGATTATTATTCCTATGAATTGATAAAAAAAATATGGGATATAATTAATTATTTGGCAAAAAAAAAAATCATGTACAGATAGTTTTCTGAGTAGAATTCACCTGAATTTTTTGGGAGTGGATCTTGTCCATTTTAAACGCTGAAGTTTGAGATAGTCTGGTATAAAATATTGCATATATGTATTTCAGTCATTCATACACATGTTCTTTATAAATACACCCACAAGCTTAATTCACACACACGCTTTTTATAAATACACCAACAAACTTAATTCACACACACATTTTTTATAAATACATCCACTGACAGCTTAATTCGAAATTTTTAATTCATTTATTTTACTCGTTTCTGTGATTTTTTTATCTTTTATTTTATTGTCGAAGGCTGGATATTAAATGTAGTAATTCAAATTGTAATATGTAGTAATACACATTATTTTATGTAGTAATAACACAAACTATTTATATAATAATACAAATTCTTTTATTTAGTAACACGTTTTTTCTAGTGTTTTTATTGATGTAGTAACTCACATTATAATATGTAGTAACATATATTATCGAATGTAGTAAACACAATAATCATGTTGTAATACAAAATGTTTTATTGTAGGATGATGCAAAAAATATTAGATCATTTGATAAAGTTACATATAGTAACAAACGTCTATTCAATGTAGTAATTCAAACTGTAGTATGTAGTAACATATAATTTTTTATGTAGTAAAACAAATTATTACATGTAGTAATAACACAATTTTATATAGTAATACTGATTCTTTTATATTTTTTTATTGATTAAGTAACCCACATTATAATATATAGTAACATATATTATTGCATGCAGTAAGATATATTATTGCAGCGTAATACAAAATAACATTGACCCATAATAATTAGTATTAAAAAATATTTAAAGAAATATAAAATATTTAAGGATTAAGGTCATCGTAAATTGCAGCGTCCGACCGTGGTCTGAGGTGACCGAAAACTGCTCGGAGAAGACGACCATGTTCAATTTCTGTCAGTGGGTGCATTTATAAAAAATGTGGGTGTGAATTGAGCTGTGAGTGGGTGTATTTATAAAAAATGTGTGTGTGAATTAAGCTTGTGGGTGTATTTATAAAAAATGTGTGTGAATTAAGCTTGTGGATGTATTTATAAAAAACATGTGTGTGAATGACTGAAATGCATGTATGCAATATTGCATATAAGTTTTTGTGACACATTTAATACTTTGTTTCTTAATTTTTGTTTTAAAAACAAGTGTAAACCTTTTACTTTTAGAGGGATGATTTAACTTTTTAAGTAATGTTCTCATAAAATGACACGAACGACCACTAAATAAAAGAAATCGACAAAGTGGGATAGCTCAAGTGGTTAGAGCACCACTACTTAGGCCTTAAGTTCTGGGTTCGAGTCATGGGGAGGGGAAAAAAGGGATGGGTATTTAACTTTCATCAAAAAAAAAAAAAAACTAAATAAAAGAAATCACATAGCATAGATTTTTTTATTTTTTTTTAGAAAAAATGAATAAGAGGAAAGCCTCGACGTTTTAAATGGACTGCACCATCCTGTACTAGACATGATCCACTCCCGATTTTTTTACGGTTCTTGCAAATTAACAAAGTAGAGGTATCTAGAATAATAAGAATGTACTGTAATACTTTATTAAATATGAAAAGTTCTTGGACATGTAGAAAATTGTAAAGAACATTGGTTGGTTGTCTAATCAAGACTATCTTTACCGTGTGTGTAAATATAAATAGAAGAACATGCCTCATTTATAATCAATCAAATATTAAAAAATTTACAAAAAGTTATAAGTTGATATTTTGGGATGTGTCTGAACTCAAACTTTAGTATAAATTTTGTTCTTATTTGATCACATATGTTAAAAGAATTTCAAGAAGCATTTAATATAATCAATTTATTTTATCTTTGAAACTGAAAATTAACAACAAAATTAGAGACTTAAACTGACAAATTTATAAGGGTGTTTTCAGTTAGTACCGTTCTTTCAGCAATGTCTCAGGTTTACTTCAATTCAATTTAGGGGGTTCGTTCCCCATTAACATGGTTCCAAAAGGGGCCAAGATTCAGTTTAGAACATAGTCGGAAATTTTATTTTCCATGAATATGCTAAAAGTAAATGTTATTGCGAATTAGATCGAAAAAATTGCAATGTTTTTGCAGGTCGCAATGTTGAGAAAATTTCAAACTGAAATGTTTGAAAAGTTTAAAAAATTACAGCGTAAAATGTTTGAAATGTTAATGGCGGGTGGAGACTGAACCTGTGTTGTTTCGTTGCCATTCTGTGGCAAGGACTTGTCATTGATTGACAGGAGACCATTTGAACCACAAGAAACCCGGTAAGAAGGAAGAGGATCAGGCGACCCTTTTACTGTACACAGTTTCAATTTTCCTCAAAAACAACGTTCGACTTTCATATGTTAAGCAATGGAAAGAGCTCTTATTCGATTAATTATGAGCAAAACTTTCAATTTAAAATCAACAACAACAAAAGACATGATGTTGCATAATTAAAGAATCTTGAAGTTTGTCAAATGGCAAAATCCACAAATTCAAAAACAAACAAGGGTGCATAATTAGAGCAAAATAAATTATTATATATATATATATATATATATATATATAAATTAATATTTTAAAAAAAAAAAAAGGTAAAAGAAATATAATGAATATGAATATCTAATCTAATCTAAGGGGATGGGTGTATTGGTTGTAAATTCTGTAGGATTTTTTTGGACTTCCAAAGTTTGGGGTATTCAATTCGAATTTTCAAAAGTCTTTCAAAATTCGGAGGTATTCAATACACATTTTAAAAAGTCTTTAAAAATCTTTAGGTATTCAACCGTCTATTGATTTTAATACTCAAATTTTGTTGGATTCTCTTCCAAAAATATAAATAAATTTCACTATTCAAAATCTCTTCTAAAAACAAGAGATTTCAACGGATTCTCTCAGAGAACTCTGAAGACGAAAGATCATAAGTATGAATGACAATATTGACCCAACCCGCGGGTACCCACCCCACCCCGAGAGCTTTGGGTCAAGTCGAATTATTGAGTATGGGTCGAGTCTGGGTCTTATGTCCGACCCGCGGGTATCCGACCCGACCCGAATCAATATATAAACTTTATATATATATATATATATTATTAATTTTAAAAAATAATTCACATTAAAAAAATCACTTCCATCAATAACAGAAGTATATTCCACAATTCCGTCAAATTTATCAAAATTCATATAAATCAATAAAAAAGGGATGACTTGTGTCCAAATTCTTAAAATAGGAAGTGAATTTTGCTAATTAAGGTATAAGTTTAAAGAGCCAAATTAGAGGGTCAACCCACTTTCTGAGCGGGTCACGGAAGCGGAGAAAGTAAGTACTCCTATCTCCTATCCTAAATTACTAACTAATGATTTAATTCTAATAATTTACTATGGTCTAATGGATTAGTAGTCCACCTTCTTTATTGGTGGTCTTGAGTCCGGTCTCCACTTCCAATAATTTTATTCTTTTTTTTTTCACCCCGCTTCAAACATACACCTCCTTATCCATTAAATACACCACCTTTCCTTATCCACTAAATACACCACCTTTCCTTATCCACTAAATACACCACATACACCTCCTTATCCACTAAATACATCACCTGCACCTCTAAAACCATTAAATCCATCCCCTGCACCTCTAAAACCATTAAATCCATCCCCTGCACCTCCCACCTTCCATTTTATCTTTTTTTTTTAAAAAAAAAAAAATTCACATAATTTAACTCAAAATTATTTCACTTTTTTAAATTTAAGATTCACGTAATTTAATTACAATTCACATAATTTAATTCCCAGAAATTCAAAAAATACCAAAAAAATAAGACACAATTCTTTTTTTTTTCACCCTGCTTCAAACATACACCTCCTTATCCACTAAATACACCACCTTTCCTTATCCACTAAATACACCACATACACTTCCTTATCCACTAAATACACCACCTCTCCTTATCCACTAAATACACCACCTGCACCTCTAAAACCACTAAATCCATCCCCCGCACCTCCAACCTTCCATTTTATCTTTTTTTTTTTTAATTTAAAATTCACATAATTTAACTCAAAATTATTTCACTTTTTTAAATTTAAGAGTCACGTAATTCATAATTTAATTCCCAGAAATTCAAAAAATACCAAAAAAATAAGACACAGTTCTTTTTTTTTTTTCACCCCGCTCCAAACATACACCTCCTTATCCACTAAATACACCACCTTTCCTTATCCACTAAATACACCACATACACCTCCTTATCCACTAAATACACCACCTCTCCTTATCCACTAAATACACCACCTGCACCTCTAAAACCACTAAATCCATCCTCTGCACCTCCCACCTACCATTTTATCTTTTTTTTTTTATTTAAAATTCACATAATTTAACTCAAAATTATTTCACTTTTTTAAATTTAAGATTCACGTAATTTAATTACAATTCACATAATTTAATTCCCAGAAATTCAAAAAATACCAAAAAAATAAGACACAATTTTAATGTGTAATATTTTATAGATAATCACAATTACATTTACAGTATTTTACACAATTACACTTGACAGTATTACATTATTGAACTCACTAGTATTACAAAGTAAACAACTAAATTTTATCAGCAGTTATCATCATCTTATTCCTCTTTCACATTTTTTTCCATCATCATTCTCTTCTTCTCCATTTTTTTCCATCATCATTCTCTTCTTCTCTAAATACGTTCTACTTTGTCATCATCTTATTCCTCTTTCACATTTTTTTCCATCAAGGTTGCACCTTCTTTTATTAGTATCACACCTGAAAGGCATACAATATAACGACATTACTTGACAGTATTACACTATTACGCAATTACACTTAACGGGTATTACACAATTACACTTAACAGTATCATGCAATTACACATAACAATTTGAACAAATAAGAAATAAAATATCAAAGACATTAACACACATTAAAACATAACAATATATTAATGACGGTATCATACAAAAAAACAAGACGGTATCACACATTAATGCATATCAAAAGCCCTAGTTGTAATTCTTCTGCAAATTAGATACCGAAGCTTTTAAATTCTTCTATCTACCTCTCTTAAATATATAATAGTATAAAAATTCATATAAGATAGTACTACAGTATCACATTTAACAATATTATGTTATTACACTTGACAGTATTACAACATTACACGTGATCAGTATTACACAAATACACTTAATAATATTACACAACTACACTTGACGGTATTACACAGTTACAACTCAATAGCAACTTATTAGCTACGGTGAATATATTACACAGAATATATTACAGCAGTGTTGAAGAGTTGTAATATATTCACCAGTGTTGAAGAGTGAGACGCTTAAGGTTACTTGATCTGTTAAAAGAATACTACAACTTTATGAAAACAAGAATTCTAAAGAAGGGCAACAAGCCAATCATATACAGAAAATCCAAACAGAGAAAGTGCTAGACAATTAACTAGTTTCAATAACAAGACCGCTCAGTTTGTTTTTGCAAGACAAGACAATTTGAAATGATGAGAAAGTGATCGCCTGTGTTGATAGCTTTTTCTTATGTAAAATAAGTAAAAATGCGGGTAAAATGCAGATATAGTCCCAGGAGAATATGTGCTCACGAAAATGGTCCCATTTTAAATAAAAATGGTCCCATTTTAAACAAAAATGGTCCCATGTAATTTTTCCATCTAAATTTAACAGAGTTGTGGTCGCTTCCGTTAACTCTTAATCAAATTCAGGATTCCATCTTCAAAAAAATTACACAACACCACCCCAAATAATAATCTTCCCAAATAGCATCAACCAAGCTTGAAATCGTCCCCTAAATCGCACTCAAATCGCACTACAATCACTCAAATTCTCTAAATCGAAGCAAATAATTGAAACTCTATGGGTGTTGAAGAAGATGCTGCGACAATGAAATAGAAATACAAAACACCTCAAATCTTACGACTAGCTACCATCGCCACACCCCGTCGCTAGTAGCACCATCCAATCACCCCACGCCACCAGCCCCACCCTTAAACTCCAGCACGAATACAAAAACAAAAATTAAAAAAACTGTAAAAAAATCGCAAAACATCAACCTGAAAATTCGAAAATTGGAGACGAGGGAGAGATCAAATTTAAAATTGACAAGGGGCTTTGATTCCTAGTAGTGAGACAAGGCTAGAATGGGTAGCCTCTAAGAATTTCGTGACCGAATTCGAATTTTATAGAATTTCGTAGCCGAATTTTTCGTGAGTGTAAACACAAATTCGTGAATTAAATATAAAAATGCGAAAATGCGAACAATTTTATTTAATTTCGGATTAAAACCAATTATTTGCGGGTTACAATCTCTAATTTCCCCTCTGATTCTCTCTTCTTGAACTTTACTTGGACTTCTTGAGCTTTTGGAGCTGGATTCGCAGCCGAATCCTTTCCGATCTTGTACTTGGGGCTTTTATAACGTTAATCCAAAGGCTTAGCACCGTATTTTTGGATTAAACGTTGAATTTAGGGACTTTTCGGGACTTTTGGGACTTTTCGGGACTTAATTGGGACTTTTGGGACTTTTTCGGGACTTATTGAGACTTTTCCGTTGAAGATCCACGAAGAACTTTGAAGAAACGCCGAATCGAAGAGGCTTAGCACCTTGATCTCCACTCGAACACTGCTTCTTGCTGCTCTTCCCCAAGAACGCCTTGAAGAAACGCCGAATCGAAGAGGCTTAGCACCTTGATCTCCACTCGAACACTGCTTTTTGCTGCTTTGCACGAAGAACGCCTTTGAAGCTCCTCCAATTGCTGAAGAACACTCTAAAATCTCTGCAGAGAATTTTAGAGCCTTGAATGCTTCTGTTTTTGTTGATGATGAAAATGAATGAAATGAGGCCTCTATTTATAGGTGTAGAACCTAGGGTTTCTTATGGGTCAGGGAGATATTTGTGCAAGTGGTTAGGGTTTAATTCAAATTTTGAATTACTTGGGCTAAGAATACTCTATTTGGGCTCAATTTTATTTGTTGGACTTTTGAGGCCCATCTTCATTTACTGGACTTTAGAGGCCCGTCTTGATTTACTAGACTTTAAAGACCCGTCTTGATTTACCGGACTTTAGAGGCCCGTCTTGATTTACCGGACTTTAGAGGCCCGTCTTGATTTACCGGACTTTAGAGGCCCAAAAGAATTTAAAATTTAGGTGTCTACAGTGAGGTTTTGAAAAAAATATGGGGCTTAACACTGGCGGCAGTGGTGTCGTGGTGGGTGGCGGCAAGGTGGTGACAAGAATGGATCCAGAGTGGCGGCGTTGGCGGCTATCGACGTGGGGAAGAGGACGTTCACCGGCGAGAAGAAAAACAGGGCACGGGAGCTGGGAGATATATGTGCGCACAGTTTTTTTTTTTTAATACTTATTTATTATCTTTAATTTTAAATTTTTTGTTCTTCTTGAATTTATTGTAATTATTATTTTGATTTCTATTTGATAATAATTGAATATTTAGATTTTATTTGAATTATATTTTGTATCTTCAAAGTATATTCAAAATATTTTTTTTTAAATTTTAGTTAAAAAAATTTATTCACAAATTATTTAAAGTAATTTCATAATTTGCGATTATTATTTGGTCTGTATATTTAAATGCTGGTATATTTCAGAATTTACAATATTTTTTTTTTTTTTAAATTTCAGAATTTACAATATTTGTTTTTTTTTTTTTTGGGTATTTTTAAATTATATTCAGAATTTCTATTAAAAAAAATATTAAAATTATCACTTAACGAAAACCGTTAAATATTTGACGGTTGGGACCATTTTCGCAAAAAATGGGACTAAAAAAGAACGTGGGACTAATAATGTTTTTATAAAATTCTCTTACCCTAAAAATGCTTTAGAATCGTACCCCCAAAGTCAATTTACTACACCTATTTATTTATTAATCTTCCAGAATCTTAATTTATTGTCATTAACTCAACAACAGAATAATTACATTTTTTTTAATCAGTCAAAAAAAGGCAATTATTATTGAAATAACTGGTACAAGATGTACCCTTACACAATGTTTGCCATCGGCTAACATATGCAAGAAAATTAAGAAAAAAAAAACTGGGATGGGTTTACCATCCAATCTTTAAAGGACATTAAGCTGCTTCGTGGGTATTTGATTGCAACCCAACTCCACAGCCTCGATTTAAGTTCCGCCATGTACTTAGGTAGAGAGAATACCTCAGTTTCTGAAGATCACAGCATTACTCCATTTCCACAGTTGCCAAACTACTCCCAACCATAAGCAAGTTGCAAAGCTTCTGCCTTTTTTTCCCTCCACATAAATTGCAAACAGGATAATTACATATACTGATACAACCTTTGTATCCATCATCTCATTAATCAAAAACGTAAAAAGAAATTTGTCAAATTATAGTTAAAGTATGCACTTCATTAGCCAATCTAATTCATTAAGAAAGGGGAAAAGAACCAAGTGAATAAATAGGCGCTTCGTCAAATTTAAATAATAATAGTAACACAAGGCATAAATGATTCGTCAAATTCAGTGAACTAAGCATCATCAAGGCACTAGACTCACACTGATTATGAAATTAAACATATCAATTCAGCGCCCAAATCCACGAAGCACAGATAAAAATACCAAAAAATTAAAATTAGAATCAAATCGGAGAAAATAGGGATAATACTCACGCAGGAGGATACGACCGTGACGACACCGGCAAACGAGAAGTAAACGAAGGACAAGTACAACAGATATATACTTTGATGCCGCGGTGGAGGGAGTGAATTCCAACGAAGAGAGCGGCTGAACTTCATCTCCCTCCGTACACCTACATCATCTGTAAATTCAGAAAACATGAATCGTAAATAGAAGTGCAAAAATTTCGCAAATTAATCCAAAAGTCGAAAGGGAAAACGAACCTTGTGTTTATGGGAGAGAGTGGAACCTAGGGTTTGAGTTCAAGAAACTCTCCGATCTTCAACTTTCGCGATCCCGGATATGGATGAATATGAATGAACAAAATTAAAAAGTGTGGGGGCCTTGTCGGAGGTAGAGATTTCTGAGATGAGATAGCAGTTTCTGAGAATTGGGGACGATTGCTAGCAAAGAAAGATGAGCTTAATATCTTCGGGTCATAAAATGAAACGGGTATAGTATATAACCCAGAAAACTCTAAATGGACATTTTCACATATTTACACCTAAAGAATTTGCATAAAAGTTTTTGCGCTAAAAAAAGTCAGTCATATGAATTTTATAAAGGGGCATTTCACATAGTGTTTTAACAATAAAAAACATTTTTAATTGTAATTACAAAAAAGATCACTAATAGAGGCAAAAGTTCATATTTACCCTCTTAATTTAATTAATGGTAAAAACACATTAGTCAACTACATGCGTGTGGCAATATTTAAAATTATATCAATCATCGTAAATTGTGCTATAATTGATACAAACATACCATCTTTCACACATTTCCATTATTGAAGTTAACAAAACCCCAATTGGATCAACTTTCTTTCATCACTCTGCATTCTACCGTGAGGGTTTTCGCCGGCGACTTCATATCTTAATCAACCGATTGATTCTTTTCTGCACATCAGGTATGTACTACTCATACACTTCTATTCGAGTTCAGTATCTTTTATATTTTTTATCTTATTTTTTGTTAAATCCCTTAAACACTGAATCAGTTTTGTCGATTTCGTAATGGGTAGATAGATACCTTCAAATTATATGAAATCGTCTGTGTAATAGATTCTTACTTAATATATAGATATTATTAATGTTAATTTGTTTGGATTTCGAGCTGCATGATACAAGTTTGGATGTTTTATTTATCTGTAAACAACGTATTCGTGTTTTCGATTCCTCGTTTTATGTTTTTGTTTTTTGTGTTTTTTAAACTTTGTTTTCTTCCCGATTATCTATGTTTTAAATTTTAATTTTGTTTATAAAAACTGTTATATACAGGTATGGCTAGAGACAAAAGATGTGAGATTCATATTGAGGAACAAGATCGACCAAATATTGGAAAAAGTAATAGGACTAGGGAGGTGCGTGTATCAATGAGAACAACCAGGGGTAATACTAGGATTATTTGTATTTATTACAACCAAAATAAAAAATCTAAAGTTTTGTAAGCGTACATCTATAAGAATCGATTAAATATTTTTTGTTTGAAATATATTGAGATGTATCTAACATTCTATGATCACATACACACTTAACTATTGTATTTAATCCACAACATAAATGTTTAATGCTAGAAACTAACTGTACTGTAGTCGAAAAAGCTATGCATATTATCCATAAGCAGGCAAGTAAAATTGAGTAAATGTGAAAAATAAAAAAAGTAAAAGACTAGCTGCAGTGGTAAATGCACATACATTGCATCTGTACATATGATGATGTCCCTGCATATGGAGGTAATACTTCTGCAGATGCATATCTGCATTGCATTGTGTAGTGGCTGACCACATAGCCGACTAGAAAATGCATTGTTTGCAGCATAGATGTTTGATGTGGGCATTGCATCTTTGTGTGATGATTTTATGTTCAGATATGTCCTGTGGCACGTTATTTATATGTGGTGTAGCTCATAAAATGTATGTATGTTTATTTTGAAGTTTATGAACGTATGAAAACTCTAATTTAGTGGATTTAGTGTACCTCATTGATATTTTTTATACGCTATTTGGCAGGTGCAGGAGGCAAAGTGGAACGTTTGGATAAGATTGCAGTAAAACATAAAAGTATGTTATGTTTATTATTAAGCATTTTTTGCTTATTAATGTTTCAATTTATATTTATAGTTTTACTATATGCAGGGAAGCGTGTCGTGGGATATGTTGTTGTCGTGGTATATGTGGTTCGATCTACATAGCACCCATTATATGCAATATAATCGACATTGATGCAGACAAAACTTTACACATATTTGTTCTTCTGCTGATTATTAAGCATACCCATTTAAATAATGCAGATTAAGTGCATAATGTAGAAACGATTGCATGACGATCTACATATCATCCTTCATATGCAACTCATTCTACATTGAACATGTTTTGATATGGATATGACTGAACAAATGACCATACATTAGTTTTATAACAATATAACTTCATCTCATACAGATAGCCTTCTACTGACCGAAACCTAACTATCCTCATTATATTAAAAGCACTACACTCACTGTCGAAACCTAAAATAAAATACACTCATTGCTTCAAGAAATGCAGAAGGAATTGAAATAGGATCATTTTGAAGAATAAATGTTTCATTTATAGATTGATTACATAAACTTGGAATGGGCGCATAATGGGTGCTGATATAAAGATGAGAAAACTGAAACAATATTTGCATCTGGTAGAGGAGGTTACATATATAGAGATAATATGAAATATAATAATCATTGTTGCAGAATAAATGGGTGCTCAAGAATGGCGCATAATAAATTTTCAGTTTGCAAAATATGCTGAAAAATTTCAAATGAAACATCTTCAGGAATGATTTCTACCATTTCAAGTAATTTTGGGAGGAAACGCAATTTATCAACTGAAAGAATATTTGAAAAATAACGATTGATGTTTCAGATTTATGAAAATATGAGTTTATTATCTATCTTTAATAGACACTGATGATCGCGTCTTTTGGTGTGGATTTGGATATACGAATTGACAATTTAACTTCCCTAAATTTGAACTGAAACGTTGTCTGCATTGTTGGAGGTGTTTAGCTTTTAATTATTTATATAAATTGAAGTTGGAAATATAAATGCTGACACATTAATAATACTATATTATATTAAAAAATAATGTTAATTTGTATTCCAAAATAGTTAGATCGACACAAGTATACATAGATTTGGAACTCTAACGTCATTAGGCACATTGATTATAATTAAAATGTTGTAATTAATTATAATAATTATTATCATAATCACTTTTTATATTGTCATTGTTTTGTATATATTCCAACGTAAACTAGGGCTTTTAGAGTAACATTGATCCTTGTATTTCCTTTAAAAATAAAAAATATTATGTCAAGGCTAATCGAAATCATACCTAATGAATTAACATTTCTTATTTTGGAAAACATCTCAGGGAGGTGTATAAGAAAGTTCAGATGTGTCTCCAAAGGATGGGATACTTTCATATCTTCTAGTTCGTTCGTTGAACAACACTTGCGTAAAATGAAGTGTGAAAATATGTTTTCCTTGATTAAAAAAAACGTGTTGCATATCCTCCAGTGTGCTATGTAACACACGTTGTCAAAGGTGTTGGTACGCACATACGTTCGGAAATTGTCAATGGTGAAGATTACGAGGTACTTGAAAGTTATAATGGGTTAGTTTTACTTTGTAATGTAGATGATGTTTACACATTGGTTAATCCAATTACAAATCAAACTTTAATAATACCTAATCCAAATATAAAATTTACATCCGTGTTTACAAATGCATCAGTGTTTTTTGGGTTAGGTTATGATAGTGATACGAATGATTATTTAATAATGAGATTCACACGATTTTGGACATATAGGGCTTTTCAAAGCGTAGTGAATTTATACTCTAGAAATTCAAACACATGGGTTTCATTATACCCATTTCCATACAAACACCCGCCATCATGCAATGCACACTTTGTTGCCGGAGTCTTTCATTTGAAGATTTATGAAGGGTATGGGGTTTATGCAATTGCATCTTTTGAATATAGTGATAAGACTTATGGGATGATAAAGATACCTGAATACGAATGTGATGTGTGGTCGTTAGTTATTGAGTCGTTGGATGACAATAGCCTAGCCGTATATGGGGATCGACACATTATAGATAACTATGGAACAAGAAAATATAATTTTGAAATGCAGGTGCTGTTGTATTCAAATACTCGGTCAACATGGAAGAAGTATACTATTTCAAAAGTGGGAATGCTACCCCTTAATTATAAACTCGTGCCTATACACTTCATTAACAATAATCGTAAAAAGATTATGTTCATGAATGATCCAGCAGATTCGTTCTACTCATACGATTTTGCAACAACTGAAGAGTGCATTATTGAAGATATGAATTCAGAGATTTCTATTGAGCATACCTATAAGTATGTTGAAAGTCTTGTATCTACTCAACACATTTTGTGATCATAATTATTTGTTACTACATTTTATTCTATTTTATTTTGATGATATATTATTTTTACCCGAATCATTATTAATGAAGATTATAGAAGAAATTTTTATTTTACTTTATGTTTATATTAAATAATTAACGTAATAGATAATTTCTAAAAATTTTGATAGATGCTAACTGTAAATTTGATAAATTGTTTTTTAAATGAAAACATAATGAACACTAAAATTATTATAGACATCATACCGTATTAACTAAAATTAATTAAATCTACATGTTTTGTAAGCGTACAAATGTATGCCGAAATTTGTTACAAAAATATATGCAGCTTAAATCCATTTAATTATATATCATTAACAACGTATTTAAGAACATTAATTATAATTTTCTAGATATATGTATATAATCTTTTTTTAAATAAAGAATTTAATTGAATATGTCAATCATTTAAATTATGAATCAACGATTTCCTTTTAGATAACTAATATTATATAAGTTATATAATAATATACATCTCCTATATCTAACTATTGTTATAATTAATATCACTTACTACAATAAACCTTAAACTGGCGATAGATAGTAAAATTAACTACTCACAGATTGAAATGAAAAAATTAGGAGATTATAAATGTTAAAATAGAGTGAATAATAAAATATTAAATGCTTGTTTGAAAACAAATGTTTGAATCTTCAAAAATAATATAATGACATCTAGTCGTCTAGATTAGTCCTATATGTTCTGAATACGTGAGGACAAGTCAATGTGTCGTGACGTCCTTTCTTGACATACTTGCTGCATATTGAAGGCTTGACTCGACGGAATTCTCCATATGACGTTATCCTTTTCTGTTTGGGGCGACCAGGAGGATTCTTTAGAATAGGTGGTAGAACTTTATCAGAATCTGAACTGGACTTGAAAGCAAACCTCTCTGTATCTGGAACTGGAGCGAGATCCACTGTATAGCAAGCACGATAACTTGAAGTAAAAAAACAGTCTTCAACAACATCGGAACCTAAACTAAAATACACCCATTGCTTCACGAAATGCGGGAGGAATTGAAATATGATCATTTTGAAGAATAAATGTTTCATTTATAGATTGATTACATCAGCCTTCGAAACAATAAATCCAACTTTTGTAGGAGTATGCTTAGCTTTAATAAACAATTGATAATTAGTTGTATGTTTTTCAGAGCAAACAACATACACATATTTAGGAGAATTCTTAATGAATGTAAACTGGAATTTCAGCTTAATTGAGTACTTTATCAATTCGATTCTAAAATCCGGTGCTCCACCAGCGAAAATTGCTCCTACAACCATTATATCACCCCAATGGTCAGACAAATACAACTTCTTCCTCTCATCTGGGCATATATCAAAATTAGGGATACTACCGATACCTAAGAATTCACCTATGCAAGTTTTATTAGGTATATACGAATTCTCCTTCAAAATCAGTGAACTGCTGGGCATATTACTAGATTTCTTAATCTGACATACATCAACAAAACTCGAAGAATAATTAAAACAGTCAGTATTAACATTTCCTTGACTATTTGGATCATGTATAGACTTGTTCCGAGCATGATTAACCTCAAGCAAAATATCTACCAATTTTTCAGATGAACAAATGTAGAATTCCATCATACCACTAAAATCAATATCAGACTCTAAATAACAATTCTTGATGCACCCAACTGAATATAAAATTGAAAATTTACCTTCGGATAAATTGGACAATTTTTGTTGATTTCATCTATGTTACTCTGATATGTTGTTTGATCGGTTGAACGAATCAACTTGCATTTACCCTCATGATCGATTTTGAGTATTACACCGTTCTGCATTTTTGGGATGAACAGGGATCCAAAAATTAATTACTATGAAAACTGAAAAGATCAGAAATTTTGGTATCTTTGGAGATGAAAATAAGTGCAATAGATATGGAAGGTCAAAATGGTTGTTTGAGATAGAAGATGAAATTAATTGCCACAAACTGCATATTCGATCGTCGATCCTCTGTATTCATGGTAAATGCCGAAGAAATAAATGAAATACAATCAATTACATAAAATTGCGTAAAATAAGGAATTTCTTTATATAATACAAATAGTTCACTCTTTTAAAAAGTAAAGGGCAAATTTGGATTTTCAGCGTAGAAAGTGACTTAAATTGTTTTAAAAATATTTTGTGTTTTAAATTGTTTAAGGGTCTTATATAATGACTTAATTTGTATTTATTTCTTTTATAAATTCACGTACTTTTTAAAGTAAAAAAAATCTAATAGAATCTCAATTGAATACACCCTCCTAAAATAATATACATGATTAGATTGAGTAGTGCCTATAAATTATAAATTATGCATAGTGCCTTCAAATTTCAAATTTTGTATTCCATATTTCTAATTTTCATTCCAATATACTTTATTACATTCAAGTGGCTATATCTCATATCTTTTTTACATCGGATTGGTGATCATGTTTGGCAATCCACATCCTACTTTCCCTTTCAGTTTTTCACGATCCACAATCACGGTTATATCATTTTTTTTTAATTATTATTTTAGTTTCTATCTTAATGCCTTAATTGCTTATATAATATTATTGACTATTCATGTGACGGTGACATCAGTTGAAATAAGTTTTTCTAAATTAAAATTGTTAAAAATATATCTACAATCACTATGTCACAAGAAAGATTAAATGAACTAACAACTTTATGCATTGAAAAAGATATGCTGGAACAAATTAACTATGAAGATATTATTGATGAATTTGTTTCTCAAAATGCTAGAAGAAGTCATTTTAAATGATTTATTTTAAACGTTCATTCATTTTTACTATGTGCATACATATTTCACTTATTTTATTTGATGTTGTTCAGAGAAGGGCCCATTTTTTTTATTTGCCTCAGGCGCCTACAACTCTTGTTCGATTGTGTATCTTATTTCAAACCTTTGATTTTACAATCTTTGTCCAAGTTTTTAGTAGGTAAACGAGCAAGCTTTATATTGGCAAAAACTTATATGCAATATTGTATACATGCAATATTGACCAATTAAGTTAAAATTTGTGGGTCAAATGCGGGTCAAAACAAGAGTCAACCTTAATTATAATATTTATTTTCGCTCTAAAATATTATCTTACTACATGACCAAAACTATGTTACTACATGCCATAAATTTTGTCACTACAAGACCAAAAGTGTATTACTGCAAGTTCAAAAATATTCTGGACACTTATTTTTTTTGAGAAAAATTATCAAAATAATTCTGACTTATTCAGTTACTACACGACTAAAACAATGTTACTACAAGATCAAAATTTTATCACTATAAGGTCAAAAGTGTATTACTACATGTCCAAAAATATTCTGGATAGTTAATTTTTTGGGTGAATTTGCAAAATGTTTTGATATGTAGTATTAAATTTTTGGTCTTGTAGTGGTAATTTTTTGACCTTGTAGTAACAATATTTTGGTCATGTAGTAAACCACCTGTTTGCGACCCGCAAATTTTCTAGACAACCCGGATCCGGGCTTATGACCCGCGAATTTTTTAATTTTTTTTTACTTTTAGACTAAATGGACTTAGGGTTTTGACTTGATCAAATTAGTATGAAATGTATGTACGAAATATTTCACATAAGACTAGCTCTTTAGATCTCAAGCAATGGTAGGACAGTATTCAATTTTTCTTCAACTCCATGCAATTACATTCAGTCATCTTCATCTCACAATCATTCAACATTGTACGTCAACGTGCTATATTGGATGCAAGCAACAAAATAAGTTGCATTAATGCATTTAAAAAAATCATTTACAAATTGTCTAAAGATGGAATTTGTAGGTAAATTCATTGCATTCTTTATCAGTCTCTTCTTTTGTAAGAAAGTCTCAAGTTCAAACTCTTGAACAAGTGAATTCATATTGGTGTTCCGCTATTCTCCAAATTTTTATAATGTATTTGAAAATCTTGTCCTTTCTAGTTTTGAAATCAATTGAGTTGTTTGTGCTCTCATTTCATTGTGATGATCTTATTCTAGCAGAAAAATACTTTTTGTTCAAGGCAATTGCACCATTTATCTTTCAATTCATACAACTCTTGTGAACTAAAATTTGTTTTAAAGCCCATATGTTGTTATCATATTATTCCAACATGTTTCAAATTTTGTTTTCATCAACACATCCAAAACAAGCACCCATTGAATGCATCCATAAAAGATTTGTCATCTTTTAATTATCCAAAATATTTTATGCATTCTGTTGAACTTTTAATTATCCAAAATATTTTATGCATTCTGTTGAACGAACCAGAACCACAATTTGTGGCTTGTCTCTGAAAAAACATGTATTTACAACAAAAAAAAAAAAGATATAGATATGATAATTTATAAAAAGAATACTCTCTTCGTCCCGTTATTAATTGAACATTTACTATTTACATGGATTTTAATGTAAAAAATTATTATTTGTATTAAAGGTGATAATGTGACTTTTTTAGAGGGGTAAGATGGATAATTCAATTTTATTAGAGATAAAATCTTTTGACAGGCCTCGTTTGATAGAATAAATACATTATCTCAGTTTAATTCAAGATTGCATATCTAGGCTAGATATAATAGGGAACAATTTTTTAAAGTTGTTTGATACATATTTAAATTCAGTCAGAATAGGCTAATAAGAGTTGACATTTTATTTTGTAAAAAGACAAGATTGTCCTTTTAAATATTTAAAAATTCTCAGGTCCATTGTACTCCCCCGTCCAATTTTATTATTTTCACTTTCTTTTTTTAGTTGTCCAATTTTATTATGTTCATACCCTTTTTTGAAACAATATTATTCATACTATTTTATCTTCAATATCCCACCATCCTTTATTTACCCACTTTATCATTCACTTTATTCATTAACAATCATTTATTTACAAATGGACCCCACAATACCCTATCATACCCTCAACTTATCTACTTTATGAATAAACTAATCAATATTCATTAAAATTTGTGTTCGAAGAAGTGGACATAATAAAATTGGACGAAGGGAGTATCATTTTCTCTGTGTAAATGCTAAATCCTGTTCTTCCCCCAATTTTTTTTCCTTCACATCATCACACACATCATTCTTGAAATTAAGAAAATCATGCATGAACAACAAACTAATAAATAGAGATTATTGTCTAATAAGTCCACTATTAGAACCCATTAAACTAATAGAAACACCAAGATGTATAATTTTCTAATAGAGTCAAAATAGAGTTAAAAAACCAAGAATACCCTTATATAAATAAATAGGAATTCTATACTCATTTAATTCATTCTCCTCATTCACCAAAAACCAAAATTAAAACCCTAGCCCCTCCCCACCATCCCCTCGCTGCCGCCGCCCCCTTTTCCCACCGCCTCCATTTCTTGCAACCGACCCCCCATCGATTTCGACGCTGCACCATGGCCGCCGCCCTCCCCACGGCTGTCGCCTGCCGCCGCACTGACCGGGGAAGACAAAGTGGCCGAAGAATAAAGTCTCGTGGCCACCGTCGCCTGGCCGTCGAAGACGAAGCAGCCGCCGATCTGCAATCCCCTCGACTCCGATGCTGAAGGACATGTCTATTGATCCCTGCAAGCACGAAGCAGCCGTCGATCCGTTGCTTGATGCCATGAGGTTGAAGATCAAACACCACACAAATGATGAATGTGAATATGATCATAACAAAACAGGTAAGTTCAATAGTTGTACTTGCATCTTCTTTACATTATTGTCAGAATCCATCAGTAAATTTTTGGAATTTTTTATTTGTTGCAGATGTCACATTATTGGAAACAAGAGAGGCTTCTCCAAGACACTTTCTGGTGAAAGTCGAACCGTTTTCGATGCTTCGCAAGCACGGAATTCACGAAATAGTAGGAGGAGAATTTGATGCTAGAGGATACAAGTGGTAAGAAATGCTTTGTGAAACCTTATTTCCTTATGTAAGTATGTTGATGGTTCCACATTGCTGCATAATTAGGAATCTAATCATTTGTCGTAATGAAGACACAGATGGAATATATAGCAATTACATTTCTGTCTACTCGGCCATCTCAGACACAATAACTGGGAGGTCAATGAAGTATTCTCAATCTTATCATTACTCATTAGGTATTTAATTCACATCTTTTAATTTTCAATTCTAACATAGTTACTTTTGTATGCTTGATTTGGTATTTTGAGGATTTGAAATCTGTATTTCAAAATGAAATGGTATATGTTTGTTGTTTTACTTGAGTCTGATGGTGAATTTCTTATGAGTCCAACGTAAGCATAAATTACTTGAGAGAGGTATTGTAATATAATGGGGGAATCTGCCATTTCGGCTACGTACCACAATAGTGTATTCAATTACCATGATATAATGTACAATGTTTTATGTTGGTTGTTGCTCAATTGTTTCAAAAGCAGTTCATTTTATTCTAGAATCTTCATGAGGCAAGAAAGCTCCTAATGCTCTATTAATTGGCTTTCTTCAGAATTTGATAGAATCAAAGAGTATGTTTGGAATTTGCTTCCTTTGAGATGATGCCTGTTATTTATGTTATTTTATGGACTCAAAAGAAAATTATTTTTGGATATGTTGGTCATCCTGCATGAGAGGACGGGGGGTTTCAATAACAAGTGATATTTAAGCATATGAATTGAAGAAATTTCTGCAAGGTTGTGTTGCATATGGGAGTCTTCTCCTCATAATCACAGACTTCATTTGTCAGGTTTTATTTTTTATTAGGGATTTTGTTGTGTGTTCTTGTTACTGTGCATATCCACCCCCCGTTATGAATTTTTGGATTGTTTTGATTGCAGAACGCATGTTGACCTGGAGACAACTAAATGTTCACGGAGATTTCAAATGTAATAGAAGGAACTGAGATAGAAATGTATTAACATTATCTTCTAAGATATTTAGTCTTCATTATTCTTATCATGTCATTTTTTGTCACACATTTCATATGAAAAAAGCAACAATTATACTTAAGTGTTATGTAATATTCGTTAGGCATAAGCATAATGTGATATGCAAAATAGTTATCATATTTTAATCTAATTTTAAGAAATGATTTGAATTATGCATAAGTGATATGCAAAATAGTCATCATATTTCAATCGAATGCATTATGCATAACGTGATATGCAATATAATCATCATATTTTGCATTATGCATAACGTAATGTGCAATATAATCATCATATTTTGCATTATGCCATTATATGCAAAATAGTAATCATATTTCAATCGAATGCATTATGCATAACGTGATATGCAACATAATAATCATATTTTGAATTATGCATAACGTTATATGCAAAATAATCATCATATTTTAATTAAATGGTAAGAAATGATTTATTTTGGAAAGATAATTAAATTCACCTATTAAATAAATTTAAAAATCTAATTAATTAAAAAATATTTCAAATTATAAAATATCTAATTAAGTGTCAGACAATCCTAAACCTGTAGGTTGAATTACAGATTTTCCAAAACCGTCAGCAAATAAATTTTAGATAGATATCTTTTAGGAAAGATTTTAAATTTTAAGAAGGTGAGAGAAAGATTTTAAATTTTAAGAAGGTGAGAGATTTCCGGGAAATCGAGAGAATGCATTTAAGAATTGATTGGATGGTTAGTTGACTAATTATTTTTAATTGATATATTCGAAATTTCAAAATATGGGGGAAGGGCACAAATGTCTCAAAAAATCAATTTTGACTCTATTAGATTAAAAAAATTATGATAGGTTCTATTAGAAAAAAGATAGGGTGATATGACTCTATTAGTTATTAACCCTAATAAATAATTCAACTCAAACGAAAAAAGAATCTTATACTCCCTCCGTCCCATACTTGAAGCTACAAACCAAATTGACACGGGTTTTAATAAATGAGTTGTTTATTAGTATTGTGTAAGATAAAGTGGGGGTAGTAAAGACTTTTCAACTTTATAAATAGTAATAAAGTTACTTTTTAGTGTAATAAAGTAGTGGCATTTGTTGTAATATTGTGATGTTTTAAGGAGAGTGTTTAAAAGTGTTTTTGTTATTTTAGGTAATGTAGCTTCAAGTATGGAACGCCCAAAATGGTAAAATGTAGCTTCAAGTATGGGACGGAGGGAGTATTATATAAAAGTAAGATACTTCTCACAAGCTGCTGCCATGTGTCACTCAAGCTTTCGACACGTGGCAATGTAAAAAAAAAAAAAAGAGAATTAAAGGAAAGTAGAGAGACGCGGGGAGATGAAACGCCCAAAGGAAGAAGGAAGGAAGGAAGGGTTTGAAATTTTGCTAGAACATCTCCATGTTCTCTTTGGATTTTCAGCTTCAGCCCTCTGATTAAGCGTTAAAGTTTGGGTAGATCGCTGTCTCTCTTCTTTTCCTTCCCATTCAGTGTTCTAAACCCGTTTTGTAATCAATCAAAATATTATGCATATATAATAGATTAGAGAAATCTGGAATCTCAGTTATACACTGCTTTGATTTTATGATTATAGAAATGTATAGTGGTTAAGGGAATTCTTATGATTGGTGATTTTATTGGAGTGATGCTCCAATTGCTGCAACGACAATGGCTACAACGGCGGGGGCGATGGTGATGTTGTACTACATTGTGAGCGGTGCATTTCGGCGGCGGCGAATGGAGAAGATTCTGGACGCGGCGATTACTCGAAATCGAAGAGTAGATCGGCGAAGAGACGGTTGTCGCAGAGGACAGCTCAGACGATAGCTAATTGGCTGGAGACGATTTCTAATTTGTCGGAGACTTGAGGTTTACGTACGCGGAGACATTGGGGAAATGGCTGATCGCGATTCGGCTTTTGGAATGAATTATCATATTCAGAGGCAGGTACGACTCTCTCTTACTCTCTATCCACCTTCGTGAAATCGGTTTGTGAAATTGAGGAATTTGCAAAAATTAGGGGAAGTTGTCATTATTATTATTATTGAATTTCCTTTTTCTGATCTATATTGTGTATATATGGATGTAAAATTTCATGGATCTGAGGTTGTGCGTGATTGATTGTTTGACTTTTTTGTTAGAAGTCTCCCCTAATGAGTCTTCTTTGGTTACTGCTGCAAAAAAAAAAAAAAAAGTTTATTTTTCTACAGTTATGCATAATTTTTATGGTTGTTTTCACTGTTTTGAAGATATTATAACATTAAGTAAGACTTGAAAGAGTTTTGAAAACAGACGGACACAGTGATTTATATTCGCGAGTCACATATTCGGAAGATAAGAAAGGTTCATGAGTTTCATATGAGATTTTAAATGTCCTCGAGTTTAACAGGTATAATTGATATTGTTAACTTGCTTCAGGAATTTCTTTGCTCAATGCCTGATCAATTATAAGATTTTAGATTAACTTTCTAATAGTATGAGGGAGTATTTAGTTTGGTTGATATGTGTCTTAGATTTTGAGTTTTAATAAAATTGAAGTGTTTTGGTAATCTCTGAGAATTTTTGTTTACATCAGGCAGCTGCTTTTTCAAAATATTAAATTTTGTTCTTGAAGTGGTTGAGTATTTTCAAGGGGATTCAAACAACTATCATAAAATATCTAGAGCAGTAGATGAAATCCTAACAATTGCTATATTCCAGAGGAGGTAGCTTTGCCAGTTGAGACAAGAAAATCAACAATTGGAGAATTTGCAGGTAATGATATACTTAAAAGATGTAGGCTTAAAATAGCAAATTTATGATTATTTTTTTTTTTATGTTGTAGGTCCTCAGTGGTATCTAAGAGCTTTTTATTGAATGATAGAGTAATATTTTTCCAGGTAATCATCTCAGTCCTTTTATTCTGAGCTTTGTTTTTGTTTTAAAGTTAGTTTGAGAATTCACACAGTGTTACCATATTAGACACTTAAAAGATGTAGGCTCAAAATAGTAAATTTTGGATTTATTTTTTTGTTGTAGATCCTCAGAAAAGTTATGGACATCTTGGTATCTAAGAATCTTTTATTGAACAAAAATATTTTTGCCATGTAATTAGCAATTTAGCATTGTCCTTTATTCTGAGTTTTATTTTAAAGTTAGTTTGAGAATTCACATAGTGTTACCATATTGGGCAGGCTTTATAATGAGCTTCTTCATTGTCTACACTTGCTTCTAACAGAACAGAGAGGATATCTAACAGATCATGTTAGAAACTGAGTCTTTCAAACTGGTGGAATGTGCAATAATGCACCCCTACGTTATGTTATATTCATAAGTCTTGATATTTTTAGGTTGTTGTCTTTTTAGTTGCTTTGACAAAAAAAAAATTATGTTATGGTCTTGGGTCATGGGTGTGCTGTCAACCCTCTGTTTCGTGCAGCCTATCTTGCAAAAGATGATCAAAGAAAAGTTACTTTGGTAATTCTTTGGTTGAAACTGAAGGACCAAGAACATGTATATTCGAACAACATCACATTTGAATCACCATCAGAACAAGAAACTTATATCCTCAAAGAAAGGATTGAATTCAAATTAAATTTTACAATATGTTTCTATCCAGGAAGAGTAAGTCCTAAATCTATAAGTTTCAAATTAAATAAGATTTAAATGTGTACATGTAGTATATTAAAACTGTAAATAAGTGGTTCTCATTTATTTATTATTGGTGGATGTCTTTAATTTTGATTCATTGTGAGGTGCTTTCAATAATAATGCCTGCTCATCGTGCAGAGCCCTGAGATATGTAGTTTATCTTTAAAATTTATATATGTATGTGCACTAATCGAGTGTTCTTACTGCTCCTACCTATTTTCTCATTGCATAGTGAAATCGAATAAATCTTATGGTATGCACTTTCATCTTGCATTGCAGTTTTCGTTGAGTAAAAGAAGGATTTTCGCAGTAGGGGACATTACTGAAGTCATTCCCGATGAATAGGCGGATATTGCTGTTCTAGAGGAGCCTGAGCATCTCACATGGAATCATCATGGAAGGAGGTGGAAATTAAAATTTCGACTGGTTATAGGGACTGATTGTTCACACGAATTATTTAGATATTTGAAGAGAGAGAAGAATGGGCAATTGCAAGCTTTTATGCTGAAATACATGAACAATTGAATTGTCAGATATATATTGCCATAGGGTAAGCCTCTTGATAAGCTCCTTTTGATAAGTTACTAATTGTGCATATATCCATTAGCTAATAACATATTCATTATTTTATGGGCAACTTATGTTTATATTTCCGTGTATGTTCCTTAAAAGCTTTTACAAATATGAGAAATTTGATTCTATCCTGACTGAAGTTGCCACTATGACAATCATTCATCCTTTTTTTACCATGGCCACTACCCTTAATTCATGTCTTTCTACAATAAAAAAGATAACATGTGTAATATTTTATACTATCATATTTAAATGTGCTTTATAAAGCGACACCCCACTTATATGTTTTATATGAGATGTTCCAGCTACGGTAGCAAACATAGATCATTTTAATTATATGGATTGTTATAGAATGTTTCTGATTTTTGCACTTTATAGCCCAATCTCTAGCTGCTCACTTGTCCAGTTCATAATGGTAGGTGATAAGGCTCAGCTGCTATTCAAGAACTTCCCAGATCTGTTGTTGCAGCCATGGAGTAAGTCCAAGATTCCTTGACATTGGCATGAAGAATAGGGAGTATCAATATGAGAATGGAATCCAGCCCTTTACTAAATGTGCATATTATATTGGAAAGATGGTATGGAGCAAAAGCTACATGGAGTTGCTCAATTTGCTGCATGATAACCTAAAAGAATTAACTGGACTTGATGTTGCTTTATATGTCACCAGGGAGGACTCTGATCAAGTTCAGGAAGCAGTCGGAGAGAGCTGGAAATAACAGTCAAGGCTCATCATGGACGTGATCATGGTGACTCTTTATTTCATGAGTAAGTCCATTTGTCTATGGTATTGGTTTAATTTATACTTTTTTCGTTTGAAAAGGGAGAATGAATGCGGCTATCATGAGTGAGCAATTTGAATTTAATCCTTGAATTGGTGATGACAAGGCATCCGTTTCCAGTTTTTTCTTTACTAAAATCATTGGTTCTATTGATTTTCTGTTTCCATTTGTATTCCTATATATATAATGTATTTAATATTTTGATTCTCTAATTATTATCCGGTGAAATTTCTGATTATGTTTTAGACTTTTAGTTGTCGACTGCGATTGATATGGCTGGTGTTTAACATTTGTTTATGGTGTTCAGTGAAAATGAAAAATCTGCATTCATCAATCTGGTAGCTTGATATCTCAGGTAGACTTGCAAACTATTGGGAATGTTGATTGATTATGCATTACTCTTTTTGTTCTATTTTTCAATGGGGCATAAGGAGAAACGAGAAAATGAATTTTTCGACGACGAGTGAGCTTAAAAAAGATTTCACAGTTTAAAAATTATTTTTCTAGACTATAATTAGATTGGCATATTGTTTAGTATTAAATAAATTGTTTGTGTGCAATTGATTTTCTTATATTACGTGAGTTGTATGATGCAGATTAAACTGTTTTATAATGACAAATCTACATTGTTCAGGAGTATGTTAAGACCTCAATTTTAATTTGCTAGCTCTACATTATTAGGGAAAACCGTTTGGTTGAGAAAATATTTTGGTCAGATTATATTTTCATATACCAATCAATTACTATGTGAAACTGCTATCAGTCAATTATTTCGAGTGAAGTTGTATCCATCTTATATTTTCATGATAATTGTCGTCCTTAATCGTAGAACGTTTATGGTTTTTTGTAACGTTTTCCATTGTTTGGGATTAAAGGCTTCGGTTTGTTTGTTTTGTGTTTTTCTTCGATAAAAGCCTATTTTAGGATATGTATCATGATAAACCAATTTTATGGTTGTTTATTAGTTTCTCTATGCTTCCATAAGTCATCGTATTAGCTTGAAAGAGTGCCAAAATTCTTTAAGTTCTTTTTTATTTTGTTAAAAAAAATTCTAATAGATTTGTAAACTACATGCACTCAGGTGGAATGACAAAAGAGAAAAAAGACCCAGAAATGAAAGGTTCTTGCAAAGTGGTTGAAAGAAAACATTTTGAGACTTGGCCCGACATTCATTAAGATTGGACAGCAGTTCTCCACAAGAGTAGACATTCTTGCTCAAGAATATGTCGATCAGTTATCAGAGCTTCAGGTGGAACGACGAAAGAAAAAAAAGACCCAGAAATAAAAGGTTCTTGCAAAGTGGTTGAAAGAAAACATTCCGAGACTTGGCCCAACATTCATTAAGATTGGATAGCAGTTCTCCATAAGAGTAGACATTCTTGCTCAAGAATATGTCGATCAGTCATCAGTTATCAGAGCTTCAGGTTAAAGATCATTTATATATGTATATATTCTTCATAATTTAGAGAAATGAGTTCATTATGAACTAACTCAATTGCAACTGCTTCGTGATCAAGTTCCTCATTTTCCATAAAAAAACTGTAGTATCAATAATTGAGGAAGAACTCAAAGCTTCTGTAGATTCGATCGACAACCAATTGATGCAGCAAGTCTTGGTATGTTTAATTTTTCAAATATTTTAATTAAGGCTCTGATGATTTGTCGGAGCTCCATCTCAAACGCAGGCAGTATAACAGAAGATCAACAATAAATGCTGATTTTTAATCTACCAATCACATTTACTTGATTCTATTGTGGCAGACTTGTCTATCCACTTTGGCATGTTTTATCAATGAAGAAACCGTCGTTGTCAAGCTTAATTAGTAGGATGCTGCTTAATTGGGCTGGAACACACATTGTGTTGGGAATTCATAGGGTAATCTGTTGAGATTTTTATTGCATTATACATTTCTCGAGTTCTTTTTTATGGTAAAGTTGTTTCCATTCATTCAAAAATAACAAAATATTGAAGAATATTATTGTTCTGCTCTTTATGGAGATCAACGGAAAAACCACACTATTGTATTTTGCTTTAAGGTTCAAGTGAATCCCAGAAGGCATAGGAGAACATTTACTGAGGCCTTATGTTCTATTGCAAATTTATTTCTTCTATTGAGATTCTTATGGTTGGTTAGTCGATGGATTGTAATGTTGTATCGTGTTGTACTCAAGCAATACATTTATGTGAATTATACAAGTAAAAGTCTGATGGTCATGTAAATCATTGTTTATTGGTAATATTTACTAATTTTAATTTGAACTTGTGAAGGATATACAAGAATGAGATTGTCATATACCAATGGACGACTCTAGATTATGGAGGGAATTTAGCACATATGTTAGGTTTTGATGATCCTGCAATGCAAGAGCTTATGAGGCTCTATGTAACTATTCATAGGTGTTGATACTTATAAATAACAAGCATCATTCTTATGGAATCCTAACCTTTGTTGTATACTTTGTATATTTGTACGACTTGCAGTGATCATGAAGGTGGGAATGCCAGCCCCCTAACTGTTCATTTGGTAAGCGGCATTATGCTTTCTAGGATCCTGTTAAGGCTGTTATTAGGGTTGTAATTTGACTGGGTGCAGCATTAATGCTTACACTTAATTTAAATTGCCTACTTGGGTTTTATATTCTCATATGTTGATTTTCTTATACTTCTCTAATATTTGGTAGATTGATGGTTGTGATTGTTTCCATGGAGCTGTTATATATTCTAATTATTCTTTGATGTCAAGAATGTCATTTCTAAACTTAAGTATATATACAAAAAAAAAAAAAAAATCTAACCATATGTTAGTTGAATTTCTTAAATCATATTTATGAGATGGAATTGCGATTATAGTCTGAGTTGAGAATCCATTACGTAATTTATTTATTGAAACTTTTGTAGTTCTAACACGTCGATCAGTCTAAGTCGTCGAGTCTTTCGACATTGGAAATTCAGAAAACCTCCACAACTGATTGTTAATTTCTTTTTCTTTATTTAATTCAATCGAGTTTTACAATTGACCCGTGCATCGCACGGGCAAAAAACTAGTAATAATAAAAGGAAGATCTAATCTTGAATCCTTGATGCACGAAATTAAATCCAAAAGCTTAGAAGAACTCAAAGAAAGTAAAAAAAGAAAATGTACAAACCTTAGAAAAATACATATAAAATTTAGATTTATTAATATCCGATTTGGATCTACATATTTAACCAAGAAATTGACCCAAACTTTGTATAAAGATATCAAGAGACGAATGATGTCATATTGGATCTACATAGATATCGACCACAAAAAGAAGGAAAAGAAGTGTTGTAGGTTTAAAATCAATTTAATTGATTCATATAAGAATACTCTTTATACCTTGCAAAAGAAATTGCCATGGAGGGGGAGAGGAGCTGCACTGAGAAAAGAATGGTGATATTTGTCGCCAGAGGGAAGAGAGAGAAAATCTCTAAGACCATGTTTATCCATGCTAGTTATGATCGGGTTAAATATAAAATTTATTTTTCATTCCTCCACCTACACATTTTACACCACAATCAAAACTCATCTTTTTTCACACTTTATCCATAACCACACAACCACAACCAACATTTAATAAATTGTTTCTTTTATAATATAATAATTATATCTATTGTTAATTTTTTATAATATTCACACAATATTTTTGAAAATATATACAGTTATTTAATATTAAAAATTCATAACTATAATAAAAAATTACCATACAGTTTAAAAAAAAATACAACATTCAATAATAAAATTAAAATTACAAAAATTGAAATACAACTGAAAATAAATAAATCGAACTACAAATAAATGCTTAATTACAACAAATCAAAAATATATCAAGACGATTGGTCTCTATTTATAGATAATTTAATTAACACAGTAAATGCTTAATCATTTAGAGCCATATTAAAAGAGAAAAAATGATAATTAACACAATTTAAAAAAGAAAAATAATTAGAAGAAGAGAAAAGGGAGTGTATAAAAATTGTAATCCAAATTCAGGGCGGATCCATTCATATACTGGGGGTGGCTATGGCCCCCCTTTACTTTTTTTCCTATTATACATATATATATATATATTATTTATTAAATTAATAAATTTATTTTTTATTAAAATTAGCTTTTAGCTTATTTTTTTAATAATTAATGGGGCTACTGATTAAATTCTTCTCCACTTTTTAAGTCACTAGCCTTACGTCCAAATATTATTATTAAATATATTTTAATTTTTTATATTTTTGTTATACAAATTAATCCAAATATATATTTTTTTAATTTACAAATTATGATATATTCTCAATAAATTGACGAGTAAAAATCGGACACGGGTCATACTTAAATTTTGGGGATTTTAAAATACACTATCCAATTAGTTGGTTGTTGTTGGTCATCCTACAACCATGGTCATGCCTTTCTCATGACCAAACATTTAATTTTATTTTTTTTAATAGCACGATCAGGTCATGGTTTGTGCGATAAACATAGTCTAAGCTCCATTTGAATGGAGGGATTTGATCAATGGATTTTAAATCCACCATTCAAATTCACTCCACTTGTTTGTTTGGATTAAAAAATAAATGAATGAATTTAAAATTCTTATCATATTTTTTTTTAGTTAAAATTGAGAAATTTTAAATTCTCCCTAAAATCAAATCAAATCCCTCCATTCAAACACAACCTAAGGCTCCAATTGGTTGGAGGGATTTGATCTATGGATTTTAAATCCACAGTCCAAATCCACTTCACTTGTTTGGATTTAAAAAATAAATGAATGGATTTAAAAAACATCTTTTTTTATTAGTTAAAAATGAGAAAAAAATTCTCACTAAAACCATGTAATTTAATATCCATTTATTTTTAAAACCTTTCATTTGAAATACCTACTCAAATCAAATCTAATAATTGACCGAGAGTTTGCAACTTATGGAGTATTTGAGGATATTTTGCTAATGAGTTACACTTTATGCACTGTTAATTTTTTTTTTTTGATGGGGGGTTTTACAAGATCATAAAATAGCTAAAGTCTGATTCCATACAAGAACTCTAGTCCTACCCATTATTAAAATTCCTGACCCGATCCATATTAATTACTCCTATTTTTTTATTTTATTTTTATAATTAAACTCAACCGCCAACTTGCATCAATTAGTGTTCATTTTTTTTAATTAAACTCCGCCCAATCAATGAATCAATTAGTTTCTTTTTTTTTAATTAAACTTAATTAAAAAAAATTTGTTAATAAAAAAATTGTTTGAAACCATTTACCGGAAAGTTAAAATTTTTACTCACCATCTAAGCTACTATCATACTCATTAAAATATTGACTTTCTTTTATATATACATTACAATAAAATGAAATTTTTTTTAATGAAGTGTGAAACATATAACTCGTATTTAAAATATACACATTCTTCATTTAGGTTGTTGTCATACTCCTTAAATACATAATTTTATTAATTATATATAATAAAATAATAAATAATTCACAAAAAAATATTAAGTTCCACTATCCAATTTTTAAGTGAAAATGTTTTACACTTTTAAGTTATAGTGATTAAAACTTTTAAGTGAAATTTTTTATTCAATAAAAAATGCAACAAATATTACTAAAAAATGTAAGTCGATATAACAGAAAAATGCAATACAATATTTACTAAAAATATAAGTCAGTATAACTAAAAGGGATTGAAAGTTCTTTGAAAGGTAGTAAGTTACCATGGACGCATAAAGTTACAAGGATGTTTTATAACCTTGCTTTGAGTTGTGAAGAAGATGAGGAAACTATTGGTATTATAGAAGAATGTTTGAAAGACTTACTCTCGTCCTATTGATGCATTGAAGTCTAAGAGGATTAAAGAATTGAATACATCAACAGTGATATAGGATCATAAACATTCTAAAACAAAAGTAAAAGGGAAAAGAGTAAAAGGTTACCTTGAGAAGGGCAAGAAGAACATTATATATTACTGAAAAGTGCATCTTCATATAACTAAAAAGTGCAACATAACATTACTAAAAAGTGTAACTCACTATAACTGAAAATATTGTTGGAGATTGTAAGTCACTACAACTGAAAAGTGCAACAAAGTACGACTAAAAGGTGTAGCATAACATTACTAAAAAGTGTAAGTCACTATAACTGAAAATATTGTTGAAAATTGTATGTCACTATAACTGAAAAGTGCAACAAAGTACGACTAAAAGGTGTAGCATAACATTACTAAAAAGTGTAAGTCACTATTACTGAAAAAATTGTTGTAAATTGTAAGTCACTACAACTGAAAAGTGCAACAAAATACGAATAAAAGGTGTAGCATAACATTACTAAAAAGTGTAAGTCACTATAACTTAAAATATTGTTGAAAATTGTAAGTCACTACAACTGAAAAGTGCAACAAAATATGTCTAAAAGGTGTAACATAACATCACTAAAAAGTGTGCAAAATAACATGTTAAAATATTGTAAAATGCATGTTACACTTTTCCTTATTTCCAACATGCACTTTTATAATAAAAAAAATATTTGTGAAAAATGTTAAATGTGAGAATTGAACAATAGACCTCAAGATAAAATAGGCTATATCTAACCGTTTTGGCCACAACACGTAGCTTGCATGTTTTTTGCGTATTTTATTTTTGTTAGTAACCCTACCCATTTTTTAAAATGGACTCAATTCCTTATAAGGAATTGAGTCTACGGGAGACCTACCCCATAAAATAAGGTTACAAATCACGAGCACAAGATCTTGATCTTCAAACCAAAGTATCGTCGTCCACTCCAATCGTGAGAAGAGGAAAGACGAGTTTCCCTTTACCTTCGCATGTGCCCAGGTCTCCAATCTTTCAACGAGACAACCCGACACTAAGGTATTCTCATGTCAAGAATAGGAAACAGAAAAAAAAGGACAAAGTTCCACCAAGTACCGTATCCCAAGAATCAGAACACCAGGGCTCTAGAGTCTATCTCAAAGAGCCCAACCATAAAAAAAGAAGTCCCACAACCACAACAAAGACACATAACTGGAAACGAGACGCCCCAGGAGCAGCAGAAACAACAAACAACAACTAAAACACTATACTAAACAAACAAAATAAAGCAACCTAAAAAACAGTAAATAGGATCAACAAAGAAATACCCGAACGGTCACCGTGGCTCCGTTAGGATAATTTCTAAGTTGATCCCTAACAAGAGCTGAAAAAACAACTACATAAAAACTAAAAAAACTGAAAAAACCGGTGCATCGGCGACGGTGACGGCAAGAACAAAGTAGATCTAAGGATTTGCTTTCTAGATCTGAAAGGACGACGACGACGGAAGACGGTGGCGGCAGACAGTGACGGTTCAGATCTGGCATAATAACTCACAGATCTACAAGAAAACAAGCAGATCTACAAGAAAAGGAGTTGGAGACGGGACTGTGTGCGAATCACACCTGGAGTGTGTGAAAATCGCACACACACGCTCCGCGAGAAGATACAATCTATTTTTTATGCACTGTTAATAAATTTGATCAAAATTGGACCGATGAAAAAATATATTGTTAGAGTGTTAAGGGCGGGCTTGGGCTCAAACGCATGCCTACACGATAGCCATCAAACAGCTAATAAGACCAAACAACTACACAATCGTTGGCTAATCGTGCCCATCAAAAAACAAGGTCTGAGGGCACGATTGGTATACAGGAATGAATTAGGAATGGAACGATTATTCCTTAATTCATTTCAAATACCAGGTATGTTTATTTATTAGGAATAATAATTTCAAATGGAATGGTCATTACAAAAAATTAAGGAATAATCATTCATTTCCTTTCATCCCATGGTATTATATATTCATAAGGAATGAATTTTATTATTATTATTATTATTAGTACTATTATTATTATATATAAAATATTACTCCTATTATTTATTTTCTTTTTCATATAGTATTATTTTTCACTTTCAATAATAATAATTAAAAAAATTAATATTATAACTATTAAATAAATAATAATTTATTATTCATAATAAAATTTTGAAAATCAATAATAAAAATAATAAATTTAAAAATTAAATAATACTAATATACATTAATATATAGTAATAGTTATAAAAATATTAATAATACATACCGTTAAATTAAAAAATATTTATTATTTAATAATAATAATTTAAACACTCAACAATAATATTTTTATATATTAATAATAATATATATATTTATATAATACTATAATATTTAATAATAATAATAATTTTTAAATAATAAATAGTAATAATAACAAACCATCACAACAACAAATATTAACAATAATAATAATTTAGGTAATTTTACACAACACCAATTTTTCATTCCTTGTTCATACTAATCATAACAATTGTCATTCTTATTTTATTCCTTTTCCACTTTCATTCCATTCATGAGTTCATTCCATTCAGCCATAATCATACCAATCATGTCGTTAATGTGTAAAAAGTAATTGACATGTAGTATAAATAAGAGATGTTTGAGAGACGTTTTTTTAAAGGAGTAAGAAGTTGTTTTCTCTAAATAATGAAATGTTCAATTAAAAATGAGAGGAGTAACATACCCATAGGGCAATATCTTAACAAATAATATAATATTAGTTCACACACAATATATATAGTATTAATTTAAATATATATAATAAAGTGTGAACTAGTAATATATTATTTTTTAAGTGGCCATTATATCCAAGATTAACACTGTTTTTTCAGTGGTCCGTATATCTAAGATTGGTTACAATATAATACTAGTTCACGCAGTGTAAAATATTAGTTAACATATAATATTAGTTCGTCCATTGGGAAAAAACTGAAAATTATATTTTAAAATACGATTCATACCTTTTTTTTATTCCGTTTGTCATAGCCAAATCTTAATTTGTGAATATAGTTATCGGGTATTTGTCTCCCACTGATTTCTCGAACTCACTGAATAATCACTCAAATGTTTCTATTTTTTCATCAGATATGAACACACATTCATTTTCATCGGATATGAACACACATCCAAACATCACATTTTCTAATGGTTATTGACACGAACAAACGGCCCACAAATGAGATTATACTTATTTGTTATGTATGTTGTGTTGAAAACAACCACATCCACATAGATAGAGTAATCCACTTTCATTACGGAATTCTCCAAAAGATGTTACACTATTTTAATTCATCGTCCACTTTCACAATATAATAGAAATTTGGATTTTGAGATTTTTCAGTGTCCATTATTTTTACAAATGTTAGTACATCCCCTCCTTCTATTGTTTGCATCTTTTTACAAGTCACAAAATTTATGTGATCCTTTAACGTGTGACCTGCACTTTCTTCTTCCCTAGCATTATGTGTCATGTAGCGATATGATTATATATATAGTCATCATTCCCAACAAAATCACATTTTCTATAACTTCTCATTTGGCAGTTGTTATATGTCTCTCTGAACGATGATAATAACTCCATTATGTTCTTTTTAGTGGATGATTACGCGTCATGTCATATTGTACAACTTCATAAACACCCTATTTGTTTAACTTGATACTTAACTTATCTATGTAGTTTGTTCTTGTAATTTTCACCCTTCTTTGCTTTGGTATACTTAATTCTTTTTTCAATCCTTTAGAAGAACAATAATAATATCTTGCTAATGCAATATTAGCAGAGCAGTTGAGTATCTTGTAGTTTACTTTCGTACACTAAATCCTCTTGCTCCAGTATGCTAACATTATAATTCGTACATCTCCCTAATTGTTTGTCTTGCCATCCCAAGTAAATTACCACATATATTTTTATATTTAGCTTTATATTTTATTTCATAAAATTTATGTTATTAACTAATACTATACTAAAAAATTGATTGAAAATAGTATCTTTTATCTCCACTAAAAAAGCTGTGTGTTAATTTGCTTTAATTAAAGGAGGAACACTAAACATAATGGTTGTGTTTTGTTTGGGATTCAACAATTTGGATTTGGATTTTGAATTCAATCTCTCTCAATTCCTCACAATTCAAATCCAAATACCAATTCACCTCTATAATATATCTAAACACCTATTTTTATACAATCATATTACCATTTTTTTCTACTTTTCTTTCACACACTCATTCTCTCTCCTATTATTTTTCTACCCACTAATAAAATATTAACATCCCTTTTAATCATGGTTGCACAAATTGGGCCTAGACGGGGCCTAGGCGCTAAGCGGGAGGTATCCGATAGGATTTTATGCTAATCGGGTCATCTAGGCGGTTGACTCATTAGGCGCCACCTAGGCGGTCTAGGCGGGATTTTTTTAATTTAAAATTTTGAAACGACGTCGTTTCATCCCCGTAAATAAATAAAAAAACTAAAAAATTATCAATTACATTTACAAGCGTGAATTTGGGAAACAAATCAACAATACATAAACAAAATATTTTTTTAGTGTTAATATTTCTGTATTTTAAAAAAATAAAAAATAATATAAAAAATTGGATCGCCTACGCGCTAGGCGGTCAGAAAACGTCCTACTGGCGATTTTCGATTTCTACAACCTTGTTTTTAATTTGACATAAAACTACATTCACTCTACTTCTCAATCTCTATCCAAACACAATTTAAATTATTCACTGATTATCCAGTTCACTTCTTTCAATCTCAATCCAAATCTAATCCACTACAATCTCTAATCAAACACCATCGAAGGCTATTGTCTCTCTCAATAAATCACAATAGGACACTATATCACAAGATCAAATACTTACATCACACAAACCTTATCCTTGTTATCGTTTATTAACAAGTTCAACAGAAAAATAGGCAAATTGAATCCACCTTATAACCTATTTTTAGTCAATTTATCACAACACAAGAAATATTCTTCCCTAACCAAAGTTTAAACCGCCAGATTTAAGAACAATTTTGCCTTCAACGTGGCGAATTTAAGAAAAATAGACTTATATAAAACAATTATTGTGCTATCTTTATAATGTTAGAAACTCAATTAAAGACGTTAGTCTTTTCAACGGACTGTAGCAAAAATTAGGGATGAAATGCTACTTAAAACAAACATATATCCCATGTGTAGTAAAATTGATGGTAAGAGAAGGTGATGTACGCCGCGAAAGTGTATAAATGATGAATCTATACGAAAAACATACACTAGTTCGTTGATTCTAAGAATATCCGAAAAAGTGACACGAATTCAAATACGTTGATTCAAAAAGAATACCGTAATTGCAATTAAAAAAAAGTCTGCTCTTTATTTTTTCTTATTCAAAAACTTGATCCTCCTACAACTTTATTCTCCATCCTTTTATAATAAGGTGGATTGAATCAATAGTTGATCATATCGTAATTGTACTAAATTTAAGACATGTATTATTGGTAAAACTAGAACAAAAAAGGAAACACTCGTTAATTCTTCAATTAACTAATTTTGACACGATTCTTCCTCTTGATTTGGTCAACTTGTAAAAAAAGAAGGTCAAGGGGCCGTATCTCCATTATTCAAAATTTGTGCAACTTCATCCTCATCATTCTCACCCAGTTGAAAATGATTCGACCTCGAATCGCTGCTATGCAGCCAACGGAGCAAACGGATTATCGATGGTAGCCTCGTCATCAGATGTATCAAGCAGATTGGGAACCTCGTCAGGGCGAGGCCCATCATTGGGTGGAGCACGCCGGCCCACAGGTGGAGCGCCAGTGCTGCTAAGCGTGACAGCGATCAATTGGCGGAGCAAGTCTCCCTGGTCCGCGAGTTGTTGGGTGAGTTGATCTAAACGTTCCTCAAATCGAGCTGGATCAGTACCATCAGGTTGGGGACGAGGCAACATCATACGGATCGGAAACCGGATCGTGATACCAATTGATGTAGGCCACGGAAGCGTATAACTGATGAATCTATACGAAAAACATACATTAGTTTGTTGATTCTAGGAATACCCGAAAAGTGACACAAATTCAAATACGTTAATTCAAGAAGAATACCGTAATTGCAATTCAAAAAAAGTCTGTTCTTTATTCTTTCTTATTCAAAATTTTGATCCTCTTACAACTTTATTCTCCATCCTTTTATAATAAGGTGGATTAAATCAATAATTGATCCTATCGTAATTGTACTAAATTTAAGACATGTATTATTGGTAAAACTATAACGGAAAAGGAAACACTCGTTAATTCTTCAATTAACTGATTTTGACACGATTCTTCCTCTTGATTTGGTCAACTTGTCAAAAAGAAGGCCAAGGGGGCCATATCTCCATCATTCAAAATTTGTGCAGCTTCATCCCCATCATTCTCATCCGGTTGAAAACGATTCGACATCGAATCGCTGCTATGCAGCCAACGGGGCAAACGGATTATCGATGGTAGCCTCGTCATCAGATGTATCCAGTAGAATTGGAACCTCGTCAGGGCGAGGCCCAGTATTGGGCGGAGCACGCCGGTGCCACGAAGCGTGACAACGGCCAATTGGCAGAGCAAGTCGCCCTGGTCTGCGAGTTGTTGGGTGAGTTGATCTAAATGCTCCTAAAATCGAGCAAGATCAGTACCAGTAGGTTGGCGACGAGGCCACATCGTACGGATCAGAACCGGATCATGATATCAACTAATGTAGGCCGTGGAAGCGTATAAATGATGAATTTATATGAAAAATACACACTAGTTCGTTGATTCTAAGAATACTCGAAAAAGTGACACAAATTCAATTACGTTGATTCAAGAAGAATACTGTAATTGAAATTCAAAAAAAGTTTGCTCTTTATTCTTTCTTATTCAAAAACTTGATCTTTTTACAACTTTATTCTCCATCATTTTATAATAAGGTGTATTGAATCAATAATTGATCCTATCGTAATTGTACTAAATTTACGACATGTATTATTAGTAAAACTAGAACAGAAAAGGAAACACTCGTTAATTCTTCAATTAACTGATTTTTCCACGATTCTTCCTCTTGATTTGGTCAACTTGTCAAAAAGTAGGCCAAGGGGACCATATCTCCATCATTCAAAATTTGTGCAGCTTCATCTTTATCAGAAGGCAGTGAATTTGTTACTTGGAAAATAAATGAAATATCAAATATTTGAATTGATTAAACATCAAATGCACACAATTTTTGGGATTTACTATTTCTTAGAAATTATGTCAAAAGACTCGAAACCAGTCCAAAATCAACAACATAATAATACTGGCTAACAACACTTTTAGGGGGAGGTGGCAATTTTCGACACAAAAATTACAGGTTTGTGTTTGGCCTTATTGTGATTATATCGTTATCGTGTCGATCCGTTAAGCACGATAACATTAACAGGTAGCCCATTAGCCTGTTAACCTACGATAGTGACATGTATTCGATAATAACACAATATTTTTTTATATTTAAATAAATATTTTAATTTTGTATATGAGTAGAGCTGTTGTGTACTCAAGTACACGGTGTACATGAGTCCAGCTATATAGAAAATATCAACTATATATAGGATAAATAACAAAATAATTAACAAAAGTCATTGTAGTCTAGTGGTTGTGCTTGGATTGCCTTACCACAATGTAAAATTAATAATAATTTTTTTAAAAAAAATTAGCACCAGAAGTGTATCATTAGCATACACTTTTCAGTTATAATATCATACACTTTTCAATTATAATAACATACAATTTTCATTAATATATAACTTACACTTTTCATTAATAGAACATACATTTTTTAGTTATAATAACATACACTTTTCATTAAATAGATCATACAGTTTGCAGTTATAATAACATACGCTTTTCATTAATATAACATACACCTTTCATTAATAGATCATACACTTTGCAGTTATAATAACATACACTTTTCATTAATATATAACTTACACTTTTCATTAATATATCATACACTTTTCAGTTATAATAACATACACTTTTCATTAAAAACAATGTTGCACTTTTCAATATAGTAACATACATTTTTCATTAAAAAAATAAAAATACACTTTTTAGTTATAATAACATACATTTTTTCAAAAAAAAAAATTCGAAAAAAAAAGTCAAAGTTTGACCATTGACCGGTCAACGGTCAACATTTGACTAGTCAAAGTCTACTCAAGTACACGGTGTACTTGAGTACATACAAGACTTTGGCTTTGTATATTTAAATGCAATTTTAAATTTATTTATTTTCTTATTGTGTTGTGTCACGTCGACACGAAAAATATTGTGTTGTTATCGTGTTGTGTCGACACATATCCTTATCGTTTTATGTTCGTATTTGATCTTATCGTTTGGAGTCACTATCATGTCGACACAATAACATGATTTGTCAGTACTAGTATTATGGTATATCCAAACATTCTAATACTCCATTATAGATGAAATTCTCAAGATAGTACAACTTTACCCGAAATGCCCACAAATCTGAAGTTAACAATCAAACAATCTGAATTAAAAATATACACTGAAGAAACATATAAATTTCTTGTGAAATCAAACATAATTGAGAAAAAATTGAACATGTGATAAGCTGCAAGAGATTTTTTGAGGAGCTGCGAGCGACAATTTTTTTTAGAAGAAAGTGTGAAAAATGAGATATGATCACCGTTAATTTGGTGAGTGATGTATGACTTGTATTTATAGTGGTAATTACATTGTAACCTAATTACACGAATTTAGAAAAAGATAAATACAAAAGGTAAATACAACAATCAAGGTCTATATACAAGGAATTTTTTACTATTCCTTAATATCC